>OY754939.1:3500771-4700771 GCA_963576515.1 Cryptocephalus primarius
AAAAATCGGAAAGTTTAACGGGCAACTGATATAGAAATTCAGACCAGGAAAGCAATCCTGTTGAGAAATATAGAATAAATTTAGGCCGTAGTCCGACCGATCCAACGCCGATCGAGAGAAATAAATTCAGTCGAGAATGTTCTTGCTTAAGATAGTTTAATGAGGGAGTTTTTATGTAAATTATATGTGCTCACGCACAAGGATCGGTTGCATCTAACGCATTATCCAAAAATATCACAGTGGTTAGAGACACAAACAAATTAATAATAGAATATCCTTAAGGTTGAGACAAAACAAATCGTAAATGAAAAATGTCAAACTGTAAAACATATTTAAGGAAAGTTATCAGGAGACTGGGATGTTCTAGAAGGATCTCGAATTATTTATAAAACGTAAAGAAGCAAAAATTTAGAAAACTTAAAAAACAAACAAAAAACTTAAAAAATGTTAAATTGATACTTAAATCTAAAACAAATGGGTTTCGATGGGTAACACAAAAATATTGATTAAAAATCTAACCACTTTACTTAAACACATAGCTCAGGAATTAGAGCACAATTAATTCCAGAAAATTCATAGATTACAGAATGAACTTGGTCCGTATGATTGATAACATAGACTTGTGAAGACAGTGACGTCATATGTTTACCAACTAAAACCGATCGTAGGCGAACAACTGTCATATATTGTCCGTATCTATGTATGTTTGATACAATGCCGATGTAACTTAGTTTGTTTACATTGCAGTTCGTGGTTTTAAGCTTTATAGTTTGCATGAAATACAATCGTAAAGAATCTTTAGTTTATCAACTCTCCTTATCAGAATGTGTTTGTGAATGGATTATACTTAATACTTGTGTATTTAATATGCCAAAAAAGGAAAGAGGGAAGTCCGACCTTAAGCAAATTCAATCTCGTTACCTTTTCAAAACCTCCACATCAGTGTTGGCCTCTCCATGAATGACGTCATATCAGATTTATTTTGAACGGACTCGTATACACCTTGGTATTACTGTTCTTACTTGACGAGGACCCCGCGTGAGTCCTGGGGATACCAAGAGAAACGCCAGAAGTGATTTCAGATAATGATCGCAAACCACTTTATAACCACTCCATGACGAAAGGTTTGAAACTTCTTCTTGAGACTATCTTCTCTATCACCAAGGGATGCAAGTTAGGAAATTTCTTAAAAGCGTGTTTGCTGAATGTGAAGTTACTTACAGCCTACATTGAGGAAGTTTGCCAGTTGCTTTGTTATTACTTCTCTTAGCATTTATTGGAGTGGCGGAAACTTGGTTTTGTATGATACAGTCATACTCAGAATTCTGAAGGTGCAGTAGGGGGTAGCTCAGCGATGGTCAAGGAAAGAAAACATGAAATAAAATGAACGCGTTTTAATTACGGCACTCTAATACTTCAAGAAAATAAATGAATAAAAAACAGCGAAGAAGAGAACAATTAAAACAAGGTAGCTTAGGGCTCTAAGCAAAAAAGAATAAAAAAAGAATGAAATAAAAAAAAATTAAAAAAGTGTAAACTAATTCTGCTTTAATTTTAACGGCTCTGGGTTGAAGTGAGCAACGAGACAGCGTCTAGTGCAGACCACGAAAATGACTCGTTACTACTGCCCTTGTTAGGGATCTTGTCGCTATTTATGCATCGAAAAGTGATATATCTGTCAACCTCGCTGGTTCAAAGTTCTATATGTGCATTTCGCAATAAACAAAATACTACCTCATCAATTCAGGTTTTGGATTGGTGGGTTAATCAGTGTTCAGGGTTAATCAACTTCTCTTACACGCCTAGCAAAGAATGTCAAAATTTCCGTGACCTACTTGGGAAGTATTTGTTCGCGACAATACTCTAGTATATTGTCACGAACACGAGACTTCGACGACCATAAACAAAAAACAATTAATTAGACCACGGTCAGGTGCAAGGCGATTCGCGTCAGACTCCCAACAACAAAAGCGAGATTGCTTATGAAAACGACACACATTACAACAACAAGAGTAAAGATCGCAAAACAACGTTAAATATAAATAGGAGGAAAGTAGTGAAGAGGGGCAGTTGGGTCCAGACGTGCAGACTAGGATAAGTGCTGTCCAAGGGGGCCGCCCGGGAGAGGGCCGTCCCTTGAGGGACTGGCCGGATGACCGGTCGAAGCAGGGAGTAGAAAGAGTACCCGGCCTGTGACTGGGGTCCGTCGTCGCAGGGTCCAAATCGGTCCATCCGCATTACCAAGACGCCCTCCGCCACCTCACGCTTTATGGAAGTCAAAAGGTCCGGACGACAGTCGATCTTGTAAGTCACCTCCCTCGCCTCTCATGCTCCAGCCCTTGGGATTTGCTGTGCCTCGTTCTCTTGTTTCATTTCATTTTTTTTGTTTGTTGCCTTGACCTTAAGATTTTCCGCCCTTTGCGAGAAATTAAGCCTTTTCTCCCTTTTCGTTTTAAATCTGTCTCTTTAACAAGCTCTACCCCCAAAGCTACTAACCCCTTACCTCACGCTGCCGTGACGCAGGGTAGAGACGTCCCAGCTCGTGACAATATGTTGAAGGTTATATTCTTCTGCGTCAGGATCTCAACATTCATGGTGGCTACGTTGCTCTGTATGTACTTTTGCTCTGTATACACTTTTATGTCCATGTATGCCCTAAAGGGAAAATCTCAGTAAGCTCTGGAATTAGTATATCCAGAAGGGCTGGGCTGTCTTACCAATAATCTGACTGTAGCTTTGACGCCACTTAGGGTTGTTAGACGTAAGGAAAGCAGCCTTGAATGGACGTTGGGTTGTCAAACTTGTGCCAACAACTTAATGCTTTGCTTATATGCTACTACCACAAATACTTGGAAGATACATACAATTACTTCATGTAACCGAGCATGAGCTCGGCTTTGGAAGTTCTTAATAATTGCTGCGCCTCCGTGTCTAAGTCTTTAGCAAAGAGTGCTAGGGGCTATATGTAATTCCTCTTGAGTGCTGACGAGTACAGTTGTCACTTTTCACAGATTGATTTTAATAATGTTGTCTTAGCAGTTGCCAACTTTTCGTCGCAAGCACGTGATGGTGATGATATACTGCAGTGTCTCCTTGCAAATATTTTGCCTCTCTCTATCACTCTCTCTCTCTCTCTCTCTCTCTCTCTCTCTCTCTCTCTCACTCTCGCTGCGTCTCCTCTTAACTCACCTGGAGTGGTCCCACCAAAAAGCTGCCAAAGGGGATTTGACTAAAAACTGGACGTGATAATACACAACCAAATTTTTCGAAATAAGCAAGTACAATCAAGTTTGAAATTTTCACATACAGTTAATAAAATTATAGAAGAACACTTCACCTCCTTCCCTCATCACTCCCAGGAACTATTGCTTGCAGTTAGAGAGAGTTGTTACAGTTGCAACAACAGATTACAGTTATTAAAAACAAATTACAGTACATGGAGCAAGAGACGCGCTTCTCCACAGTAGAGATAGGTGAGAACCCACCACATCTCAAAGAGAACCTAATAGAAATAGTAAAGAAGTTGCGAGGTCCTTAGATGTGTCATTGCAAGCAGAAGATCTATCCGCTACTTTCAGCGCCAAGACGTCCTCTGACAACTCGAGGTCCCCAGGTATCATTGCTACGTTTACCCGACAGAGCAAGAACATATTATTCTGCGGAAAGTAAAATGGTACATAAATACTGAATCTCTCAATCTCCATATTATACCATTATCGCAACCTGTTAGACCAGATTACATCAATGACTCCCTTATTCCGTTTTACCGTCAACTTTACAATACTGCTCGCAACGTAAAAAAGGATGGCAACTTCAAATATCTTTGGATCAACGGATCTCGTATATTAATACGGAAGCAGACAGGTGAAGCGATCGTCAATATTGAAAATGAAGACGATGTTCAACATTTTATATGAATTTGTATTATTTCAAAATGTTCGCAATGCCTTAGCAGCATTTTTAACTCTTAAATTTTGCAATGAAGTACTCTTACTCCCTCGTACGAATGGTACGGTTTCGACTTTTCCGAAAGGATCGAGTCGGTAAAAATGGAGGTAGAGTTTCATGCTGCGTATGCGAAGTCCTGGATTGTAAGCTAGTCAAAGCCTCTCCTAAATAGTACAATACTTTTGCAGATTATTGCCCAATTTTCATATTATATGTTCTCAGTAGTAGTAGGTCCTGAAAAGAAGAGTTTTGAACCAAGTGTGAGCGTACTTAGAAGCCAACAATCTATTTAACCCCCTCCAATCTGGTTTTCGTTCAGGTCATAACACTGAAACTTGTCTCATAAAACTTAAAAATGATGTTCGGCTCGAGAGTGCGTTATTTGATTTCACTAAAGCGTTTGATGCAGTCAATTGAGTTCTACCGCTTTCAATTCTTCGGTACATAAACTTTACCGAAAGTGCTGTGAATTTGTTCAGATCCAATCTATCCGGTAGATCTCAAATGGTTGTCGGACCAGCTAACAATAGACCATCAAAGATGCCTCGTACATTAGGAATAATCCAGGGTTCCGTATTAGGTCCTCTTCTCTTCTCCATTTACCTCAGTACTTTTCAAAATCTGCTTAATCACTGTAAGTAACCTTATTACGCAGATGATCTGCAAAATTTATTGCCACCCTTCTCCACATAGGTTAAAAGAATCGATAGTACTTGTAAATGACCACTGCGTAGCTATCTCCAAGTATGCCTCCTTCTACGTTCTTATGTTAAACCCACGTAAAGCCCTGGACATTGTTCTGGGGTCAGGAAAGTATACTGGTAGAATTAACTTCGATAGCCTAACACCCATTGTTGTAGAAGGCACTCCATTGAAATACTCATCAGTAGTCAACAGTCTCGGTATTTACCTTTCTTCGAACCTCTCCTGGATAACATTAGTTGAAAAAACCTCTAATTAGGCGTTTTCCGCTCAGTTTTAACTAAAAAAGAACAAATACATGCTACCAAATGCACTTGCGTACACCTCGTCAGAAGCTTGAATATTCCACATGCTGATAACTGCAGTTGCCTTCTAACTGATATCTCATATGAAGAGAACGCCGTTCTCTAGGGAGCACTGAACGCGGCTGTACGCTTCATATACAGTACCCGTTATGATGAACTTATCATTCCATATAATTCATTATGTTTAACTTGATTTGTTAAACATTACAGAAAGGAGAACATATTTCGTATATTGCTTACGATATATTGCTCATTTATTCCTTCGTATTTATCTTTAACTACAGCAGGAAAATTTCCACAAGTTCATCCATAAAACTTCTATATACACCAATGCCAAAGATATCCAAATCCAGTTGTATTACAAATTTATCTTAAAATCGGTAATTATATTATCATAATTTTTATAACAACGACATACCAATAATATTAAAATCTTATTATTATGTGACAACTGACAGCGCTTGACGACGCAGTTGGTTATATGGAAATGCACGCGACTCAACAGGAACACGCGACATTAAGAGCATGACAGGGCCACGGTCTGAGGAAAGCGACCATAATAGAACATTATCGTGAAGCATCTAAATTGGTGGATCTGGCAGCAAAAATCTGCTGAACTGCAATCGCACTGCTAAAATCTGAGGAATGAAGTTTCAGTTCATTTCATTCTGTTATTTGCGTCATGTAGTGCGTCAGTCGCTTTGTGCAGGGTAATTCCTAAATAAAATGTTTCGTAGCACTATTCCTAAGACGTAATTCTTCGGATCTTGTCATATAATTCAAAAAATTTAGCCTAAGTTAACTCAAGTTAATAAGGAACAATTTTTTTTCTCCAACGATCTAAAAAATTTTCTAAAAAATGTTATAATACCATAAGAAGAAGGGCTGAAATGTGCTGCTGCTGAGGTTTGGTAGAAACCGGTTCTGAATGCTATTGCATTTTTACTTAATCATCGTCAACTTCTTAGCTACTTAAAATCTCGGACCTTAAGTGTTTTAAATCATAAAGCGTCTTCAAAAGTGGAAACAATTCTCTTCTCGGTTTGTACCCGTCTTGGGGCGACCACTCGAGCGCATTTACGGCCGCGAAATCGCCCGCACGTCGGAACGTGTTGCAACATAATCGCCCGCTGGTAGAGAATGGAGAAATTGGAGAATATCCTTCTTTGAGGTGTACCACTGACCAGCACTCTGGCTGATTACGGCGGCAACAATGTCACAATACATGTGGCGGGGTCACATGTCTACCACATATTGTCTTTCGGTGAAACATTTTGACCTTATAAAATAGGGGTGGTTATTCACATCTCGTATACGAACGTCCGCGCGCGAGGAAGATTAACTGTTTCAACTTAATTGCGTGAAAACGGCTAAGTTTCCTGTTTCGAAGGGGAGAAATTGGACTACCCATCGGAATTGTGCTCATGCGGACCTTAGAGTTAAGCGACGATTCACAGAGGAAGAAATGTTTATAATATTTCTAAAGGTCAAATCCTAAAATTTGAAATAATAACTCAGAAAAACTGTTGTGTAATTTAATTATAATTCCATAAGCATAAGCTTGAATGATGATTGTACCTCTTAGAATAGCAATGAACGTTTCCTATGAACAAGGTCTTAATCTCATAATTTTTGAGACAAAGGCGGTCAACTTTAAAGATCACTTTTTTTGCTTCAGAGATTGAGTTTACCAACTTCAATTGTGGTGTATAAATTTAAATAAACTTATTTTAATTATGGAGACTGCAATAATATATGACTGCCCAGCAAGTGTAGTATAGGTTTTCGAACAGGTGGTTGCATACAACTTTAACCGTGTTTCTGTACCGCTTACCATTTTTTTGACTTATGTTACAATCTAGTATTGTCCATCCTTTCTGTAAATGAAAAGGCGGCCTCCAACGTCAGTCTAATTGTTCCAGTTGTAGTTATTACAAGAAAAATTTTGTATTTTGTAGACTTTTACCTCTTTCGCCTAGTCCAGTGTAATTATATTTATACTACAAATAGTGGATCCGACAGGTCTTGTCCTGCCCAAACGTTGGCTTTTCTTTTGGGTATCGCAAATGATTTCAACAATAAAATAAATGCTACGAGATCATCGCAATTACAAATTCACAATGACATTCCGAGTTCGTTGAACAATATTTTTCCCTCGTCTATAACGCGTATATATATATATATATATATATATATATATATATATATATATACGTCGATTCTATTTTGTACAGTTCTCTTGGCCGTTTACCGCAAAGCTAGTTGCCACTCTTTTCTATTTATTAACACACACTAAGGAAATCTCTTTTTTCTATAGCTTGTCTTATTCCATCTTTCCATCGTGTTCTTGGACTGCCTTTCTGACTTCTTCTATGAGGTATCCATTCAAAACATTACTTTGACATCCTCTCCTCTCCCAGTTTTCTAAAGTAGCCAGATCATAGGATCTGCTTTCCTTCTACCTTTTCTGTTATTGTTCTTCTTACATGGAGCTTTTCTCTAATAGTTTCTATTTTGAAGAGTCTCTTAAAGCGACTCCGTAGCATTTTTTTAAATATTTATTTTCAATGGCGTTTACTTTCCTTTTTAATTTACGGTTTAACGTCCAAACTTCAACGCCACAGTTATTTTATCACGCTCACTAATGATTCAAATATGTATAGCTTGGTTGTATTCCTAATATCAATTAGCCTGGAGGACCAGGGACTCTTCTGTCCGAGTTACCATACCTTAGCTGAAGGATCTCGGTTTTGAGGCGCCGAAAGTTCACCTTCCGCCCAATTCATTTTTGACCACACTTGACAGCTTAGCAGCCATATCTGCGACATCTTATTCTATTTGTCGATAATATCACTTTGGCTCCAATGCCATCCCTTACGCTCTGACCAGCCAATTTGAACTGTTCTTTATACCGCTATGAAAATCAGATCCGAACTCCTCCCCACGTCAAGATTTCACAGCTTTTAGTGGGAGCTAAATAATGTTTCTTTCTTTAGAATAATTATTATGCTTATAATGTTATCCTACTTTTGTACTACAGTTATACCATTTTTTTGTTATCAATTTTTATCTTGGATATTTAATTTTTTGGCAGGCTTATTTTGTTCCATTTTTTAAGAGGTATCCATCATAATACCACCTTTTCACTTCCTTCTTCCAACGTACTTATTTTACTTGATCCGATTTTAGATTTTTTTTTGGAAAAATTAATTCTCTAAATATGCCAATAATTAGCTCCATTTCATTGTTACCCACTCCTGACATGTTGACTGGCAGAAGATGTACGGTTTGTGTCACGTTGACTAATAGAGGCACATGTCAAGTTGACCTGCTGAGGTTGTAATAATAATTTCAACCAAGACTTTCTGCTAGTGCCATTCGGTTTCAAACGGTACTGGAAAATGCTCGTCACTATGTTCTTTTTAAAGGGATTGATTCTGGTTGTTGAAAACCACTCATACTCTTAATACTGTTAAATGTTTGAATTACAATATTATTCAACCACATATTGTTCGTAGCAGCACTGTTCTCTTTGAACGGTCTAACCACTGAAACCTATAGCGGCTGTAGTTTGTCACGGCGGTGGAAGTGTAAAGGATGTCATGACGATTCCGTCTGATTAGTCAAGTTTAATAATTACATATGTAAATGAGAGAATATATTAAACGAGGATATATAAATGTAAAAGAGAATAAAAAGGTGCCTTTACACATTTCATTTAATGTTAAATGAATTTGGAGAATTCGGCATCTGTCGCCCATCCAGCTACATTACCTGCCTCAATACAATCAGGAAGACGAAATGAACCTTGTATTTCTTGCAATCATACATATTTATTCTAGCATATACTTTCCTGCTCCTGAAAAAACACCAACTAACCCTGGTGCTTTGTAACCTATATAAGGAGTGCCTTCTTCACGTGTTCATTTTGCAGTGCATCTCGTTCCAATGCGGATCGTGCTGCATCACGTAGTAATTGACACTGCCAAACCACTTGAACGACATTTTTGTAAGTCCGCAGACTAAACTTGAATAACTAAAAATACTTTACAATAAACGTAGTGGAGCAAATTGAACAACATCTGCCCACCTAATCCTAAATATAATCTTGATATGAAAATAGTACCACTTGTTGTTTTACAACCATTTTAATCGCACATTTTGTGAATTCTTAGTATTTTTTTACTTGCGTGATGGTACACTGGTAAAATTCCATGCGAAGAGAAGCAAGGAACCTATTTTTCCTTTTTAGTATTAAAATCCAAAAAGCGTCCAAACATCTCACTTGTTTGCATGATGACTACTGGTGACCGTGCAATGTTCTCCGTCCCTCATACCCCTATCCTTCATTTAAAATATGATGGTTTTTAATAATATACTTTTATGTGTTTTAATCTTGAAACGTTCCAATTATCTTTCTGTACATTTGCCCCTGTAAATATTTCTGTTCTCTTAGTAAATGTCTTACTGTCGCCTTTTCTGAAATTGTTTGAAGGCTATCCGTAGTTCATATCTTGCCTTTGACATCACTGTTATAACATATGCAAAACACTTCTTTTCTGCTATCGTCTACTATCAATTTTACAGTTTTGATTGCGCTGCCTTTGACAATTTTTTACAAGTTTGAAGATAATTTAGACCTCACCTGTAATTCATTTTGCTTCAAAAATTAATTCAGGGTATTATGCTATATTCAAACTTCGAAATGATGATAAAATATGCTTAGTTGCCATAGTAACAGAAAATGATTTGAATGCCTTGAGGACATTTGAATATTTATTCATCTTAATTTTTTGTTTAGTTAGTTGTTTTTTTCCATTCCCATGGTCTTACCTAGTACCATTGAATCGTTGTCAAATTTAAAATGCCATAAAATAAAAAATTATTATTTCCTACTTGTATATCGCGCAGTTTCCGAGATTTCTCTCTTAATCACCACAATATGTAATGAAAATTTATTAAAGCCACCTACTTCGTACAAATCATCGTTTCTTCTTTAAAGAGTCCAATTTTATATTTCCATTCAAATATTTTCCAATTAATGCTTTCGTGTTAAGAATGGTTTTTATCCGACGCAGTAATCGCCGGTCTATTAATTCCCCCGATTAATTTGGCTTGATTGATTCCGGCGAGGAACCGAAACACTCTTGCAACATCCCTCACCTACGTCTCCCACCCTCTATTCCACCTAAGAAGGAGGTGGAAGTTTAGAGTTTAAATGGGGATTGTGAGACGAGGTCTCGCGGATTTTATATTGTCTCAAGTTTAAATTGAAAACTTGGACGTGTATTTTGAAAGGTGCGCGCATACGACTTATGAATAGCAACGAAAACCGATTCGGCACGTAAAAGATTTCGAATCTCCGTTGAAAGTTTAGAGTAATTTTATGTTTGCTGGCACGGGGGTCTGATTAGGGCTTTTCTTGGGAAATCGCAAAATAATTAAATTATGTTTTTAATAAAAGTATACCTATTGTTTATAGAAAATTGTTTAAAAGTAAGGTAAAAAAACTCTTGTTTCCAAATTCTTTTGAATGTTTCTAAGTATTAGGTAAAAAAACTCTTCTTCAAAACAAAAAGAAGTGGTTCAATAGAGTAGAACAGAACTTCAGTGCCCCGTTGACAATTAAATGTATTTGGTCGTGTGACTAAAAATTACTAAATAAAAAACATAAGAAAGGTTGGTTAAAAACGAAACCAAACTAAGCTAGTGTATAAAAACAACTAGATAAAAAACTTCGTAAAAGCATTATGGTATAACATTCATTATGTAATCCGAAATTAGCTGCCAGCCAGTGTTTTAAAATGATCTGCTAAATGTTTATAATGTTTATCAAATTTTACGCTTGTTATTAAGCAGGTACCCGTGTCTCAAATTTTCTTCTCTCCTAATTCGTAATATGTATGTAGTTATGTAGCATTCCTATACAATACTTGTGATAAGTAGTTTTTGTTTATTACATTAAAATATAACAAATTTTAAATTATTAGGACATAAAAATAATTATATAAACATAGAAATTGGAATATTTTGTGATTTAAAAAAAGTTTGATTTGCAAAAAAACCCATAAGGTATGTTTAAAATATTTCTAATTAGTCTGAGTATTTGTTTCAATGGTTCTGCGGTAATAAAAAGCTTAAAAACCTACTGAGTTTCCAAATGGTATAACATTGTCAGAAAGATAACTGCGGCACACTAGGTGGTAACAAATATTTAATATTGCACTTAATACTATGAAATTTTCTTACACGAAATATATATCACCGTCTGAGAACTAGAAAAAAGACTAGACATCCCAGTAGTTACTATGATTATTGAAAGAACGAAAGTAAACTGTCAAAATCTTGTTAACTGCACCATTAAATAAAGAATTTTCAATTGGCGTATTGTGTGGCAATTAACAGTGTCATCATAAGAGAAATATTCTGCACTTGTACTTATATGTTTTCTATTCCCAACTATCGTAATTAATTGGCATAAAACCCACGTATTATTTAATTTTCTTTTTGTTTATAACATTAAAACTAATGAAGCAGTCGATACGCTAAATGGAAGAAGAATGGATAACGAAAATGTAAACAAAATGAAATTTGATATGACTTTATCGAATGATTAATATTCGAGGAAAACCCGGGAAAAAAAACAAAAAATGCAGTGTTTCTCCACAATTTCATAGATCTCAACTTTTCAAATAATAGGGTTGTCCCTTTGCGTGACAGCAGTGGTTTTATATAATTTACGTCTGCAAAAAAACGGGAGTACACAGTCGTTTCGATCATTGACACAAATTTAATACGTTTTTATGCAATGAAAATATATTTTTAAAACAAAGATATAGCAGTAAAACACGTATCGTATCGTATTGGCTAAAGTCTTACGATAAAATAAATAAATGCGTGTGACATGACCACAAGTAGAATTTTTTTAAAAACGCAGAGTTTTGAGTTTTCTCCAACTTTTCCAGAATTCTGGCCTGTCTTATTCAAATGTCATTTTGTTCGCATTTTCATTATTCCTAACTGGTACATTTATCACATCAATATTTATTTATAATTTTTAATTTTATGAAGAAAAAAACTAAAAAAACGCAGTTTTCAAAAAATAAGGTTTATGACAAATTGTAATAATTAATGGCAAAAAACCGAATGAAATATTAGTACCTATGCCTATCATATGATGGCACTGCCGAATTTTAAGTACTATTTTCGTCACATAGGGAACCTCTATTAATTGACATATGTGTAGTGAAGGTTTTGCATTACCCTAGTAAATAAAATTATCTGATATCACTTCAGACTTCTCATCATGTTCCACAAGTTCCTACTACCGTAGTTGTGCATTAAAGTACGATATTAATATGCCATTTTTTTTAGGGAAAATCCCTTATACACAGCAGACGAGGTCAATGATATCTCATAAGAAAGAACAAAGTAAGCTTCAACTTTGGGATCGATCGTTTTTGGCATCTGGTAATATGGATCTCAGCACATCACAGCGGTTACCCGAACTAACCCACCACAATCTATAGTTCATATTTTAAAATTCATGGGGTTTTAATTACTTATTAGTTTACTCAACCACAACACCGAATTTGGTCTATTCTGAATATCGCTTTCAAATAATTCTTTTCCAGAATTATTCTTGCAGTAAGTGTAATTATGAATGTAACTTCTTGTATTTGTAATCATTAGATTTATAACTTTAGTTGCAGAAATAGTTTCGTTTAGAAGTAAATTAATATGGAGCAATAAAAATAAACTCTATTATAACTATAATGGTTCCAAAGCAGAATCCTGAAATATATGTGTATTCATTTCTATCATTACCATACCGAAAACAGTTATGAATCTGTCCGAGAAGCAATTCTCTAAAATATTTATATTAAATATATAAAAAATGGTTGGAATAGTAGATTACAATGAAGGGGCGCTTTTACCTGAAGCGTTAATCCGGAAACAATAATAATCGTTATGCTAATCATGAATGCCGGTATTGTCGAATTAGTAGCACTGCGAAATTTTGTTGTCAACAGCTGTGTGAATGGAATATTAAAGATAGAAATATTTTTTCAAATTCGCACTTCAAACAATTTACTCCACTAACACTGAAATCTGTAAGTTATGCCAAATTCTCCATTTTTTTTCCCTCTAATTCAATTTGACTCTCGAGGCACAATCTAACTCGTTGGTGAGTAAGTTCACGAATTCGCCTTGTACGGTTATCACACATTTCTCCATTTGTTTTCTCGAACATATTGGATAATGATCTAAATAACTAACAAAATTAATTTATACTACTTTATTCCGGCGTTAATACTTCCGAGATTTATTTAATTGATATGCGAGGATTTTCGAAATTAAGAAAATTTACAAAATCAGAAAATTATAAATATATTTTGATACTTAGATTTTTACACAATGTAACAGTGTTTTAATTAGCTTTAATCACCTTTAATTACACCCAGTGTTTAATTTTGTCACATTCTTATTACGTATGTTGTGAATAATGGGTGTAATTAACATTTCCATATTCCATAACCATAAGGAAATCTAATTTGTTCTAAACTAAGTTAACCGCAACCGGGTCCCGATAAGTTCCTGACAAAATAAGATCCTGATCAGAATCTGGCCAGGTAATGCTAGCCGGGCATGCCTTGCCAGTGCCCGTTCGGGTCCTGATCAGAATGTGGCCAGGTAATCCTAGGCGGGCATGCCCTGCCCCTTCCTGATCGGGACCCGATAGGTTTTCTGGTTTGCCTACCCAAATTTCTAGTCGGGTATTGATTCCATTCTATCCTGTTATCATGAAAGGTGCTGAATTAAGTGAGGAATTAGAAATCAATAACAAACCATACAATTGGCGATGAGAGAACCTGACCGAAAATGTCTTCTGGTGTAATAATCTATTCAAATATTGTTTAGGGTCAAAATATCACATTAGTTTTGAAATTAAAAAAAATATTTTGAAATAAATTGTCTCAACTGCAACGACTGGCGACGATTTTAAAAAGTTAAGTTAACTAAAATTTTTACCGTTCTGAGAGTGCCCTTCTAGTACTCCCTAATCTTGTAAAAGTTCTAGTAATGATTTTAAAGTTATAGTCGTGGTAGCTATAGAGATTTTATTTGAACGCTCAAAAAAATTTTTGAAAGAATTCCGTTCAACTCACATGAGCCATTTTAAAGCAAGTCCCGGATTACTAAGGTTACTTTTGATACAAAATTGTAAGGAAATTCTCTTAATGTTATGGAAATAAAACTAATGTGGACATAAAAAAAAATTTTCTAGACAATGCCCTTAGTTTAATTCTAAAATGTCACATTGACAAAAACTGTGATAAGGAATCGCAATTAAAAGTTCTAATTAACAAATACTTCAAATGTTGTAAATTGTTTCATGAAAAGTACAAGTGTACTGAATAAGAACCGACACATCTCGTTTTTGTACAAGAGAACCCAAAATATGATTTAATGTAACTTAACTCTATACCAAGTTACATTCCTGTAGATTTACAAGCTTTCAGATTTTTAAATAAAAATATCCTTGTCATCCTTCAACTTAGGGGTGTTAAATTTGATACTGCATTAGGGCGTACATCAAAACATCATAAGTGTGTAATCGTTAGTATGACCCATGAAATAATACCGAACATTTATCTGTCATTATAATTTGCTTATAATTTGCTTTATAATTTATAAATAATTTGCAACTTTATAGTATGCGATAATTCACTCTAATGCTGTTTAAAAAAGTGTCGATTAGAAAAACATTTAAATAATTTGAAAATTTGTTTTTTAAGTTAAACAAAGTGTCAATAAACCTTGTTTACTGTAAAACACTATTGGGGCTTTACATTTACTTTGACCCAGTCGTGCTCATTCTTACTCGCAGTCGTGTCCCTTCAATCATTTCCACTCACCCAGTTTGTATCTTACATTTTGATTATTTGACTTATTACGTGAGTGGACGGGATCGACACTAAAGGTTGTCTTCCCTCATAACTATTTTGCTCAGTCAATCAACTCTCCTGGTTGTGGTATCTTTTATTGCAAATATTGTAAATACATGTAAATTCTTTGTTCACACTAGTCAGGCATTAAATTATTGTATACGTTATAACTTCTCGTTTATCTTTTATGAAAATATATCTTTTCCCTGACGTGTGAGAATTCTCATTACACCACAACCGGCTGCAACACAATAAAATAATAATATTCCAACCAATCAACAATTATAAATTAAATAAGAAATTAAAGAATCAGGTGCCATCTCTAAAATACAAATTTATTGGCTGCTTGGTTTGTTAGAAATTGTTGGTTCAAAAATTTTCTAGTAATATCAATAAAATGGAGTGGTAATGCGTCATCTATAATCCATAGTTCAAGTCCTAGTCTTAACAGTATATCTTCCAGTAGATCGGGAAGTGTGTTTCGAATAGAATCCAAATAATTTTCATTGCTTAGTCGATTCGGTAAAACAACTGGTTCAATTTAATGATGACCAACAATATCGGCTCATACATTTATTGAAAATTCGCGTTAAAAATTTCGAAGCCTTACTGTATACGGTTTCTTTCAGAACATTCATGATAATCATGGACCTTTATAATTTCTTTACGGTTGAAGGAGGCCTAGGCAGTAAAAAGCATTTTCTTGTGAAAATTAATATTTTGACTTAAAATGAATCGACACTAAATCATTCACTGCATCTTATCTTGAGGTGGTAAGTCTGGCTCTCTGACAAAATTATATACGTGCAGTAAATTATGTCTAATTATTCGGTTTACAGATATTTTTGAAACTACTGTCCCCAATAACTCTCTGGTACTACTTTGCGCGCTATCCCCGTCTACGAAATTGTCCACAAAATAGGATCAGTATCCCGTACTCCGACCACAGTAGGATGTTGGGGTGTTAGTAAAAACCTTTTCAGTTTCTTGCGCCCTTTTTGTAACATTGGCGAACGTTTCTTTATGGGAACCCGCACGATTGGGCATATTACTCGATATGCTTCTACACTCTCACCTATGCTAACAGCATTGCCACTGGTACATCGAAAGAAAACTTTCCAGTCATATTTAAAACAATTTAGTAATTAGTACTCAGAGAAATTTCGGTGGCTTACTATTGATAAATTGATTCTTTCTAATTGACACTTTTTAGGGTGAAATTTTATGAGACGTGCTTTAGATACGCAGTTAACTCGCGAAATTTAGAAGTTAGGAATTTTGTCCTTTTAAATAAATATAGCGCCATTAAAACTATGTTAATAAAATTTGTGGTAAATTGGGAGATACGAATAATATTGATGATGATGAAACCTATCACTTTTTTCCATGCGCGGAAAATTTTTCTTTAATCTGAGAAAAGTAAGGTTTTTTGGTTTCAATTGCAAATTCAAAAAGTGATAATGATGAACATATTTAATCAAGGGTGAAATTGCTGCTAACTTATCAGTGACTAGCTGTTCTGTTTATAATTGGAGTATGCAGACAAGCACCCTCTATATATTATTTTTCCGTTACAAGTTACAATATCTAATAGAGTGATCAGACCAAGCAACTCCACAAGGAACGCATGTACACCTAGTTCTCTAAATAATATGCAATAATGTAATCTCATAAAGTCATAAAAAGTAGCTTTCCAAAAAGTTAACTTTATTAAATATGTACCAGTATATTTTAATTACACATCTAATTATATTTTCATTAATAGAATGTATAGCTATTCCTTTGAACTAATAACTCACCAACCATTCTCCAAAATATTGCAGAGTAGTATTAATTCAGTGAAAGGAAACCTTGTTGACTTTAATTGTAAATATTTAAGTGCATTCTGAGCCTGAGTACGTTCCTGCATAATCGATATTTAATCACATAATGCATTCAATTCTCCCAATACATGCAGGTGGTAATCAAATAGAGCCGGCAACGTCAACTCTTTATTTAGTTAACATTTTGTGTTTATATAATCCTATCTGTGTACTCTTACCTAAATATACAAAATATTTATTCGTACATTCTGTTGTTGTTTTTGTTGCTTTGCACAAGGTACCTAGTAATAAATTGTAATCCTTTCCGTGATTGTCATGTATTAAAATTGGTATTCCGAAATGAAATTTGAAATCCAGAAGATATGAAATAATAGGATTGTTTTGAATGGGAATCGAATTTTATTATTTAAAAATTGTAGTATTGGAATAGTTGGTGGTTCATGTTGTAAATGCACTGTATTATGTCGAATACAGGCACTGTATATTGTGCAAGAAGCACATTTACATTATTAGCAACGTTCTTTTAATTCAGAGGGAATCATTAACAATTCCTAAAATTCCAGATGGTAAAATAATTAGTATTAAGCCGATACCTTCGTCGCATGGCCCCTGGCCCCTTTCTATGTTTTCACAGTTTCATCCCGTATACAGTTTATTTGCTTTGTCATTCCATCTTTATTATAACGAAATTCTTGAGAAGATTATTAAATTGCGTCCTCATCCGAAAAAGAATTCGACAACAATTTGTCGTCGTCTGACGGGTTCGCGGGGAGTGTGGGGGCGTCCTCGGGTGGAATGACAGTGGGACGAGGAATCGTCAACAGGGCTAATTTAGTTCTTTTCGTAAAGGGAGGTACATCTCAACTATGAAACCAACTTGACTCATTGATCCGCCAGACAGAGGCAGCCGAGTTAGTTACATGGAAATTTCTCAGTTTATTAGGTGCAAGTATGTGAGTGAGAATTTCCAATTCAAACGAAGCAAGGCACAACAACGAATACCTCATTCCGTCCCACCTCTGTCCCTCTTTCTCAGACATCCGGATTTAAATATCATGGTTCTCTCACTCTGAGAGTTAAATTTATTATTATGATACAAGTTATTCAATATCGCGAGCTACTCTTTGATGTTTTCTGTAATAACAGGAGTTCGGGAATTTTACTTCCGATATTTATGCACTGTCTCTGGGCGCTCTAATCGTCCTTTTCCATTCAGGCAGGAATTTTAATGTAGCTAGAACGTTCGAATGCCGAAGGTTCCGGTTGTGTTCTTTTTTTTTTCGGTTATTCGTCTCGCAGCGACGGCAGATGATTTACTGCCAGTGGCTTTGGAAAAAATATAATTATTTTACATAAAAATGTAATTCATTCGAGTTTATGGCCGGTCTTGGAATGTCGTCGATATTTATTTCTAGGGCTGAAGATTTGTGATTCGCTCGCACTTCGCATACGAAGTGATGGTGGATGCATTTGTGGTATTCTCATCAATTCTTTCGACAACTTTGATTACGTCAGGGTTACGAGAATTTAGATCAAATATTTTTAGATCCACAAAGAAGATAATATTGTCAATACTGTGCAAATGGAAATTCCCATACACATGAAACGTAACCTAAAATTCGCTGTTGAATTATAAAGAGCGTCGGAAAATTATGAAATAAACATCATATATTCATTCTATTTCTTAGAATAGTTGAAGATGCTTGTTTAGGACAAAAACTTTAAAGATTCATTACGTTCCTAAAACTATGGATCAAATGAGAGAATGAAGGAATCTGTCAATCTTATACCTAATTAATTCAGGACTAATTTATTACAGTACTACATTTATAAAACTGATAAGCAATAAGATAGAGAGTGTGGCAGATCTTTGCTGTTTTCATCCCTCTTTTTAATTAATTCTTCTTGGGAAAAATAATGATTAATTCCCTGCTTGCATTCTATTGTCGTGAACTTTATATAAAGTTTTCATGTATGTATTTCCGAATGGCCGCCGGAACAATTTACTTGCGTTACAAATGATATTATCGTAGACTAAAAAATATTGTTACCCAAAAAATCTAATACATACCAGCGGCTATGGTAGGTACGTGCACAACATTTATTAAGAGACCTCTTAATAAGAAGATATCCATATCCAAAGAATAAAAAAGATATTGTTCTATTAGTTATTTAATCCCATTATTAGTGACGATATTAAAAATATACATCTAAACCCAAGTTAGTTCTGCAATTTTAAATGTATTTATAAAAAAAAGTAGAAAATGTTAATCAGTTTTTGAATTAATTTGGAACAAATAAATTTACACAAAACTGCATCGGATTGTGAATTTGGAAAAAGTAACGCGGTGAAATTTTTTGCATCTCTTCAGTTTCAAGAAGCAATGTTCTGAAGCAGAGACAGGAAAACGAATATATTATTATGAATATATAGTTAGATATGTTCTCTTATTTAACTCTCTACTACTTCAACAGATGTTCAATAGTTCAAATGGAATTAATTTCTAATAAACTAGAATAAAGTTTCCTTTGAGCCGATACTAAATAATTTAATTTTTGTTGAATCGTAACGATAATCAGCAGGTACTACCGTTGTCCGGTACTACATAATTGGAAAGCAATATTGTTGATTCTCCTGTTGGTCCTGGAGACCTGTTGGTCTCCCGAGGAGATGAAGGTATATAAATGGTGTTGCACTTATTTTCTGTCGTTCTCTATTTATCATCTCTACTTTACTAAAATAATACACTTTAAACTTGTCACGTTTTGTTCTGCTAAGGAAGAAGTTTTTAAAGTTTATATTTTAATCTTCACTTCACATTTAATTGAAAACTAAATTTAACTCATTTCAATAGAATTGTTGTTAAATATTTGATATAATTTAATAGTAATTATTATTTTTCAAATTAGGTATATATTTGTGAAAAAATATGCTTAAAATATAAAAACAATTTACCTACATATATGATGCCGATTACAAGAAAGAAAGTTTTGTAAACCCCATATGGAACTATCACTCTTGTAAACCTACTCATAATAAATTTAAGGCAAGATAGTGATAGCGATACAGAATTAAATGTGTAACTTCTTTATAGATCTTTGTTTATAAAAAGTAATCCTAAAGAGAATACATTTTGTTCATAAAATTTTTTCAACCCAACCCTGTCATAGGAAGACAAAATTTAATTATATAACGGAAATTATAAGTGCCTACGGCGTATTTGTGTATATAATTTGCACTAATACATGGAGGTTACCTATGCAATTCAAACCGCAACAGGTAACGTCTACTTCGAATATAGATAATGGCCTTTGCATATGTTTCTTCGGCGGGGTGGGGGGACCTCGAACTGAATGGTTGAACTACATCGTCCGTTACCAAAATAACTTCCAATATATTTATTGAACTGGTTTTGCACATAATTTATTTGGTCATTATTACGAATACATACCATATTTAAAATAGTAAGACTTCTCGTTAAAATTTTTATGTACACAAAAATCTTTCTAATCTCAAG
Source organism: Cryptocephalus primarius (assembly GCA_963576515.1). Taxonomy (NCBI): domain Eukaryota; kingdom Metazoa; phylum Arthropoda; class Insecta; order Coleoptera; family Chrysomelidae; genus Cryptocephalus; species Cryptocephalus primarius. Next base: position 3,521,018 of record OY754939.1, read on the forward strand.
TGACCAATCTCTGACCACGCTGAAATACGTGGTTACATTGTGATTAAAATACAGACGCCCCCTATATTGGGTGTCAACAGACCCATAGGCATTTTAGGAATCTGAAATTGATTGGCAATGAATGAATGACAAAATTTCAGGATGATTTTCTCAGTAGAGTTTTATATTTTGAGACCGAAAATTTGTACACTAACAAGTTACTTACCATCTAATTTCATTGCGTAGTATTAATAGATATTTAGTAGTTTCCTAAGAAGCATATTACAGTGCAGGGTAGGCCACGACAGAAAACTAAAAAACAAATGAAAAACATTTAATACGAAATGTTTCAAAATGTCCATAGCTATATAACAGTTAATAATAATTTATTTAAATATAGTTCAGTTCTATTTTCAGAGACACATGTTATATATTCCACTTATAAAAAAGCCTTTCACGCCATATTTCCTTGTTCTCTCCTTCCTTCTCCTCTAATAGTTAAAGGAGATATAAAATGAAAAGAACTGATATAATTTCAAGTTTTTTCTTTTAGTTAGTTATGTTAAAACTATTCTAAAATTTTTTATTTTCTTTTGTCTCTTTTATACATTAGAGGTGAAGAAAGCCCAAAATAAAACAGAGACATATCAAGTAGTACTTTCTATATCATCTACCGTAAAGTTTCAATTTTAGCTAGGTATTTACTAGAATTAAACTAATTAATAGGATTCACTATTGGTCAAAAATTATTGAAGAATGATTCAATAGGTAGAATAACGTCAATATGTCTTTTAAAATTTACGGTTGAATATGTTTGATAGGTTTCAACTCATGAATATCCAGATGAGACACCAGCCTTTTTAGTGCTGCGTTGCCGACAAATTATGCTGATGAGGAGATCCTATAGCAAATTGGTTCAACTAAGATGCATCAATATTAAAATCAAAATACACGTTTATCATCAACTAAGTCATATGCACCAGAATTTTATTTATATGCTATTTATAACACCACACTCGATTTACCTTTACTATATGTGCTTTCCAATCATATTTGTTTCAACGAAAATGCCCCAGAACACAATTAACTGTTATAATATTTTTCGTCCAACTTTAGATTATGGTTTTACCACACTCATACATTTTGCAGAAAAAGGAAAGTACTACTCGCAGGACAATAATATTACAATAGTATAAAAATATACAAATCTTACTTTTTCTTATTCTTTACATTTTGATTGTAGTAATTGGTTGACATACTTAACGCTCAGAAAGGAACTTTTTCGAAGTAATTTTGAACATGAACAAAATATTGATTCAACAACTGTTACTACAACTAGGTAGTTTCTGAATAAAAAATGATATTTGGGAATATCATTTGTTTTCAATTGCTATTCTATGTGATTTAAATAGTTAAATAGTTATATTCATTGGGACTTCCATCATTTCTTCTCGTTTAATTTCTGTAATTGTCAAATTCCATTAATCCGTTCAAACGTGATTTCTATCGACCATCAGCTACTTTTAAAACTTGTATACACCATTACTTGACAATGGCTTGACGTGACCTTTTCCATGCATTTTTCTCTCGGAAATCTGCTTTTAATGCATTTTTTTTAATACTTTCTTCATTGTACGATATGTCCGGTAGTCACCGTACGCCGTAATTTAAGCCGTCAGTTCGTCCAAGCGACCTTTGTGCCCTTATCCCATTGCGTAAAAAACCCGATATACCAGGAAAATCTAGTGGATGCCGGAAGCTGACATTTCTTTAAACGAACCAATCAGCGACTTTGGTGGATTAAGTGTGTGGTTAATAAGCCAGACAGTTGGTAACTACGACACTTCTCATCAAGTGTACGGAGTGGGGTTTTTTCGCCAGATTTTTAACACTTTACAAAACCAGATATTGTATATTATTTATCGTTAAATAAATCAAAAACACTGAAGTAATAATCGTCCATCAGTGTCTGCCATAGAATTATGTGTGGCAGATAAAAATTGCCTTGTTCTTCTAAAAACAACGAGTTTCAATGAAATTATTTCAACAGTTCCAAACCCATTACCATTTTTATATGATAACATTGAAAGTGTGGAAAGCACTCGCGCCCTCCGCATTCAACTATTGCTCCATTATTCCCATAAATGGGCAACAATAACGTATATTCCAACGTAACAAACTTTCGTTTTCCTCTACGTTACTATATTTAGAGAGTTATTTCCGTTCTGCGGTTTGCTCGCTCCTGTGAACGCCTCTGTTTCTCGACGACATCTGGTAATGACAGTTCGGGCAAAGTAATAGCTCCGTCGAGGGAGAGGCGAATATCCAGGATGCGGTTAACAACACTAGCATGATTGTGTGGTCAGAAGCAATCAAACCACTCGCTCGAGCAATAGTTTCACACAATTTACACTGGGAAATTTTGTCTTTTAACGCACGCCCTAGTACAGACGTCGACGATACAGTGTTGAGGAGAACGATGAAAGAAGGGACGAGATAGGACCCGGTGACGCTCCTGTCTTCCCCAATAATCTTTAATCAAAATTCCGATTGGTTTGTCGCACGCCAGAGATTCGAGGCAACGATTCAATTCGTTTGATAAAGCATTATTCAAATAGTCCAGTTAAGGCTCTCTTGATCGGGAATCGATGAAGTTTGTCTCTAATCTTATTGCTTGCAATGAAATTTGATAGGGCAGCAGGCGCAAATTGTGCAGTTTGTTAGGATGATCAACGGAATCGTGTTCTGATCCTGTTATTGCTGGTTAAACGGATCGCAGAGGCTGTCACGTTATGCGACAAAAACTACTCCGGACTACCTCGGACGATTTTAACTCCTACACTAATCCGACCGATAAATAAAGACATCGTTCAGAATTCCATACAATCACCCGTTGTTTGAGATTATTCCGAAATTTATTTCGTACAGACGTGACTAGTGACCATTATGATAAAAACTAGGAAGTCTACAATGAATCATTAGGTGTTGTTTTATATAACATATAGATATACAATGTTTAGTTTCATATTCATTAACATTTTTTAAGTACTAATTAGCAGGTACGACAGGATAATGTTCTTTCTCTAACAACAATTTTGTTAAGTTTGTTTGCGCTACAATTAGTACGCTAAAATTTATTGAAAAATAATAGCGAATATTATAATATAAAATGATATCGAAATATGACACCTATTGTGCTTTTTACCATCTAATTTCAGAAAGGCATAGAATCTATATGTCTAGTCTTTGCATTTCAAACAATCCGTTTCAAGTATGCATGTTGGTAGATGTACAAATTACAAAACCAACTGAAAAATATATTTTCAAATCTACACTTAAAATAATTAGGAATACTTGTTAAACCGTAGTCAGTCGAATGCTCGAATTCAACTACGTATAAAATTGCTGTAAAATATGCCATTGAGACGTTACAGGTCGATTTATGAAGGTTCTAATATATGCATTCTAATGGTTTTCACAACTTCATATGAAGAACTGAGATTATATGTAACTTACACGGATAATGAAAATGAAACATTAGTATACACTGGCAGTCAAAAAAGAATAAGGTAAAGAATATATATCTATTTCTCCTTCAGATCTTCTCATAGGTCCTCCTCATCAATTATCTGAAAATAAAAGCTCCCCGTCCCGTATTCGCATCGCCCTTTCTTTTTCCAAAACGCCTAATCATAATCTTGTTCCTACCCGTATTTGCTTTCACGATAAAGGCCTTGGGAAGAGATTTCCTCTCATCGGGGTCGGGGGCACACATTTTATGGCATTTGGTCACATCTTCGACCATTTGCCTGCTTTCGCTGAATTCTTTATGTTCGCCTCTGTTTGTCGGAAGCTTTACGGATTGAAAGTTGATTTGAATAATGGCAAAGGATCGAATGAAATCTCTGGGAGTTTCCAGAGGTCTCTTGTTTGAGGATAACGTTATTAATCATTGCGTCTGCCGGAAATTTCAGGCAGAGTGAGGCATTTCAGCAAGTAATTTCAGTTACCTTGTGAGTTACCACGCAAATTATTTTCTTAAAAACACTCGAGTATTTGTTAACGATGGATTTTAAAGGGAAATGATGTGATAAATAAAATTATCTAAGCAGCCTTGAAGAGAAACCAATTTCTATTAGATTTATTTTTATGACGACAAGAATGCCCACGTTTGTACAATTCGCATTCATTTCACAAAAATGTTGTGAACTACAATATATCTTTTATTCGCAACATCACCCTACTTTGTAGTGAAAATCGTTGTGCTACACACAACATTATCAGCAACGGTCTAGGACAATTGGGTGCGGCCAAAAAGGCGCGACCGTATTATTGAGAAAGAGAGGAGAACACAAATTACTCTCAATAAACCTCTACATTTAAGGCGTATACATTTTATCTATATTGCTAATGTTTCGAGTTCTTGTTCGGTATATTGCGGATTTTAGGGAACTCTTTTTGAAAGCCCTGAAAAGTAATTCGTTAATATTTTGCTCTACTTAAAAATAATGAATTAACATCTTTAATTGTTGTACTATTTTGATTAAAAAATATCCGAAAACCCTGAAATTGAAAAACCCTGAATTTTCACTCTTCGCGATTTTACTTTGGGACTTCTAGTTGCGTCAAAAAATTGAAAATTATTTTACTGTACGATCCAGAAGCCTAAGCTAAATTTAAACTTATTTATAACTATTTGAGCACTGTTATATAAATTTGCCCCCTATGCTCACCACTCTGGTAAGAGCAACTCGCAATTGTAGTACTTCCCTGATCTATTTAGGAACCTAAGGCGTAAGCCTCTCAAATTTAAAGTTTTTAGGGATTCAGGAGCTGTTAAATAAATTTCATCCCTGTTTTCACCGTCCAGAAAAGGAAAATTTGGGGGTTTTTAAATTTCTCAAACCAAAAAAATAGTACAATTCAAGAAGTGACTTTTATAACTTTAAATATTGTGAAATAGTCAAAAAATGTATTTAAGGGTATTCAAAAAGAGTTCCTACGAATCTGAACTTTTTGGTTTGTTACACTCGACGTGTTCCACAGGGGGTGCCAGTCAATTCTCCGAAAACAGTTCGTCGAAATCAATTCGTCAAATGAACATTTCACCGAACGAATAATTCGTCGAAAACAATTCGTGGTATAAACAATTCATTGAATAAACAATTTTTCGAAATATCTCCCATCATGGATATTTGGTTAGAGAATTAATTAATTTTCGATTAATACTTGTTTATTATTCAATAATAGTTGCTTAATAGTAAACCAGAGTTGACGGATTTCATAATGTTTGTTTTCTAAACTATACTCAAACAGACGCGAACTTTCATTTTTCCAAAATTATTTATTTAACATTTTAAATATTTTCATTAATGCAGCAGAATTGATAATTCCGTCTGTTCGACGAATAGTTCGTTCAACTATTTGTTCATGCGATGAATTGTTTTCAACGAATTGTTCATTCGACTAATTGATTTTCGACGAACTGTTTTCGGCGAATAGGCTTAGACCCAAACGTGAACCCGATTTATAAGCACTATGCATAACACGTATATGTGGATTATCACGTACAAGAAATAACACGTATATCTGGAAATACACTTGGGTTACGTTTTCTCATCTCAATACTTTTTACCAGGTTACCATGTTTTTACTAGGTTTACCAAAACGAATTTATAGCTGAATATGTATTGGCTAATGCTAAACCTTCTACTGTTCACTCGATAACAACATAACGATGTATTGCTACAAAAATGACTTTTATCACCACCTTGGATTGTATCGAAGTATTCATTACGAAGGTAATACAGATTTCAATAAAAGGGCTATGTGCAATAACCAGAGTCCAGAGTAAATCTAAGATATTGAAAAAAGAAACTCTTTAAAGTTTATCACAATACGAGAGTGAATTTACCTGGCCCGGTGAAAGAAAAATTTGCAAAGGCCTCCATTGTAATGAGTTATACGCCCATAAAAGTTTTGTGGCTTTCTAAATTAGCAGTTTAGAAACTGTACCTTGGTACGTGTATGTGAAGATGTCGGGACGGTGAGAAGAGTAGAAATAGAGTTTTCTCTTATATTTTCGCAAATGAAACAACTTATGGCTACACATATTTGATTTTTGCCTACGTACCGTCACAAAGTACTAGACATACTCATGGCACTAATTTTAGGCTACTTTTAATACTGTTTTGAAAATCGCAGTTCCATTTCCATTTCCAAGGGAAATAATTTTCCTACAACGTACTATTTAGCTCAAATCTGGTAAATTAAACATACCAGTAATAAAAGTAATACAATTAATATTGTACATAAAACAAACATTGAATCAACCCATTTACGGTGTAGCCATCACAAATTACAATTTGGAAATAAATTGCATTACAATACACCCAATTTGACCACACGAAATATTAATGATTCAACTGAATGTACACCAACTACCCTTAGGAAATCTAAAAATAATGTCATGAGTATGTCTTTTACTTTGTGACAAAATGTCAGCCAAAATTAAATAATAAAAGCTATAGGTTTTTAGGTTTGAGGACCTAAAAGGGAAACTCTACATCTGCTGTACCTTCATGTGTTTCCAGGATTATTAAATCCTGCAAGCACCTTTGTTACTGACGAACTATAACTAGCCACAGTTTATATTCAGTGACTATGAAACTAATGGAAAATCGGAGTTATCGACAAGCTAAGACAAGCTTATCTAACCGTTCATAAAAAATTGAGCTGCCAACTGCTGCTAAAACTTGTTTTAGTTCAATGTTTTTTGCTCGAAGTCGTGAGAGCTACATTATTATTCAATAAAACTCCTCTTTAAATTTTATCTTCATGGCTCCAAGATCATTCTTCGAAGTGCGTCATATAAACAGTTGAGGTCGCTTTTGATTTAAGTGTGAAAATGGCACTATAAATTTTCCATGGGGAGGTATTTGTAGATGTCGGTCACATACCGGTCGAATCGTAAAATCATAACGTAAATCCTATAAATCTCTAATATTTCCTGATTTTTCGTCTGAGTTTTTAAATTTTATCGAAAATTTCTGGAGAGGGAAAGCGCCTTTTGTCTCGATTCTCATAAACATTCGTTCATTATTAACTTGCATAAATACCATCGATTGAGCCGATACCGACGTATCGATCCCGTGGGTCCGGAACCGTGTGTTATGTAAACTTGCATACGGGCTCCGGGTAAACAAAGCTATAAAGACTGCCGCGTCCTGTTTCAATAGTAAAGAACGACCGAAACTTTCGTAATCACCTCTCCTGCTGAATTTAATGTAGGTATGGATCCTTTTAAATCCTCTTATCAACTTACATATATTTCAATCACATTAGAGCGGACCGGGATTTTAAGCGCTCCGCTTATTTGAAAGTTGAGTAAAATATGATCGTATTTTGTTTATGTTCAGGTGGGGTTATCGGAGCAGGAAGAGCATGAATTTAAAAAGCGGCCGACGGAAACGGTAAACTTTCCCCAGGTACCTTTTGGGAACTCGCATGCGAGATAGACAAAGAAGGAAAAACGAGGGAAGTGGAGATGATCGTGAAAAGATGTTTGTGATAGTCATTTGATTTATCTGGTGGATATTTTTGGAAAGTTCTGAATGAATCGTTATGAATGGTTTGAAAATATGGAAACGTGAGGGAAACAAAATCCTTTGAATATTGTCAACCTCCTCATTTCTGTGAGAAAGGTTGTTAGGGTGTCATTCGATGAATTCCGTAGAAATTCAGCAACCAGTGGTAATAAAAAAATTAATTTCACGAAATACTATTTTGAATTAGTTCAAAAAAATTTATATCCTTCCATATCGTATATTCGTAGCTAGGGAATCAGGATTCAATTCTAGGAGCAGTTGTTAATTTTATTTCTTCATGCTTCACGATTTTTGGTTATTGCTAATGGCACCTTTAAAGGCTATTATGTTATGTTTATGCGGCTATAAATTATTTCCTGTACCGGACCAGGTACCCGGCCGAGATGGTCCGTCTAGCACCCTGTAAGGACTGTAACGCAGATATCCCGTCGGGTCCTAATCAAGACGACTTGACGTGGACCCGACCGGGCATTCCTGGCGTGGACCCGGTCAGGTCATTCTGATCAGGACCCGACCGGGTGGGCGTTATAAGGTGCTAGACGGTCATGCCGCTGCCAACAGCTGTTATCCTTTCTTCTTTGTTTCGCATTTTGCAAATCTCCTTATTTTTGTTCAATCTCTGTCTGAGTACATTTGAGCATTTGTGTTCTCCATTTGATTAGAAATCATTTTCGAGTGGATATTCAGTTATTATTATGAATGGCCTTCGTTATATATATTTTAAGTTGTTTCAGTTTTTGGAAGTTTGTCAAATTTTCTCTGAAACTCTATTTTCTCTTTTATAATGGATTTGGTTCAATCGCACAGTTCAATAATTTTCTTGTTTAATTTGGCCTAATCTGTTTGCATTATGACATCCACTTTATTTCAGTTTAACTCATTATTATACTCATTTCCAACTGTTGTCATTGTCAGTTTATCGATGTCATGTGATGGGCTCTTGCGATGTTGGAAACGGTCTATATCGTGTTCTTCGTCGTCGTCCTTAAATTCATTCGTTCATCTATAGTGATTATGGATGTTTTCGATCCCATCATTCTGTGAACACTGTCCATGGAAGAGATGTTTAACCTTACATCACGAATTACTTGTTTTCTACTAGAGATAATAAAATCTATATAATTTTTTCCCATTTGGGATAGTCCATGTTCATTTTTATTACGGCTCTTTGTTAAAGAAAGAGCTCACGGAATAAAAGCTATACTCTTGCAAAAAACCGAGGAGTCTACTACTTCTTTCGTTTCTTTTCTTATATGTGTTGCATCTTTTCTGCGCACAACAGATCTTACACCGCCTTCAGGTGCATTCGTTTGTCCTATAGAATGAAAACTGCGGTTGGATTTGAGTTATTTTTTCTTCTTCTTTCCCTTCTAATTCCGCATCATCCAACTATGTTCACTCTGTCATGTTCTTCATTTAGCTTGACTAATTCTTGATCTGATAAAATGGTTTTTACATTCATTGAGGCAATTTGCTTTTTGCAAGACTCCTTCGCTGGAAACCAATTTCTCTCTGGTGATTCTCTGCTATTACTCCAATCTGACCTCTACCATGGCTAATGGAATTCAAGCTGTCGGAGGCTGAGGGCCATCGTTTCTTATGAAAGCATGATTAGGGTTTGTTTAACCGTAAATAGTGACGAAAGAATGGTGCACAGGACAATATGTTTGCACAGCCAAGTGGAGTGAGCTAATGCTTTCCTCCGTACGGTGTTGGGAGATAAACCTAAACTCGTGTGAGCAAGGGCTCGTCTATGAAATAGATCTGTCAGTTACTAGGTTTACAAAATAATTTAACCCGCTACTTTCAATTATCACTTACATATTCCTTATTGTTCATTTGAATCCTTTAATGTTTATGTACTGTTTTTCGTAAACACTTCGATTCAAGTGTTTACCTCAACACCTCCTTACTGTAAGAGACAATAACATACTTAACCAATATAGGTTTGTGATTGGTCGGTTGTTGGATCGCCTGTTGGATTACTAGAAATACATATGTAAATAAATGCACACACTTAAAAGTGTGCCTTCTCTTACACCATGTATTGCTAATTAAAAGGCCAATCAAATTATCGGTCCCTTAAAAACTTATAATGTGCATCAGGGCGTAAACATTTGGCGCTATAATTCATGTGTAGTTTAAGCTTGATTTGACTAAACTCAGTTTAGTCGTTCTAATAATGAACAGTCTAAACTAATCTATATTAAAAGTTTACAATATTACATAGCAAATAACCAAGTTCAGAATCTATACCAACCATATTCAGGAACCATTTCATGAAAATATTAATCACTGTGAGTGATTTCATACTTTGATTCAATAAATAACAACTGATTGTTAAAAGTATCACGACCATGCGTCGGGCTAAACGTATAAGCCGTTTTTAACGAGGAATATAATTTAAATTGCTAAATCTGGTTGGTGAATATGTATCTCGTTTCTTCTGTATCTTTATATTTCAACATCTTAATTTAAACTCGTCTATGTTACCTCCACACATGTATCATGAAGTCTTAGAGAGGTAAACCACTGTACGCATTGTAGAAACCCAACGTAAAAATCAACATAAACCAATTGATCTTGCTCAAGTTCCAAATAGCGAAAGTGAATCTTCGTGGAACGTTGTAATTAAACGCGAAAAACTCCACCCCGAAGACAGATAGACCTCGAGGGGGACGCCACGATGTTCACCTGACCCCTGCACGGTTCGTCGCCGCCCCTCCGCGCCTTGATGTTCAATCAATACATTACACCCCTCACCCCACCCCTCCGTTATTACTCAAAATTGTGATGTGTTTGTCGGGGCGGCAACACCATTGTCACAAAAGAAAGTCGTGGAAGCGTGAGAAAAAGGAAATGAGAGTGTGTCTTAATTTCATAAAGTTCCGAAAGGGGAATCAACGGTTTCGCGTTTAGCGCTGTGGGCGGAGATGTGACTGATAGTGGAGACCCCGAAGCGGAATAACGCGAGGGGGTAACGCTGTGGAAATATTTAAAATCTACCCTGAAGATATAGCAGAACGTGAACAGCAAATAATAGCGACACGATTTAAAATCGACCAAACTTAGTTCATCACTTCAAATCAGTATATCATAGACAGGAGGCCAGTATATTCAGATATCCTTACATATCATATTACATAATATGAGACATACATATATATATATATATATATATATATATATATATATTATATCGCTGGTATTAACCCTCTTGTCTTACATAAGATTGTGAAAAATAATATCCCATCCCTCTCAAGAATGAAATGGGCAATCTAAAAATGGAATTATAAACTTCACACTTGCACCTATGAGCTTTACGTTCATACATTTCATTCACCTGTTCAATATCTCGCATACTTTAATAATTTTATGAAGTACTTTTCATGGTTTTAAATTGAGCTCTCGTATATCATACAGTTATATTACGATTATTGTGTAGTGCGCCGAAATAAATCGTAAGCGACGCTTTTCCGTATATTGATAATTTTCGTAAAATAGAAATTTCGTTAATCCCACAGGCAATTTGAGGATGGCCTCATATCAACATAGGTGAATTCAGGGGTGTCCTTACATCAAACAAGTGAGGAATAAAAAACAAAGCACCGTGATGGAAAAATATTTGTTCTTCGCCGATATATCATTATTTAGGGCATCTATAGTTACTTTTTAGTAGCGACTGGTGCTCCATTAGCAAAGTACAAATTTTGAATTTTATAGCTAGATATCAGTTGCCATCTATTATTAAATCTGTTATAGATTAATAAATGTCATCTGTCAATTATCAGTCAAAGATTATTAAATCTGTTAGAAATAGCTATCAAATTATATGTACATGAACTGCATCGATGCATAACCCAACAAATTACAAGAAACTGAACATGTATATGTTTGTGTCCTGGGCACAACACAGTACATGTATATAGTTATATGTCCCAATTTAAATATTTTTTTGTTATTTTATAACAAGGATTTATAAAAATGGCCTAACATCTTAAACAGCAACTTAACTTGTGTGCACACGTGTCACTTTGTGCAATTTCAGAAATTAAATTTTACAGGTCTCCGTGATTTTTCACACATACGTTTTAATTTGTGGAAACACACACACACACACATACACACACACACACACACACACACACACACACACACACACACACACACACACACACACACACACACACACACACACACACACACACACACACACACACACACACATAAATATATATATATATATATATATATATATATATGTTTATTTATTTGAAATATCAATTTGATATTAATGATGTTATCTGTGGAAGGCATGTTGCTGTTCAATAAAAATTTCGTTTCACAGCACAATGACGGATAAGAAGTAAGTAATACGCTAGCGAAATTTGAAACTCTAAAAAGATTTGGTTTCTTTATACAACTTCCAAATTTACGATCTTAATAATGCTAGGGTGTGGGCGATTATCACATATTCTGTTGCACACCAGTGTGGCGATTGGTTGATGAGGGATAGTTGTGGTATGTGGCAAAAACTTAAGCATCAGAAAAGTTTGGAAACACTTTATATTCTAGGTTTTAGATTTTAACCAGCTCGGCAGAGAATCTGCCTCTGATTATCATAGATTTTATTTGATAACGCTATGGCCGTCAGTAGACGAAATATGGACAATTAAAATTTTTGAAGAAGCTCCTAGGCGGATTTAAAATTTTCGAGAACGTTATCGATAAAATAAATCTACTATATGAAGCTCATAAAATGGATCTATGTGTGTAGGTCTGTCACAAATTTAGAAAAATCACCATAATAGCCAGGAACTTTTATTTTGAATACAATCGACTGCGGTGGTTTGGAAAAACACAAAATTCACCTTCAATACCGAGATGCAGGGAAGCTTACAATTTCACTCATCAGGCAGGGGACGTGCACATGCATTGGGATGAGATGAAGAAGTTTACGGTTTCATGTGTCTTGAAATCTTTTTGAGCTGTCGGTTCGTTAATCAACATTTCTCACAATATAACCACTTTATGTTGCTTTCGGAGTGTGCGAATACAAATTTATCAAACACACCATTAAATTGATTCTTTCCAAAGTAAGTAATAAGCACTGTTAATTTCATTAGATATTCAGCATGTGATGGATAAATGAATTATGGGAGAGTGGCATTATACTCTACCTTTTAACCTTAAATTTACAGGCAACAATTTACAGGCAGGAAAATTTAATGATTTTTGTTTACTTACAGCGTTTGGTTTGCAAACTATTGCTACGTGCGCGGGTTCTTAATAATTAATAACACTGACTATGACTAATTATTCGTAATTTATTTAACAAACACTAACGCTATACGGACTTATTCTAATTAATTTAAGCGTAAATTTATATCCGAGAGTGTTTTTACGACGTTTTTTGTCGGCTCATATGAACATCTGTCTTCGACTCGTCGCTTATCTCTCGGTCGCCTTTTTATGTTCTAACGGTGTTATAATAAAATTCTTCTAGACTTGTCGATTCCATAAACACTTCTCGGAAACGTGTCGCCGCGTCGTCGGTAGTCATATCGAGACCATTCCAGTAGGTTCGATGGACGATAAGTAAAGGAGAATTCGTTATACTATTTATAAACTCCAAATTTTCTTTACCATGGTAGGGGAAAATGGGACGAAATTTATTTATTAGTACACGAACAACTAAATACTAGCAAGCTTATAGCTCAGGTAACAAAGACATAACAGGTAACAGGTAACATAGCCCAACATGGTAACAAAGACATAAACATTTATTTGTCTAGATTTTATTTGAAACAACATTTCATTCTGTACGCTTATAACTTCGGCCCCTGAGTGTCTAGAAGCCAGAAAAGGGGAGTGAAGTGTATATAATATTTACTCGAGACTAATACTAATATTTACTGAGCGGCTGGTGTGGTTATATATTTGGCAGTCAATTGGTTCAAAATAACACAATATTTCCAAATTTTACTTTCTGAAGTGGTGGGAAACAGGAAGAATCTATTTTTATTCAAAATATGTTAAAGTTACCACTTCTCGAGTAGTTAAATGTTTTAATCCTTACCCTTTTATAGCTTGGGCCTCAGAGTGACTCCAAAAAATTTAGGTTTTCGGAATTCGTTTACCAAAATTGTGGAAATGGGGGTGAAATATATGCAATAATTACTAAATTGCTGGAATCTACATTTAAATATGTCAAGGTTATAAATGACTACATCCAAGTCACACAAACATCACACATATATCTGCACTACATCAATTTAAGGATCGGAAGACGCACATTAACATATCACAATGACCATTAAAGTGATAGGATAAACTGTTGTATAACATTATTTTGTGTGGCGCTTTAAGTTTTTTTGTTGCTCTTTCTCTTAAATTACTTTAATAGCAATTTTTATTTAGAATTTTCGGTGCTTCAAGTAGCGCTATGATGGTAAACTTTTGGAGTGTATTGAAAATACGCAAGCCCACATAAAAGATGTTACCAATATGACCATGAATATGAAAATGACAGTATGGCCAAGTGTCATAAATTCACCAACATTCTTACTGCGGTATTAAAGAGGTTATGATTTTGCTACCAACGAATGGTTATATTGTCTAAACATTGCCCTGAGATTCTTCTGACTTGCTTTGTTCTAATTGGACAATTAACATTTCCCCTATGCCTTATCGTTTATTAATAAAAAAAACTTCCACGACAACAAGTGGAGATCGCAGTGATCCGTATGAAAATATAAAAGGGACAATAATTGGAAGGCATTTTCTTCTCTAAATATATGAAAATAGTAGAGTTCACCTTGTTATATCAAGACGGGGAGAAGTTTCCGCGTGAACGGCAAAGTTTTATTGCAAATGATCGGGACGAGTCGCGCAAACAACTCTCTCCCTCTCACTCGCTCTCCCTCTTTATCCTTTCTCTCTCTTTCTCCCCGTCCCACCGCTCAATAAAACATTATACCTCGACATACCTCCGGAATGTCCCCAAAGTCTGCTCATTAGAAGCAAAACAAACCCTCAAGGTAAATGGCCAGGATCGGAGTAAGCACTAACGAGAGATTTGAGCCGCTTGTTACCTATTTATTATGGAACGGGAACGGCGACGATGATGGCTGCTGGAAACTTAATTAAATTCCGCTTAAACCTAACGACACGTCTGCGGGGGACGTCATCATCCGCTTAATAAAGGAATTCTTTCCGAAAAACCGGTGGGCGCCCCGTTCGGAGCCGACGCTGAACAAACGAGGAATTAAACACACGGTGTTAGGTTAAAATATTAATGTCACTTTCAAGCATATCGATAGTTGTTCCCTTCGTGACTCGACAATAATCAGCGGTAAACTCCTTAAAAACTGATGAAGGCGTCCTACAGTAGACTTCATTGAAACTATGGACGGAATAGAATGCAAAACCGTCAGGAACATGACGCCACTTACAAAAATTTAAACAAATACTTTGACAAATGTATTCAGGGTCGCATTAAGAATGATTATCCCAATTTTAATCCTAAATATTTTTAATTCGTTCATGTTGCACACGTTGCAATCACTTTAAAAAATTCATATTGAAATTTTGTTAATAAAAAAATAATAATAAATGAAATGGTCTTTACCACTGTATTAATTCAAAATTCATTTATAAGTAGGAAAAACAACAATTATTTATAACCTAGTTTCCAAATTAGGCAAATTTTAGGAACTTTAATATTACGAAAATACGAGAAACAGGTTCAGAAATGGAAATTAGAATACAGTCTAACCCCAGACAGTCTCCACACACAAAATTTTCATGCGTCTGGGTCACTTAGCTTATCTCCCAAAGTAACAGCTTCATTTAAAATTTTTTCGTTTTTAATGACACGCGCATCGTCATACGTACACAGACACTCATGCTCGCACACATGAATTCATGCACAAACGCATGCACGCACGAACATTCAATCACACGCACACGCACGCGCGCACACATACACACACACAGGCGCGCGCACACGCACCCACGCACGCACGTAAATTTAAAACTTTTACTCAAACAGAACAGAGCACCTGCTACACTTTTGCTCAAAGTTTGAGTGGCAATTTTTACTTTCATCCTTTCTCTTGCCCAATACAAACGTCGAACGCTGATGTTTGTTCCCAAGTGCAATCCCTCAATATTCGGCATCATTACTAATTTAATTAAAAAATTTCAGTCGATCTGAGTCTACATAGGATATGTCAAATATTTTTATCTTGCAAAAGTATTGCTAACTAACTTTATCATATGACAGGAATCCAAAAATCAGTGCAAGTAATGGGTTGGTTAAAATGAGATTTAAAATTTGAAATGCCATTGAAATTAGCACCCAAACACGAAGTCATTGCAAAATTGACTGGAACAGCACTAAATCTCAGCGATGTGATTGTAACTCCTTACTTATGAATAAAAGAAAGATTTTTGGTTACAATTTCAGCTTTTTCTGCGCCTGAAAGCCCATTTAAAAGTAATATACTACTGGTATTTTTCAAAAACTGTTAATGGATACTAGCATAAACACTAAAGCCTCTTTTGCTTCTGACACAAAATCGGTATCAAGTTTTGAACCAATATCTACATAACCAGAAAAAAATTTTGCTTGTCCATTCCACCTGTTTTCGAATTGACATCTCCTCTGGCACCAAATTTCGAAAGATTATTTTACTTTTTGGTAAAGCTTCTTCCTGCTTTAATTTTAATGCGTGCAGTGATTCTTGAGTGAAACTTTGAGAACTGACCATGTCAGACAGAAGACTGATACCATTTACTGATCGCGTTGAGGTGAAGCAATAATCGGCTAAAAGTGGTTCTTAGAAAATTGTATGCCTTTGGAGACTAAAAAGATAACCTTAATACATATATTCTTATTGCAGGGGTGAAATACAAATTAGTTTAGACATTAAATTCACAAATAGGTAACAACAATAATAATAATAATGATAATAATGATAATAATAATAATAATAATAATAATAATAATAATAATAATACCCTTAAAATATTTTCATAAAACCAGATGTATATGACTTTTCCTTACCAACTTTAACATACCATTTACAGTTTGCACTTTTGAAGGGTTGAAGGCCCAGGAAGAAAGACTACATTGACATCCTCCAATTTTAATCTGTCAAAATATATGACTGTAAAACTCCAGTTATGCTTAATATAGGTATTATAATTTACCGTTTTTTGGTAGGACTATATTCCATTGATATTACATTATCACAAATGCTAGGGATAACTTTTTGCGAAAGTAGACTTGTTATTGACGCACTTTTTCTACGTGCGCTATGTGCCCTGCTCGGAAGACTAATACTTATTGTAGAGTATGGACTAAAAGGTTGAGTGTCGAAGACAGAATGGACGGGTAATGGAACAGCGCCAACTTTTAATTCCCTTATAATATATATTACAAATATATAATTATTTTTAAAATTTTCATCTTGAATAAATTCCAAAAGGGATATCCAGATATCTCTCTGTGGGGGATTGTGAGGTAACCAGAGAAATAAGTTTCTTGATTTTTTTTAAGTTGAACGGGCAACTGATTTTAAATTGATCTCTTGTACGCGACGCGGGTGATTCTCAAACTTAACCTCAATGTAACAATACGTACCGATGATAGGTGAAATTCTGAGTTTCGGTCAGATAATCGTTAATTTTGAAGTATAGCAATATCTCACCATTGTCAAATAGTAGCCGAAAATCAGTCACAATATTGCTAAATTCACGAACTTAAATCGATAAAAAGCGGTAAAGAAAAAACACACGATGTAGCGACGTTGTCGGATCCACGTGGGATCGTCAGAATTAGTATAAAGAGCGAACGACAGCCACCCATACTACGGTCAGGTATACGAAATGGTTAGTAAAGGAAGCACAGGAATTCGGGTAACAGCGTAAGATTCCGTCTAATGTCTGATGTGAAAATTTCCTAACTAGAAGGATCAACATCTTTTTATGATCTGTGGTTAAAATACGATATCACGAGTTCTAGATTCGAATGCTGGTCGTATCCGTAAACACCTTTTTCCTATAGAAATCAATTTTCATGTGAATTTGCATACTGGTAATTTACGTGAAGAGGTACCACAAATTAAAACAAGTAACATCAAAATCGGTCAATAAGTTCCAGAGATATAGCTTATGATAGCAGGAAAAACGCTAATATTTTTTGAACGCGACGATTTGTGGGTTACCCATCTACTCACTCTGGTCGTCTGTTAAACGTGCTACATATTTATGGCTTCACTGACGACACTCTTGAAGACAATCGTTTTCAAACTTTTTGCATACAAATTTTAGCGCTTTAATTTTAAAATGCATTACATAGGTTTCTTAATTACTATAAACAAAGTAGATATGATTTAAAAGAATGGTTAACGTTGCGTCATATTAACCTAGGCCAACTTTTTTTAAATTTGCGCGAAATTGCGCATAAAGCGGTTAGCTCTTTGAATCTGAAAAAACATTTACTATTGCTACTTATGCTATAGCTAAAAAGCGTTACGCAATTAAATTTTGCGTTTAACTAGGTAAAAGTGGCGTTAATGCACTATTAATACTCACGCAACACTTTGAAGTGTCTTGAGTGCAATACCTTGAGTGATGGGAATAAAAAATTCGCCGTTCAATTCGCCGTCGTCGATTCGCCGTAAGGACACTTCGCCGTAGGTAGGACAACTCGCTGTAGAGCAGTTCACCGTAGGTATACTTCTACTTTTTTACTTCTTTATTTCTTGCCGAGTAAAACATTGTTAGTTGACTACAGGGGAAGCTAAAAGAAATGTTCAAATATTTACCGTCTAATATATATTTAATACAAACAGTGTGAAAAATGAATCTCATCTCATCTCATCTCAGCCGTTTTCTATCCATTGGATATAGGCCTCTCTCATTTTTGACCATGTAATTCTATTTTGTGCTATCTGGTACCAGTTTAGCCCAGCAAATCTTTCCAGTTCGTCGTACCATCTCTGTTGCGGTCTACCAGCACTTCTTCGCTCTCCCCATGGTCTCCATCTGGTGATGTGTCCGCTCCAGTTTTCTTTGTGTCTGGCAACATGTCCTGCCCATTGCCATTTTAAGGAACCAATTCTTTGTATAATATCTCTCACCTCTGTTTTTCCTCTTATCCACTAATTTGTTTTGTGGTCTTTTAGTGATATTCCTAGTAGTCTTCTTTCCACCGCTCTCTGGTGCACTCTTAATTTGTGGATGGTCTTTTTGGTCAGTACCCAGGTTTCGGAGCCGTATGTGACAACTGGAAGGATGTATTCATTATAAATTTTTCTTTTTAATGACATCGGTATTTTCATATGCAGAGTGCCCTTCAGTTTTCCATAAGCGGCCCATCCCAGTCTGATTTTTCTGTCGATCTCGATTTCTTGGTTTTGTTTGCCGTGTTATTGATTGTCCGAGGTATATGTATGATTGCGTCTTCTTTATTGGCTGCCCGTGAATTGATATGGTTTCTCTTGCTTCGGGTATATTAGTCATAAACTGTGTCTTTGTGGTGTTCATGTATAATCCGACTTTAGCAGCCTCTTCCTGTAAATCTTCCAGCATTTTGATTAATTCTTGTTCGTCCTTCCCGAACAGGACAAAATCTTCGGCGAATCTTTTGTATACTTATAGCTACTGAAGTCATGGATATTGATAAGGAGAAAATTAAATTAAATCAAAACATGAACATTGGTTAAATTTTATAATATAAAGAATCATTTTTGCCTCAGTCTATTTGCTGGCTTGCCAGTGTTCTACCTAGGTACGTAGTGTGCATATTAAACAATTAAGCTTTAGTTTAAAGTGCTTTTAACATATATCTAAATCAAACATTATGGCTGATGATCTAATTTAGTCTCTCGTCCGAAATTATGTTAATGGTATCGATACTTTAGAATATCTATGTGGTTTATGTTACAATTATGATTTGTAAATAAAATATATAAGTGCATCGTGTATGTAAATAGTTCTCAAAATACATTTTTGCACTAAAGTGTTCGTAACGAATTAATTAATGAGAGTTGAGAGTGGAAAACACATCAGAATATATAACTACCGTCCGTATATAACTACGGGCTACCTTCTAAACGATCAAACTGATGGTTTACTAGAAGCATTTTTGTCAAAGAATGTTTTTTTTTTTGCTGTATGGACAACCCTAATATTAGACGGTAAATTGTTAAATTTTTCTTTTTGACTTCTCCCGGAGTAAGCTAACAATGTTTAAATCGACAAAATATATGTATACTTACGATGAGTGTTCCCTACGGCGAACTGTCTCTATGGTGAATCGTCCTAGAACCTCGTTTGAGTGATACCTACTAACCATGGGGGTTGGTTCGGGGTGGTCTTTATTTAAAACTAACATTTCATGAAATTAGTAATTTTTTGAAACTATTTTTCATTTTTTTTGCTAAAATATTTTTGTGCGAATTTTATCAACAAATATAGGAAACAGTCAAGCGCATATTATTTAATAGAGTATTATAGTTTATAGTATTATGTTTATAATTATATATATATATATATATATATATTACTTTTATATTTATAGTATAGTATCCATTATAAATTTCGTTTTTACCCGTTTGGATCAACTTGATTATCACTAATATTACAAATATGTGTTAATTAATATTAAAGCACCCGTTAAGATGTTTACTCCAAATTACACATTAAATTTACAATTTTTCCCTGTTAAGGGAACAGCCCTTGTTTATAACGTAAAGTACACCTTCGGTTCTGACTGACAATGAATATAATTAGTTTTGAGCTACGTTATTTAAGTCTGTAAAATTGATACTGGTTTTTCTTTAATACCAAATCTGCTCCTTAAAAATGAGCTCTTAACACAATTTGTTAAACTTTTTTTAACTCTTCTCTCAATAGAAACTGAAGCTTTCACAGCCCAACACATCAATACTCAAATCAATAAAACTTTGGAAGAAAATTTTGTTTGCTCTTACTACAATAAAATAAAACACTCTCCCATAAGTACATATCGAATAGTTTTTAGCGTACATACCATCGCATCTCCGTATCGCCTACGGGGTCTGTTCAGTCGAAAATAGTTTTTTCCCCTTGCACACAGACGAATCCGCACGAATACGCGTATAAAACATCCGCAGTTGGATGGCTTGGCTTTCGGTTAAAGTAAACACAGCCCGCTATCAATTTCCAAATCCAACAAACCATGTAGGAAATGTGTGATCAAATATTCTGGTGTACACCAAACAAATTGTGTTCATTCGGAATGCATTTAGCTGTGTATTTGAGAAGCGTAGCAGAAGTCGAAATCACTTTCGGGGTATGAGAGAGAGACGATCTCGACGATCTCGAAAGCATGGCGATATGTATTAAAATTTCGATTCGGGTCTCGATATCTTTGTGTTGGTATTTTGAATGGATGATGCGTTGTAGACGGATTCCAACAGAATCATGATTAAAGAGATACTACGTATTCTCTGAGATGAGAAATCAATGCCAAAAATTGCTATTAAAATATAAATCATTATGAATATAGTTGTCATTTTACTTCACTCGAATGACAGAAATTGGAACGTTTTTCACATCAGTAAGTTTAATGTTGCATACAATTAATAAAAATTAAATAAAAAGAATACCGATTATATTATCATATTTGTATTAAATCAGTACAATGATTAAAAATGAGTACTTGAAATATTTCGTTCACTAAGAACAGGAAAATGTTAAATTTTCGTATTTAATGGCAACCCTTTGATTAAAGTAAATAGCACTAATTGCACTGATTTGTTTAGATGCAGTACTATATAGGAGAAGGCACTCTCTTCACTAAAAAAAATCAACTCAGCGTTAAACCGCACAAACAATAAACGATAGGGGTTTCAACATTCCAACAGTCATTTTGCATTGTAACGATGATTCTGTGGTATGTGCCAAACGATTCCCTGAAGGACGAGGAAGGCAATATTGCCACAAATATTAGTTTTAATCCAGTATCAGCATATTCACTAAATCTTAAATAGTGTAAATTACAAAAAGATTTTCTAATTTAATCCCCATGCCAATTATGAAGAGAATTAATCTAAATATTATTAGTAAGTTATAATAATAATGAGTGTAGATGCACTTAATGTTATATAAATACATTTATTATTAAGCTGTTGAGAGGCGGACGTGCAGTCTGTCTGAACAAATTCTAAAATATAAATTAGATAACGGAATAAGACAACGGAATGCCTTTGTTGCTGTTTTGCCACAGCACTGACTGTTATGCTCAACGAATGACTACTAAATCATTCACCTCACGAACATGTAAGGTTCCTATTTTTTGGTGTCTATCTGTACACACTACAATTTTTAAACTTAATATATTGGTATATCTTTAGGGCTTTATAATTTGTCCCCTTTATAAATGTTACCACACGAGTGTGGGGTGAAAAATTTCCGGCCTGACCAAGAGATATCGCCAACAGGTCTATTTTGTGATGGCGTTCTGTAGTAACATTCCTATCTAGCTTGTACATAAAGTTTCAGGTAGATTGTTCTGTTGGTATAAGTTGGATGCGGTACTGAAAGAAACCTCCCGATGGTTTATTGCAAAAATGGAAAAATCGGAAATCGTAAGGTCATAAAAGACTTTCATTTGAAAAGGTTTAAACCAGCTCAAATTAAAGATGAAATGGATTCAACACTACAAGACTCTTCTCCAACACATTCAACTATAAAACAATGGGTTTCTGAATTTAAGATAGGTCGTACGAGCACCTCTGACGAACCACGTTCGGGACGCTCCGTTGAGGTCACGACTTCAGAAATGCTTGAGAAAATCTATAAAATAGTGTTGGAGGACTACAGATTGAATGTGTAAGGGATAGCTGAGGTTTCTAGGATATCAACTGAACGTGTACGCAATATTTTGCATAACCATTTGGGCATGCAGAAGCTCTGTGCAACGTGAGTGCCGCGTTTGCTAACGGTCGACCAAAAATTGAATCGATATAACATTTCACCCGAGAATTTGGCACTGTATTAGCGTAACCCAACCCAATTTTGCGTCGATTCCTAACTGTCGATGAAACTTGGGTCTACCATTACACTCCAGAAAATAAACAACAGTCAAAACAATGGATTGGACTGGGAGAAACAATCCCAACAACAATTTTTTCGGCGAAAATGGTTATGGCCGTTAGGAAAACTATATTAGACTTGATGAATATTATGTTGAAAAATAAAGCAAAAAAAATTCCAAAAAGAATGTTTTACTTGGTTAGGCCTGAAACTTTTCAGCCCAACCTCGTGTTATCTTTTGAATATTTTTTGTTTACTCTAAGCCCTTTAAATTCCCTAATATACAATTGCACCCGTTCAGCTTAAAATATAAGCTTGACTTAATAAGCAAAACTCGATGCGCCACTGTTTAACGAAGCTTAATAATCACTAAGCTGGGCTTTATTTAATCGATAAATTTCTATAGTTTAAGAAAATTTCAACTTTAAGCGACAGATGTTATACACAAAATATTACACGCAGTAGGTACGCACGTTCAATGACTGGAACATTTTAACTTAACTTGCCTTTGAAGTTGTGTCGTTTATTGTTGATTTCTATTACTGCACTGTTATTTTTTTCGTTATAAAGCGATACGAAAGCAATGAGGAGGATTTAGGTGCTTTGGAGTTTATAGAGTTTGGCCTGCCAATACAAAACTATGAAAGAAAGAACCACTTTACTAATCTTGGTAACGTCGCTTTTCGTAAGCGATTCAACGTGAACGATTCAGTATTATCAACTAGTTCAGTACCTAAAGTTCCTTCTTATCAATTTCCATCGCGAGGACTACATGAAATAATACTACTAAATTTACAATAAAAAAATATGCACAACAGGAAAACAGTACGCAATAACTTTAAACAAAATGGCTGACACAGGTCAAAGACAAACTCATCGTCGATGACACTGTTGAGATGAAAGCATCCTAACTTCTAATGCGAAACATGCATTAGATGGGGCTAACAAATACTTGACATACGTTTGACAAAGCTGGGTTAAACGTTAGGCGGAATTTAGAGAAGCCGAAAGTTAAGCCAAACCGGAGCAATCGGGCGTAAACCCTTGTCCAGGCTTCAAAATCAATGGGTGTAATATAATAATGAATTGGGACTTGCACCCAAACGGATGAACAGACTAACCAACCAGTTGTATTAAATTTTATTACTACTTGAAATTTTTTCTAAATGGTTTTGTACTATGAAATAATTTTTTATAGGTACATAGGGCCTTGTTTTTGAGGTTTTTTGGTACCAAGAAGTGCTCTTATACAGTTTGACAAGCTCAAGGAATTGTAACATACACAGTAATTCTATTTGGTATTTCAGATGCAGGCTAGCTGCCTGTGCTTATAATCCGTAAAACCGAGACCATCAGACGAATACAACGGTAAATAATTCCATAATTCGTTTACGTGAATACGAAACCTTGACCGGGCTCCCAACACCCAGACAGAAGGAGTAAAACGTACAAATTTTCGCAAAAGATAATTATTTCACATTCATCTCTTTAGGCATCTTTTAGAATAAACAGCCCGAGCATGCAAAAATAGAAGACTAATATGCCCCATGAATTTTATGGAAACCCCTTTTGTTTGCTAGAATTCTTTTAATTAAATCAGCTGGAACAATGTAACGTTCATTCGTTGACCGGATAAAGTCTGCTCTTTGTCCAAATTTTCGCCAGTTTCGTAGCTCCGGGCAACGTCTATTTACAATGGCGCGCGCTTTTCGGGCGAGCGTTCTCTCCCTCCCGTTCTCTCAAATGCTGCTTTGCTTTGTTCGCGCCATTTTCCAAAAATTAATCCTAAAAATAGTTGAGATTAATCACGTTTGACTGGCACACTCCGTTTCTGTTTGCTCAAGTCTCGATTCGACGAAATCCTAGTAGGGACATTCTGTGGTATATCGATTGATTGTTCAATCAACTAAAAAATAATTTTTCCTCGGTTTAATTATAACATTCCTACTTTTATATTAATAGAATAAAGCAATTCTAATTTATGAAGAAGAACTGATATGATAACTGATTACCTCTCGGTCACACCGCCAAGTTGAAACATGTATATTCTAATTCACCTTCATCTTCAATCTTGATTTTATCAATTATCGCATAAGTT
This sequence comes from Cryptocephalus primarius, assembly GCA_963576515.1. Taxonomy (NCBI): domain Eukaryota; kingdom Metazoa; phylum Arthropoda; class Insecta; order Coleoptera; family Chrysomelidae; genus Cryptocephalus; species Cryptocephalus primarius. The sequence continues at coordinate 3,545,792 of OY754939.1, forward strand.
CGTCTTGATAAAAAACCTGTCTTAGATAAATAAAATATTTTGAAAGTTTTTACACTTCTAGTCAGTTTTAACATCGCAAATTAGCTCTGAGAAGAAAATTGACATAACTGGATATCTGGTTCAGTACCGCTTAGTTTCGACAACGGTAAGTGTCCAGATACGTAAATACCTGTAGCGGTACCCGTAGTCAAGTTTCTTTGAAAACCATTGAAACGATGCATAGGTCTTGAGACAATTCCGAAATTCACCTTCATTATTCCAAATTAAACGATGTCCATGTACCTTTACCTCCCACGTATGTGACAATTCTGGACAAAGAGGTAAGAGAATTTGTCTTCTAAAAAGGAAGAGCAAAACTCCTTGTCTTGAAAAAATTAAAACATTTGACAATCATACATCACCCCAATATATCTGAACACCATAGTCACCACCCTCTTTGTAATAAATAATTATTTAATGTAATAGCATTCTTAATGGAATTTTCAATCCCAAAGCTGGATGAGGATATAAGTATAGAAAAGAATTTTAATTACTTTCAATTTCTTAACTCTATCTATTATTGTACATATGTATGTGTAGACGATATCCTGGTACTTTTCAATGGCAACTGTCACTATTACTTGATTTTCTTAATATCATCCAGCTTTTACCCAATTTACTATACAAACAGAATTTCTTGACGTTAAAAAAGTTGACAGCAGCCTTGAGTTTTATATACAGTCGAACCTCTATTCAACGAACCTCTATTTAACAAAATTCTCTATTTAGCGAAATTTTGGTTAGAACCGCGAATGTCCCATGTTATTTATTAATAAATTTCTCTCTATTTAGCGAAGACAATCTCTATTTAACAAAGTACAGATAGGGTTATAAACCCATAGCAGGTACACGGTAGTCTGAATTTCAAGAATGTTCACTCTTATCCTTTCCTAGATTTTTAATGCGATCATTACGCGGTATTGCTGCCTGCATTTTTTCAGACTGTTTGTTTAAATCTTTAAATTAGTGCGAGGTATTTTTTGAAAACGCAGTATTATTTAAATGCGAAGCGCAATCAAAAATTACAGACTTCTTTAAGAATTCTTAAGTTAAGTCCACATCTGATGTTTTCGTGAGGACCTAATACGACTTTTGTTTCTTTGTATATTATGTATAATAGCCCTGATAATAGCTTATATGTTTAATCATACATAATGCACGTTCATGTAAATACATATTAGTTCATATATTACATGTATGTATTATTATATATGTATTACGTTCATTAAACTTCACTCAAAACTACAACTTCAATTATAAAATCATTTTTTATGTCGATTAAACATGCATCATTTATATATGTATATACGTATAATACATAATAATTCGGTCTATATATACCGAATTATTCTATATAACGAATTTTCTATATAACGAAGTTTTTTCAGCGGATTTAGGACTTCGTTAAATAGAGGTTCGACTGTATATAGAAAATCAAATAGCGCAGATAGAGTAATTCCATTTCAGTCCTTTCACCTTTTACTTGGGATCACGAAGCTATGAAAATGCTATGAAATGACGTGATGGTTAGCGAATTGGCGGCGCCGCCGCCAAATATTCGGTATACTGTACATTATTTACTTAGGGCGGGTTGTATTGTCATGAGTTAATCTGAGGTTAAGGCTAAACCGCGGTTAAACATGAACGTTGCGTTGTATCGTGCCTAATTCTAAAGTTAACCTAGACCCCCTGCCTTGAACAAAATACACCGACTGGGGAAGGCAGAAACAGACGGATGGAAATGGTGGGCGAGCTTAGCGAGATTGCAATGGTCGCGGCAAAAGTGGAACAGGACAGGAGGAAGAGTCGGTCCATAGACATGGGAGAGGGATCGTGCTCCTCTGAGGTCGAATAGGCGTCCGGACCTTCCGTGGAATACTCAGAAGTCTCGTAGCTTCCTACCTCTTCAGGGCTATGCAGGAGTAGTCGGGGGTTCGGAGGGTCTGAAGTCCCACGACCTAGTAGCGAGTCTAGAGAGAGAGGTGGAACGCCTCCAAGCTTTGGAGGACAGTTTAAGGGGAGAATTGGGGGGTTATAAGGAAGGAAAAGGAAGCATGAATAGGCTGGAATTGGAAGGGGTGGTGGCGAGGGAGGAGAAATCATGGGACCGATTTAAGGAGGCGTACAAGCAAAACTGGAGCATGGATTGCTTTGTACTTACTAAGATGGGAATTGCTGACCCGTTATGGAGGATACATGCGGGTATGAAATACACAAGTATAGCGGAGGACGGAATGAAAGAGGTGGGTAGGGTGGCGTGGTTAGACAACTATTAGAGGATGTTTAGAACGGGAGGGCAGATCCTCTCTAGAAGCCGAGAAGTGGCGGTGGTGAAGGTCGGTGGGGGGTGGGAGAAAGGGCTCTAAGAATGATTGCAACATTTGTTGCCTAAGTATATTATTTGTTTCTTTTTTAAATAAGGCATACAACTCGGTACACTCTAAGGCATTTAACGAAATTTTTCACTTGCCATTGTGGCCCCATTTGTCTGCGTATGTTGATTTCTCAAAAACAGTTTATGTATCCATTATCTTTGTAAAATGTGCCAAGGGAAATTTATGATAGTTCATGGAAATCACCATATCTTCAATTTTTTTCAACCGACAATTTTGTTATAGAATGTCTTATTATTTTTTCAACTTCATGTTCATATATTAAGAAATAATTCTAATACTTATATTATCCTGTAGTTGAAGCAATGTAATGCAAAACGAACGAATTAGGAATAAAAACGAGCCTCAGATCGCTACATCTCCCATGAAGACGTTACAGGAACCAAGAAAGAAGGCGGTATGCTTTCGGTACCCTATGTTTCGTCCAGCACCTCACGTTCTATTAATAACAGGAAGTCGTGGAATGCCTCTTTTCGCTCCTTTTGGAAGAGGATTAGATTTAATGACCCCATTTTGTTGGTTTATCGTTATCCACTACAACCACAACCGGATGTAAAATTTTCGAACTTTTGATGAATAGTTAGAGATTTCACTATTTTTCAAACCGTAGCTTCGTGAATCCTGGTATTGTATCTTTAAACTAGATGTCCACAGATTGTTTTTTGTTTCCCTCTCTTCAAAAAATCTTCCGAATTACAACACTATCTCGCACACAGCAAAAATAAATGTGTTCTCTATTTCTCAATAGGAAGATAAATTTACACCAAAAGCTTATCACAAGCTCTTATAGGTTTTTCAATGTGTTTCCATATAAGTTGGCGTATTCCCTTATGTATTGTGTTTTACTCGAATGACAGTTCCCTAATATGGCATTCGAAGTTCATCTGCTAATGTAGTGTGGTAACAATATCATCGTATAATGTAAATCAATGTTCATTTTCCAACAAGTTATTTTTCGGAATGTAAAATATTCTGAAGCTTGAGGAGCTACTTTTCCATTTACGTCGTGAGTCATCGTTTCTATTGTTGTTTGTTGTTTATTGTTTTACGAAGTTTTTTTACAAACGAAATACTGGATTGAAATGTTTTCTAAGGACCCTCATACAACTCTCCGCAATAACTCATATTTCTACTGAAATATGTTTTACTCTAATGTGTTCCTGTAATATCCATGAACAAAAAATAACGTGAACGGTATGTGTCGTACACGTTTATACTTGTTAAATTATTTCATTTTACTCTATCAAAGGTATATGCAGTATTTTTAATAAAGGGAAGAAATGAATTTTAAAAATTCGTTGTGCAGGAAAAGGTGCAAGCTGTACCCAGGTTGCGTCAGCCAGGGTGCGACGCTAACGTAAGCAGAAGTCTACGTTGCTTTTTAACAGTACAAAGTAAATTTTGTTGTTTAATTTCTTTCAATATATACCCTTATTTGTATACAGGTAGGTTATATCATATATTTTTTGCTATAAGTTGGATGGTAGTAGTTAATTACGAGTGATTAGTTTTTACATACATTACTCGGCCCAGTCATGGCGATTGTTTATTTTCGAAAGTGTGCTTTGGGTACGGTTGTGACAAATGTTGTGGGTACGGTTGTGACATATATTTTTTTAAATTTTTGCTTTTAGATGCCCAGAAAACATTTGCGAAAGACGTAAAGAGCGCGGTCTGACATAAATAAATATAAACATGTTTACGAAGAAGTGAAACGCGGTACTTCTTTACGTAGAGCTGCGGAAATGCATGGCTAGAACAAAAAAATCAACCATTTACACAGACAGTTAGGAACAAACACGAAGAAAAAGAAAAACGTTTGAAGGCTAAGCAGGCAAAGAGAAAGTAAAACAAAATAAGAAAGGGAAAATAAAAGAAAAAATCAATACCATGAGAAGAAATACTTCAGAATCGTCATCTGATGAAGAAGATTATTTCTGTCTGGTTTGTGTAAGCGCATATTCTGAAAGTAGGGCTGGCGAAAAATGGATCAAGTACCAAGGGACATGTGGACTCTGGGCCCACGTAGAGTGCGCAAGTGATAATTACCATTACATTTGTCACAACTGTGATGATGAATCTGACTAGAGATCAGTATGTTCATATATTCATAAATGTTTATTTTTTGAATAGTTTTTGTTACAGTTTAGTATAACGCTTTCCAGTTGCCCACAGTTAATTTAAATTTAGTTAATATTCTGAATGACTGTGAAAAGGCTGTTATAATAACGTTAGATGCTACCAGGTCATTAGTATTTGTTAAGCATGTTGCCATAATTACGGTAATTTAAGTTTAGCTAACGTTTTGAGTGATTCTAAGAAGACTTATGATAATAACGTTTCTAAGGTTATTATTAAATAACGTATTTAAGAAATATTTGTTAAACATGTCATAGTTACGGTAATTTCGACCGATAAACAAAACATTTTGACTGATTTTAAAGGACATGAATATAATAACATGTTGCAGTGCATTATTAATTGTAAGAATAGAAGTAATTTTAGATTTAAGTTCATTTGCTTTAATTATGAATTTTAACTATTTATAGAAGACAGGTATGTTGTGTTATGTTACACATTTCTAACAATACAAGTGATTATAAACCATTTCTGAGTATGTTTATATCTGTCACTACCGACCTCAACCACTGTCACAACCGTCCTTGGGGTGCGGTAGGTTGTAACACTCTCTTTTTTTTTAAATTTGATGCTATAACTAATAGAGCGTATTTAGGGACAATATTTTGGTATTTTTACGTAGACAAAAGTACAAATTAAGATTTAAATTACTTTTCTCGCAGGTAACTTGTAAATGAACAAAATTATTGGCGATCAAACCAAAACTGACACAACCGTACCCAGTCTACCCTAATATTATTGTCAGTTTTTTTGGTGTCATTGTCATATTTTCTGAATGTTCAAAAATTTCTGTTTCTGTTGTGATAAGTTTTTCTTCGGGTCTTTTAAGCTCTGAAGTTTGAAAATTTGTATAAATTTATTTTTCCTTAAAATCGAAACGCCAAGGTTCATATCCAATAGTCCGTCAAATTGCCTGTAAAAATCCATTACATATAAGATTTGATATGTAATAAGGTTACCTATGTCGAATTAATATCACTTTTTTCATAAATTTCAAAACTGATATTAGATTTTTCTACTGCAGTCATTGGAAAGAAAGACCTTTTCATATTTACACTTCCATTTTTCAACTGTTTACGTGATTGTAAGTTAAGGTTAGTTTTAATAATATACGTCTCGAATATAACGAATATAATTCTCGGCAGCGCCTACTTGACTAGTTTATGTATACAAAGCGGTGTAATCATAGCGGAATCGTTATAAATTGGAGCAGTTAAAGACGTTTTTGCGAAATTCTATATTTTCTTGCATATTTTCTACATTCCTTTAACTGTTTACCTCTTTTACCTGGTACTAATGTACCGCGCCAATAGAGACAAATGAAACAAATTGGATTCGTTGAACCAACACATCCCAAACCTGTGCTCCAACGTGTTGCGTTGTACGCCCCGCGAGCGGATTCAAAATTGAACGAATGGTTTTTCCTCAGCCTTCTTTCAATTTACCGCGTTACCTTATTTGCACCTAATTTTGCATTAGGCGTGCTCTCTGGCTGTCCAAATTATCGACGATTGCTTTCTCCTTAGTTACCAGTGTTCCAGTGCCATTAACGAGCTCTCCGTTCACCCGACAGTTGGTTACCAAGGTAATGAGAGAGAAAGAGCAAGAGAGAGTGAGCGAACGAGAAGACGCGGGGTGGGAACTTTCGACGTGCTTCCCCAAAATTTAGCATTCCTAGTGATGCTCTTTTTAATTCGAGTTGATTAAGGGAAGATATTATATTTTAAAATTGTAATTTTACTCGAAGCGGAGAATTTTTTTGAAACTAAGTAGGGACAAAAAATATCTTAACTACCCAAATTCCTGGACATGCAGTTTTGAACTTTAATGCTTCTTAAGGCGGTAAACAGCACTAATCGATATTTCCACTTACTATAAAGTTTATTTCATTGCCATTTCACCACCAAATCGATCAATTTAAGGCTCCTGAATCCTCACCGAAATCCATAAAAATTTAAAATTGCGGAAAATGTGTCAACATCAACAGAAGATACGTCTGTAATCGTTGCTACGATTGTTTTTGTGGGTATTCGAATACCCACTGAAATTGTGGGTATTCGAATTTTTCGAAAATTATTAAAAAAATAATACTAAACATTCACCAAATGTCTTATATCTTTAAATTTGCGCTAAGGAGCCCGTATTCGTATAGGTTACTACAGAGGTTATTTTATTGAAATTTTATAATGATACCAAAATTATGGACTTTTAAGTTTTTTTCAAACTAAGCATTTAAAAATTCTGTGTATTTCCCCCGAACCTTCTAAATTTTAGAGATGACATTAAATACACCTATATTGGTAAAGAACCCGTCTAACATTGATATGAAATTGCTTAATTTAATTTGTGTAGTTAGTTCTGATGTTACGGATATTTGAAATTTTTTGAAAAATATCCAAAAATCTAAAACTTCTACCGCAAATTCCATAATGTCAAATTAGACTTCTCGATCTTGGAAGAAATCTTAAAAATTTTAATTTCCGTAAATAACGCCTATACTGCCGTAAAATAGGACAATCATTACGCTAAAGCTGTTCGATTAGAGTTTGAAAGTTGTTTTGTATGTTATAGACATTTAACATTTTTAAAGCATCCAAAAATACGCACTTCCACCCAAGAGCCTTAAATGTTTGGTAAAATATGAAAATTTCAAAATTTCTTTAACTGGGCGTTTATGGTTATATGATAGTTACACCAGATTCATGTTTGATATGGATTTTTAGGCATCACCATTTGATTACATTTTACAACATTATATTATATTATATACATATACAGGAATCTAAAATAGTTTGTTAAAAATCTCAAATAACTCTCGATCTACAGTTAAACATATTTTTCTTGTGTAGGTACTTACTAAAAGTTAACCAGCTTGACAATTTCTTGCTCGGTGCGGCGTTCGCTAATTTTGGAGTCCTAATTAAAACTTCAAAATTACATTGTTATTCAATGTCAGCTGATGAGTAAACTCACAAAGTGCCCTTTGACTGCTAAAATAAATACATAACGAAATAACTGCAAACGCATATCAATGCGATGAGAAAAGCGCGCTGGATTTTTAATTGTAACTAAATATAATTTGATGGTTGTTACAACTCTGTTAATTAGTCTGATCTTGTCATAGTTTCAATGTAATCGTTATTTGCTTCTGTGCTACAAACGAGTAGAATGGATAGAATATTACCCTGTACTGTATGGTTAATTTTTAATAATATACTGCCATTAAATCTAGCTGTTTTTCGATTATGTATATTAGTGATTATCAGTACATTAGTAAATTTTCAGTTGGTATTCGGTCCATTGTGTGAGCTCTTTATTGCCGTTAATTATATTTACGAAATCTAAGATTGCTTTTTAAAAGTATTATCTAAAAAAAAGGAATGAATAACACAGACATTTAATTGACGTAGGTGATATCTGGTGGCCCCGCATCTGATCATTGTATTTATAACATAATGTTATTAGCCCGAATCGACAAAGTTGGGTATCTTTCAGCTTTGGACTATTGACCAAGAAGTCGAACATTTTGTGGTACAGCTTTCGTCTGATTTGAATGGATTTTGCTTTAGCTACTCTTCTTGTAGCTTATACTTTTGGCGATGTGCATCCTACGCTGCGTATTTCCTCTTCTGGCAGATTCGTGTTGATCTGTGCGTAGGCGGTGTCTACATTTTGGGGTTCATCTAGTTGAAAATCCTCCAGGTGAATTTATTAATTCGGTTCTTGCGTAAAGGTTATCTTGGTAATTTACATCAACGAGTACTTAGTATGGGTTAGCCCATTAAGCTGTTTCTTCTTGCGTGACAATTCGGTTGGTATTATCTAACTTCACAACGTTTCGAAGAGCGAGGACTTCTTGTTTTTATTGTCATTTCACGGTGACGCGTTTCTTGGTCCAATCCACTGGTCGGTATTGTCGCGGCTCCTGAAGACTTACTTGGTGATTGCTATTTGTGTTTGGGAACAGGAGGAGGAGTTTTCGATATTTTACAATTGGACTATACATGCAAGAGCATGCATGCATGAGCAGAATTCTGCTCATTCGGCCATTGATCAAATCGGTTCAAAAATTCGTTTCATCCTCTTCGGGATGCGTATAATTTCTGTTAGTTGTGTTTCAATTCTGGTCGCAAGATAGTCTAGAATTTTCACAGTTTCGATAGTTGACGGCTCGAGATCATAATAATGAATTAGTGAATGAGGAAAAGCTGGATTTTGTTAAATTCTGGTACACAATTAAAATATTCAGGTACAAATGGCTCATATTCTGTGATTCTTCAGTATCGTTCAAGATATATTTTAAAGCTAACTTTGAGATGAGTTATGGAGATTTCTTGGAGAAGACTGATTCACTGCCCAAGTGACCCACTTGCCCAGTGGCAAACTTGCCCACGGAATCGAAATATTTTTCACTCCAAATAAATTTCAATCATATTAATGTTATGAACAACTCTGAGCGTCTCCTACTAGATACGATAAGCGTATTAAGCGATTTTGTTCCTAATCCGGTCGACACTCCTTGCAAATCTGAGCGATCCTTGACTCACATATCGGTGATGAGTAGTGCTTTCATAGACTCAGCAGAAACCCATCCAGTTCCAAGTTCGATGCTCCGTTAAATCGTTGATATGTAAACTATTCGACTTAATCGAATAATCCCGAACTATCCTACTAATTGCGCCAGTTATATGTCCAATATTTTAGTTCGCCATTATCAAAAGTTTATTACTTACTAAATTTACTAAATTAAAAGATTACTTAATAAAGGTGAGAACTGTGTAAATATCCTCGCGTTGCATCGTTTTGCTTATAACATATCTATATATATAAAAGAAAGTCATGTTAGTTACTCCACTTATAACTCAATAACGGCTGAACCGATTTAGCTGAAAATTGGCAGGGAGGTAGTTGAGAGCCAGGAGAAGGACATAGGATACTTTTTATCCCGTTCGACAGCATTCCCGTGTGACTTGACATGGGAATAACAAAACGCAAATGACAGCTAAGTAATTGACGTATAATGACAGCTATGTAATGACGTATGGATGACAATTTGGTGTGCCCCTGGTGGAACTGGCAAGACATTCCTCATGTCATTAGTTTTAGCAACTGTTCGGGCGAGATTTAACATAGCGGTTGCAGTTGCTTCTTCTGGAATAGCAGCCACATTGTTAGAAGGATGCCGTACGGCTCATTCAGCATTCAAATTACGGTTAAATCTTCAAAATATTGAAGAACCAACGTGTAATATTGCAAAAAACTCAGCAATGGCTAAAGTTTTAGCGGTATCGAAAATCATCATCTGGGACGAATGCATAATGGCGCATAAACGTGCATTAGAAGCACTTAACCGAACATTAAAAGATTTACGCAATGACTCGAGATGTTTTGGAGGAGCAATGATTTTACTGTCTGGCGATTTCCGCCAAATACTGCCAGTAATTCCAAGATTTACGGCTGCCGACGCAATAAACGCTTGCCTCAAATCGTCAAATCTATGGCGCTATGTGAAGAAACTGCAACTGACAACAAACATGAGAGTTACATTGCTTAATGATACATCTGCTGAAGATTTCTCGGAGAAATTGCTGACCATCGGTAATGGTCAAGTACCTGTAGATGAATCGAGCGGATTAATATCATTTCCAAATAATTTCTGTAATTTTGTCTCATCAAAAGCCGAATTTATCAACAATGTATTTCCAGAAATTATTTCTAACTACAAAAATAATGAATGGTTGAGTGAGCGAGCAATTTTAGCGGCTAAAAATAAAGATGTAGATGACCTAAACTACATAATTCAAAATAAGACCATTGGAACAATGCATTCATTCAAATCTATCGACTGCGTCAGAAATGAATATGAAGCCACCAACTATCCAATTGAATTTTTAAACTATTTGGACGTGCCTGGCTTACCACCGCACAATTTACGCCTAAAGGTTGGCTCCGTGGTAATCATGCTTCGAAACATAAACTAACCAAAACTGTGCAACGGTACGCGTTTGGTGGTTAGAAAATTGATGAACAATGTAATTTACGCTACGATAATGATAGGAAAATTCAAAGGTGAGGAAGTTCTCATTCCGAGGATACCGATGATCCCAAACGATATGCCGTTTGAATTTAAAAGACTTCAATTTCCGATACGTGTTGCATTTGCCATGACCATCAACAAATCACAAGGCCAATCCTTAAAAGTTTGTGGTTTAAATCTAGAACATTCATGTTTTTCTAATGGTCAATTATACGTGGCATGTTCACGGGTCGGAAGACCATCTGCGTTGTTTGTTTTTGCGCCTGATAATAAAACAAAAAATGTCGTGTATCACAAGGTACTTAAATGAAGAGCAACCTATGTACTAAAATACAGAAATAATTATGAATGATTAATGTAGGTATTTAATTTTTTTGTATTTTTTCCAATTAAAAAAAAAAATGTATTCCAATTAAGGCGGAACAAAGTTCGCCGGGTCAGCTAGTTATTATTATGTTGATGTTGGTAAGGAAGGGAAGATAACTCATTTTAAATACGAAATTGATTTTACCACCACGGCACCGGTAGTCACCGTAACAGCATCTCATACACTGACTAATATTGAATCCGTACTAGTACAAATCTTCAAGGAAACGTGCTCATTACGCTATATACGTAAGAACCCTTCTTGCGATCGAGTCGACGGGAGCGAGAAAATCAGCTGTGGGCGTTCAATAAATCCATCTGATCTGGACGTACGTCGAAACGCCGACATGGGGGAGAGATGTTTCCGCCGCAATACTTCAGTCCACGTTATAAGCACGTCAGACTTTCGTGAACCGGGAGTAATTATTACGGGAGCGAGCGTGAAATTATGCGGGCGAGTAATAAAAAGAGAAAAACGACGTGTGTCGTAGCGTCAATGCTAATGTGGTTCATTATCAATTTTTTGAAATCTGTTTCTTCATTCGGCCTTTTCATATCTTATGTGCATATGTCTCAGCTTAATAAGCAAGTTTTCTTTTGTAAACTGGATTTCTGAAAGAATTCCAGGTTTTCAAATTAAAAATTGAAGGTAATAATTTGAATAACTCCGACGTCATTTTGTGAAGTTGCTAACATATTCTGCGTGTGACTTAAAATTATTTCTATTTCTGTTTCAGGTGAGTACCTACACCATCCACATGATATAACATAGCAGCTCAGCAGGTAAGGTAATTTACATTAACCCCACATAAATATGCATTGCACTGAAATATCAACTTAATATATTCGACCTTAATATTGCATAGTACTTATTATTGCTGTTATAGGAATTACTCTAAAATTGTATAATATTGCATATTGTTAAGAGTATTATAACAGATTAAAATTAAAATGGAAAATATATTTAGCTGCACCATGGATTTCGGTTAATTTATTTTTACGTTTAAAATGAAATACATACAAAAATGATGCATCCGAAGATTAATATGTTAGACTAAAAATATGTGTGAAATGACATTGAAAATTTGTCCTATTTTGGCAAAATAATTTTTTTAAAACCAAAGAGAATGTTGACAATTTCACTCGGCATCAACCACCTTATATCTTTCCTCATATACAGATCTTAAGCAAAGCTGCAGGTGTTAGGCCCGACTGTATAGTTAGTTTCCTACTTCTTCCAATATAAATTTGTAACACACGCAGTGAAAGAACGAATCTACAGAATCCTGTTTGTTTTTTACAGTAAATTGGAAAAGTATAAATTTATGCCTTTCTGTAACAAATTTTCGAAACAAATTAATTTCCATAGTCAATCCCATTTAATTGTTACTGCAAAGAGTAAGTTGCATTTCAAGGCGATTTTAGAGAAAAAAATATTTCAAATGAAAATTGTTCAGGAGAGCTTATTAACCATATGTAAAGCTGTTGTGGAAAAATGAAAAACCTGAAATTTGATAAATGCAAGGGCCCTTTAGAGAAGATACAAATTTGAAACCAAACTAGTACTTTCTAGAAAATACGAAAATCATAAGGGCCTATTGGCTTTAACCGATTTTAACGAAATCGCATGGGTTCCAATTTCCAAATGACTAAGCCCAAATACAAAGTTACAGCTTTTCACCACTTACAATTTCTGAGAAAAATCTGCCATATGTGCAGACAAATATATTTGAATGTATTGAAATTTGAATAAAAAAATGTTTTTCGGCGATCACGGAAAAGCATCAGAATTACATAGGCTGTCTAGGAATTTTCCCGACAAAAAGAACCCACAAATACTACAGGTGATTTTATGCCGATTTAACCAAAATCATTTCATAGAAATACGCTTCCCAAAGCGGAAGCACCCTTTGAAGATAACGCATTACGATCTATTTTTGTCGCTAGACGCTTTACGTAAAAATCAATTTTTTTTAACAAATACCCATTTTTAGATTGAGAATCTAAAGTGGGCTCGCAGCGTAATAACGTTGCCGTTAATTTGAACTATTTATTCTATTAAACTATTAAGGTTGATGACAGTGACGGTAACACCGACAATGAAATGGATAATGAAAGCGGCAATGATGAACGTGAAAGTTTTGTTAATGATGATGACATAAGCAGAAAAACAGCGACATTCAAATGAGCAATGATAACGACCGAAAAAAGAGGAGATTAAATCATCATTTAATACATTGCTCATCGGGCAATGAATGTTTCAACTAATATTCTATAGTCTAATTTTCTTTGTTTTAAAAATATTGGTTTTAATAAAAAAATAAAATAATAAATAACAAATGAAAATAATAAAATAATAAATAATAAATGAAAATAATAAAATAATAAATAATAAATGAAAATAATAAAATAATAAATAAGCTAGTGAATAATAAATGGGTTTTTATTATTTAATGATAACACCATGATGAAATTATGATGACGTCACTGCGGCGCAACGCGCTAAGTAAATCCAACCCCTGCACCTGAGCACGCCCCCCCCCCCCCGCTCTCTACTTGTACCCGTGGGAGTAACAGAGATTCTGACTCCGATTTGATAGTCCATATGTCTTATAGAGATATCTCATTCAACGAAAAATGGCCAAGTAAAGTACGTGTATTCAACTGAATTTTCTCCAAGTTTCATCTTAATATTAATTAGCCACGACGATTCCAATATAAAAAATATGTTTTTATCATCGTAATATAAGAAATTTTTCGATATCGGAAAGGATGTATCTTAATCTAATGAAACCATTAAAAAAATGTAAGGTATACTAGGAGAAGTTATTCCAAATTTAATGGCACAAGCACGGGTTTTTTTTAAAGTGTATGGCTCCTAAATTGAAAATATATTTTCTTAAATACTTGATGAAGTTACGGGATAACGGCGTTTGAACAAATAAGTTTTTTCACGTTTTTCTCATGTTTTTCAAAATATGAATGGCACAAGTTTTTAGCACACCTTTTTAGATAGATACTATCTATCTGTACCGTGAACTTAAGCACAATAGTATCATAATAAATATAATTTAGTGTAAATGAAGAACATTGTCATAATTGGAGAAAAACATTTTTCCTCGATAATCAGTGGTGCCCTTTTTTAAGCATAGGTTTACCAAACATACTTTGGCGATTCAATGTTTCGAGAAATTCGTGAATAAAAGGTCTGGGCACTGTACACTATTTACACTATATTATATACAGAACTAAATTATTTACATAGAAACCCTGGGAGATATATACAAAAGGAATTACCGACCGAAGAAAAAAAAAGGTTAGTGTCTATAAGGTGGGAACCGTACCGGAGCGTGTTGCAAGTAGAAGTGAACCGAAAAACATGCCAAAATTGACAGGTCAAGAGTTAACCTGTCGTCAGGCACGAATTGCTAGTTTTCCCCCGTTCGGAAATTCCATCCCTTAAAAGAGGGATTCTTCTCCGAACGAGGGTGTGTTGAGCGGCAGGCACGGTTCCCAGAAAAATATAATTATGACGGCGGAAAGGTTGTTAAATGGTACTGAGGGATAGATTAAGAAATAGCGCTGTAAAATATTAAATAGAAATAGGTTCAAACTATCGTTAGGTTAAAGGCGAAAGAATAGAGGTTGTAAAGAATTTACAAAAATACAAGGAAGGGGATAGTTAGGAGAACATAAAAGCTATAGAGAGAAGATGGTCGGTAATAAATTGTTACGTTACTGATTTTGACTGTAATTGGCACTGGTTGCCAACACCTGAGTTGATGTAAAGGTAAACTAGTAAGCGGTGACTTAACTATTTTATTTACATCTATTTACACAAGAAATATAGGAAGAGGCCACAATTCCTCGTTCCTAAATTGAAAAATGTTAATGCGTGTTCAACCGAGTCTTCGAAGTGAGTGGTGTCCTTTTTGTGTTAGTCTCTAGGATTCTGGCGATGTGAGTGGGGGTGGTCACCGATTTCCTTCATGGTAATTGGTCAAGTTATCCACCTTTCTCACCTTGTCATTTTAATCGGGTGGAAAAACCCGCGGGTAGATTCCTGGACCCTTCCTGGATTCCTAAACCCGCGAGTCAACCATTCGGGTAGATTCCTGGAGACCAACACTTATCGGGGTTTGTCCCGCCGTCGTCGTTAAATTTACAATATGCAAATAAGAAGAAAAGATATTTACAAATTCACAATATAGGTAAAAGAAGATAATAAAAGAGAATGTCATTTGATTACTTTAGAGGTGATTTAGACAAAAATTCAAGGAATATTTATACAACAGCACAACACAGAAAGAGGGTAACAAAAGTAATAGCAAGCTAACTATTATACAACAGTTGGGAAAAGTTATTTACAAAATATTTACAATACACTGAACATAAATAAATAAATTAATTCAGCTATACAATAATTTACAAATAAAAATATGACGACGGAAGGTTGCCACAATACCATCGAAATAATTTTTTAATAGTTTAATACTTCCATGTGAGTAAAATTAAGTAGGGCATTAACGAAAAAAAATTACTTCGAAAACGGAATTCACATTTTCTTTTTTCATTTGTTCCGCACAACTTTTTAAAGTTACGCATATCGAAATTCTTATTTCTGAAATTTGGGAGACATTCGCAAAAAAATTAGCGAGACTGTGATGCGGACCACTTGCCAAAAGAGATGGTGATTGGTTTGTAATAACAGTATCTTTACCAGTATCATATTTCTTTAGAGAAAAATTTCTTTTAGACTTTCTTTAGAGATTGGTCCAATGTCTAAAAGTATCCATTGGATGTGATTTCATTTCTGTTGTTTTAGCAGCTTGCCGATGTTAGGCATGCTCTTGTCTCAGAGGCGTGGGTCGACCCGAGTTATTTAGGTTGGAATTTATTTTCATTTCGGATTATTTCGATTTAAGTCGAAGGTCGCCCACATGTTGATGCCCAAAAGGGATGATCCCGATGTAAACGAAAGTAAGGGCACCCGCTCGAATACGATTCCTTCGAGGGATCCTGAGTGGCGGCAATTATCGACCGGAAAGGAAAATTTTTCGCCGATACCGCGCGCTCTCTCTCTCATCTCTTCCCACCTGAGAGAGCGTCGTGTCGTGCGTCCAAGGCCGCGCGGCGTCGTCTCTCATTTTCTAGGTTACCACTGACGACGCACTCGCACGCGTCCATACGCGCGGCGGCCGCCCCGTCTCCACGGCGACGTCGCGATGCCGTCCGCCGGCGCCGACGCGCGCCGCCCCCGCGTCCCGTTACGTCACGCGTGCGTCCGCGACTCCTCCTCCTCCACCCCGGCGACGACGCCGCCACCGACGCCTGTTGCTAGTCCGACAGCTGCTGCACGCGGGTGTTCGTGCGAATACGACCGATAGACCGACCGACAAATTTTGTCACTCACTCACACACACACACACACACACACACACACACGCTAACAACGCAAACACAAGAGACACCGCACCGCATCCACTATCATTGTTCCGTAGAAATCACTTTCTCTGTCTCTCATCTTATCCGTCGACGTCGTCTTCGTATAAATCGCGTCCTCTCTTCTCTCTACCTCCGACGTCTTCACAGCCGCCGACATCACCGCGACGTCGACTCCTCCGCCGCTCTCCCCCAGGACGCACGGCAACTTCAACGCATCCACGAGCCATCGTTCCTTTTTAATGTGTCTGGGGAACTCAGGTATATGCCTACACCTTACCGAACACCCCTACACCCCCATCGTGATGGGGCCACAAGAAATTGCGTGGGATGGTCAGTTTGTACTCCGAAACACGAGCTCACCCTAAGGAGCAACTTCGGTCGCGAATTGCGAAAGGGCCATGAAACTTGTTACGGCTGTTAAGCAATTAGAGTCATTAAATTTTACATTATCGTTTTATAAATATCGCTTATCAGTTTTATAAATGTTAGTGTGTATTCCTTTGAATAGGTTTGTGCCTGTTACAGCTACAAAATCTTGTTTTCATGTAATTACTCATGTCTTTTAAAATTACTCCTATCTTCTATGGTATTATTGTAGCCAGTGATTTAAAATTCTTTCAAACACGATATTTCACTTGTACTTATTTCTTTGACAAGAAGTTTAAATGATAGCAAAAATGAAAAAGTATATTTATAGTTACGCTATATAAAAAAGTAGTGAAATAGTAAGCAAATACAACTACTTTATGAATATACCCCTCCTCAGTCTTAGATATTCATGTGGGTACTAAGTTGATCCACATGGTAAAAAGAGCATCCGTGGAAGGTTGACAAAATGATCACTTGACTCATCATCTGGAAAATAATTGTACTTGACCGCTCCTCGCAATTCTTGGTATCTTAACAAACGCTACAGCATCGTAAGACAAATCTGTCAGATCTGGTAACGAACGGTTGTCTTTCTTAAGTCGGAAAACCGACTTATGCCCTAATGGGTAGAAGAAAATGAACTGAAAACAAAACGTAAGAAATATTAATATGAGTACAATACGCGTATCAACTACACTAACTTTCGCTAAATAACTATTTTCGTAGGCCAATTTATAACTTATGGTTTAATGTTCGTTTTTACTTTCAAAATGTTTCCCCATATCGTTCTTTAAATTTCGAATTAAAAAAAAAATAAGGATCGTGAATTATTCATACAAACCAAATTATACTGCTTGCAAAAAAATTTTGTTTTTAAGAATAACAAATACACTTAATAATTTTCGTACTGTGTAAAATTTAATATACTTACTCTTCCGGTGCTTCAGGAATGTTAATATTGAAATTCCACAATGTATATCTTTTTAATATTATAAGTTATTAATATAAATTAACATATTAAGTTTAATGCCTGATTAGTTCCTTGTAGTTTAATACTATTAAGAAGAAAATTTATAAATCATCTTGAATTTTGAAACGTAAAAAAATAGGAAGGTTTTAAATAGCAGCGTAGATATAATTTCCTACTTACCACAAGTACACCTCAATAATGTGCAATATTTGTATATTCGTCTGAATGGATTTGTTCATATTACAACTGTGAGATCCTCTCCCCATTTATAGTACCATAAGTAATTTTAAAAGCTCCCATAACGTCTTTTGCATTGTTTAGCAAACATATATGAATCTGACTTATATATTAATAAATATTTTATTTGTACTTCATTTGACATAAGTTTTAAATAGGGGAAAACAAAAAATTATATTCATTAATACATGGTAAAATTACTGTCAATACAATTAGTACAGTAAAAATACTCAATATTATATAAACCATCAGCACTTTATCCCAGGAAGTAAATGCATATGAAAATAATAAATCGTAAATCTAAATATTAAATACATGAAAAGCACAGGGTTTCATATCCACTCATTTTCACTTAATGATTTTCCAGCGCCATTGTCCAATTTTTAATTAACTTCTTGCCATTCAGTTTAACTTCATACATTTACGTTCAGTTATTCTTAAAGTTGCCATTTATGCAAAAATCAATACGAATATGAAATGGTCATATGGCAAATAAATATATATGTATAAAAACATGTTGAGTAGTATATCACATAAAATTTAAGAATTTTCATAATGTTTAAAGAAGTAATTTGTTAATAACTTACTATAGAATTCCATATCTCCATTGGCAACTTGAAAATAACAATTGATGAATCTTGAAGTCGCTCTACCCAAAATAAACAAGAGGAATGTACTCAACGGTCTTTATTGTTTTTTCAGACATGTTCCGGACAGCTGGTGTCCATCATCAATACGAACACTATGTGCGAAGAAAGTGGGTTAGTTTAAGATTAGCTTATAAAATTGGTGAGTGCGTACAAAATCACATGGTGAATATTTTGTACATAGTCACATCATTTGTTTTTGTAAGGACTCAACAACTTTTTTCAGTTAATCTTAAACTAGTGTTCGTTACTAATTATAAACATAAGCTGTCCGAAACATCTGATGTCTGAACATATACATATCTCTGAAACAGGTCTGAAAATATAGTAGACACTTACTATAGTAGTATGTAATCGTAGTAGGACTATACTACGATTGTTTCTTTTGGGTGGAATCACTTCGAGCTCCCAATAATTGTTAGTTTGTTGCATATTTCGGAACCTGTGGTATGCTCGTATTGTGATCCCATTGTGCATAAAGGGGACGTTCTAATATCTTCTGTAAGAAAGCTGGTAATACACATAAATGACTGTAATAGTGAAATAATTTGGAAAAACTAAAAACTAAAAACCAGTTATTTGGATTCAATTTTGAAAAGAAAATGTGTAAATCTGCGTGAGTCTTGAAATGTAAAATTGAGACAGATTTCAAAAGAATCAAGAAACATATAGTTCCATTATTAAAAGTATAATTTTGTAGTATACATTAATGGAAGAAAATATTTGTATGAAAATAATTCCGATCACAGTTCAAATGAACTTGCACTTTCGTTTTACAATACTACATGACGGTTATGTCAAATATGAAGACTGTTCGAGTAACTAATTTTCCGTAGTGTACTTTTCAGTATAACTTTACATTGTTCGTAACTTATGATAGACACGGACATCATCATTAGTGCTGCAAGTGCAATTTTTAAATTTGCCTCATTGACATCTTACGATGTAGCAAAGTATTAGACATCTTAAACAAAACACAGAGTTTATTAATGAAATATTACAAAACTTCTAATTGTTTTTTGTAAAATTTATATTTACAACACAGGAAATTTTCTTTGAATAGACGTTTTCCTGTTAACCTAAATATTCATATCCAATTAAATATTCAAAGTAACACAATACATTTATCATCATTTTTATTTAAATATGTTCTGCTCTTTAATCAAAAATTCTTTTCTTCACAAATAAAAATGTTCGAATAAACATAGATAAGTTCTGTCTAGAGACTCATTAATATCAGTAAATATTCGAAGGTATAAAAATGACAATTGTAAGTGTATAAAACAAGCTGGTTGGTATCAGGTCGTATTAAGATATATCGAAGATGAGTTGATCTTCATGTCTTTAGGAAATGCAATTGTAAAGTGATAAATTTGATCTAAATCCTCATTGAACCAACGCATATTTAATATCGGTATGAATTTGATAGTAACATGCACTTGTCCAAAATTGCGTGTTTTGTAAAAGGCTTTTGTGTCTCAATTTGTGCGATTTCCAAATTTTGTGCCAGGAGTACTTTGCAATGTTCACGCTGAAAATAACCGGTGAACATACACGCGATACGAAGCAAACGCTTTGAATATTTTATGCTCGCAATTAGTCAAGTTGCGTATGTACCGTTGGAGCCCTTTCCCACGTAATCTAATTCCGAACTTCGACGTGTACAACAACGCGTGTCTAACGTGAACTAATTCGATTTAGGAAACATTTTCCAACAAATCAACATTATCCATCTCTCTATACCGCGCCCATATACGGGCTATTAGAAATCCGGGTCATCTGACAAGACGTTTGTTATTTATATGTATGCGCCCGGAGTTAGACATGACCTTCACTCCTCATCGTCATGTTCCGAATACTAATGGCCGTTATGGGGAGACCGGAATCCGGGATGTTAACATTTAATATGGGAATGTTGATAGGATCTTCAGACTTCTCAGTTTAAGGGTAATGCTTACCATATTAACGAAAGTTTAGTCTAGTTTGGTAAAGGCCATATTTCGCTTACTAAAATCCTAGTTCGTAATTGTTACGGGCTAAAATGTGCTGAACTGGAGTTTTTAAACCAATGCAACTTCCACTAGTTCAAGAATATTAATTCATATCATTTCTGCCCGTATAAGCTGCCATAGTAATGCAGTTATGTCTCTAGCAGTTTATCGGTTGAAACCAACAACCATCGTAGACATTACAACAGTTGACATAATAATTTAAGGAAATCAGTTACTTTACTGCATTTATTTATAACATACGCTTGGCCACTTCTTCATTTATTTTATATACCATAATTCCAAATTTCCTACGTTTCCTTATCTACCGCAGATCTGGAACGGTGTCAATTTGCTAAATACTTCCCAATTTTTTTGGTTCGAGTGGTAGTGCAGTACGGTTGTTTCGTATTCAAAGGGTTCGGTGTTACAATAATCCATGAATCAATGTGCAATGAAATCAATGAATTCAAATCAATCAACGAGTTCAAATCAATGAAAAAGAACCTAGATAAAGTATAGCACACCGCAACTTGATAACCAGCGCATATAGTGTATTGTTACGTTCGTGGGTTCTTAATAATTAATATCACTAATTATGGCTAATTGTTCGTTATTTATTTAATTGACACTAACACTATACGGACTTATTCTAATTCATTTAAACCTAAATTTCCTTTCGAGCGTGTTTTTACGACCACTTGTCGGCTTCGGCTCACAGGAACACCTGTTTTCGGTCACCTCGGTCGCCTTTTTATCTTCTAACGGTGTTGCTTCCGGATTTTTCTCGAAATATTAAACCATTCTCGGTACCAGCCGGCGCCGAACCGTCGGCAGGAAGATCGAGAACATTCCAGTGCCTTCGACTGCCGATGAGGAGTGGAAAATTCGTTACAGCATTGTATCATTGTCATTCGGTGTTATTAAGACGAAGACAGAGGTATATGTGGTTTTATATATGGGTAGAGATATAGAGAGTATCCTGACATTAGAAATTTCGTTACTTAAATGTTTTCGTCAGGAGATGATTTATCCACAAACGTCAATCACACAGTTAAAAAATTGTAATGGCAGGTTAGTATATCAAATAATCGATAACATCGATGCCGTCTGCGATATTCCTACATTAAAACTAAATTCAAAAGAAACCGGAACCTCAAAACGACTCGTCTGTTGCAACTTCTCGCTCTCTGTAACTATCTCTTCAATATTTTCTGCAAACATCAATTTAGCGACATTATATTCAAAATTTAGGTTGACCTGTTTGAATAAAAAATTGCTATCACCACATTAATTGTGTTCCAAGAATTTTTCTCAGGCCCATAACATTAATAAAATTGCACGATTGAAATGACAGTGTAGTAAAGAGGATGGTCTGTTATATTCTTGGGTGTGACTAAAGGGAAATCCAAAATCTAATTGAAAGTTTCGTAATGTGAGTTTGAAAGAAAAAATATTTTGAGATTGATTTGAAACTTTTCAATTCCAAATGAAAATTAACTTGACTGAACTAACTGAAATTTGTGGTATTTTGATGGAAAAAATCTTATCATTTCTTTACATTTTTAATCAAATTTCAATTTGACACCTAAAAATTTTTGAAATCGAATAGGCATTTTAACGACAGAAAAAAAGATTAACCAAAGGAGAAACAGAGAGGTCGCTTTTACGTTTTAAAAGTTACGTTTTTTTTTTTGGTAAAGAAATTAATTAGTGACGTCAGTGATTTTTGAAAAGTGATGCGACTGTTTTATAAATGACAATTGCATTTTTTTAATTTAGACATATCGAATCCCCTACAGGCTCACTAAAAATTTAGAATGTATATGAGAAAAATTTTGCAAAATTTATTATTTGGTGAATATACTAAAACAAGCAAACAATCATTCGGATATTAAATAAACCTTCAGAAGTTAAGGTAAATATTCAAAATTTGAACAATACTCATAAAACATATACAAAGTTGATAACAACTATCAACAGTAATTCAAATAATTAAATGGCGTGAAATGTTTTAGTGGATATTTGATAAGAGTTTGGCTATTCATTCGTGCCACAGATAGGCTTGTACCGACGCTAATGAGAACGCACATCTTAAGTAAATTTTTATATATCCTAATAATCTTTAATAAATACTTATTTTGTCATATAAAGGCGTACAAAAATGTTAATTGTAGTAAGTTTGATAATTTAATAATACCTCGTGTTAATTATAAGTTATGTGGACAAAATTAGTTTTTTTTTTTAAACAAAACTAAACGTTAACAACCACTGCAAATATTCGTAAATCAATGAAAGAGTTGCTTAACGAAATGTGGTAAAAATTTCCTATGTTATTACGTATCATTTTGTTAATGAGTTACAAATGCAATATACTTTAAAATACGCTTATAGAAGTTTCAGGGACATTAATGAAAACGACTGAACTACTAAGAATTCTAGAAGCTATTACTTGACAACATTGTTAATCAATACAACAATACAAACAATACAACAATATATATTTATTGCACATTAATTCAAAGGTAGTGTATTATTTTGATTTTCATTATTATGAGATATCGTGTGGCATAAATCAAGTTGTTAATTTGTGTATGGATTTATGGTACTCATGTATTGCTCCTTCACTACGAATCAATAAAATGGTAAAGACTGCAATACACCTGGAATACCTTAAATATTTTCACCATAATACTGCATTATTTTGTGTATAAATATTTTGGGTACGGTTCGAAGTCATTTTTTACATTTATTCATTTTTAGTATTACTGTTGCATATTGTGGTGAAAAAAGTCCTATTTTTATAACTTGCGGAAGTTGGGTCTATTAAGTAGTTACATAAATAACTTATATTGTCAATGTTTTCAATATAATTGTTAACTAAATAATATGATACTAAAGTATAATTATACCTCAATGTAAAAAATTCTTTTCGATTTATTTAATAAAGAAAATAATTGGAAGCAATTTTCATTAGTATTGAGTAGACAGTCGTACAACACAAAAAGCTATATGATTTGTGCACTATTGCAAAGAAAACAACTTCTACATTAAAGGTGTACTTTTCTTTCCTGTCTTATAGGTTATAAGCAGAGAAAGGCAAATATGCATATAGAAATACAAAAATATGCGCATAAATATGCACTTGTTTCTCTAAATATTTGCAAAAAAATTGACAAGTATGCAAGAAATAAAAGATGGTTTTTATTGTTACAAAATTTATTACACACGAAATAATTAGTAATAAAAACAATAAACAATGAAATGTTACTCAAAATTTTCAGTTAAAAACTTTTGTCTCCGATCTGTATAAATATACTTATGAAATGAAAAACTTCTTTCCACGTCAACTGATGAAATGGTTGCATTTTTAAAACTGGACAATATTTGAGGATCTAATACCGATTCCTTAAAATTCCCACTTAAAATATGGGCTACTTCGAAAACAAATTGTATCCGTTATTTTTACTGACAACTGTTCTAAATTTTTGAAAAACTTCTTCCCCAATTTTACCTTTGACCATTTTGAATCCTACCTCAGAATTTCCTACCAAACGAATGCTTTCTACAATTGATAAATTAGACGCCTGTACTTTAGTTAAAATTTGAGGAATAAAACTGTAATTGCATTTTATAAATGAAAACTGCTGTTTAACTTCATTATTTTTAAATAATTCCTTAACGTTTAAAAGAGAATGTGAATTATCTTCCGACAATTCTGAAATTAAATTTTCCATCCGACAAAAATTATCTGCATAAAAAATTGCAGCTTCCAGCCAAGTGCCCCATCTTGTCAAAACAGGCTGAGGTGGAAAAGAGGTGTTTGGTAAGCGTTCTTTTTAAAATTGTATTTTTGTAGGCGACTTTAGAAATACTTTTTTTACACTGGATATTAAACTATTGACATATGGGAAATTTTTTCTAATTTCCTCGGCAACCCTATTGAGACCATGTACTACACATGTTACTTGTCTTAATTCTGGGTAAAATATTTTCAAATTCTCCCCCGCCTTTACTAACAATAAAGTGCTTTATTGTTAGATGAAAATTGGTATTGAAAATCACTAAATTATTTTTATTGGAATTAAATTGAACACTTTAATTTAATAGAATTACAGGCGAATAATGACGTAGACTAATGTGACAGACCAAAGTTAGCAGAAAACAAAACGCTCCTTTTTTATACAAATAGAAGCGTTGAATTTTTAATTAGTGCCTTTAATAAGCGTCTAATTATGCACGTATCAAATTTACATTCTGTTAATTTTTCGAGTGATATTCTGCTATCTTTATTCTAAATTTTTCTATAAATATCTTTTTCGTACTCAGGGGGCTCCATAACACCAAAGGGGAGAAGTAAAAAAGGAGCGTTAAAATTTGAACTAGAGCATTTTAATTAGCGTCTAATTATGCACTTACCAGATTAGTGTTCTGCTAACTTTGTTCTGCCAGCTTTATGCACGTCGAACAATGTTAGAATTTTAAAAATGTTACTGTAATTATACTAATGATAAATAATTCTACTTATTGTTTTAGCGCAAACAGAGCAATAGACTTTGTCCATTTCGACGCATAATTCTTTGTACGGTTTAATCCATACGAAAACACTTGAAGCTTTAGGCATCTTCACTTAACAAAAAACAAATCGATGTGAGCTATTCGAGAAAACAATCATAACTAAACTTAAAACCCTTCAAGTAAATTAAACTGAAGATTTCAGTTCCAATACCTGAAATCCGTTCCGAGAAAATATCGGTGTTTATAAATTATTATTGCATTTAAAGTAGTTGTAAATAGTCAGCCCCTCTCGACCATAAAAGGACATTATTATTAGCAACTGGCGTATTACTATAATTATGGAATTCCCAAGCTCTTTCTCAATAATTTCAAAAGTAAAAATTTAAGCGATTCATGATAATCATATGAATTATCCAGTTGTATGTATTTTATGTCGCCTTATTAAGAAATATGCAGATAAAGAAAAAACTGCATTAATATATGTACAATATGCAAAATATGCATTTCGCATAAATGCCCTTCTTTGGTTATAAGTAATCATCTTAGTTTTACTATAGAACTTTAATTGATAGAATCTTACTCACCTTCAGTATACGATATGAAATAAAATGTTTCATATTCTGGTGTCATTGCAATCGGCAAAAATATGAAACATTAATCTTTAATTCAGCAAATCGTTCATCCTTGATCTATAAGTAGGGACATTCGGCATGTATTGACTTCCCCCACAGAAATGTTTTAAAATCAATTTCAACACTACCATACCTCTGGATTTTGTTTAGAATGTCGCCTGTTTTACAATTGGCAGGCTCAGATCAAACAGAGCCGGGATACTCGCGTCCAAATCCGTCCTGAACAGTTTTTTCAATTAAAGGTATTTTGGGGGATGGAAATGGGTTAAATTTTATTTCAGCGTTACGCAAATTGATTTTGGTAACTCTGTTCAACTGGTTTAGTGGCAATCCGCTAGAAGGCCATTAGCTCTCTCTCCCCAATGGATCGATATCTCTTTATTCCTCCGATAGTAACGTAGAAGTTAATTATTATATTTATTTCGTATGGTAGGACCAAATTCGGCTTTACTATCAAGAAAGGTAATAGCCCAGAGAACTAAAAATTTAGCACGACTGTGGAATATTCAGGCTTCCTGAGAAGTGTTTTAGGTAATATTGACCTATAGAAAGAGGTTTCCAC
Source organism: Cryptocephalus primarius (assembly GCA_963576515.1). Classification (NCBI taxonomy): domain Eukaryota; kingdom Metazoa; phylum Arthropoda; class Insecta; order Coleoptera; family Chrysomelidae; genus Cryptocephalus; species Cryptocephalus primarius. The sequence continues at coordinate 3,572,134 of OY754939.1, forward strand.
TCTCCTCCACTTTCCTGTGTGAAAATCCAAAAAAAATCCAAATTTTCGCTATTATCACTTACCATTTCAAAAGTTTATATGCAATAAAAAGTTCTAAGTAATCATCATTTAAAACTTGTCTTAAAGTTTTAAAATGGCGTCTTATAAATGTTGAGCTAATTTATTGCTTAGAAATGTGCAAAATAAGAAGAAAATTAACAATAAATCTTTAAAAAATTCACTTACAACTATCTTAGATACTCGATAATGTGTCTTGTGGTACTACATGAACCTTTCGAATTTCAGATCGATCCATCAAATAGTTTAAATTTTATTGCATTTTTTATCCCAGAGACCATACTTTTTAAAAACACAAGACTGAAAACAATAAATAAAGATACAGCAATTCTACAGATAACATAGGATATAAGAAAAGCTAAGGTATCAATATGAACGAAAATAGTAAAATAAAATCTTTTTTCTATTGCAAAATTATTGTACAAAATAGTAACATTTTTAATTATAAACATTTAAGAATAACTTTTCGCTATTGCTGGAAAATAAAATATTTTTTCACATTTGGAAAACTGGATTTTTACACGAATTTTAACAAAAAAATATTTTAGGTCAATTTTAACTAGCCCTATTTTGAAGTCGGAGTTTACGATCAAAGAAACATCCTCGGTGAAACTTCAAAAACGATGCAACAATGAGGACTAGTCGGAGGGTGTGGAGCGGGAACATAAAATCTGAAGCGGTCAAAAAATGAAAATACGTTTCAAACTTGAACAATATTCTGAATCATTGGATCTAGTGGCTGGATTTAAATTTTTCTTGTTTTACTTTTTACGTACTCTTTGCGTATATTACAAATATACAACTTGTTTATAACTTTGTTCACAAATTAACAGTGTCCTCCGTTTAAGCAAATAATTTTTTTTCCAGCTAATAAATATTTCCTTGTGATTTTTTTTCGCTGCGATAAGAATAGGTTATTAGACTTTAGGCGCTATAGACACATTCATTAGTAAATAGCTTTCCTCAAGAATGTATTGTAATTAATTTTTATACGAAAAATAAGCTAATCTGTTTTAATTCAGGTTTTACTTCATTTTAAATTCATTCGTTTTAAATATTCGAATTATCACCTAAAATGGTATTTGATTTTATGTAACAAAAAGGCATCATTCAGAAATAACATAATTGGTAAAAACATAATATTGAAATTTCACTATACAAAATAACAATATTTCATTTCAGTTTTACAATATTCATTTAACAAATGCAAAATTTTATTATTCAAACAAAAGTGTCATATATGAACAATTTTTCAGTAATATGTAAGGTAAGTTTTACGTACAAAATATTTATTACTCGATTAACTTGATAGGTTTCGTCAATGTAATAAAATTAAATTTAATCTAGTCTACTTTTTGTAATAGGGATAAAGGTATCTTGTAAATTCAAATCTGAATCGGCATTTTCTTGATTCGTCAATAATTTTGACAACATTCTCTTCTAAATCCACCAGTTCCCAATTCTCACAATTTTCTCCTGCACATTCTGTGTATAAATTTGAACAAAACAATCCTAGTTGTTTAACCCACATGTTAATCTCTTACTTCCGATTTTGCATAAGCAGGTTACTTGCTTAAGTAAGAAATCGGGTACAATCGGGTGAGGTACCAAATGGCCCCTAGTTAGGTTTCTTCTTAATTATAAACAAATTGGTTATGAATAAAAAAATGCTATCTTTGCCCAAATTCTTGAACATTTTTTTTAATTCCTGTAAAAATGCCAGATTTCCAAATTTAAAAGATATTTTATTTTCGAGCAATAGCGAAAAGTTATTCTTAAATGTTTATAATTAAAAATGTTACTATTTTTGTACAATGATCAGTACAATGAAGAATAGATCTTTTTACTTTTTTCATTCATATTGATAGTTTAGCTTTCCTTCTTTTCTGTTATCTGTAGAATTACTGTATCTTTATTATTGAAAAAAATGGTCTCTGGGATAAAAAATGCAGTAAAATTTAAACTATTTGATGGATCGATCTGAATTTCGGAGGTTTCATGTAGTGCCACAAGACACATATTTTCGCCTATCTGACATAGTTGTTAGTAAATCTTTTAAAGATTTAAAATTAATTTTAATTTTTTCTTTATTTAGCATATTTCCAAGCAACAAATTAGCGCAACATTTATAAAACACAATTTTAAGGCACTTTGAAGCTTGTTTCATGGTTTAAATGATGATTACCTAGAACTTTTTGTTGGAGATTAACTTTTGCAATGATGGGTAATAATAGCGAACGTTCAATTTTTTTGCATTTATATGTTAATAAATAAAAAACGTGATGAAATCTCACAGAGGAAAATGTTACAATCTCTTCCTATACACTATGTAGGATATAGGATGCTTCACAGTCCTAAATAGAGCGTTATATTCTCTTTTCTCTGGACTATAATATTGTAATAAAGTAACTAAGAAAACTTTTACTAGACACGTATAAAACGTTAGCCTAGGTTTATCACATTCGGTGTTATGAACGTAGGTACATAGTTCGCCTGTAAATCTCAGAAATCACATTTACTATGCGGGACAGCCTATGGTTGGACGCCTTGACGGTTCAACCATTTTATATATCCCTCTGGGTCTCTACAAGATGAATATCAATAATTGAAGTATAAAATGGCGAGTGCTTCTCTGCCAACGCCACCGCCAAATATTCGGAATATTAATGTTTCTTCTTGACTTAGTTATTTCTGTACAATATTGTAACGTTAACTCTGAAGAACGTCACACAAGACGATGAAGACAAAAGGGTGGCCCCACTTAACTCTAACTTTTCAAAGTCGGAGAGGGGTTGTGAGGTGAGGGCGTTAAGACACGACGAAATACGAAGTAAGAGGAAAAGGGCGTCAGTAGCTACGAAATCGTGCCACCCCACATGGGGATTTGGAGCCTTCCTAGCTATCAAAGAGCTCCGATTAAAGTCCAAATGGAAAGGTTGTCAATATCTTAGTTAACTTTCTACGGCCTCCGCTGACTCTTAACGCAAAACCAGGGAAAAATGGCGTAAATATGTAGTGTCGGATTCCGTGAGTGATACAAAAGATTTTCAATTCAATAAGTTTAAAATCACCGAAAATATCACGCGAATGGCCACATATCTTTATTACTATTATTATTACTATTGACTATGAATATTATTAATTACTACTGATGAATATATAACTCTTTGATATGCATCCAGTTAACCCTAACTAAGGCCCTTTGCAAAGGTACACTGAGTACTTAACCTTAACTATTCACACAGGTACGAACGCACGGGGCGAAAACGAATGACTTAACGTAGGCGGTTACATTTCCGTGGGTGATTCGGTGACGTTGGTGATAAGATGTCTGGCCGAGACCCGTAGTTCCTACTTTCCTATGAGCAGATCTCAACCTTAAATCTAACCTCCCATCAGATTACGTTCACAACGGGAGGATACCAAAGTTAGGGCTCAACATATTACAAAATAATACCAGTTTTCCTACTCTAACGTATTCTTCCTTCTGTGAAAACGTTCTGGATAGACAGGCCCTAATATCAACAATTTATTCCACAATACTGTAACGTTATCGGGTACTTATTTACTTTAATAACTAATACTAGTTATAATAATTAATCTTAATTTATTTTACACTAACACTACGCGGACTTATACTGATTAATTTATATAAATTAATTTTCAGGCGTGTGGGTTTCGGAACACGTGCGCTCGTCGTTATCGTTCACCGGAGATGATGTTCGAATCTGACTGACCTCGACTTATCTCTCGGTCGCCTTTTTATATTTTAACGATGCCGCTTCTGGATAGTTCGAAATTCTTCTGGAGCTCGTAAAACTGAGTTCGCGGAATCCAGGTGCCGGAGTGTCGAACATTCGATTGGCTTCGATGGCCGTACAAACGAAGAGAATTCGTTACAATAGAGGTTACATATCCACGTGTTCTGAAATACGGTCTCAGTAATGTAACTATTCTCCGTTACTTAACTGTTTGTTCCGATACATCAAAATTCAACCGTCCCATAGCATGTCCAACACCTCTCTTGCTCACTCCCTCTCTTGCCTTACCTCCATTTGTTAACTTTTAGATTATGATCCTTTAGAAAAGTCCAAGGACTATTCATAGGTTGCTGTGGATTCGGAGATGGTGAATTTGAATATTTCTATACACATTTAATTAAATGGTTAAGAATGCAAAGTTGGTTGTATATCAAGATATTTTCATAAATCATGGCGAATGATAGTGACTCTAAACTCTCTATTTCTTCAAAAAAAATGTAAGGTTACAATACACTACAGCCATCGTACCGGAGGAACAGTGAAACCACAGATTATCGTATCCAGATGCAATCGTCAGCGATTTGTGCATTGTTCCTTAAGTCAAGCAATGCATTTTGTCAAGGAGCTGTAGACGACAATAATATTCATGTAATAAAACTGGTTAGTTAATAAAGAATTGCTATACTCCAATTATTTATTTCCTTTTCCGAAACTTTGGAAATTGTATAGAGACATGGAGATTGTAACGATTTACCTGTATTTGACCTTTTTTTTTTTACACAAGATTATGACAGCTGAATATTTAAGTATATCTAATAATGAAGAAATAGAAGGAACCCAAGGCAAAATTCCTTATTTTTATGTGATTAAGTATTTAGTTTACCAAAGCATATTTGATGATCATCAAAGCAGTGATGATCAAGTAAAAACAGTAGATTACTGAGCTGTCGCTCTACTGTATCCCTGTTAAAGGCACTTTTAATTTTTTGCTCATATTTAAAAGGTATCAACAACGAGGTTTAGACGTATTGAAAAGGCATGAGTTCAGAGAGAAAACCGACCCACTATTAGCCACAGAAATTTTTTAGCGTTTAATTTGGACCTCTAGATTAATTACAATGGCAAGACATTTACGCTTAACATTTAATAAAACAGATATGTATAAACTTATAAAAAAATCATCATATACAAAATTATTAAAAACGGAAAGCGAAAATCTACCTTTTGCCTAACATGTAATATAGGTAATAGAAACTCTTCCTAAAGAAAATTACAAGATGAAAAATTTTAAAAATTAAACCCAAAAACATCTCCAGCTTTTCTTGTCATCTATTGACAATTTATTCTCCAAATATCCCGAATATCTTCTCCAAAATATTAATTATTAAAATTGTATTGCTGTGTACGTTCACCTTCACATTACAGATTGCTCGGCAATTTTGCATTTCAATAAGATCTCAGTGTCAAAATCTATCATGATTTTACAGGCGAAACGAAATGAAAAATCGTGCGATATACGTAAAAGCCAAGGGTAAATGGATTACCATCTAAATTAATCATAATTAATTAAGAATTAATCTGTCCACTAAGGAAATGGGACCCGTATATGTAAGTCCATGGATTGGCAGATTGAAAGCATAGTAAAAGATCAATTAACCGGACGTACGTCACAAAGATTTAAATGTCAATTTTAAATTAAATGAAATTTTCACATGGCTATGTGCAAAATCAAGTTTATGGATACTCAAAAAATTGTCAATATCAGTGTTTTTTATTAGTAACTGCCAGCATATCCACCAATCAGTTCAACCAATCTGAAACATCTCTTAAGGTGCATGAAATAACAATTTTTTGGCTTCCATATAATAATTCTTAAACATTCCACTCAGAGGTGGCTAACATGTCGTACCTTTGTTAAGTATGGTCAACTAAGTTGATATTTTTGTGAATTACACCTTACTTACGTCTCCATTCTTTTTAGGTTATTGTTTTCACATTATTGTTTTTATCTATGAAAACTGTATATTATCTTTAGTTCTCGTCTATAGAGTCCAGCTTTAGAATAACTATTAATTGGAGGTTAAAATTTTTGGTAGAGTACTAATTATATATATATATATATATATATATATATATATATATATATATATATACATACGTCATTTAGTCCCTTTTATGTTACTATGAAATTTTTTGTGTCACTTTTTTTATGTTTATGGCGGAAAGTGCGCGTGTGTTTAATAGTATTAGTAGAAACGACGAATGAATGAAACCAAGTTTTACGATGGAAATATTATGATTTTAATGAAAACTGACATATGGAATGCTAAAATAAAAATTTGAAAACAATGTGATCATTAAACAGAATCGTTTTATTATTACCCATATTTTCTGATTGTTTGGAAAACATAAAATGCGGACTACTTTAATGTATTTTGTTGAAAATACACGGTGCTGAAATCCCCCACCGACCATAGCGCCCAATTTTGTCCATAAGTACATTTTCCTCTCCCTCTTAGAGTATTTTTTAAAAAATGTTGTACTATTTGTTTCTTAAAGAGTATATACCATGGCGGCAATTTAATTATGGAAGAATTCATGATTCAGGTTAGTCACAAAAGTGTCTCAAATTATCCAAAGTTTCTCCAGAAATTTTTTATACTTACAATTTCATTACATGACGTGCTAAACTTTCCATTCTAATGATAATTACTGCAGCATAACTACTTATGCATAATACAATATTACATTGACTCCTGGCTTCATATTTAAACATATAAAAACAACACAGAAAAGTACATCTAAAACTTGCTGGACACCGAGTAACGCAGTGAATGGTGCTGGTAAGGGGATCCAGCATATAATATATTTTTCCTGGATAAAGTTTGTGATATAATTATTATTCGAAGTAAATGCATCATTTATATAATCAAATCGGGTTTTCACATAAACAAAGGCGAGTGTAATAACTCGTTACTTGGTGTTAAACACTTTTTATAAAAAGTTTTATTTCTCTAAGAATCTGCAGTAGATTTTCAAAATGAACAAGTTAAACAAGAAGTAATGTAAAAATGGAAAATGTTAAAAACAAATGTAAAATATACAGTTGTCGTATATATTATGTCATTCTGTTTTATCTCCTCGCGGTTTCCACCGGTTCGAAACTTGAAAATTTTTTTGTAATATTTACTAAACTTTGCATATTAAAAATTGGATGTTTACTAGAATATGACCTATTAAATACTTACTTAAAAAACCAACAGATTTGATAATATACATGCTAATAAACTTCTAATTATAGTTACATCTTAAAGAATAATATAAACTGTTACATATTTAAAAAGAACCAGTTGTTTTCTATTACAAGACTTTTTAATGTATAGTATTACCTACTACTACTTTACTACAACTCTCATTTATAGTTACATCTTAAAGAATAATATAAAATGTTTACCTATTTCCAAGGAGCAGTTGTTTTCTATTACAAAATATCTTTTTAATATATAGTATTACTTACAATTAGTAAACCATTGTTTTTCTGGTAAAAATAAATTCTTCTTCTTAATGTTCCCTTTATATCAGTGGAGGTTAGATATAATTGTAGCAAATTCTTCTCTGTGCTCGGCGGTGCTTATAATAACCTCGAAATTTAATCCAGCCCATTGGCGTATATTCCTCAGCCATGACAGTTTCTTCCTTCCCAAGCCTTGCTTGCCTTCAATCTTATCCTTCACAATCAGTTGTAGAACAAACGAACCTACAAACAGTATCAACACTTATATAACATAAGTGGTATCATTAACTAAAATTAATAGTAACATTGGTGATCCAATTTTTCTAATGTTCGTTTTTCTGTTATATTGTCGATGCCCTTAGAGCTCCATATAGAATACTGAATATTTGAAAGAAAGGCTCACTTTCACTTCCACGATAATTGCTTTGGACTTATTGTAGAATATCAGTGGCTTCATATTTTGGATTGTACGTTTTTGACGCTATTTAGGAAACCAGCAAACTGACCAATAAGGATGCTGGTGTTTTAAACTAAAACAATCTTGTAGTTACATTGTAGTGCACAAAAATGTATTATTTTGCCTTTGCTTTCATTTGCAAACAATAAGCTCCGCAATTAAATTGTCAGTCGAAATCAAGCATTTTCCTTAAAGGCTAATGAAATGTTGAAAACAGTTTTAAAATTATTATAAACATTTTTGTAGCTGCCTGGAAATCTGTTTTTAAGGTCTCGATCGATAACATTAATTCATATGATAAAGGGTTATTCACAATTTGGCCAAAATTGGAGATAATTGAATATTTTATTAACAATCGTTATTGGTAATTTAAAGTGTTTATCCACTTTTTATCAATTTCTGACGATGTTTCTGTGTTGTGTTTTAACCACTAAACGTAGTAAATGTCACTTTGCAAATCAAATAATTTTATTTCATTAAAATACTGTTCAATTGGTATATTGAATACCACCATGATCATTAGTTACTGAAGCTATACCTGCATTCACATCGTATTACTCTAATCCAAATGTCTGGAAAGAAGAACCATTGTTTCTCTGAGAGAATATAGCTAAGTGCGATAGTGCCAACAAATTTTCCCATGGCATTATGTTATTTGACATATTATTCCTTCACGTTTGTTTACTTACTGGCGGAACTTCTTCAAGTTCGTTTAAAAATCTTGAAGAACATTGCCCTTTAATCTGGAAAAATTTGCTTTCTGTAATATCCCAAAGACAAGAAGTGAAATAATATACAACAAATAAATTTTTGCAAATATGTGCGGTTGAAAAGCCGAAAAAACAAAAAAATACTGACAGGCAATGATCAGCGGCAAAATGTACTGCAGATTATAACAAAGAGAGAAACCAAAAATTAAACTCGAGATTATGAATAATGGTAAAATATGATTATAGTTTAGGGGTCGAAAATATTTTTTGAGAACTACTGCCGGAAAATCCAACAGCAAATTTGTAGACAGTGAAGAATATAAAATTTTCCCATAGGTCATTTTTCAACGTTACCTAAAATTTTCCTTAGAAAGCGACAGAAAATCAATTTTTCGGTTTTTTATTTTTATCTCCCCAAAGTTACTGGATTTACATGGCATTTAATGAAAATATACCGTTTTGGCATTGAATAATTCTTTCTTTACTGGAATTTGAGAAACAGATATGTGGCGACCTTCCATTCGTCATATTTTTCCTTGTATGTAATTGTATAGCTGAATTTATTTATTTATTGCTAACCATCTTCTCTCGATAGCTTTCATCCTCTCACAAATATCGCCTTCCTCGTAATTCTGCAAATTCTTTACAAACTCTATTCTCTCGCTTTTACTTTAACGATATTTTCTGCATATTTTTGTTTAATATTTTACAGCACTATTTCTTAAACTACTCACCAATAGCAATTAACAATCTTTTGCATTTACAACTATGTTTTTTTGGAAAAGGTGCCTGTCCATCCTCGTTCGGAGAAGAATGCCGCTTTAAGGGTTGGAAATTCCGAACGAGGAAAACCAGTAAATAGGTGCCTGACGGCAGGTCCATTTTTGACCTGGCAATTTAGCGTTTTTCACACACTTCGACTCGCAACGCGCTCTGGTACGGTTCCCTTCTCAATTGAACTTTTCTTTACGTAGTAACATTTTCCGGTCGGTAATTCTTTCGTGTATACTTTTCTTCCCGTTTATCCCGTGTAAATAATTTAGTGCCGTGTAATGCATGTAAATAGTGTACAGTGCTCAGACTTTTCATTTCATCAAAAAATTCTCGACACATTTAATCGCTAAAAATATTCTGAGATAGTCGAATTTTTCAAAAAAAGCTTTATTCATGTTTTCTAATTCAATATTTTGTACAGGCTTATTTTGTCTAATGATATATTTCTACTTCTACTTATATATATATATATATATTTTCATTTTTTTATAATTCATTAGTTTCAATTAATTCAAGATATTTTATTAGCAACGTAGCGGATAGAGCGCTATTATTTCATAATTTCGAACAATCAGAAAATTATATTTTTATGAATTAAAATGGTTTCTCTAAGCAGTTTTTATGCATTTATTGCAACTATCTTTTTGTGACATGAAATTGTTTTTTACAATTCCCAACAAAACAGTAAATTTACCTTATACGCATTGAATTTGAATACAATTAATATACTTGATCAACAATATTTTGGTGTTACTCAATTTTTACTTGCATCAAATGTTGTTAAGTATTTTGAAACAATGGAATATTGTTGTAATATTATTCTTTAATTTTGTGCGATGACCCATGAACGGGATTAGTTATTTGAAGTTTTATTTATTTTCAACGAACTATTTTGGTTACGTTATTTCAGTAATTCCTTTTACTGCAATATATATGGGAATATAGTTAATTTAGTAATTCGTGTAATATTGCTTAAATAATAATATATCAAACACTTGCAATGTTTAATGAATCATACAATATATCTAAAAATGTGGTTTTTAGTTATTTGTATTTATTGGCAGTCAACAAATCGTTATTAAAAGGTATCAAACGTTAGATTCGCAAAAAACCTGACTGTGAAATTAGGGCGTGTGTTCGTATGTAGTAGATACGTATGTATATGTATACATATGTACGATATATATGTAGATACGGTAAATATGATACGTTTAATTTACGTAACAAATTAATATACACACTGAATACTATACAACTACTTTTGCATATAAATAAGCTTACGTGTAATAAACCATTATGGTTGCACAATGAAGTTGTGTGGAAAACATAGTTATTAAGCAGTTATTAAATTCTTAATTACTTGTCTCGATAATTTTCAATGATCCCACAATATTCATCTCCGAAGCAATTTCACGAATTTCGGTTCGTTAATTTCGTCACTTATTTCGGCCGATTCAGTGAAAATATTTGGGTAACATGTGGGATTTGCTTTTAGTCAATAAACAGTCTTAATAGTAACACAGTTATTTTCATAATGAGTATAATTTGTTATCCGTTATAAATTTAGTAAAAAATAAATGTTTATTAAGTATTTTCTCTTACTTCCCTTTCCGTTACAGAATTAAATTGAAATTTTTTTTTATAAAAGTTCGAACCTGTCGAGTGAGATGCTATAAATGGTATCAAAATAGCGATTTCGGTGCATATATCTTACTTGATAATCAATACTGTAACGTTCTCGGGTTCTTAATTAATTTAATAACTAACACTAACTATAACTAATTATTCTTAATTTATTTTACACTAACACTACGCGGACTTAATCTAATTAATTTACTTAAATTTATTTTCAAACGTGTCGGTATCGGAACACGTGCGCTCGTCGGTGTCGTTCACAGAAACAAGTGTTCAAATCTGACTGATCTCGACTTATCTCTCGGTCGCCTTTTTATATTTTAACGGTGCCGCTTCTCGATGGTTCGAGGTCCTTCTCGAGCTTGTAAAACTTAGTTTTCGGAATCTTGGTGCCTGAGAGTCTGTGGAACATTCGTTTGGCTTCGATGACCGTACAAACGAGGAGAATTCGTTACGATACATTCTTAATTTTATTACTGATGTATTCATTTAAAGCAATTTACTACAAGTTTTAGCCGAGAAACAAACAGATACTGAATTCCTTCAGTAGCAGAATCGTCAAAAAGTTCCCATTAAGTGGCACTGGCCAGTGTTCTTGGAATATTAATATTATTATAAGTTGAAATAATTGAGATTGCATTACTATTATACACACATACAGCATCAAAGCACAAAATAATGTGCTACAAGTAAGAAGCACGTGTAATTTGCGAATCATTGGCGAATTGGCGAGACTGAGCCATTTTATGACTCCATGCGCTCGTGTATACAAGTATAGCTTGCTGTCTTCATTGGTATCACTGTATCCATATCCATTTGGGTTGTTAAACTCACCTACATTTGTTGCGGCGTGTTAGATATTAGATAGCAAGTTATTAACCTATGTTTATTTATTGGAAACTACGGTTTGTTTAATAATTTATGAAGGAACAAGCGAAACTCTTTCGCAGATTCTAACTCTTCCCATTAAGATGCCAATCATTATTTTTCGAAGGAGATTATCAAGTTTACATCAGCGGTCTTCACCTTCTCTGAATAATTTATAATTGTGATTTTGTTTTTAAATAACGCAACCCTAGATTTCACATTATTCGACGGGTGCTAGATAATTATATTGTTCGAAGAGATATTTATTTTTTGATCGAGGTTTAAATAGATTGAATTAGGGAAATCGTACAAACGATAAAGAAATCTTTAAACGCCTTCCCTAAGACGATACTCAAAATCGTAACGGCCACATTCGGATTCGTTCCGCTCGAAATCTCCCAATAAATTTTAGTGGAAATTTAAACCTCGGATTCCTTTGTTTCTTGCACACAACATTAAGTACAGGATAAATCACATTTGATTTATATCTCCCGTAGCTGAATTAATAACAAATACACGGTTCCAAGGGAGGCTCGATGACGATATTCTAATCTATAAATTAAAGGAAAAGCAAAATTAAATAAATTTGCCGATAAATCATGCCTGGAAGGGATGCCGTTCCGGGGAAGGGTTACATTGGCGTACTTAATTTCCAGGAATGAAGGCGAGCATTGTTAGGGGGACTAATGAACTACTCGGAGCAGTTGCTCGTTTACATAAATAGATATTCGCGTTACCAGAGCAATTACATCTTTTTTGATTACTATTAAACATATCAGTAGTTAGGATTTCATCCATTGAGCACAAAATCTTTCATTATAAGTGTGAAATCACTAATACAAATTACTCATCCATAACAAATAACCAGAAGTCAATGTTTGATGAAAAAAGATCAATATTTCATATTTTAGATTAATATGAACCCTTACTCAATTAAAGTCCCATTTTTTAAACACAAATCCTCCCTCTCTTGTTAGTTTGAATTCACTAACTAAAATTACTCGTCCAAATGAATGCACCGAATTCCTAACAATTATCTAAATGAGAGCTCTTTCATCATGACGGTTTGACAATAGTATATCTTTATAAATCATACTTCAAACTGAGGCATTATGTATATATTCTTATCATACCTATTGTGAAAAGTAATGATTTAGTAATTTGGTAATAGAATTAGACAACAATCAATATCATAATGTTGTTTGGTACAGTTATATATATATGAATAAATAATAATAATAATAATGAATAATAGATGCAATCTTCATAAATAGTGATGGGAAGCGAGGTAATGAATTTAAAAAGAAAGTGGTTATTTCTTGGGTTGGTAACAAATTCATGACGGATCGATGTAATGGCGGGTGGAGGTTTAGACATCGAGCAAATCGTGTAATATTAACGAACAATACATTTAATTTTATTTAACGTAACAATTTTAACTATGACCACAATATTTCGAACGATCGCCGTCGAAACGTTGAATTTCACGGAAAACAGGACTCCTCCCTCACCGTGCTCTGCATTCGTAAAATAAACCCCGGCAATTGAAAATTCACCTGTAACCGAGTAATGGCGGGGCGCTGTTTACTTTCGTTGTTTAAATATCTAACTGGCAGCGGATAATGTGATTAATTTGATTTTCATCTACTAATGACATAAATGGGAGTAAATTACGTTTCATTAACTCTTCCAAACGCCGAAGATTCATTTTATTCTGAAACGATAATAATAATAATAAATCGGGGATGACTAACCTATGGTCAATAATGAATGAATTTGTTGGCAATGTTGGAGAGTTTAAAGAGTTTAGGTAGTTATAATGTGTGTGCGAATTAAGGGAAGTGTTTACGGTGTACATAGAAAAAACGGTCACTTGCTAAATGATTTGGTTGTCTATATTGGATATTTCCAGTTCACTTCATTTCAGCACTCACACTGATTTAATTTTCATATATTTGATTTAATATCTTCTCACTTGTGTAGCTAGACATATCCTTGTCTTATCTGGCCAACAAAAAGAAATTGAAAAACGAATACGAAAAATCATATTTAACTACTTTCATCACATTAGATGGCAGAGCTCAACAATATTTTGAAAACATCTGTTGTTGGCACTTAATGAAGGGCATTTGTGAGTGGTAATAAGTTGATAAGTTGACTAATTTAAAGGAGTTGCTAAATGTAATATGCCTGTGAAATGCAACTTTCGTTCTTTTTTGGTTGAAATAATAAAAAAACAGTTATTTAAAGTTTCTATTGTCTAAGGATTCTACCCTTTAAATTTCATATTTCTTGGACTAATATTTATTTTGGTACATTAAAATACAATCCTCTCGAAGTTAGAATAGGATTTTCAAAAATTTAATTTAAGGGATAATTGATGAAAATATTTTATTTTGTTTAGAAGAATCCATGAAACATCTCAACATATTCTCAGGGCTTCATACTTTTTGTAGCTTTAATTTGCCACCATGCAAAAATGTTTTAATGTTTTGTCGGTAACGCATTTAGTTGCTAAGTTAAATGCCACCCTTCAAAATGAAAATGGTAAAAAATGTTTTCCTTTTGAAAGAAATATATCTCTAAATATTGTTTAATTCAACACGAGTGATATTCTGAATTGAGAGTAAAATTACATTGTGACCCGCAAGTTGCTTGAAATTTTAATTTAACTGTTATAGTTGGAGGCATTACTTGACAAAAATAAGTGATGTAGAAACCACTTCCAAATGTTACAAGGAAATAAGAAATATGTAGATTTCTGCATTTCTAACCAACAATGACTAAAGAGGTCAAAAATAAATAAATTGCTGAATAATGGTCGGATGAAGCAATGGTTAGACTAACTAATAAAGATATGGTGTATTAGCACGATGAAATATATTACTACCAAACTTATGACATGTTTTGGGTCTTCATGTAAAGTTAGACATAATTATTTTGGTTACAATACGGTTTTCATGTTAACGGTAATTCAGACACTTTATTCATTGCCTAAAAATGGAAAAAGTCAAATTGCAACTGTTTGAATTATTTCTCCATTTAGTGTTGTTTTTGGCATTTCTTCAAATTTTTTATGGTCAATCTATTCACCCTCGCTTATAAAGTGACACGCAGAAAATTGATGATGACAAAAGAATTTCAGTAGCAATAAACACAATCAAGGGAGAAATTTACTGGTCATTTACTGAGAATATTTATATTCCACCAAATCATATCACCAACACCTGTTGTTCTGTGCACTGTTCAACATCTTTTTTTTTTGATATCGTTGTTGGAGATATTTTGGTGAATTTTGAAATATCATTCGCCAATATCACTGTTTTCATTATGATTGATTAGTATCATATTTCTAAGATCAAAATCTTATGTTTCTTATTACCTTACAATTTGACATATTAACTGCAACAGTAAATTTTGTCGAAGGTAACTTGTCACAACGAACTAATGTCACCATGATGTTATTGTAAAATATTTTGTGTATTCATATTTCCTATTTGCCATTATTTGGTTTTATCGGCACAATCTTTTTTTGGCCTCTGTAACGATTTCGTCTCTCTAACTGCTAGAAAAGTCTCGCTTTACCAACCTAGAGCTTTCGGGCCAATTTCTGTAGGCAAGCATGAAGAAAATAATTCATCAAGAACTATACCTATTACTTTGCAGTCTCGGTGTTCGCCTATTTTTTGCTTGCCCTTTTCTTGATATTGTGTCTTTCAGAAGCTAGAAAATCCCTTCCTCGTAACTCCGCCTCTGCCTCGGAATCATAACCCCAAAACAAATTCGTAACACGATGTACAGACGATAAATTTGTCCGAAATGACGAGGAGTTTTGCGAGGAGGAAGGCAGACATTTTAATTACAGGCACACGGCCCCCCGCTGGAGCTTCTCTCCAACTAAACACCTGGTTCCACTAAGGCGAGGGGGATGAAGGAACGAGCAGGAGGGAACGCAGCGCGACTCGCTCGTTTGTTACTACTTTATACCTCTCTCGGACTAACCTCACGAACTTAAAATTACGCTAACGCTTTCTAATTGCGTTATTCCGAATTCATATCTAGGGAATTTATCGAGGTGTACTCTCCTCGAAAGAGCGAAGGAGAACGCGGATAATTAGAAGGTGAGGTTACGTATAGATGCGCGCTCAGGTGACTGTTATGAACTTTCCAGAGCGATTTTTATTCTCGTTCTCTCCTCTATCCGCTATTTCCTGATAGATTTTTTTAGGTCTTATTTATAATCAAAAATTACGGGAGGAAATCATCATTATTCAGGGTTACTTTATTAATTATTAGGTATTACACACTTGAAAATTTGTTCATTTTCGTTCTACGACCACTGAAAACCTTTGTTGCGGTTTTCCTTAAGTATTTTATTATTAACTATCCAATGTAGCTATCGACTTCGCTCAGAGGTGGACCCAATCTCGTTCGTTATACATGGCTCTATGTCACCGTCCACGGGTTACATGCGGTTTTTTATCGAAGGCGTCATTTTAAGAAGATTAACGCCAATATTACGTACATCGGATTTTCGGGGAAAGGTTTCGATTTTCTAAAATCTGGCTTCATTTTTGAAGAGAGAAGTCTCTATCAAGCTCTAATATGATCTATTACTCTTGCAACATAAGCAATAATAAAGCAAACAATAAGGATTGGTTTAACAGAAATGATGTTTTCAGAATGTCTGAAAAACGAATTATCTGAAAGTTAGTGTATTAATTCTATCTCAGTGTTTCACTATTACAACTGTACAGGAAATTGAAATGGTTATTAGATTAGTATATACTATATTTACCCAGTTATCGGTTGATGGATTAGGCGCTCTTCATCCACATGTCGTATTCATGGCTTCAAAGATTTACTTTTATATTTGAATTTATATGTAATTGACCCATTATCATTAGGAATTCGTGAAGTTTTGTTGTGTAGCATTGTATCTAGACATGATATTAGAATATATTATGTTTAAATTTGCGATATAACTGATTTATCAATTAAATTTTTGTTACTATAAAGATTTTTTGAATAAATTCCTTTGTTAATATGTTGACGTCAGTGAAATTTAGTTGAAGTCCAGTTTTGTCAATGTAATGTGATAATGCACAGGCTCCTTTTCAATTCTTAATGTCAGTTTTGTGTGATGTAATTCTAGCTTTGAGATT
Organism: Cryptocephalus primarius; assembly: GCA_963576515.1. Classification (NCBI taxonomy): domain Eukaryota; kingdom Metazoa; phylum Arthropoda; class Insecta; order Coleoptera; family Chrysomelidae; genus Cryptocephalus; species Cryptocephalus primarius. The sequence continues at coordinate 3,589,074 of OY754939.1, forward strand.
TCTGGAGGTCATCTCATTGTACCCCTTTTTGCAAATAGGGTAGTTAATGTTGTAGATCAGGTTGGTTCCGTCTAGGATGTCAGTTTTGACCTTAATTTTGGTATACAATAGTTCTACCTTCTTAACTAGTCTATTAGCGATTGTGACATTTTCATTTCTAAGGATTCTAACTATTTTGGGCGTGGTTCAATGGATGTATGCTAGCGATCTATATATTTCTGGTGCAGATGTAAGTGAGATTTCATCTTGTCGTATGTTTCTTGAAATTGGGTGTGAGTCATCAAGCTGTCTCAAAAGATTTGGTGATCTATATAGGACTTGGTTGATTAATTTGGTAAGATAATAATTTTCACAAAATATTTCTAACAAAACTTTAACACTTTTTTTTTTATGGAGGGATATGAGATTTTTACTACTCTGTTCTTTAGTTATTGCATTATGTTCGCCTTCATTTTCATGGTGTGATCTGAGAAGAAAATTATATATCTTTCAGAACTGAAAGGTTCCCGATACCAGTCTTAGAGCACCGTGTTGCTCGTATTCCTGTTCAAACGGGTATCTAGAAAAGGAACGGTCATTCGGGCCATTTTAAGGAAGGAAGTTTAACGAAACAAGTTTCTAACAGGTCGTCCATGATATTCTAAGAGAGAATTGATGATAATTTTATTCTCATGGGTGAACCGAAAACTTGTTTCTAGAACTTGCCATTAAAGAATAAACATCTAGTGTCCGTTAGTAACTTTAAGATTCTAGGAAACTGGCTTTACTAAGTGAGCAATTCAATTCGTTTTATTCACAATGGTTTTCTATAGTGGATATAAGTTGTATTGAGATGTTAGTGAAGAGTGACACTACATATAAACTGAGAGTTACATAGTTGTCAGAAAATTTGAAATTGTTAATAAACTCTGCAAAAGTGAAAGAGTCAGGCACAACATAACCATTATACTGTTTGTATGTTAGTGTTAGAATTAGAGTGAAGCACTTGCACAATTTGATATTGGGTACATCGATTGAAGAGATTATAGGTTTTAATGTCGGTACAGTTTCATTTATTTTTAGAAATGCAATAAAATATAACTGTTACTCTTCAAACATATCAATTAATTTCTTTAATTGTCACTATACCTACCTGCGACTTCAACTTCTACTGAACGTAGTTTTTGAGTAGTTAATGAAATTGGTCAATATCCTTTAGGTGATATTTCAGTTATTTCTATAGAGAAAAATTGTGTTCAACTTGTTTCCAAAAACGGTTTATTGTTAACAGTTTTATGGCGAGGATGTATAAGAGTAAACTCTTGAAAGTCCTTTTGCCTTATCCTCACCTACTTTGTTTTCCATAATGTTGGATATTTTACCATTTATATTGTTCTTTATTTTTTGGTACATTTTTATTGTATATGGATCACGGCCACAACAGCGATTTCTAATTCCACAAAATTATCCCTGTGCCCGCATTCGGCTCTATTTTTAATTATTTGTCCGAAATTATTTCGAAATGAAAACTTCCTACGAACGGCTCAATTCCGACGTCCTCACATATACGCCAAACCGCATTAAAACTTTCTCCACACCTCTATGTCCCGTTAATAAGCGCCCTGAGGGGCTCAGACTTTAATCTCGTCATAATTTTTTTGGGGTTATATCAATACCGACTTTAATTAAAGTTATAGCCGACCGGTCGCGTAAGCTGGCATTCAAGCAGGAATTAAGAGGCGGGATTACAGTTATATAACCAATAAGAAGTTCAAAGCTGCAGAGAGAACTCACTTGTGCGTGCGTGTGCGTGTGCCTGTGCGTGCGTGTGCCTGTGCGCGCGCGCGCGCGCGTGTGTGTGTGTGTGTGTGTGTGTGTGTGTGTGCGTGTTCGTGTTCGTGTGTGTGTTCGTGTTCGTGTGCGTGTGCGTGTGCGTGTGCGTGTGCGTGTTTGCGTGCGTGTGTGCGTGCGTGCGTGTGTATGCGTGCGCGTGTGTATGTTGAAATGTTACCTATCTCTACCTGTACCTGTCGATTTGTCTTCGAGCTAAGAACCCAAAGCTTTAGTTTGTTAATTACATCTAACATTGCTTTCTGTAGTTACTCTTAGCTTTGTTTGTACAACCCAGAATTTCCGTAGCCTCTGCACTCGTCTCCTAGTGCTTCAAATCCAATTATCTACATCCTAGTTATCCGTACGGTAATATACATTTAATTACAGATTGAAAATTCATTAAATCTACCCCTTTGTACCTGGGATTATAATGGTGTCAGTTACGCGAGTGTAATTCGCTGTAAATTGGAACGTGCGGACGGATATTTATTTTTGCGCTGGTAGATGCGTAGCAGCACAAAAGGGGGAATGGGAGATTGTGGGAGATTTCCTAACAAATGCATAAAATTGGATTTCAAAGTATGCAGTGCCTGTTTTAATGTAATAAATACATTAATGTATTAATGTAACATATGGTACATATGGTACAAACATATTTATGCCTTATGAATTGGCATTCAAGCATTACTGTCACTTAATAGTGAATATTAATTCTGATCTGAAAATAAAATAGTTTTCTCCCCTTCGTCCTAAATATTCCTATGTTTACCTGCACAATATTATTGAGTATGTTTACTATACCCTGTCAAAGAATGAGGCGAAGTAATAAACCGATTATTTCGCAGCTAACCAGAGGCGTTCTTAAAGAAATCAACGAATATTAATAAATGAATTAAAATTGTCTATGTAATGTTGAGTTTCCTTAAAACCGGTATAATTGATTTATTAAAAGGTAGGTATTACGACCGCGATTGTTATCATCTCAGGAACGCTGCCCTTTTTATCTGAATTGTTGTTAACTCGTCATTAATATAACATACTACAATATTGGAAATCGGTATTTTTTATAATATTTTACGGTAATGTCGAAGGCAATCTTTTCTAGAAGGTTGGTCCACCGGTTTAAAGCCTTCGTTGGGTAAAGGGCGACGGCTTATTATTACCCACATTGGAAGCGAGGATGGTTTCGTTGAAGGGGGAGAACTAATTTTTGAATCAACTAAGACAGGAGACTACCATGAAGAAATGACTGCGGACGTGTTTGAAGAATGGTTTGGTCAAATGATCGATCTAATTCCGAATGGTTCCGTAATAGTTATGGACAACGCTAGTTACCATTCCCGATTAGAAGAGAAATTACCAAATAGCTCTTGGCGAAAACAACGTATCGCAGAATGGTTATCCTCGAAAAAGATCCAATGTGCCGAAAACCTATTAAAAGTAGAACTCTTGCGTTTAGCCAATTCACGTAAAGGTGATTTTAAAAGGCACGTCGTCGATGGATTAGCCAAGGCGAAAGGAATAACAGTGGTTCGGCTTCCTCCGTACCACTGCGACCTGAATCCCATTGAGCTAATATGGGCACAAATAAAAGGTGACGTGGCGAGGACAAATACAACGTTCAAATTAGCAGATGTCAAAAATTTGCTTAAAGAAGCAATATGTAAAGTTTCCAAGGAAAATTGGCGGAAATGCATAAATCACGTTCTGAAAATAGAAGACCAAATGTTTCAGTTAGATAACATTTCGGAGTCGTTGACAGAACCAATTATTATCAACCCAAATGATGATTCTTCTTCAGATTCCGATGTTTGGGAAGAATTCGACGATGACGACGACGACTGAGGTTACCAAGGAGAAGGTGACGGCTGGGAAAAACTTTTCATAAACTGGCCCTTCTCAGGGCCGCAAAATTTCATAAATTAATGTACGACCATACATGTACTGACGTGTTGTCTTTCTTTCCCTCTCTATCTCGTTCAAGCGCGCGCCCACACACAAACACACACACACGCACGCACGCACACACACACACGCGCACGCACACGTAATTTTTTCAGTTATCGATTATTGCACATTTCGTCATTTTTCCCGACCGTACGCCAGTGAGTGGTTCTTCGCATGTGTCGAGACGCACAAAATAGCAGATGTTCAGGGAGAAACACTCGTAATATAAAGAGATTAGGGGAGGTAGCGTGCAAAACATTAGAGAACTCGACACATTTAGTGGGTGCCACCTTGTATCGGTTTTGCATTTATAATGAGTTTTTATTACTTCGCCTCATTTTTAGACAGACTATACCAGCTTAGTGGCTCCAGTCGGATTCTATATTTTTGATGATATATTTTTTATATGTGACGAATCAAGGTGTATGTTTTTATGTTCCGCGGGTGTGGAAAATTTTTTGTTTTAATTTTAGAGCAGGTAATTGACAACTGTAAACACTTGTTTCTGACTAATGGTCGTCATTAATACAATGTGATCTATTTGACGGGGTTTGGGACTAATTATCCGGAAAACAACAACAAAGGAGTTGCCAATCACATATTTATGGTCTCGGTTAGACAACCGAGAATTGCAGACCTACTCACATTGTTTTGCAGTTCAGTCCACTCATTATTTTGAACAACCTTACTTTTATGCCATTTACTTTTTCTTTACTCTTCCTGGACGAGGATACATGGTATTGGTGACTGTCATTGCGGTATCGTTTTGACCAAACGACAATCCTCGATTATTTGGTCAAACCCACAAGTGCGCGGTTGGCTTCCAGTGTGGTGTCCATTGTTATACATATGTCACGTAAGTGATAGTGTGACGATACGAGTGTACGTGACGATAAATGTGTCGTTTTCGACGGTTTCGTCCCTGTCGTTTCGCCCCTACCGTTTCGCCTCTAGCGTCGTTGTACCCCTCACCGTTTCGCGCCGAAGAATAACAAAATTGTAATAAGCAACCTAAATAAAGTTTTGTTCTAGAAATTTATTAATCTGTTCGTCTGAAAAATAACGTAACTCGAATGCATGACTTCGGATTGGTAATATTTTTCTGAACTTTGTCTATCGACATCGACTGTATTAGTTGGATTGAATTGATTCAGTTGGATTGAAAATACAATGATCATGACCTAATCGTTGTGGTATTTCATCTATGGTATAGAATTTTTTAGTTAGGGTTACTTTGAAAACTTGAGTAGGGAATGGTGATTCTGTGCACGGCTCCTCAGGGTACAAAATCATTTTTCATTAAAAAAACTTGAATTTTTTGGAATCGAGTGGAAAACAAATAAATATTTATCTCATAGTCACAAAAAAATGAGTTTGCGGAAAATCCAATATTAAAGAATAGAAAAGCAAAAAAGATCTTTCAATCTGGTCCTTTACCCAGATAAATTACATCCACTCAAATATATCCACTCAAAAAGAGAAAATACCCACTTAAATATTCCATCGTTGCTTTCTAACAAGGACGCTCCTCGAAAAGTTATTAGAAATAGCGACAAGAGGAAAATATTTCACCTGTACTGGTTCTGTATTAAATTTGATAATATCTGATAATGTGAAAAGAATATTCATAGTTTTTGAAAATAATAGAATAATGGAATAAACAATATTTTTACAATACTCATAGAAATTGGGGGTAGATACTTATTTAATTTTTATTTTATAGGACGAATAGAAACGAATGGTCATTTCAAACAATTTCAAGTTTATGCTTCTAGACTTGAACTACATGAACAATGTCACAATTAATGTTAATATTTTCAACTCAAGAAAATTTAAATGCACTTACCGAAAGTGAACGTTGATTCGCTGATGGTACATTTAATACATCACCAACTCCTTTTCAACAATTGTATACAATACATGTAAGTCCATTCAGTGAAGTACAGCCAGTCACATATGCTCTAGTTTCAAATAAAACAAGAGATGCATACAAAAAACTACTTCAAGAAATTAAAAGACTTCGACCTAGCCTTCAACCAAGACGAATAATGACCGATATTGAACAAGCAGCAATATCAGCATCCCAAAAACCATGTCCTGGCGTACACACCGAAGGTTGCTTTGTTCATTAGTGTCAGAATATTTACCGTTAAGATCAGACAGAAGGCTTGCAAGTTAGTAAAGCTATATTAAAAGTTATAAGCGAGTAATTCAATCTTTTGCTCATTTAATGGCCTATTAAATTTTTTTTATTGACTAATAGTTCTATTCTGACTAATCAAAACCATGACTTTGTTTTGTGGATAAGAAAAATAGCAGCCCTGGCTTTGATTCTTGTAGAATCTGTAGATCTGTAGTCTGTAAAATTTTCCGGTGGATGCACAGCATTATACAGATTATTTTGAGGATAACTACGTGGGACGCCGAAATAGAAGACAGCGACGAGTTCCAAACTTTCCGCTGGAATTTTTAATGTGTACCGAATAACTTTAAAATAATGATCATCGCACTAATAACTGTGTAGAAGGTTGAAATTTCTTTCCGAATACTTTTCAGCTTATTAACGCCCTTAAAAAACATCAATCTTTAAAGAGATTTGAAATATCACAATTATTGGAAGTAGAGCGACCCAATAAAAATACTAAAGGTCTTATTCATAAACACATATTAACGCTAAGATGGATATCAACTTGAAATACGTTTAGAATGTGATTCAAAAAGGTAACTATTCTTACACCCATTTTAAGAATACACCAAACAAAACTGTAGTTACATCTGTGAAACACATTCTAAACGCTCCAAATTCTAAGCTAAATCCATTTTAACGTTAATATGCGTTAATATATATACCGATATTATATATAAGTTTTGAGAAGGATAACAAATATTGTTGGAATGTATGACAATATGGAAATTATGGATTATTTGCATGGAATTGCATAACATTTTGAATTTTAAAATTGACTTAAATCGATTGATCAATAAAATATGAACCTATCAATGTGTTTTGTTATTTTCTGGTGGGAACGAGCGGTGGCGAAACGGTGGATGGTGAAACGACCTTGGGACCTAGGTCCATTGGTGAAAGGGCAATCTTTCGCACCAAACATTTATTTTCCATTCTATTTACAGGATCGAATTAACTCTATCAATATTCTTTTATTTTGGCACTAATAGCAAACATATGTAGCCCATATCTGATGTCAACATTGCGGATATGATCATCTCGGGTGCAACCTTTTATTGCTCTAATAAACCTCATTTAGGCCGATTATATGCCACTTTCATCACGTTTGTTTTTATAACCTAGGCTTTACTTCCATACAGTAAAGTTGGCACGCCCATTGTTTTGTAGATTATCAATTGCTTATCTTGTCTGCCTTGTTTTTAAATTTTGCTTATTTTGCAGTTCGTTCTAGTGTAGTCTGTAAAATTTTTTTCAATATCGTTATCATATTCATACGTTACCTCACAACCGAGATATGTAAATATATTTATCTGTTATGGTCATGTTATTTATATGGATTCTTGCTCTTAAAGTTATATTTCCTATAGTTTAGAAAGCCATATCTTTTGTTTTGGTGGTCGATATGTAACGTTGTATTCCATAGTGGTATTACGCAAATGGTGCATTAGCTCTTTAGAGGTCGTCTTTAAAGGAGGTAATAATCATCTGACCATCACAAACAGTAAAGTTCCCAGTGAGTCATCTAGGGTGTACTTAAATCCCTTGAGGTGCGGTTTCTTTCCATCTTACAATTATATCATCCGTATAAATATTGAACAAGCGAACACGAACACCAACCTTGTTGAATTCCTTGATTGATTTAAATCTGTTTTACGTGGTCGTCTTTGTTTCCATCGCCTAAAATTATTGTGGTATGTCTGGAAATGTCTTTAGTACCTTTTATGAGCTGGTTAGATATTCCCCTGCTTTCAAGTATTTTCCACGGTTTCGTTCTTATTACTCGGACGAAGGCCTTCGCATAATCGACTAAGTTGGTAGGTTCTGTCCCGTGTTTTTTCCAATCTTCTGTTGAGCTGTGAAAAGGCACACAATACAAGACCTTCCTTTATAAATGTGTGTTTATGTTATTCCACAGAAGAAAGCTTTTCTTTCATTCTGGATGTAAAAATATTTGCAAAAAATATTTACCCTGAGTTACATTGGTCGATCCCTCTGTAATTGTTGGTATTTGTCCTGTCGCCTTCTTGTAAAGCGGACTAATTTCTGCACTCGTAAAATCTTCAGGGATGTTGAGCATGGGAAATAATCTGAGCTTGAAAATTATACCGCTGTATTTAGTCAGTTCTAAGTTGATATGATTGTGACCTGGTGCTTTTAAATTCTTGACATTTTTCAGTGTACACTCCAGTTATTCAAGGGTTAGGTCGTCTATATAATGTCGGCCTGGAGTCGTCTATATATTCTTCTGATTCTATGTAGTTAGGATTAAACCATATATCTTTATAATGTCTTTCCAAATCACCAGTGCTAATGACATTTATTCTTCCAGGGTTTTTCTCGTCTTTGAGCGTCATTGGCCGACTTATGGAGAATTTCGTTTATGATTGACCAATCCTGTTTGATACTATTTTCTGTTATTTAGTCTTTGGTATATTTTGACTCTTCTCTGATATAGGAAGTTAATTGCTTCGTCCTGGAGTAGGTAAGATTGGTGTGCCTCTTCTGTTCTCATGTATATGATATTTTTTACCCAATGTTTATGGTACCACACTGAGCTGTGTAATGTTTTAGACCCAGAACCACATTTGTAGTTGTGAAACAATGTCTATGTTATAGAGATTTTGTTTTAATATCCTGTATCACCTGCCTAATTTCAGGACGAAATATGAGCTATGAAAGAGCAGACATTTAATTTGTGTGGTTTATAAAAATATTTTCATTACTCATATCAAATTACTCATAACATATCATGTTCACTTAGTTTCTTTAAACTAAGGATAATTATATAATAAGCAGAAATCCATTACCTAGACCTGCATGCTAATATTGGTTTGGAAAATGCTAATATAACAATAAAATTATAAGCAATATTTTGCCGATATTGTGGTTGTTTCAGTTTATTGTCCCGCAGTATGTTATCTGTATCTAAAAGATGGAAGCTACTCTCTGGATTATTAATTAGTAGTTTCTTCACTTCCCTGGTTTACTTTCGAAGATTTATTTTATAACTTACAATTTTTAAAAGCATTTGTTCAAATAATATTTTGCCTGCTCTTTTATACTTTTTCGTCATTTGAAGAGTAGATTAGATCTGTTGCATAAATTATTGAAGAGCCAGTTCTAAAACTTCAAGAAGATTTACTGAAATGTTCTGGTTGTTTTATCCTCATTATTAATGCTGATCAGGATTGATTCTAAATCTTAGACTATAAACACTATATCAATTCAAATGTTTACAGTTTCACTATATAATTGCTTCGATAGAATCTTAATGAGTTGATAATTTCTGTAATGATTATATCTATCCGTCAGTCGGTGGATGAGACATAACACATACATCCTGGATGCGGAGAGAGTTATGAGCTTTCTACTCGAGTTGCTCAGCAGAGAGAATAAGGGGGTATACTGTATTAACTATTTCTCTTGCTCCTAACCCAGGGTGACCAGTTGCGTTCAGAGTGGGAGTGATAAAACCAACCACACTGTTTTTACCTCTCTAGAATCAGTTGATTTTTCTGACAATTGCTATTACGAACAAGATCTGACTGTTTAGATATATCTTTTAGAACCAAGTCGATTCAATTTAATTGGCCGTTGACTCGGCTTGTGTGTTAACTGTATTTTTTGTATTACTTTTCAAATATTCGGGAGGTCTATTATTTATTGTATGACGATGTCCTTATCGTCCCGATTAAACGATTTTTTGATACCTTGAGTTTGGCTGTAGGAAAGTCACGTAGGGCCGTCTAATTGTCAGAAATAAAAGCGAAGGTTGTGCTGTGAAAATTATTCTCGGAGAACGGCGTCCTGGAAAGAATTCGACGCTCGACAGTTTCCTAGCTTGTCACTCAAACGAATTGCAAATTTTACGTGCGACGTTGTTGAAACTAACGATCTTCCCTCCCCGTTTTGCATCATTTGGAACTATGACAACGAGAACGCAGAACTCTTATATTTTTATCATCGGGAAATTTAAAATAACACGTTATAAAAATTTTTATTTAATATGATTCGCCCCCGACCCTTACGGTTTAGGAGCATTTTTTCCTCCACTTTAATGGACCCGTCGTAAAACTGACGGGCGAATAAAGTGGAAATGGATGTGTGCGCCTGTGTGTGTATCGCCAAAGCTTTGATAGTGAAATGAATTGGATCTGAATATGGATACTTTATATCTTTACTGTAACAAAAAATTGTCTATTAATAAAACGGGTAAAAATAATAGTATGTTGTGGATATCCCGAAATACTATGGGTGTGAGGTAAGTTTAAAAGACGACATTTAACAAAAAACGGCAGTTAAATTGTCATTCGTTCAATTTCAAAACTCGCTATAACTTTTTCCAGACCATAGCCCCCGGAAACAAAATCTCAGTGGATTAGCGGGCGTAGGCGGCAAACGTTATGAAATTGCTTCCGAATGCTACATACATCATCGTTTCCTCTGATCAACTTGAAGTTCGACATCAGAATCTATCTAATCCTGGGGCGGGAGAATGGTTTAATCCTCAGAAGCAAGTTTCCCTTCTGGATGGGTTAATTCGGTTTCTGTAATGCCGAGCGAGCGGGTCACAATAGATGTAATCCCGGTGGGATCTGGCGAAACAAACTAAAAGCCGTCATTTTGTCGAACAACTTCATTTACCGAACTTTTCTCCCTGACGTCGAATCGTGACGAATATAAGTTCCCACAGAGTAATGACTTCAAAATAGATTCGACAATTGCAGTTTCTGTTCGGGAAAAATTACACTGAAAAAAGGGGTCAGTAACCACCACCAACTAATACGTAGCTGGTTAAATTACAATTCGTTCAGCAGTATTTGGGATTGTGACGTTACAATATCAGTTTTCCCGATATAATTCAAAATCATAAACCAAAACATTTTCGTTTTAATCTTAATGAAGTGTAAGTTGGCTACATTGTAAAAAACCAAACGGTCTGTTTAACTAATTTTGCATATTCAGCTTTAAAAACTTTGACACAATCATCGGTTAGTGACTACAAGAAATAATGAGTGGGCTGAGTGACAAAAAATCTTGAAACATTTTATTGAACAACCAAACTTCCTTAAGTTTCAAGGGTTGATTTCACTTCATCCGGGTCCAAATTGAAATTATTATAGTGGAGTGAACAATCAAATGGTATATCATATGGCCCCCTGACACGAAGTAATGATTTAACACGTGTGCCGCACGTTTTTATTGGCATTGTGTGTTGCCTTTAGATATTGCATTATTTTGATCTTGCTCGGTACAGAAAGCGGCCGCTGTTGCGCTGTTAAGTGTTAGTGTTTTATCTTGCTTGTTGTACAACACAAAATTTGGACGAAAATATATTTTTTTCTAAAGCAGAATAATTTCGAATCTTTGAAAATTTTACTAAAATTGTCCATTCTAAGTGGATAATATCCATCTATCTAAGTGGATAATCCATCTAAATGGATTAATAATGTTTACGATAATGGAGGCACTCCTTATAAATGGTGTTATACAGGATGACCAGAAAGAAGTTACTTCTATACACTGTTATCCAATTCACTGTGGAGTAAAGAAATATCGAAATTTAAACCTGTTCGCCAAAGGTTTGAAAAATTTAGAGTGGCTGCGTTCCAGTGGCGGACCCTTCGTTATTATGAATTTTTAGTCAACGAGTTACACTCTGTTTTTCAGAAAGTAAAGTATAAATTTAAACTTGCAACAAAAACTGCAAAACAACGTCATCTGATGATTTCCTCGTGGTAATAAATCGTGTCCTGCAGGTCACAAAGCTTAATGCCAACTGTGTCGTTTCCGTACTACTATATAGTGAGGGATCCGTTACGTCTGTTAATTTGAAATTGTTACTTTGAATTAGATACTCAAATTGCACGATAATATAATCATTGGAACTACATGTTAATAGATCAATATGAAGTATAAAAAAGTAGTAATAGACAAGACGAAATCCACGCATTTGCGAGAGAAATTTTGAGATTCGATTTCATTGCAGAATCACGTTCGTTAGACGCCGTTTTAATACTCAATACACTATCTAAAATAGTAGTCTCTCGAATTGTTTTATGTACACGAAAGTCTCAAAAGTCTATTTAGTCTCACGTTCTACAAACACCAACAGTAAGCTCTTTGAATAAACTCGCCGCTTGACGCCATAAACTCTACTGAATTAAAACGGGTGATTGCATTTAGACCCTTTAAGTAGGTGTATTTACTACATCTTGTATGGAATGATTCTGGTGTTATATACAAATAAAAACAAAATACCACTAAAATCACCACTATCCAAAATCTATAACAAAGAGGCTGAGCATTAAGAGACACAAAGGAAGACATACTCATAAACATCACAATCCCTGGGGCAAAAAGAGGTAAATATTTTACAAAAATTCTTTAGGCAAAAAGCTCTCAGCAGTAATATCCACAAAGCAGTAGTAAACAGTGACAAGGGCTATACATCTCTAGGTATACATCAAACTACCGCAGAAGATGCCCTAATTATAAATACACATCCAGAATTGGTTCTGAAAGAATCATGGAAAGGGAAAGCTTTTCATGAAGGACACTATATTTACCTAAATCAGCTACTCATATATATTAAAGCATCAAACAAACGGAAGGCTTTATGGTGACAATTCTTTGCCATGTCGTCAACATTGGGAAAAACAGGAGAGGCACATACCATCCTGCAAATACACAATGTGCTAGTGCAATACTGCACACTTTGTTCTATTTTACAATAGAAAATACCACACACAGGATGTGTACTAAATATAATACGCCAAGCATAACACTATTTTTGTTTTAAAATTTTTGAAGTGTGTTTAAAATTTTAGAGAATACAGGGAACAATAAAACGTTTTAGTTTTATTGGAGTACCTGGTTGGTACTATATTCTGTATTTTACGTAAAACTTTTTTAATCACGTAAAAATTTCCAAGTTGTAAGTTCCAAAATGATAATTATTTCAGGGGATTCTCTCTAAACGAGGTTCTCAGCATGTTGAAAGATGACGATGATGTTTTAATATATGCTGATAATAAAGCTTTATTTCATAGACAAGGAGAAATCACCGATGAGGATCCCGGTGACGTAGAAGTGGTCGAAATAAATAATTTGCCAGCACGTTTTCAGTTCGAGTTTCCAGCTCCGGCATAAATAAATATAAAATGGTACGCGAAGACGATTCTTTATCTGACGACCCACTACCGTTAGCTCGGTCAAATCGAAAAAAGCACCTACGAAACAAGAAGAAGATATATAGAAACAAGAAGGTATGGATCATACCAGATCAGCCCATTCATAACTTATACTTTGCCGTAGAAGATGCAATTCCCCAACTAAAACAATTATAAATGTAATACTCCTAGAAACAAACAGATACGTTTCTCAAAAGAAAATCCAGTAAAAAAAAAATACAAATTTCGAAGTAAAAGCGTTTATAGGAGTTCTGGTTATGCGACCTAGAAGACGCATATGTTGGGAATGACAAAACAATTGCACCAACAATCTTGTTACTGAAGCTATTTCTAGAGATATGTTCGAATACATATCCACAAATATTCATGTCAAAGATATGAAACTGTGGATAAATCTGAACGTTTCTGCCAAGTAAGGCCATTATTCTATTATCCGAATAAAAGGTTTAACATACCTTCGAATCCCTTAGATGAAATGCACTGTGTTGACGATGCAAAGAGCTTATTAATGTAAAAATCAATTAGATCTGGGTATGTGGATATAAACTGTGGGTTCATAATATATTTTAAAGCTAGGGTATGTTGCTTAATTGCTTGAAACGTTTCTTAGTTAAGATGTCCATTATTAATATCAATTTTGCTGAACTTGTCTAATTAAAGCACTAATATTTCAAGAAAATCGTTCATCATTTTCAGTTTTTCAAAATGCCATTTCAAAATGGCTTACACCAATTATTCTACTTTAAGCACTCTTTAAAAAAATTCTACGGTTAACTAAATCCTACTGGTGTCTTACCAACATTGTGCATTTACAAACTAGTTCCTACTGCCTAGCAATGATTTATAATTTCATTCGTAAGCTTGTTTAGTTAAAAACAATTTTTTACATTCATAAATATCCTGTGGTTTAGAATATATCGACTTTTAATTGATTGCATTTAAAATTGCATAAAACGAGTGTTAAATTTCTCTATTTCTTTGGAAATGTATACAAACTCAAAGAAAGGGGAATTATTTTTTATTTCTCTGGAAGATTTGGATGTAAAGCATTCGAAATCATTTTGCATAGATTTACTAAATAATCTTTGCTATTATCATCTCCCACAGGTGATATTGCTGAAGAGGCAGAATTACTTTGGAGGTACCTCTTAGTAAAGAGTGTAAAAAATTTTCGAATACAATTTTAATAAGGTGTTGTTTGTGTACATAATGTAAGTAACATAACAATGGTATCAAGACAATACATATTTTTGTCAAAAATTATTTAAATTAATTGATCAGTTACTAACTTTAGATGTTTACTCCATATAGAAGTCTCACCATCTTCACTTTTAATGCAAGCTTTAGACTGACATTCTAATCCTTGCATTAAAAGATCATGAACAAGAGACAAATTTTCGTTTTTTTTATACATTTTTTGATTATAACGAGTTAGTAAATTTAAAACTTGAGACTATCGAACTATCATCAAAGTCCATGGTAAATTCCAGTTTAATTGGGTAGATAACAGTTCATTGTCTTTGAGGTAAGCTTTAACACGCTAACATTTTAAACCTTGCTTGTTGCTAACCTTGATCTATTGTAATTAAAGTATTAATGGGTAATTCTCCACTAATATTTAAACTGTACAATAACATTTTATTATTTTTTTACTTTGACGTTCTAAGGGCTATACTGATTTTAGTTCGGAAGTTTTCCTTTAAATAAAGTTGTTGTGGTATTAAATCCACATGCAAAGTTGTAAACAAGTAAACTTCTTTTCCTGTGGTTTTATATTATTTTCGCATCAAATCCACGGTCTATTCTAATTTTCTTTTCTTCGGAGGATATCTATCTGGACAAATTATTGAATATACACAGAACAGCCCCATCGCATAACATAAAATATTTAAACGGAATTTTTAATACGGCATTCTTTTCAATAAATACCCAATACATCGTTATAAAGCTAATGACACTTTTCTGTACTAATCTATTCCAAAAATATTGAATGTACTTTTTCCCTTGTTTACTTAAAATTACCTAACCTAACCAAAGCCGTGATAGGGCGCCGGACTCACCGTAAAGTGGGTGGCTCAGGTTACCAGTGAAGATGTTCTTGGAAGAGCATACCATGAAAGAGAACTTTTCAATGTAATATAATACAGTAAGAAGCGGAAAACGAGTACCAGCACCACATTTTGCGAGAAGAGAAATACATAGTATCGCAGCTGTTCCTCTAAGCAAATATCGAAAGATGTAGATGTAGGGTGTAAACAAATGTCCTGAAACATAAAGAACTGGAGTGGTATTAATAATAGTGGCGAGCTCTGTCATGCGGCCGTAGCGTGGACCCCTATAATAAGATGTCAGGTTGGTTGGGAATCGCCAACGCACTAAAGTGTGAGGCATTTAAGAAGAAGAAGAAGAATGTTATAGGGGAAAGATGTGGAATATAGACGGTAGCTAGAATATAACCCACCCGGGTACAGGGTATACTAGGACTAAGTTTGACAAGGCAGTACTGCATAATCTGGAATATCCATCACTTATGAGATATACTATACTCAGTGTACCGATTATATATATATATATATATATATATATATATACACCTAGTTTCTGTGTGCTAGAGTCTTGAACTCATATAGCTCATATGTACCTGGAATATGGTTGCTGTGACAAGAGAGCGTTGTAAAGGTAGAAGCACACCAGACCCAATCCTGATTAGAAACCAGGTCTATTTTAAAATGTAAATTATGGCATCAGCTCGAACAGTCTAATAGAGGAACATTTAATTTAGCTGATTCTTAGGAAAATTTCTTAAATTTGCTTAACGATCCAGTAATGTGTTTAAATTCAATTTGTAGTATTTTCCAGCTAAGTTTGAAACTTCTGCCAACTTTGATTGAAGCGTCAGTTTTTATGCTTTATAAACTAACTTTACTCTACATTCCAACAAAATTTGAAACATTCAGTAACTCAGTTTGTAATTGTTACAAATTAATTTGTATATATTTTCCAACAAAATATGAACGGCTCACCAACTCAATTGGTAAATTTTTCAAACAAATTTAACGATGTTTTCAAACTAAACCTGAACCTTTTACATTTGTAAGTATTAATATGTCACAGGGTTATGTTTTTAATTTTAATTCGTAGTTGTTACCACCTACGTAAATACTTGTTCTTAATGTATTTATCAGAGTGATAGGAGCAAAGGAATAAATATATACATTGAATCAATATTATCCAGTTTACGCTATAATAAAATGTAATCAAATTTTTACATGTGATTAACTTTCTTAGCCAACTCTAGTTTGAATCCTTTACAAACTGATATATGAGCGTCGTATATACTAACTTAGAATGTAAAATCCTTCAGTAAATTTGAGTAACTTCCATTATCCCGGAAGCAACACTAGATATTTTTAAATATAAGTTTTATACCTGTATTACGAAATAATTCCTTAGTTTATTAAAAGTATCCTCTCGACTTCATGCCCCTCCAGCAACAATCTGTTTGCACTTTTGCTCTCATAGCTGGGTTGAACTATGTAGTGGAAAACGTTTAACCCAACGTCAATTTAGACCAATTAAAACTTACAACTTTCGACTCTACGTCGTTACAGAATTTCATTCATCACTTTTAATTGAGACAAGAATTCAAGTTCGCTAATTGGAATGTATTCATAACCCTGATGTTTGGAGTTAATAATTAATGTTTGGTTTCGTTTGTAACGAGTAGAAATATGCCAAAATATTCCTTGGAAAAATTTTGGTTATACCTTAAAACGAGTCCAACTATTGTAAGTGTTATATTTGACCGTGAAATATGTGATTAACTGTAAAGTATGATTTAAAATAATCACCAAGAAAATCCAACAAATTTACTTATGGAACTCGTATTTATTTATATCATTTTGTAATTTACAATAATAGCATCTAAGGTATGCTGGAGTCCTAACGAGTCAACATTTTGTTAACAAAACAATTCGAATAATCCTATAACTCTTGAATTTATTTGGTTCGTTATTTGGAATTTCCTTTTATCACTCGAGGCATATGTTGTTTATTTGGTTTTCTGCTGAAAGAGATTACTTCTTCAATATTATTATGTTTACATCGATGTGATCTCTCAGTACATAACAAGAAGGAATTATAGGTTCTTGTAACGTTTCCAGGGCCATTATTTCTTGAATATAGCTTTAACATTTAATTCCGTTTTATTGAAATAATTACAACGTTGTTAACTGTGTACACTGTGTTTCATTAAAACCATACGATATTTATGGTTGTGTATAAATATTAGTGGATAAGTTATTAAACTGAACACTGATTACTTATCCCTTTCAATGTCACTAGTCTATTTTCTTCGGTGCCCCAGGAAAGAACGGTACTTCGAAAAAAATGGAGGCGAGAGGCACATCACAAGCATCGCTACGCTCTTGAGTCGCCTGTTGCTCATGACATTTTTCAATTTCACAAGAATAACTACATTATTCCATTATTTATTTGACAGATTGGTATGAATCAGTTAGAAATAAAATTTATACTACAGTTCCATTACTAACGGTATTGACGAAACTTATAATGGTTCAGTTACTTTGACAATTGTTTTGGTCATTGTAAGAAGTAGGTTGATAGCGAGAAATATATTCCGGAAATTGTTAAAATTTGTAAAAATTTCAAGTTTATTCTTAAAGTTTAAATTATGTTCTCTCATATAAAATGGAATTACACGAAGACAAAATAATTTCTAATCAATTAATTTCAACAATAGTTATATTCCTTACAGATATGTAAACTCATAATTCTATTTACAAGTATAAAATTAATATACCGAATTTTTATTGAATTAATCCAATGCTACAAAAATTTGTCCCATTTATCACGTTTGTTAATAAGAATTGTAAGAAGAAGATTTGATTTCTAATGTCCATTATTTTTTAAAGTACTACTTGAATGACCCATAACCTGATTTAAAGAAAAGTAATTTTTGTGAAATTTGCAGAGATAATTGTGTTGATTGTCAACGCTCCTATTTTTGCAATATCCTAGTGCCAGTATGATGAAACAGTCCATTAGTTTAACAAATTAACTTAATTAAAATTGAGTTTATTTACTTTACTAATCATAAAATTTCATAATATTAGTTCATATCGTATTCAGTAAGTAATTCAATCCTTTAAACGTCCTTACTAGAAAATTGAGGTTGAACGATGAAGGTATATGGGTAGACTATGTCTAGATGGTCAGCAGAGCGTAAATCAGCCGATCGATTGTACAGATTAAGTTAGCAATACCTTCTTTCGGAATAGTCTTGATGACTAGTTATAGCGTAACGGCGTTGTGGTTGCGGTGCGCTTGTACGTGAGGGTAAATACACTTTCGTTACTTGAATATATTTGCAAGTATATTGGCATATTAAAAAATAAACCATATATAAATACCCCTCTAGCCTATACATAAATTTTGCGGACTTGCAGTTTTCAGAAAGTTCGGTTCATTTGATCCTCTTCAGCTCATTGGCACAAATATATTAACAGTATTAAAATTGATATTTAATTAAACAAGTAAATATTTATAACATTTTTATTATAACATTCTTGTTAGTGAGATGTTCTCTGTGCGCGATCTAACCAGACTATGAACCTTGGCCCGTCTAGTGTGCCTTGTGTTTTGATGTCACCTTGTACTGTTTAATGACAACACGTCACTTGTTGAATAGATGTTTAGCAAAACCAAGAGCGTCATATTGGTTCCTACAACCCCTAAGTTATCTAGCGATAATTACACCATCAGTCCCCTGCACTCTGCCCAAACAATTTTCAACGTGAGCCCGTAATTTTCACATTATTTAAATCGAGGTTAATTTAAATCACAGTCTAGTGGAATCATTATTGAGTTAAGTTACATGATTAAATATATTTTCAACAAAGGCAGAAATTTCATGAATTATGTATGAGATTTTTACACCTGCGGGGTGAATTGAAATAACATATTAAAATTAATTGATTGTAGGTTCCTTAAATAATTACCCTAAAGTTCCCTAAATGAATAGCAAATTAAAGATTTTAAAAAAATGCAGGTTCCTTAAATAATGTTGATTAAGTGTCGTCTGTCTGGAAAACCATGGCTTTGAACTAAACTGAAATAAAAAATTATGGTAATGAATGGTTACATAATTGAATTATTACCATACAGTTCACTAAGTAAAATAATATAACTCTAACAGACGTTTATTTAACATCGCGGAATTCTCTTTAGGGCGATTTAGAACAGTGTTTCAAATACCTAATTTTGATTTAATTTCAAAGTTAAGTTAAAAGCTTTAAATTCAGTCATCTACACTTCGATATATATTTCGATCGTGAGGAAAAAATGACCGACTACTATGAAAGGCTATAAATGTGATGCTTTAATACAAATACATTGCAAGTGTGTTGGAAAGTTCTATTCATGGAAACTTTGGTACTATTGGATCTATAGGTTTTCAGATATCCATGAATTATCGCACTCAACATTTGAAGATTCAATACTGATTTCTGCAGTTTAAGATAATGTTTGTATTATAAATTGATTGTATTTTACTTTAACGGTCACAAACAAAGAACACTTTGGAAAGGAAAAATGAACCATAATTTATTTCCAAATTTTTCACTTGTTTTTATATCGAATTCAAATTTTATGGCTCCTCTGATTGTTATCAGCGAACTATTATGAAGTAGTTAACTATTTTCATCGTCTTCTTTTTAAGCTCGTTTTCTTATTTTGTCGTCTCGAACACTCTGTGCGTAGTATGATTTGAGTAGGGAAGAAGTCGTTCCAGTTTTTGTCGAACATGTGACACGCTCATCTGAATGCCGAAACTCGCAACAAATGCCGGGGGCCTCGACATACACACAACGCATCCCCCTAATGTGGAAAGCTACACCTCACTCCCTTAATGTATGCATCAATCTGAAATTGGGCGCGCCTCCAGTCCCAAACCATGGTATATAAGTAGGGGGACGAAACTTTCGACGTCTGTTATTCTTTCCGGCAACTTTCTTGGTCATTTGCAAACCAAATTGATATTTTAAATTTAAATTCGCGTAAAGATAACGACAACATAACGACAGGAACTCGCCGTTGATTACTAACGGAAATTATTGCAGTATTTTTCCGGAGTAGCATCCCAGATGATGGAGACTCGCTGGCTGACTAGTTTGGATGGATAAAGTTTCCTGTTTTTGTAGGTTTTCCCTGATCGAAGCACTTGAGGCTCACCATACATTCGAACCCCAGCAATAGAATTATTCCTTGTTATTTTGATAGTTTGAAAGTTATGTTTATTCAGTTCACATTAGAGCGTTTGAGCAAGTTTAAACAATGGAATTCCAATTGCTACAATGGGATGTTTCCACTATCTGCTAATTCTCCTCAATGTTATTTTTATTCCTAAGTGGTCCTATCAGACAAACGACAACATAATTGTTTAATCCAATTTATTCCAACTGTCCCATTTCCTGATAAAATACCCCGATCCAATATTCATGAAATAGTAATCGGTTATGTAGCAACAGCTTAAAATAATAGGATTCTGCTAAATGAATTATGAATTATATCGAAATGTTTTTTAATTGAAAATTAATAAACCATAAATCTCTCGAAAAACCACGGCTCCAGAACATAATTAAAAAAAAGGAGCGATGTGCTGATCAATCAGCCCTAAAGCTAATTAAACTCATATTCGAGTGGACCGATACTTAAAAGTAAATTAAAATTTTAATATCGGCGCCGGCACCGAAACATCTGTTTTCGGTCGTGGGGAGTGTACGTACATTTTTTCTTTTGGGAGTTTTAGATTAATATTCAAAACAGCGTTGAGCTTACGATTTTATAAACCGAGTGAAAAGCGTATTATTTTTTTTAAATTCACTTTCAGGTATTCAATTCTGCAGATAATCGGCGGAAAAATCAATAGATTTACTAAACTCGGCAGACACAACTGGCCTCAATATTTTGCAACAAACAGCGAAATTTGAATTTAAAAGTGATTTCAAGGATCAATAATTTTTTCAAATTATTTTTTCCAGTTCTTTTGTCTAACTGTGTTACCTTCACAACTGTAGATTCGTGAAAGGAATTTTATGAGAATTTTCAAAAAGCTTACTATTGGCGTTAACGGTAAAACGATAATGAATTTCTATAAATGAGATTTTAATTTCGTGGGAATATTATTATTGAAAAATTAAGGAATATTCTATTTGGGTTAAAGGCCAAGGTACAAATAATACGGAAAAAAATTCGGTATTAATGTTGTGTGCTTTGAAAACGTCAATAAATTAAGCTCAGCTTTCAATTCAGTTCCATTATTTGTCTGTCAGTCCAAATAGAAAAAAAAATGCAAAAAAAACGCATAAAACTGATAGGAAAACACTCCGAACTTGTTAATGTTTCCTTAATAGTTAATTCCAATTGTATAGGGTAACCTCTCAAAATTTCAAGTTTCAATAGGCAACAGGTTTTGCACATTGATTTTCTAGTAATTTAATAAAAAAAAAACACGAAACAATGTATTACAATTTAATTGTTACATAGTGCCATATAAAATAGCATTCAAAAAAAATTTACAAATAAACAGATTACCACTTCATCACTTAATATTATGGGAACGCCTGTTATTGAGTTGGAATGATATCTGATATTTTCAGATACTCGTTGAGCTGTCAAAAACCTTGGAGCTACCAATAGATATAAATTAGTATTCTTTTATTGAAAATATTATGGGCCAAACATTCCCGCCTTTGATTAATATAAACCATTACCTTTTATATTTGCAGGCAATTTGTTGAAGAACTGATGGTGCGATTTCTTCTTCCCCCGAACATAGCTTGGGAGTGAGTAATTTAACGCATATCGTACCCATTCATAACGTAATTATATTACTCATTTATTAATTATTATTTAGCAATTATTATAAAATCAGGAATTAACCATAATTTGTGTGTCACGGGACGCATACCAGGAGTGGAACTCACTATAAAATTTCACTAAGATTGTATGTATAATGTAATGAACTTTTCTCCCTCGATCGCTCTCTTTTGTCAGAGGAAAAGGAAAGAAAATAAATACACTTACTTTACCATGATAAGAGTTTAATGTATTGTTAACAATTTATAGTTCAATAAAGCAATATTTACAATTTACAGTGATGTATGATATTATCGTTCAGTAATATTTTCAATAAGTAAATATGCAGGATATAGCATTTCTAAGAACGATATAATCGGTTTGTGTTAGGTGAGTTTACTTGCAAATGTAGGTTATTCAATTTTTTGTTACTCGAAAATAAAAAAGGGAAAGAAAGCGGAAGAGAAATTCATTGCATTATAGTTAAAATCTTACTGACAATGTATAATTCGTCGCATTTTATTTGAGACTCGAATTGTGGTACGCGTTACCCACACCCCGATTGTAAAAGTTTATAAACGAAGAAGATGAAGGGCCAGAAAAATTGTTGTCCGCTCGTAGTGACAGGATATTTACATATATTAAATGGACCGTACTTAGAATACTTAGACAACAACAGGGGCTTCAAGAACTTTTAAACTTAGAAATAACTTATTCTCATTGATGAGTCGTAGCGTAAAATTAAATTACATAATAACGAGATAAAATTGTCTTAACGGTGGGTAAGATAGGGACTGAAAATATATTTAAATGTTGCATTAAAATAAATTCATTTTACTCTGACGTTGACAAGTGTATGTTTCATAATTTTTAAAATATGGCGGCCTTGATTAAACACAGGACTTGAAATAAATCAAGAAGCAGGTTCAAATGAAGAAATAGCATATAGAGAATGACGAAGGACCTGCATAGTAATGGCCTAGACAACATATGCAAAAAAGGGAAAAAGAGATGATTTAAAAAATTTTTATGGTGTGGAAAGATTAATTTTTCTGTGATCATTTAAAACTTCCGGTACGGTTCAAATATCCCAGACGACCATTTGAAACCATCTCCTAATCATCAATAAAACACTCCACCTTTTTCCAGTCAACAGATTATTTATGACTTTTATTAGGGTCTACGTCGTTCTTGTACCACGTTTACTGTAATTTTGTCTCAAATAAAATGTGTGTTCCACTCTGGTGTGAGTCCCGCCAGTTAAATCACAAGAATTTAAGAGAATGTTTTAAAACAAAAACTCTACTTCCATACTAAACTAAAAAAAGCGACAATGTCAGCTTTATACATGAAACATAAGAACAACACTATAAGATCAACACTATTCACGATAACATAAATGCAAAAATGGAGAATGACCATTTTATATCTTATAACTCGGGACATAGTTTGTTTTTTTTTGGTTGCACGTAATTCTGAAACGGTGATACCTTCTAAAGTATTTATTTGAATGATATAGCGTAAAAGGCAAGTTTAGTCTATAATAAATGCACAATGAAACTAATATATTTATCTCAGTAAGGATCAATTATAAATTGATGAATTTATAATTTGAATTTATAATTTATAATGAAGAATTTGCTTCGCAAATTATGTCTCGTTTCTTAGTAATCTGAGCAAGATAAAAATAAATACTATGAGGGTACCATAAGAGATAAACACGTGCTATCACGGACTTTTCTGTGAAACTATTTCGCCAGCGTTAGCCATGCAAGTTTACGAAATTAGTTTTTCTTAACAAACCACCGACATAATTCAACCATTTTGTACAATCAACAGGGAAAGGTCTCGAAGTCACTCCCACCAGCAAAGAAAACGACTCCAACGGTCAGCTAAGTTGTTTATTGTTGTACATGTTTCGGATATCTAGTGTCCATCATCAGCAATCACATCTGCGTCAAAGAGAAGTTATAAAAGGTCAGTTTTAAAATTACGTGAACTTACGTGGCAGAAACAATATCCCAAGGATTATGAGTTAACAATTGAACCATTTAAAAAATTAACAATTAACAAAAGGTGTAAATATATTAACTTTGGGGAAGAGCAGACAACTATTAACAGTTAAATCATTATACAGACCAAGATCTTAATGTACCTAACTTGTATCTTAATGTACAAACGTGAGATAAAACGTAAAAACTTGAAAAACCAAAATTGCAAAAAAAATGTAAAAAATGACGAACACATCTAAAAGAACGGTTTGGGTATTTCAAAACGATATACAGCGACATCTTCCGTTGTAAGACAACTGAATGTAGAACACTGGTACGATTTGTAATTATGATGCTACATCTACCGCATTCAATTTTTAAGTGGCGCTCAAAAGGGAAGAGATGGTTGACATGACCGGGGCAGGTACAACCCAAATTAGATAGATGGAATATAAATGTCTAGTGTTATGCATGTTTGTATGTTCACGGGTTAAGTGTGACACACTTTAGACTTAGGAAGAACTCGCAGCAATCGAAGTTTAATTGATCATTCAATGTGGTACGATTAGGGTCTCGTACAAGCGGGAACCTAATGAATGACACAATTAGATCTATCACTGATTTCAAGAACCCTAGATCTATTATCAATTCAACAGATTTAGTTGGAAAAATTAAAGAAGTTACCATCCCCAGTGATTCTATCCTAGTATCATTCGATATATAAAACCTATTCCCCAGTGTTCCTCGAGAAGAGTGCATTTGTCTTGTTCGCAACCTCTTGTTCCAATCGAATTGCCCTACTGTTCACACGTTGAATTTGTGCCTCCTCTTGGATACGGTCCTTAGACAGAACTATTTCGTTTTCAATAAGCAATTTTACTCACAACCCACAGGCCTCGCCATGGGGTCTAACATCTCCCCACTTTTAGCTGAGGTGTTCCTCCACAAACTAGAATCCAAGATTAATTCTTCCGTTCTTTACCAGCTTCTTTTGTTCTGGTATCGCTGCGTAGACGACGTATTAGTTTTGGTTAAGGGAAGCAATGGTGACCTTAACAACTTGTTAACCTTTTTGAACAGTCTACACCCTGCCATTAAATTCACTATGGAAATAGAAGTCAATGGTTCCCTTCCTTTCTTAGATCGGAATATCTCTAAAAGTAATGAAAAGTTTGACTTTCAGATCTATCGGAAGCCGAGCCACACGGACACAGTAATACCGTTTCACTCATTCCACCCTCTTTCTCATAGGATGGCGTCGTGCCACTCAATGTTCCAACGTCTATTTAATATCCCACTCTCTCCCCAGAACTTCAATTTTGAATTATCAAACATTTTCCACATTGCACACAACAATCAATACCCACCATGGATTATCAATAAACTTTTTCGTGCCTATTGCAATAAATTCATGAACTCCCAGCTCACTGTTCGGGGTCTTACACCTCCTCGTAATCGCACATTTCATTCCATTCCATATTATGGTTGTATTTCGATCGTAATCAGCAGAATATTGTCCAGACACAGTTTAGACCTAAATGTTGCGTTTACTACAAACAATCCCAACATAAGCATGCTAATCAATACGAAAGATCCGGTGCCTAGGGACGATGGTTCGGGAATTTACAGAATCGATTGCCCTGAACCTACTTGCACAGCTTCTTATGTGGGCCAATCTGGAAAACGTCATAGCGTAAGGGTTAAAGAATATTGGAGGCCTGTACTACAACATGTCTCCAATCCCCCAGTTAGAACGAATAGTTCCTTTGCAAGTCATGTAATTACAGAGAACCATATTCCGAATCCTCCTCCTGCGATACTGGATTTTCAAGTTTTACACTCACAACGCAAAGGAAACAAGCTGAACATATTGGAAATTATGGAGGTCCTTAGGCTTGTACGGGACCCTAATCGTACCACATTGAATGATCAATTAAACTTTGATTGCTGCGAGTTCTTCCTAAGTCTAAAGTGTGTCACACTTAACCCGTAAACATACAAACATGCCTAACACTAGACATTTATATTCCATTTATCTAATTTGAG
Organism: Cryptocephalus primarius; assembly: GCA_963576515.1. NCBI lineage: Eukaryota > Metazoa > Arthropoda > Insecta > Coleoptera > Chrysomelidae > Cryptocephalus > Cryptocephalus primarius. Next base: position 3,615,128 of record OY754939.1, read on the forward strand.
TTGTACCTGCCCCGGTCATGTTAACCATCTTTTTCCTTTTGAGCGCCACTTAAAAATTGAATACGGTAGATGTCGCATCATAATTACTAATTGTATTAGTGTTCTACAATTAGTTGTCTTACAACGGAAGATATCGCTGTATATCGTTTTGAAATATCCAAACCGTTTTTTAGATGTATTCGTCACTTTTTTACATTTTTTTTGCAATTTTGGTTTTTCAAGTTTTTACGTTTTATCTCACGTTTGTACATTAAGTTGCACCGTCTCTTAGTCTGTATAATGATTTAACTGTTAATGGTTGTCTGCTCTTCCCCAACGTTAATATATTTATATCTTTTGTTAATTGTTAATATTTTAAATGGTTCAATTGTTAACTCATAATCCTTGGGATATTGTTTCTGCCACGTAAGTTTATAACTGACTTTTTATAACATCTCTTTGACGTAGATGTGATTGCTGGTGATGGACACTAGTTGTCCGAAACATGTACAACAATAAACAACTTAGCTGAGTGTTGGAGTCGTTTTCTTTGCTGGTGGGAGTGACTTCGAGACCTTTCCCTGTTGATCGTTCAACCTCCCCCTTGGAGAATGGATTTTTACCATAAATCATTTTATACAAAATATTTACCAATTATACACACAAACATTCCTCATTTGTCGCTCTATCTATTACGCTTCAGACGTGACGGTGTCGTGACGCAGTTCTTCCGAGTTTGGCCCACGCGGAGCGCCGCGAGAAAGTGTTTCACTGCAATAACACAGCTTATTACTATGTGTATCATGAGCACCTATAACAGAAGTCATAACATTTATTCAGTTCTTCACTCGGTGGATACATTTTCCAAAAATCTCTCTTCATGGTATCGGCCTTAAAGATTGAATTTTTTGACAACGAAACCGTCGGCTCAATATCGGAGGCTCAAAACATCATTATCAGGATTTTATTCTTCAAGGAAGTTTAAGTTTTACTTTGTTTTAATATACAGCAATACATTTTTAAACAAGATTTCCCAATAAATATGGGGAATAATTTCATTTAAATGATCGTTTGACAAACTAGACTCGTTACAACTTGAATTCTATTGTTATCGAATTCTGATAATCTTTCCTCTTTCTTCTCTATCCCATATATAGTATTCTAGTTTTCCAACCCGTAACTCCTAATTTATCTTCACCTTTTATGCCCACCTTATTTATTGGGTTAGCTAATTCCTCTATTTCCTCTTTCATCAGATACTTAACCACTTCACGTCTTAACCTACCAATTCATAGAATTTTTCCCAACTTAATTATATCGATTATATAATCTCCTATAATGACGTTTGACGTAGCCGGTTAAGTGTTCTATTCAATTTTCATTTCTACGACATCTTATTGTGCGTATAATCGTCTTCGGTAACTTTCTACAAATTTTAATTCCATATTTTGATTTTATTACATGTACCGTCAATATAATTAAAATATAATTCATTTTATTCTTTCCTACAATATCGTCCATCGCAGTCGGTTCTGTATTTTGTTCATCTATTTTTTCAACGTCTTCCGTTATTGCATAATCGTCATCGGTATGTTAGTAGAAATGTGAGTTCCATATTTCCCTCATATAAAAATTACTGGTTTATATAATTCCCACTGTGTTCATTGTGTTAACCACATTAAACCCATAAAACAAAGTTCCAAAGTTGTTTGTAGTGTGCCATAGAAATAATCAAGATTCTTTCTAATACAGTACCCAAATCATGTCAATAAATACTATTTGTTCTTTTAGCTTTTGTTTGATTCCCTTCTTTTTTCCCAATAATTTTTAAACTTTTCTGTAATTTCTCTTTTAACCGATCACTTATTTTTCTATTTGTATTCGTTTCACTGCTTTACTTTACTCCAATCTTAATCTTGAACTCTGTCTTACCTTTCTTACTTCTTCAATTAAATGTTTTGCAATATTCTTCTACTTCTTACTTTTCTGTGCCTATATTTATTCTCTCCTTTTGCCTAGCTAATTTCCAAGAATAAGCCAACCGTAACCGAACAGAAGTTCCGCGGGAAGAAGTTCCGCCAGAAAAAGTACCGCGGAAAAAGTTTCAAAAATCTGTGGAGCTGCAATCCTTATATGAGTCAATGTGAAAAGGACTGACAGATTTGTATAGTCACATGAAATATAAAATATTATTTAAGTACATCATTTAAACGTAATAAATAATTTCATCGTAAAGGAAACCTGTCTTCTTGGAAAATATTACAATAAAGCTACTATACGTTTAAGCAAATGGCCATATGTGAATAAATACAGGTTATTTCAGGTACCATCTTTAAGGTAATTGATGTAAATCCTCAGTATCTGTGTGATATTTATCAGGAATCAGTTTGCGTGTAAGTAAGTAACAAAAAGTCAACGTCGGTGCCATTCCAAAACAAAGGATTCGTGCGGCATAACATATACTAGGCTCAAACGAACATCAAAGAAAGTGACTGTAGTATTTTTAAATTATTCTAGAAATTTGCCACAGTTTTTAACAGCTGTCGGCCATAATATTAGATTGCGCCCGCAGTAATTGCATTTTTCACTAGGAGCATATTATGTAATTATATTATTATATATTGTTTGCAATTAATATTGCATATTTTTATTCAAATAAATAATATGATTTAACCCGACTTTTATTTTAGAATTTAAAAAAAATACTGTGGTTTTCGTAATTGAGATCCATTAATGACCAGGGAATATTAACCGGCGGAACTTTTTCCGCGCGACACTTTTTCCGCGGCATTTTTTCCGGCGGAACTTTTTCCCGCCGAACTTTTTCCTGGATTCTAAGCCAACTCATATAGTAAAAGATTTTTAAAACTGTTCCGTCTATTGTATTCGATATACTCATGTGGCCTGGACAGAAATGCACATTCTCGGCGATGGTTTTAGAATCAGGAAATTTTCTAACCGGGACATGTGAGGTTTCTCTTTTGGAAACTTCCTAATTCACAATTACCACCCGACATGCAGTAGTATTGTCCGCGTTGCATCTAATCGCCATAAATTGCGGCTATTACGCGACCATGCAATTAATCAATAAACTTTCAACCGTCCCGCTCCTCTATTCCGAAACACGTGTAAGTTAGTTTGAATCTCTATCTACCCTTGCCCTCTCTATCTCACTCAGCCACCGCCGCCGCCGCCATTGTCATAAATCAGATAATTTTCCAGCATTAGCCAATTTTCCAAGCAGCCGCATTCCTTCGATAGGCCGCCGTTCTCTCTCCACGCTAATTAAAATTCAAGACTCCGACATTGCTCTTGGGCAACAATATCGCGGAGAATATGGCTACCGGGGTCGGTAAATCAAATTTTAGCGCCTTTTGAAACGTTTCCGTCTCTCGAAATGGCCGCAGTCGACATTAGCATTCATCTGCTGACATTAGAGGAAATAGATTCCCAAATGAGAAGACAAAAGATGAATCGCGCGATCGAACGAATTACATACAATATTTCGGCCTGAATAATGTAATTTTTAGGACTGAAATAATGAATGAGTGGAGCAAAAGTAAAACCAGACTTTCCTGATATTAACAACCCTTGAGGTTGTAATGTTAGGCTATCAATGGAACAAAGGGCAAAAGGAAGAAACGATAATTCCCTTTTCATCCCCTTGGGCCATTTCTTCTATAAAAGAATTAATATACTTCTTCAAGACTCCTTAAATAACATCAACGATATTTTGGGCAAAACGACTTCATCACAGAGCCTTTAGATGGGTCATCTCTCATTCTAATACAAACTATTTTTGCCTCAATATACCAGAGCTTTACTTTGGTTTTATTGTACAGGAACTACGGAAATCTGAAATACTTAAAGCTTAATTTATACCAGAAATAAAAACTTCTCAGAGCGTGCCGACAAAGTAGTAAACCTATCGTAAAACAGCTATAAAATTACCACAGCGTATTAAGGAATAGGAATGGATTTCAGTCCGAATCATTTTATTATTGTCAGTGAAAAAGTAGTTATGTGTATGGGAAGAGAGAATAATAAAACGGGATTAAAAGATTAGCAAAATAGTAAAATTCCAGTAGATACAAATTTCGTGGTATGAAGCTCGAATTAGCAAATAATTTATGCTATTCTTACGTTCTGGGGTTCTTAATTACTTTAATAACTAATACTAACTATAACTAATTAATCTTAATTTATTTTACACTAACACTACGTAACACTACTAAGATTTATTTTTCGCTTGTGTTTGTGTGTGTCGCTACTGTTGACTGTCTTCGACTCCACCCTTATCTCGGTGGTAGCATTTTTATGTCCGAATCGTAATAGCTCTAGACGTTTCGGGATTGTTCTATGCGTTTCTTTTCTTGGAACTCGCACGTCGTCGAATTAGACGAGAAGATTCCCGTACATTCGATTGGCTTCGATGGCCGATGGACGACGAGAATTTGTTACACTGTCATAATTTTATACTTTTAAATTCAAAATATGACTTTATGAACGTGGTCAGTTAAAACTGCAAATATTGCTATTACATTAAAGTGAAAGAACAAAGACAATTTGAGTACAAAGTTAGACGACACCTTTTATTGAATTGAGAATTTAGCACTTTCGCAAAAAAAATTTATAGTAACTAATGTATAATTATATATTAAATATATAATGATATAGTAATGTAAGTAAGTTATATAGCGATATAATAACGCAGATAGTATAAAGTGACGATGTATATCCATAAGGAATAGGGCTGTAGGGGTTATGGAGGTCAATATGGATTAGACAGTAGATTACTTTAAAGAAAAACGTAGTTTTCGAGGTAACACAAAAATGAATAAAGTGCCTTTGGCGTTAACCCAATTTAATCAGAATTGTGTGAATTTGAGTTTTCAAATGCGTGGTTTTAGCTTTAGAGTATCTATAGTTTCTGACATAAAAGTCGCAGAATGACTGACACGTGGGTACATACAAATACAAATAGATTTACAAAAATATTCATTTCATATTCAGGGGACCTCAAAATTTTTAAATGGCGATACCTCGAAGTCCATAGTTCTTTTGGTTAATTCTCCCTTATTTTGCAGGTTTACTCTTAATCTGGTAATTATGTTTAGTTTGATTATTTTCTTCTTGCAATGTCTGTATTCCGTACGGTTTTTTATCTGCACATATTTCATTAATTCTAAAGTACAATCTACTTCTCCATTCCTATCTTTTTTAAGTATTCGGTTTCTTGGATTCATGGACGAATCATTCCTAATACTTCTTTTCTTTCACTAATCATTAAAATAGTTATATTCTCGTAAGGAACTAAACAGGACAAATCATTTCAATTAAAAACGATAAATAGCTACAGATAGCTAACGATAAAATCTAGAGGAAGCTTGTCAGATTATCTTGATTTTGGATATTTATCTTCAATTTCTGCGAAGTCTTAATATGTATCCAAAACGAAACCAGGTATGCCACTCTAACTCTCGTTATAAAATGAAGTTATTAGAACTCTACCCTGTGGTCGAATTTTCACATGCCACACTATTCTAGATTTGCTGGTAAATATCCTCTCGACTAATCCGTAGAAACGTGAATTATTAACTGCTTTAATACGAGGACATTAAAGCAATTTCGGTTACAAATACATATCCGAGAGTCTCACGCGAGACGTTAGCGGATCAATTAAAAGCAAAACATACCCCCCACTTCCTCTTCTAGTGTTAAGGGAGTTCAAGCCGAAGCGGTGCAGGATTAATCACATTGTAATGTTCAATCTTCCTGGGCTAAGAATGTCGACTAAAAGATAAGCAACACATTCTTCAAGTTTTCGGTATTAACGCTTTCTCCACTTTCCGACTTCTAACTTCATAACTCATTTCAGTTCATTTTGAGGCATCGTGTGTAGAAAATGAACTATAAATTCCCCTTACCGGGTTTAACCGACTCTGTGTAGACTCGAGACGTGCCTCTGTGGCAGTCTAATGATATTTTGTAACGTTCATTAAGTGTGTTTGTTTACCAGAACCACTCCTGTTACCATAACCCGGGACAGACGGACGGATGGATGGATGGATAGGATGTGAATATACATCCCGTGTGTGAGGGGAGAGAGAAAGAGGAGCGTCTCGTGACGTAATCATGTCCTATTCAAGAACGACGCCCGAGGAGACGGCGTCCGTCCATATATTGGCATCGTCGTTTGTTTTTTCAACACCAATTATCCTAATCGATAGACTCACTCTCCGGAAAAATATTGCGGAAAGATAAACAGGATATGGTGGCGATGGAGAGCTGTCTTTCCTCTACCGAACCAATAACCTAGTCTACATACGATATAAGAACCTATCACTCCACTGATCCTATATGAATAATTAATAAATGTCCCATTTAAAATTATGTGTACCATATGAAATTTGCCATTAATTAAAGGACTATTAAAGAAATAACAAGTCGTAAAATTCTTCCCACAAACATTCATACGTCCGTTCGCATGCGCCAATTAAGAATATTTTTCTTACATGAAAAAGTTATGTTTCTGGATTCAATTAATATAGGTAAAACTGATAAAAATAAAATTCCTCAAATATTAATTTCCGAAGTACAAAAATTTTAAAACCGGGGAAATTTTTAACGCAACAAACTTGTCGCAAACGGTGACGAATTTTTTAAGTTTGAGAATTTCAATGTCGGAGAATTTTCAAATTTTAAATTCGATTGAACCTTATATTTTTAAGCTTATTGCGATATATAAATGTATGGCCCGATGGGACATGTAAAATTTTCAGTGCTGTTTTTGTTTCGTTTGACATCCCTAGATGCCAAAACATTCCTCCTTATAAAATATATATATATATATATATATATATATATATATATATATATATATATATATATATATATATATATATATATATATATATATATATATATGGTGCATTTCTTGACTAGTTCAAATAAAACTGGGCACCAAAATAGGTTGGGCAAATGTCTCCGTCGAGTTCGCTCAGTAAAAACAAAGTGGCAGCCTGTCATATTAAATAAATTTTTTATTCTGTTAACTTATACAGCTCTTTGTAGACGTTAATCCGTTCTATAAATTAATAGTATTGTGCTATTTTAGCGATTTGATGTGTCGAGAATTTTTTGATGAAATGAAAAGTCTGAGTAGGTACTGTACGAGAAGAAAAATATACACGAAAGAATTATCAACCGGAAAATGTTAGTACGTAAAGAAAAGTTCAATTGAGGAGGGAACAGCAACGGAACACATTACGAGACGAAGTGTCTGAAAAACGCCTAACTCGCAAGTCAAAAATTGACCTGCCGTCAGGCACCTATTTGTTGGTTTGCCCCATTCGGAATTTCTAGCCCTTAAAACGGCGCTCATCTCCGAATGAGAAAAGGTTGTTAATTGTCATTGATGAATAGTTTAAGAAATAGGTCTATAAAAGATTAAATAGAAATATGTAGAAAATATCGTTGAAGTAAAAGCGAAAGAATAGAGATTGTAAAGAATTTGCAGAAATACGAGGAAGGCGATAGTTATAAGAGGATTAAAGTTATACAGAGAAGATTGTCGGTAATAAGTAAATAAATAAATTCAGCCATACAATTATTTGCAAGGAAAATATGGAGAATGAAAATCGCCACATTTATATTCATGTTTATTCATATAACTTACGCAAAGCGAAAAATGAGAGATTCGTTATTATTACTATATTATTCGTATATAGCGAAACTAAAAGCGTATAGGTGCCATTCGGTCAAAGGAAATTTTAAGACTCCCAACACTTTATGTTCATAAATATAAAGTTTTCATTTTGAGAAAGGCATAACGCACAAATTACGACTGGCCGTGCCTTTGAAATTTTCTTCTTTGTATAATTCACTTGCATTCCCAATGACAATTCAAGTTTCTTTGTCAGAATTCTGGTCGAGTACTGTTATCGAACAACTCAAGTACCGGCTTCTAAATTTAATTCCCGTTCTTATTAAATCACTAAATAACAATGTAGTTAATATATGGTATAGTTATTAGAAGTAATGTCATTTAGATGCTACGATATTTTTCTATTGTCACACAACAGATGGATTTCATATTAATATAAATACATGCTTTTATCGAATCATTTTTTGCTATCTTCATAACACTTGAAAAGCTCTAAATCATACTCTGAATCGCTCGAAACAAATAACTGTCAAAGTGTGACACATGCTATGAACACTGCAGGTCAGGTAAAGGTTTCCAGTACATATCATTTACATTCTTCATTACAATTTCCACTACATGGGACTAAGCATTTTTATGAAGCAAATTCAATTAAATACGTTGCTTAGCGTACTCGAATGATTTTTCCTTCCAATCGTGGTATAGTTTCATTAATACAGTCGAACCTGTATTTAACGAAGTCCTAAATCCGCTGAAAAAACTTCGTTATATAGAAAATTCGTTATATAGAATAATTCGGTATATATAGATCGAATTATTATGTATTATACGTATATACATATATAAATGATGTATGTTTAATCGACATAAAAAATGATTTTATAATTGAAGTTGTAGTTTTGAGTGAAGTTTAATGAACGTAATACATATATAATAATACATACATGTAATATATGAACTAATATGTATTTACATGAACGTGCATTATGTATGATTAAACATATAAGCTATTATCAGGGCTATTATACATAATGTACAAAGAAACAAAAGCCGTATTAGGTCCTCACGAAAACATCAGATGTGGACTTAACTTAAGAATTCTTAAAGAAGTCTGTAATTTTTGATTGCGCTTCGCATTTAAATAATACTGCGTTTTCAAAAAATACCTCGCACTAATTTAAAGATTTAAACAAACAGTCTGAAAAAATGCAGGCAGCAATACCGCCCCGACTAGAAATTATTTCCTGTACCCGATCAGGACCCGGGCGGGATTGCTCGTCTAGCACCCGGCAAGGACTGTAACGCAGATGTGCCGTCGGGTCCTGATCAGGACGACCTGACGTGGACCCGACCGGGCATTCCTGGCGTGGACCCGGTCAGGTCATCCTGACCAGGACCCGATCGGGCCGGCGTTATAGGGTGCTAGACGGGCATGCCCGGCCGGGTCCTTATCGGGAGGACCTGACCGGGTCCACGTCAGGTCGTCCTGATCAGGACCCGACGGGGCATCTGCGTTACAGTCCTTGCCGGGTGCTAGACGAGCAATCCCGGCCGGGTCCTGGTCAGGAAGACCTGACCGGGGCCACGTCAAGAAAAATTAACTTATACAATATTTTATTGATATCACAATATAATAAATACACCAAAAATCGACATACAAAAGAGACGGTACAAATACAAACATATTAAATAATAAGAATACATGAATAAATAAAATAAATAAAATAAACAAATATAAACACATGAAATATAAACGATATATACAGGATAAAATAATAAAGTGATAATATACTAAAAAACACTGTACAAATACAAAGAATCGCAAAAAAAGTTAAAATACAACAAAAACCAATTTTTTTTATGCACCCATTCTAATCTTTAGGATTTTTTAATGTAGAAGAGAAAGCCCTCACCTGTTTGCTTTTATCCAGTGGGGACCTCGAAATGTCAGTCTTCTGTAAATTGAGAAATAATTATTTTCTAACAAATATTCACGTTTTAGTAAATGAATTACCTCATCACAATCGTAGAAAATACAATGCATCGGCACCATCCACCGCCGGCGAACTTCACATCACAAGACTTGAATAAAAACTGGTTGGAATAGTAATAGATAACGAACGAAGGGTCGCTTTTACCTGAAGCGTTAATCCGGAAGCAATAATCGTTATGCTAATCATAAATGTCGGTATTGTCCAATTAATAGCGCTGCGAAATTTTTTTGTTAACAACTGCGTAAGTAAAATATTAAAGATAGAAATAATTTTACAAATTCGTACGTCCTATGATGTTACGTCAACTGCTTTTTCGGCACTACTTAGTCACTATCGCGGTAATCGTCATTCAAAGAATTTACTCCACTAACACTGAAATATGTAGTTATGCCAAATTCACTATTTTTTCCCTCTAATTCAATTTGACTCTCGAGGAACAATCTAACTCGTTGGTGAGTAAGTTCGCGAATTCGCCTTGCACGGTTATCACACATTTTTTCCTTTGTCTTCTCGAGCATATTGGATAATGATCTAAATAATTAACAAAATTAATTTATATTATTTTATTCCGGTGCGAAATTAAGAAAATTCGAAAAAATCAGAAAATTATAAATATATTTTGTTACTTAGATTTTTACACAATGTAACAGAGTTTTAATTACCTTTAATCACATTTAATTACACTCAGTGTTTAATTTTGTCACATTCTTAATACGTATATTATGAATAATGGGTGTAATGATAGATTGCGCGGGCATGCCTGGCCAGTGCCTGGTCGGGTCCTGATCAGGATCTGGTCAGGTAATGCTAGCCGGGCACGTCTCGCCAGTGCCACATCGGATCCTGGCCAGGTAATCCTAGGCGGGCATGCCTCGCTATTGCCTGGTCGGGTCCTGATCAGGATCTGGCCAGGTAATGCTAGACGGGCATGCCTCGCCAGTGTCAGTCCTACCCTGGCATGCCTCGCCAGTGCCTGGTCAGGTCCTGATCAGGATTTGGCCAGGTAATCCTAGGCGGGCATGCCGCGCCAGTGCCTAGTCGGGCCCTGATCAGGATCTGGGCAGGTAATCCTAGGCGGGCATGCCTCGCCATTACCTGATCGGGTCCTGACCAGGATCTGGCCAGGTAATCCTAGGCGAGCATGCCCGGCCACTTCCTGATCGGGACCCGATACGTTTTCGGGTTTGCCTAGCCAAATTTCTAGTCGGGGCGTAATGACCGCATTAAAAATCTAGGAAAGGATAAGAGTGAACCTTCTTGAAATTTAGACTACCGGGTAACTGCTATGGGTTTACAACCCTATCTGTACTTTGTTAAATAGAGATTGTCTTCGCTAAATAGAGAGAAATTTATTAATAAATAACATGGGACATTCACGGTTCTAACAAAAATTTCGCTAAATAGAGAATTTTGTTAAATAGAGGTTCGTTGAATAGAGGTTCGACTGTATTTGCTTATATTGAACAGCTGTGTTCGGATCACTCGGTTTCAACAACTCCCAGTATATCATCTTAGTCGCACCAAAAACACAGCTTTTCAGCATGAAGATGTTGTTCTGGTTGATGAACCTGGTTCACTTGACAGTACACATTCAAGTTTTCCATTGGGATTTTCATAATAAATCCATGTCTAATTGCCAGTCACCATTTGTAATATGATTTTAAGGTTTAATTGACGCGGAAATTCACAAACCGTTTTTCGCTTTTCAGATTTAATTGATATGGTAACCCAATTTCTGTTATTTGAACTAATCAAATTTTAGTAAGTGACTGTTAGTAGTCGCAATGAATTTCGAAGGTACTAACCGAATACTACTTTTATTTATCATAAACGTGAATTGTAGTAATAAATGATCAAAAATTGTTTATTGTAAATTTTCAAATGGAAATTTTTGCAAAAAATATTTTTTATACCAAATAATATTAAATTTGAAATCAAGTGAAAGGTTTCACGTATTTCGAAAAATAATTATTTAATACGACATTCCATTTTTTTACATCACAAACTTTAAAAACTATTATGGTTTTATTCATTATTTCGAATTATTAAAAGCAACATCATCCAAAACAAATAGTTTAACCTTTTTGCAATGCAATGCTCATTGGTTGAACAATTTACAAGGAAAGTGGGAATGCAAACACCGAGCGCATATTTTAAAATTTTAAGAATGATAGATGAAGTAGATAGGTGGAATAGGAGAATGAAAGATGCTGAAATCATATTACTTTATTATTGCCCTAGAAGCGAAACTAGCCGAAACTCACGAATAGCGAGAGATTCTGCTACTACCTTAAATATTGTTTGCTTCAGCGTTAGCATATGAATGATACAATTCTGTAGCCCAGCAATCCTCTACGGTACAAAAATTTAAGTACACCAGTACGGCTATAACCAATAGTACACAAATAACCTACAATTCTTGCAGGTCATTGTTACTTGGCTCTAATAAACGCTCATGACAGATGTGGCAGTAAGCCTATTACGAAAGTTTGGAGAATATTCGGAAAAGATCTGCAGATCTGGAGCAGAAGGCCCCATCGGTCCGTAGTACCTACGTGTTCGACTTCTATTTCACAACATGTAACACTTGCGAGTAAAAATCACGGTCATTTCGAAGCACCACTTACAAACCAGTTAATTTTCGAAGTGCGGTACTGACAACTATACGGTAATGTAAGATAATATAGACAAATTGAGTATAAACAGGGAAAACACTCAATAACTTCGCTCTGATTAGATCTCTAAAGATTGACTACATTTCATTTCATAAACTCTTTTCTCCTCGCTCCTTAATTTGGCCTTCCTTAATTTGTGTGTTATCGTGCGCGTCCGTGCGTGCGTGGCTGCGTGCGTACGTGTGTGTTTGTTCGCTTCCTTAGACGGAAGCTATATCAGACCATAATAACAAATCGATAAATTAATAGAACTGGTTTTCTGGGAACAAAGCAATTAAATATTGACTATTATTAGTTCAGCATGTTATAACTTCAAATGCGAAATAAAACCGGCAATTCTAAAGCTATTCTAATTGCGAATCTCTACACTTTAATTAGCGAGAAGAGTAACGACTACACCCGTTGCACCAAACACTATTGAAAAATACAATCTTACGATTTCCTCTAATTAGCGACGCAAGTTATTATCGATTAATTAATCTGGCTCTCGGTAGGATGGTGTTTATTGATAACAGTCGAAAATACCTTCTTTATGCGAGTAATAATGTTCTTTGGACTGATTAATTAGCGAATTTAAAATAAACTTCATTAACCGAACAAGCGTTGTCCTATTTCTAGGTCGTATTTGTAAAATCGCACGATGACACAGCTGACCGAATAAAAGATTAATATCGATACTTCATTCAATACGTGAGGATCGGCAGATAATGTAAGGGTGGAATAACGTCGCCTCATTAATACCTCTATTGTTAATAGTGTCAAAACTAGATAGCGACCGTTGAGTTCAACAGAGATATTAGCATATCAAAGTTACACGAGCGATAGTTTTCACATCAACGTATTTACACCTTTTCTGCTTAGTTCTGATGTTTTACTATGATCGTAAAGGCGCTCAAATTTATGAAATGATTTTTACGTCTCCGGCTTGACCTGGGTGTCTACTATTATTAAAATATTTCAATGGTAGTTCCTGGAAAATTTAAGATGATCAAAGAATTGTCATGCCCCCTAATGCTGGTAGTCAATGTAATCTTCACTATATTGAAAAATTACTCTCTGAGAACACGACAGTTTTGTTGCAAAAATTTGTGCGGTCGTAAGTCTTTTAAAGTCTCTTAAAGTGATTGTAGAAAGAGCATACTCATCCGTCTTTATAATATATAGGGTATCAAAACTGAATGGATAGCTTCTCCCGAGTCCACATGTTTTCTGACAATATTACGGATATGTCGATTTTCGTATATACGCTGTACATTTTAAAAACAGAGTTTCGTCTCTTATAACTTGTGAGCAGGGTGAATGTTTACAAAATAATAACTATATAGTTTTTTGCAATGAGTTTTAATATTTCGACCTAGTTGACCTAGAAATTGAATTATTTTATGGAATAATTTCTATAATCTCAAACTTTTGTCTTAGACTACTTCCTCAAAGTAATATAAACGGTGCTTCCAAAAAAATCCAATTACATGTCTCCAGAAAATCTTTTCAGATATTTCAAAAGGCTGTACGGTTAAAAAATTTATTTTTTTTCTGGTCTTATTGACTAAGTTGAAAGGGTTCGATTCGCCGATCGTAAGGGTCAAAATTCTTCCCTAATGAGACATAATCTCCCCCGGAGCAGTACATAGACGTACTGATTCCCAGCTTAACGATTTTTCCATCCGTCGACGAGACCCTCCCCACGTATGAGCCGCATCTCAAAGCCGGTCTTTGCAAGGAAGTTTATGTAAGGTGCTTTCGTGAACTATAGGGTAGAGATTCTAAACTTTAATGGACAAGAGGCCACTTGTTGACGACATAATAGGGAGAAAACCCCTGCACACTCATTGCAATAATCACCATCTATCAAAGTTACCCCTAATGATGGAGTATCGGTTTCATGTCGAAAGGAATGCTCTTGTTCTTATTGCTTTGTCTCTTGTATTTCCAGGATCGTGTGCTTAGTGTACTCGAAATGTATAGTTTATAAAATTCTGGAACAAGTTGTAACAAAGCCGCTCGAATAATTTCGATATAGGAGAGTCAGTATTTAGTGGATTGTGAGAACTTAATCGACATGGTTTCTTTAAGCGGAAGTACTTTCGTAACCCTGAAGTTATTATGCCTGAAAACTGGCGACTATTACACCACCAGGGATAAAATTTATCAGACATACCTCACAGAGGCATAAAATCATTTCGAATATAATGAAAAGATTGTATCAATTAATGGAACAATTTCATATTTTCTAAACCAAATTACTTTGTGATAAATCGGTCGAAATTATAGGTTCTATTCGAGCTGTTCTAACTATGCATCAAATAATGTGACCCTATGTTACTGCAAATACAATGGTTATTATTGTTGTGCATTAATCTGAATAGGTATATGGTTCGTGATTGAGAATAGTTCTACTCTGAGTTTCAAAATATTTTTCTCAAATTGAAGTTACTGCAAAATATGGGATCTTGAGTTCGATAGGCTTGATATTGGTTAAAACTTTCCAGAGGTTGTAGTTGCAAAATTGCATCATTACTAATCAATCAAAAGTAAGTCATCCAAACACTTATTTGATATTTATCTAACTTATTTGAATTATATAATAATCTTAAAATTGTTGTTAACTGTTTCATTGAAACAACTATTGGGAACTGTCATATTAGGAGAGGTTTTGAATTAGAACCTTTCAAATGTATGTAGTTTGTCTTATAAATTTCACTTTCTCGTAGGTATGTAAAAGCGTATAAACTTTCTGAGACGTAATTACGTTTTATGATACTGGAATAAACTTGTCTCGGTGGCTTTCTGCATTGTGGTCACAAAGTTTTATCGTTTGACTTGTCATCTTGACGAATCTATTCGGTCGAATTAATAAACTAAAAGCTCACAAAAACGTAATTTGGCCCTTTAAAAATAAGTCCCCGCTAGCGAAGGAAGATATATTTTAAATTAGAATCATTAAAATAAAGACATTCATAAGAGTAAATACGGCGTGTACTTCGCGTCTCATTATTTCGCAATTGCTGGCCGTACGCTCAAACAAATATTGCCATGGAAAAAAGAGGAGGAAAGTTAATTGGCTTATTAAAACTTTTTTCGTGTCATTATTTATTTTTATCGTCGCACAAACACGAAGATTCCAAATACGAAAACGTGATGTAATTGTATTAGGATACTTCTACCATTTGTATTAATTTAACTGCTACCGCCGCGTCCCTTTTTCATCTTGCTCGGACGGATCATTTTTGCTCGAATCTAAGGAAAACATTTCAGTGACATTTTTTTATAAAGAAGTAGTGGCGTAAACATTCCCTTACACATAACTAGAGTTTTGTAAAAAGATATTCAAGTTTTATAAAAAAGGATTTAAAGTTTGGTAAAAAAGAACGTTAAAGTTTAATTAGTTTATTGTAAAAAGTGCACATGATTAAAATACTAGCAATTTTATTCTAACATTTTCAGGAAACTATAGAATATAAAATGGCGTCCCGCCATTGTATTTTGGCCGCCAAAATATTCGGAATATTTACGTACTCTGGCGATTTAGTGGCAATGGCGGCCGTCCGATTATTTTATATTATGGACTAGATGTTCTAATGATATGTTATGGGATGGATAACTGACTTTTTTTAATCGAATTTTTAGAAAATATATTGAAATTGGTTTCAACTCCAAATTGAAACCGTGGGGTTAGTTAAAAGGTCAGTTTCTGAAAAAAAAAATCACTCGAGAGATAGTTAATACCACAAAACTGTAAATTTCTGAAATAATGACTAGACACCAATATTTTTTTGCAAACTACAGAAATGTATTCATGTGACGTTTTTGGTTGATAATTTAAAAAAAAAAACATTTTCGTACACCAAATCGATTAGAGTTTATATTTTTGGAATAATATGCAGAATTTGGTTCAAAAGACAGATTTAGAGATCAAATTATTATTAACAATTGGGCAAATTATTAAAAAGTTACAATTTATGAGACTTTTCGGATAATTACTTAATTTAATAAATGCTATAGAATTGTTGCTTAATTATTATCTCAGCTTCTGGAGAATAGGCAAGAATATTAGTTTTTTAAACAAAACTGAAATGAATACTTCTGCATAACTAACTAGACTTTATGTGAATTTTGGGCAATATATTGGGATTGAAAAAAAAATGGAAATTAATTGTACCGTTCCTTGGTTAAATGTTTAAAAAAAATTGACAGATTTAAAAAACGGCTGACATATACCAGCATTTTTTGCAAACTCTGAACTAGATGCAAAAGTCACATTTTCGATAAAAGTGTAATTCATTTCTGGATAATCGATTAGGGTGCATTAAATTTTTGAAGACTCTAATATGTTCAATGCAAAATATTTATTATTTTTTTCACTGACAGATGGATTGGCTCTTGGGAAATTATCATAAATTCTTGAGGCTTTTCGGAAAAATACTAAATTTCGATAAGAACCAGAATCTTGTACCAGAGCTTAGCTGCTTGAAATCTTATGTTTTTAAATGTGATCATAACATTAATTTCTTGTGCCAAAGATATATGAATTTTTTTAGATAACTGACTCCATTTAGTTAGACTCTTAAAAGATATATTGAAATTGGTTTGATTTCCAAATTAAAGAATCAGTACTTAGTTAAAATTAAATTTCTAGAAAATTGTGTGGAGAGGTATTTACTACGACAAACTTTTCTGTGTGAATTTCTGAAAGGGTCAGTAGAATACACCAATGCTTTTGAGTTCACAGACAAATCTGTACAACAGGTTTTTATTAACTGATACTTAAAAAATTGATTAGATTTCATTGTACTTTTCGGAATACTACTGAATTTGAATAGAAACCATGGGTTCAGTTAATGTTGTTGAAATCTTAGTTTTCTGGAGAATTGACTAGAATAGTCCTATCTTAAACAAAATCTACACGGATTTTCAGAGCAATTAACAAAATTCTAGGGTGAATATTGGCATAGGAGAAAACAAATTTAGGTATGAGTTTTTTTATTCAAAATTAGTTTTATAACACCAAATGTAATGTAACACAAATTTTCAAAACTACAAAAGCCTAAAAGTTATTCTTGATCTTTGAGTGATTCAGCAGAATCCATTGGGTACTTGAGCCCAATCAGCCGAATTTATTTGAAAAGACAACACCACAACTCGATTTATAATTGACGCACATGAATTTCTTGAAAATTGACTAAAATTCCTTAGCCTTTATGGAAAGTTGCTCAGTTTGGCTTAGAAACCCGAATATTGGATCAGTGGTCTACTTAAAACATTGGTTCCGGAAATTGAATAGAATATTTGATTCTTGGAAAGAAGAATTTAAGTTGATTTATAGTGAAAATACTTGAATTGGTTTTAACTCCAAATTTATAATGCAAGTTGTTTATTAAAAATAGTTTATCTAGCAAATTGACCAGAAGAATAGTTAATTGTTATTATTGTTGTTAATATCATCGACAAGAAAAGATATGTAGTTAAGGCAGTTTAATTCGTATATTACTCCAAACGATATCGAGATATTAATCAATGGTCTCAGTCAAAGAACTATTTTTCCAGAAACTTATTTCATTGTGATATTTTTCGTATAGTTTTATATTATTTTTGTAGCGGATATTTCATCCTCGAGATAGAATAAAATTGTGGATATTAAAAGTAGCTTTAATGTAGTTAATATTTTATAATCAGAGAATTGCATCATTATATGTTTTGCATATTTAGGCACCTTCTGTAATAATCATTCATTTTTAATAGAAATAGGAAGCAATAGATGGCATTGTTAATACATTTTTAAGCAATATCGAGCCTTTTAATACATTTCTTCTTTTTCTGTAAATCTATTCCACATTATATTTTTGACATTTGTCGTTCAGGAATGTCAAGGATCTTCAAGTTTAAAAACTTAAATTCCTTCCTTTCCCCAAACTGGCAGAACCCTATCACCCCCTTCTCAATAGACGTATTTTATGAACGATCGCTTATCTGACGTAAAATCCTGAATTTTGGCGAATCAGCATGTAAAGCGTCCAATAACCCATTTTTTCGAACACGACCTTTTTAATTATAATGGCAAATTGCTAGGCTGGCTCGTTATTGCTGCATTTCTTTAAAGTTTTAATAATCACTATTCTGCCTCGGGATTCCTTGGTATGCTGTTCACGTCGTTTAGAAGTGGCACGGGCCTGAATACCGGGCTTATCAGAAAAAAACCATCAGGGTAGTGAAACAGATACAGGTTATTAGATTATCCTTATAATTTCATATCTAAATAAGCGTCAATGGATACTACAATTAAAGTTAATAATTTATTTCCTTTTTAAATGTGAGTATTTGTTGAAAAAAGTATCCTTAATTTGCACAAACATATCGTTTTGTTAAGGTTCTCTCAATTTTGTAAAGGTTGATTTAAAGGTGTGGAGTTTTAAAAAAATTGCCTTTTTTGAATAAAAAAGTGCTTTTCTTTCTTTTCTAACGAAGTTTCTACACTTCCTGTGCCGTGTAGTTCATTTCCGTATGCCGAGACGCCTTCGAGCCGAGAAATCTTTACACTTCACGTAACGGTCTTAGAGAGCTCCTTCAAAGAATTTAAAGTGTAAAAGAAACAAACCGGCAATTAAGCGTCGAAGCGAGAGCATGAAATTGCGTGCACTTAAAATGCACACAAAACTGTTCTCCTCGGGTGACAAAGCAAGCGTCATTAAACCGAGCATTCTTTATTATTTCTGTGTCGTTGCCATTTTTTTCCTCGCGCGCTCTTGTCTTATTGTCTGCCACGTTTTAATTGCCGCGCTGCCTCAAAGCCTTTGGGCCACTTTGTTTACATTACGGATTGGACTACTTTCTTTCCTTTATTTTCCACGGCACTCCAGCTGGAAATATTAATTTTGAAATATTAATACCTTTCGTTAAACTAAGAAACGTTGCTTGTTCCAAAGAATAGTTTGTTAAGCTCTTGAAAATCGAATTGTTGTTAAGTAAAATGTTATCACAAATAAATATTCAAAAAAATTTGATGGATGATGAATGTGTCACGTTTCCATTCAGGTGATTAACTACGTACTAGAAAGCTATTCTAGTGTAATTACGATTAGGAAAATAGGTTATAAACCATAAAATTGAAACAATATTTTTTCCTGCATATATTATTCTTGCTAAAGGTGCAAAAAATACCAAATTGTTAAGGTAGTACCAAATTAATACCGAATAAGTTAATATATTTATTTTTGGGCAAATGTATTTTACTGAAAACATAAAGGGTAAAACTGATAAAATTTCTCACGCGAAAAGAGTCCACTGGTTATATTTTTCGTTTAGTGTTGTCAACCAAAATGACGGAATACAAGAAAAGGAAAGAAATTTTTTATAATTTATTTAATGGTGATCGCCAACGTCGAATGATACTGACAAAGCACGTGAAGAAGAAGAAGAATAAGAAGAAGAAGAAGAAGAAGAAGAAGAGGAATAATACTAAAATGAATTTTTACGGAGATGTTAAACCGAAATAATCTAAATTTTACTTACAAAAAAAGTGTCCAAAGTTTTTTTGCATACGTCTAAAACTTAATTCTGAAATTTGAAATAAATAGCGCAACAGTGTTATTGTCCCTATTTAAAAACAAAGAATTCATTAACTATATTTTCTGTGATGATGTGACTGAAAGAATGTTTAAGACAAACCCCTCTCTTTATTCGTTCAATGCTCTTTAAAATTGTGCGTAAATTGTAACTTTGAGTTATAATCGATATATAAATAAATCTGCTTAGGTTATTTTCTCTGGAGTAAGATTACTTAACATATAAATTTTACTTTTTCGTAAACAATTTTTGTAATTTCGTAAATAAATGTATCTATATAATTGTTACATGTGATCTGTACAAACAATTATAGCTTTAATGCTTTCATTTAAAAGATATCGTTTTCAGTTGCTACTCGTAAGAAATACAGTTTTTGAAAGGTGTCACAATTTCCAGAAATGGCTTGATACTATTAATACCTCAATGACTGTTGATATCAAATTTTGGTATCCGATCATGTTATGTTTTTAGCGTGTCATAAAAATTCTTTCAATTTTCTTCAAATTCCTCATCCGCCCACTTAACATAAGTTTACTCGTTTTTCTCTAACGCAACCCATATACACACACGAGAGCGGCGAAGGCATCAGTTATAAAGCTTGAATTTGAGAGTTTATTATAGCCTTCACCGCAACTTCCAGCGGCTTAAGAAGATAATTCACAGCCTTAATTCGAGGTGCTAAAACTTTCACCCCTGTTAAGTTCTGCATGAGTTAGGATGCATAGGGTGTAAGAAATGCTTTCGCAGAATTCGGGACATTATTACAGAGCGTGATAAGACATCAGGATCGGGTTAGGAGGGTTTCGAAACCCGCTGGGTTTTACCTCTAGTTCGATTTTCGATAAGAATAATAATGGCGCTATATTTAATTCAATTTTTTTCGGATTTATCTCGCTATGTTAGTCCTTCAAGTTGCGAAAAAGTTTTCGGTCGATTCGGACGTTTATCGAAGAAACAATAAGAATTTCCCCCTCGAGGTTCGAAAATCGGGGAGTGCCGTGAATTCGTCCACGTCCGCACTGTTTAAAATGCGAAATCGTAAATACCGGAAAGCCCTGAATGGCGTTCCGATAATCGTCGCATCCTGTGAGAACGGCGGAACTTTCCTTGTTATTTCTCTAAGAGAGGGAAAGAGGGAGAGACCCGCATTCACATACACACACGCCGACTCTGGAACGCCATCGAGGGTCCTCGAGAAAACTGCAATATTCTGTGTAATGCCATTACTTTTCTTCGGAAATTGCTTGTATAGAATTTCCAGTGCATTTCGCTCTAACATCATTTCTTCCGGGAAAGTGTGCTTTTTCTAAATGATAAAGCCTTGTTGCCAGCCACGAAACGGGAACACAATAACTTCCTTTATTACAATATAACGGAAGGTAGTCGGAATAGTTATGTTGCCCAAAGGGCGTGTATTTAATAATAGATAAGCGAACTATTTTATAAATGATTTCACAAGATTTGAAAGTTTAAATTTAATTTGAGTTTCCACCACATTTTTGCCTGAATTAAAATATAACTGTTTCCTTTTCTGTTTCAGGTGAGTACCTACACTTTGCTTTGTAAACCATAACGTGGCTCCGCCCTATGGTAAGTTTTTTGTAAACGCCATGTTTAATATGAAATATAATCAAATATACCGTTGGTCCTAATAAGAATGCTTAATACTTGCTATTTGTACTAATTTCTTGGGTAAATGTATAGCTGGTATAATATATGCTGAATTAGTGATTAATATTAGTGACAGCGCAAATACGGATTAATATAAGTCACCCTACATACTAAGCGGCAATTGAGCCCAATTAGCGACTAGTGACTATTCCCACTACAATTTTACTAAGCGCTTATTTCTTACTGGGTGTAGTAACAGCTGCTGAAAGTGGTTAGTGACAATGTGGAATGCAAGTGAACACAGTGAATGCAATTAATGCTATAATACCAACTATCACCCAAAGTTCAAACCACTTATCCGGTGTGAACAGCTCAGCATAGTATTAATGCCAAGTGAAACGGCGAGCAGCAGTAACAAATTCTTAATAATTATAATATATAATTTTAACTATAATATTAGTAATTCTTAAATGAGATCGTATAAATAATATACTAAACTGACGTTCCCGAAAGTGGAGAGAGCGTTTAACAAAGAGAAATATTTTTTTGTTAAGTTGCAAAAAATACTTCTATTTCCATATTTTTAGCTTTAATATTTAACAGAATAAATTGAAAAATCAATCAATGTTTTATTCTAAATACTAAATAAAAGGAAAGTCTATCAAACGTTTACAATGCTACATCTTCAGAAGTAAAAATTATTTATAACTAAACGGTGGAAATTCCACTTCAAATCTTTAGTAAAATTCATTCTTAAACAATATACAAATTTGGAGAATCAACAATATATATAAAAATGCACCATCCACATAGGTACCTATAGCACATAGTTCACGTTACATAGGTTGGCCTCGAATATTTTTAAAATACAACGCCAATCAATTTTACCCAATGCCGTTTTTCAATATATCCGAAAATTTCCGTGGTTGATTGCTTGTAGAGTTTTTCACTTCCAGTTTAACACAATTTTAAATGCATAATACTAAAAACTACTTCTTACTACTACTACCACTACTACTACCGTCGCTGCTGCTACAACTAAATGTATACTTAAATATTGCATTAACGTCGTAATTATTACTTACTGCTTGATTACCGATAACAGCTTGATCTTGACTATTTGAAAAATCTTTTAAAAAATTAGGTACTATTTT
Organism: Cryptocephalus primarius; assembly: GCA_963576515.1. NCBI lineage: Eukaryota > Metazoa > Arthropoda > Insecta > Coleoptera > Chrysomelidae > Cryptocephalus > Cryptocephalus primarius. The sequence goes on from OY754939.1 coordinate 3,637,767, forward strand.
AAGCACTGCACAGAACTCACCTACACCAAGTTTACTCTGGGCTGTCCACTACATCCATTCAAATGACTTACTTCTAGAGGGAAGTGAAGAAGGAGGAACCCTGGAAGTACCATAAGAAGCGCAGACATGTGCGATGGTTAAATTATTAACGAATTTTAACTCTAAATAGATCTCAGTACTTTGACCTAGACAGAAGAGCTAAAATCTGCGTCTTATATGTTATATTAATTATACCTAATAAAATTATTCTGCGTATTGCAACAAAGAAGGGTAGGTAATTTAGGAAAGCATAGGATAGCTTCATTTTGAATACCTCTATAACGTGATGGTGAAGTAAGTCTTCTGATGTCTAACTAATAAAATTGAGTGTATCTGTATTTAATTCAGATTAAATTGTTGCTTCCGTCGTTTATTTTTTACATTAGAAATGCCCAATTATGTTTACTTCCACAATCGATATCTTTATTGCGTTTACATTTTCGCTCAGAACGACTCATAGTATAACCAAAGTTACTAATATATGGGAAAACGTACCACAACATTACAATAAAGTAGTAGTAGTTTTAAAAGAGCCATTAAAAAAATATATGAAAACAGGGAAAAGATTTTAGAGCAGTTATTTGTCAAATTTATTCTAAAACTAACTATTGACATAATAAACATCAACATTATAAATAATATGAAATACACGCATCTACACGCATGAAACACATGAAAGGGCTTTCAGAATAACGTCCAAATTGAAAATCAAATTAATATCAATATCTGTAATTTCGCTGCTAACTGCTGCATTTTCAAAACCTATTGACATTATTACGAACATTTGTCGAACCGAGACTAGGTTTTTCATCACTCTTTTAATGCTTGTTGCACTTTGCTCTTATTTTCAGCGAAAGTCTCTTTGCGAAATGTGCCCTGACGCCACTCTTTTGAGGAATGTTGGTACGAAGCGTACAGTAAGCGTTTCAGGAATACATCTAGCAGTACAGAATGGAGAGACCATAGTTATAATAATTTTTATTTGGAATAGGTTTGTCAACCAAAGCTGTATTCATAGATTTTGGTATTACACCACATATATAACACATTTCTGCGTCTTAGTATCACTGATTATGTAACAAACAATGCCGTCGATCATGGCAGAGATCGTACAGTGCGATATTTTCCAAATGTTAACTCTACTTACTGCCTCAGCAGGTGCTAAATTTAATATCATGTTTTTAATAAATTGCTCTATGTTTACAATTTCAAAGTTAAACAGCGAATTCAAACTCCGAAAGAGTCTGAGTCCACGAGTACATGAAATCAACATCTTCCACTTTTTTTTTTTATTGACGAAGAAACTTCTTCACAAATATCTTACAGCCGAAGCCGGTTGTATCAAAGAATATTCTTTTTCTTGAAAACAACTAAAATTTCATCTGGCTGTTGTACGACTTTCTGCAACAAAAATTAATGTCGCTTTAAAATTGCAGGGTAATTTCTTGGAACGTTTTTCCACTTGTCTTCCATTATCACAAAAATTCATTGGAGTCATTGTTTTATCCATGTCATTGTTAACAAACAGTTAACGTTTTCTAGGGAACAAAATTCAGTAGAAAATTTTTCAATTTTGATTACAGTGGATGGTACTGTGCCACTGACTGATTTCACTCACTACTTCCCGAACTCAAAAAGGACAGATTGAATGCCGATTCAGTGGTTTACTTAAAGAGGTATTTTTTCCGCTCGTGGCTAAAGCCTCCAGTAATAAGGAACAACCGGCCTTTAAAAATGCTCCAACCTCCAGCAGACCGAATACTATCCCCACAACGAGTTCTGTGTCCCTTCGGAGAAGTCCTTGAACGGCTCCAGAATCGATTTATTAACATAGATATGAGGCGGTGCATTCGAGTTCCAATTCATCATATTTCTGTCGAGATTCCCGTCCTCCGGTCCATCAGCCAAGTCTCGTTTGTCTCATCGTCGTGCTGTACGCGCTTCGTTATTCAATTTACATGCAAATTTTCCCTACCTCAGGCACCGCTCTCACTTCCCCTTTCCCTTTCCTCAGTGCCAAGTTTCGGGCATCCTTCGTCTCTCTCCATCTCTCTACCATTCTCCAGACATTGACAGATTTTCAGTTGGATCCGTTAGAATCACCTGCATAAATATACCTGCCGAGTAATTATTCGAGCCGCCACTGAAAAATCGACTCCGATGAGATTTCATTTGCTTTACTTATGAGGCGCTTGATTCAAAGCTTCGATCCCTTCATTCCCTTGAAGCGGATAATGACGATCAAGTCGCTTTTAAATCGTATGGGGAAGAGAGCCTAAAGGGAAAATACTCTCAATAAATGGCCAATCACAAGTCTTTAGTTTAAATTTCAATAAAAACAATTAATGTCCCTTTATTGTTTACATAATTATAATCATATTAATCGTGATCCGATTTATGGTTTTTGTTGAAGTCTCGTGGTCATGACGGTATATGTATGAAACTGAATATATAAAAAAAACACAAACTATGGTCATCTCAAATAATACAAATACATACGTCCTGGTTAAAGTGGGCAACAATATTCTAGAACGAGTCCAAAGAATAAAATATCTGGGCTGTACGGGCTGGGCTCAATGACGAGTCGACTCACTCTGTAGAAATTAGATCCATAATTGAGAACGTTCGATGCATTTTTAATGAAAATGAAAAAGTTCATTGCAACCTTGGGATCAGTCTATAGCTCGGAGCAAGAACCCTGAGTCAGCGTACCACGTCAACCCTAAGTTCATACCAAAGTCATCGTACGCCAAAGTGCCACGTCACAAATAATGAAGTACTACAACACATGAATAAGAATATGGATGTACTCAAAACAGTGAAACAAAGAAAAATGAGATGTATTGGTCACATTATGAGAAATGGCAAGTATCGCGTGCTACAGATGGTTATTGAGGGCAGAGTTCAAGGAAAGAGGGGGCCGTGACGAAGACGCATTTCCTGCTTGAAAAGTATTCGACAATGGACAGAACAAACGTCTATATAGTTATTTAGAACAGCCGCTGATAGTATTAAATGGGCAGTTATGATCGTCAACGTCGTTAGAGGACAGGGCATAGAGACGAAAAAGATGAACCATTGCTAGAGTTAACATAGGGCACTCGGTTATTCTGTGTTGATTTACTTTGAGAAGATTTATGTGGTCGTCAATTTTTGACTATTAAATGTGAGTTTAGATAGATCGTACACGAAGCCATTTCAAAGACAAATGCTACTTCTAGAAATGGGCACGTTTGGTGGTATTATCCTTTTCAGATTCCAAAGGATATAAGTTTTTTGATAATCTATCACCATCTCTTCTATGGAATGCTCATACATCACACGTGAATAATGAAAACCCATAAGTACCCCGGCTATATTAACAAACATCGGCCTTTTTATCGCTGCACTAAATCGGGCCGTTAAAGATATTTCCCAGGTTTTATTACCCCGCGTACACCTACCTCCCTTTGATAATCCTTTATTGCTCCTAAATCAACAAATTTTTACTCGTGCATAAAGCGCGGGCGTATGGCCACACGACAGACGTAAAATCCTTTATCTTATTCCGGATCGCACGGTTTAAGAGCGCTACAAAATGCAACTGGATGCCGTAAGTACGTGTTTACGAGTCCACAGCAACCATCTAAATATATCAATTACCAGTAAAGATGAACGTAATGGTATTCTACGTGATCTATTTCTGTTAAGATATCCGCTGAGAGGGTTTATAAGCGCCGGTAAAACTTTTAATGCCAACACTTATATTTTGTTGTGCCGGTGGGAGTGTAATTGCACAATAGTGTTAGATTTACTGAATTTGAGAGGCAAATCAGGTTTTCATTGAAAATTTTGTGCGAGGATTGAAAATATTCAAACATTCCGCTACATTGCTGTAGATAAGGCACGTTTTATACTTTCGGCCGAATTGCTGCATAGAATCTCCCCACTGTTATAGCATTTTCTGTTTTTTTCATTTTAATCTATCAATTTTTGTGAAATATTTTCAGGTAGTGGACCAGTTAATTCTTTTTTCTGTCAAATACGAAAATTAAGTTTCGAATTTGTGTATAAACAAAGTTTTTCGAGCGACATCCTCTAATATTTTCAGAACAGCACAGGATAATTCTTTGTATAAGCGTTATCCTTGTTTTAACTTGAAACAAGTAGGGCAGTAAAAGCGCCAGTGTTTTTTTATATCCCTAAATCTACTAAACCTTTGGAATACTTTCAGAAATATTTCGTATGCGGACCGCTCGACCGGATCCTAATTAATATATCCTCTCTATTGATTTTCTCGTAAGTTCGTGGTCCATTAGCTTCCCTTTATTCCACTAGAACACGTATGGTTTACGCGAACGTACCTGAAAATCAAATTATCCACTATATTCGACATATTCTACCAACGAAATGGTTTCTGTGGGAATAAAGCCTCTTTTTTCCTCTCGCTCCCTCTCTGATTCTCTCTCCATATCCCTCATTCCTGCCTCTCTATGCAAGTGGTTGCGTTCGGGTATGAGGGTGCGTTTCTATTCATCAATTATACAATGAAACTCCCCGGTGCTAATTCTGTCAGTAGAATGGCTTTTTGAATATTTGCTGCTGCGAGAATTCAATCGCTGCGCTTTTTGACACCAACGCGGCTGGAAAATTGCTTTGGCAAAGTGTTAAAGCCGGTCACTTCGACAAAGGACGAGCTTACCCGACGAAATGTCATAAAATTTAATTAGGCTTGCTTTCGTTTTATCTTTTTAAGTTTTCAGTTCGAGTTTTATTGCTCGCGACATAGCGCAGGAAAAATTATTCCTTGAATTCGGAGGTCATTTGCGGAAGGTGGACTGTTTTAATGCCATGGATTTTTGGAGAAAGAGTGATTGTAACACTTTGCAGATTTTTCGCAACAGACCATTTTTGTAGATTTGCTTAATGTAGTAAAGTAATAAGAATCTATTTTAGTGGTACCAAACAACAATGTAGTACGTTCATGAATACATCTGGTTGAAACTTTTTATTTGTTATTTTCATTTATTGCTATTCATTATAATGATGATATATATACTGGTTATACTGGTATAACTGGTTATACACCAGTTATATATACTGGGCATAAAAGAATTCTAAACTCTTAGCCGCGGGGTGTAGTGTGGAGCGAAACTCACATGATGGTGAGCTTAAGAATAACTTTAGTATAACTGGCAGCAACAACTGTACTCATTACTGCATGACTTTAAGTAAAGAACTAATGTCTATTCAAATATTATACATCGAAAGTTCCCCTACTGTATATTAATGGCTGTTGAAGCGTTCAGTGATCGCATGTTCAACTCAGCAAATTAGTACTTTCCCTGATGCTTGTTTCGCTAAGTAATTCATATTCCTAAATAAAAGCACAAATACTAGAGTGAAATAAATCACTACTCTCGTATTTCACCTTTCACGTATTACCCAGAAAATATCAATAACGCCCCTAAAATTCATTTAACACAATTAATACATAGGAAATTTTGAAATTGCTATTTTAGAGTTTTTACCAATTTTGTAATACACTCGTTTCAATATTTTTAAGAAAATTTACGAAAATAGTAATATTATTCCACCCAACATTGTACATTTTTCAATTTCGAGAAATAACAGGTGTATTTCTTAGCAAAGTGTTATATTCCAAGTTTGATTATGTTGCTAGCTTGTTAGGTTAAGTTGAAAATTATTGATTTCATATATTAACTTCATTATGTGTATCCAAATTTTTATATATCTATGTCTCTATATCTATATCCATGATATAGTCTCACAGTCATCGATTTTTTGACCAAGCGCCGAAATTACCGTACCTCTGTGATTCCAAGTACAGGACATTCAATTCCTACCCGCGCAGCAATAACCTCATATCATTTTTGAATTTCATAAGCGGCATTCCCGTGCTCTACCTGGGGGAGATTCCGATCTGCTGGGAATGCCTTCGGGTCGAGGTCCATTTGACCCCATAGGTATGTTTTCTTAGCGGCGAAGAATAGAAAGTATTTCATTACTCTAATCCGTGAATAGCGTCCAAATTGCTTGCAACCAAGCAGCTGCGCCTTTAATAAAAACGCTGCAGGAAAAAGGACGCCAACCCCTCGCATCAGTCTGGATGATGTACGATTCGTACGGGAAAGAGGGAAAATTGCGCGTCCGCACTCGTCGACCAGTTGCATAATTTCATAGAAAGATAGATTTTCGAAGTGTGTGGCAACAAAATTGTTGATTTAGTTGGATATTTCACCTTTAAAAAATTATATTTCGCTTCAGTTGATTCAAATTTTTAAGCAAAATTTACTTTGCATATTTCTCTAACTCCAGCAGAGTTTTTCCTTTTATAAGAAGGGCTTCATTTTTAATTGTCACTGTGTATACTGGGCATAACTGTAATTTGCGGCAATATATTGTATGACAGTTTATATTCAAACAGAAATTTGTCTGATGCCTTAAGCCCTAAGCATTTTAGAGTCTTACTGAAGCTGTGAGTGTGAATGTAATTATGAAATAACAAGGTTTTAAAAAAGGTTTCAAGTTTTATCATCTCGAATTGATCTAGAAATTCTTCTTTAAAATTTACATTCCAGTGATACCTTTGTGTTTCTCCAGATTTTTCTTTCACAAATTATTCTGAAGATATACATTTCTCGTAACAAGTCGGTAAGTTAATAATGGACGCCATTTCCGCGACATGTAATAAAAACTGGGTTGACGTTCAAGATTTTATAACTGGCCATTCTAACCTTGCCATGCCTGACTGTTGCGCGGGACGTTCTAATTGCATACACGTATATTTCCATGTTATCTTTTATGGAACGAACGTAAGATAAATACTGGAACAATGCTGCCGTGAATATATGGCCGAGCAGTTTGCATTTTGCCCGATCCGGGAATTAATCTCTACTGCGAACTGAACAACAACAGGGCAATCGTATTTTGGATAATAAAATGAAATAGGTAAATTTTGATGGTCGAAGGTTGTAACACTAATTTTAGTTTCTAAGATACCGTAGGGAATCTTTAGCGCCGAACCCCTTTTTTTCCGTAATAACCGGCACAGTAATCACGTCCCTATAAATCATGAAAAATTCTGCATACCTAATTTTCCTCACCTAATGCAGTCACAATAAATCCCCAGATTTTCCAGAGCGCTTTCAGCCACAGTAGACGTAGTATTTCATCATCAAATGCGGAGAGAAAACAACGCGTTAACTAGCGATATTTCAACTGAGATATAATCGAAAAAGGAAGATCCGTTGGGAAATCAGTCAAGTAACGTTCTAATAACTAACCATTCAAATCGCCATGCTTCTAATCGGAAAACTTTTTTTGCGCACCATGGCACCGACTAATCGGATATTCTAAAATTATTTCATGCTTGAAGTTAGTAATTTAAAGTTGTATCTGGTATGGCTAATTTTAATGTACACAGATGGCATAAACCACTTAAAATTGTTACTTTTAGTTAATAGGCGTGTGCGTATATATTAGTTAAAAAGTTTTTCCATATTCGAGCCACATTCCCATTGCTTTTATCACTTCGGTCACGTCAGAATTATTTAGGTTACAAATATGTTTTCCTATTTTTTTTTTGTGTGTATACACTCACACTTACGCACACATGGCCACTGCAAACAAGGTAACTCGCCATATTACGCCTCAGAGCCTTCAGAAAATTCTTCAGGCTAATGACTTTTCAGTTCGAAGCAGTCGTTGGGTCTTTGTTAATTCTCTTAAATGAACACTCGTATCTTTCAACAAGAAAATTAGCGCATATTTATTTTTGAAATACCCCACGTTACAGTACATAGCGCGTTGAAAAGCTGCGGGGGCGTTTGATAGTTCAAACGGATCACGTGTCTTAGTAGTGGTCATCCTGGGTCACAAAAGCGGTTTTTTTCTATGGAACGCTCTGCAATCTGGATGGGATAAAAACCGTCAAAGCAAGTGTTATGCTCATTTCTTCCCAACTGATCACGCTGATCGTCAATCCACTAAAAGGAAACTGATCATTAATTGTTATTTTATGTAACTTTATGAAAGTTTTTTGAAATTTTACAAGGCATAAGATTTAATGCCCGAAGCACTGTTTTACTTGCTACAGGTAGAAGGAATAAAGATTATGGAAGATAGAGTTAATTCGAGGGCGAATTAAATTATCAGTCTGGCCGTGTGAGCGGTGCAATAGACAGCGCTCGGTATTTCTCTGAATTGCGATTTTGCGACCCGCCAAAGGACCGTGTCGCCTCTTTCGGATGCCGGCAAGGGAATCAGTAGCTCGTGGATTTCTCCATTTACCTATATAAATTTTTTTAACGAGGTTACTGTGCTTGTATAAAATGTAATAATGGGATTACTTCCATTGCTATCACGTAGCGTGGGGTCATACTCTCCTTTCTCTCTCCGCCATTTCGCCAAAATCAGAGTAAATGAATTAAAAAGATAATTTCTATTTTATTATTATTCTATTACTACATTATGCTCTCTCTTGGACTCTTAATCTGTAACTTCTACGGATGCGTATTGTGGATATTATGATTTTTTTCAATATAAATTTCTAAATGAGCATGTTAAATGAGCAAATGAAAAGCTGATCTCTAGTACATCTGGATTATTTAAGAGTATTTAGTAGTAACATTTTTGCACTGCTTTATATTTGACAACAATCATAAGAATTGAGAGCTTCTTGGAACGGATTATTAACTTATTAAATTAATAACTTCCTTTTTATATGTAATTTGCTTGAACCGTTACACCCGTTAAAAGCACGTAAGACACATAAATGTACGTTCTTCGTCCACAAAAATGTACCAAAAACAAATTCCTAGGGAAAATATATTGGTATCAACACTATGGACTGCAATTTTGAAATTGGAATTAAACACTACATTTTGTCAAACAAAATGTAGTAATTTGTACTGAAAAATACACTCTAGCATCTAAAAATCGACTTCCCTGAGTTCAATTTGATCATATGAAACTGCATTTTTGGTTCAGTCCCTTACAAGTTATATCACTGGGTTGATGATCCAATTCTATATCTATTCTCCAATAAGAAGTTGATCATATATCATGTGGTCTAACTGGTAGGGCTCAAAAAAACTATGAAGTCTGGGAAAATCGGCTAAGACAACGTTTACGTTTAGAATAACTTACAAATTCTAAAAATATTTTTTAGGAGTAAAATATGAAAATTTTAGTTAAAGAAAATTGTCGGATGGTCAACTGCAGATCCTCGTTGTATAGATTGCAATGTACATAGTAAATTGAGTGGGAATGAATTTTCCACGACTGCGGGGATTTCGCGACGAGTATATCATTTCAAATGATACAGCAGTGTTATTTAGCATATTCAATGCTATCGTGTTTCAAAAACCTGAGCTAGGGTTTTCTTATTTTAATTATAGTGTTTTCGCTTTTGCTTTAATTTACACTAGGCATTTAAAACTATTTATCTTTTTTTCTTAATTTTTTTATCCTAATTTCCTCCATCCTTGTTTATTCCAATTATTATTAATTTAAGTCCGGTTGTTTAAAATTCTCCTATTTTTTCTTCCACCTACTGTAGGCTTGAGTCCCGTAGTTTGCAACTTATGAGTTCTCTTGAGATTTTGATGCCCACAAAACCATCCATCTCTTTGGAGATCTTGGTAAAGGCCGTCGTGTCCGTAGCCTCCCATCTCTTGCCAATGTTGCTAATCTTCCTATGGCCATTCTGTCTGTGTGATCATTTCAGGCTCTTTTACGTTTACATTCCCATCTGATTATGTTTCCCACTTCATATTCGTGCCTTATGGCTGTATTTCTCTTTCTGTGTGTTGCTGTGTACACTGAGATGTTGCTGAGTATTTTCATTTCTGTTCTTCGAAAAATACTTTTAGCCTTTTTGTTGTCTGCTCTTCTTTCTATAGAGTATGTTAATGTGGGCCTAACACAGGTTTTGTATAATTTAAACTTTGCTCTTTTATTCATATTGGTGTTACTCCAGATGAGGTCTCGAAGTGCGTCCGGTTGGCGTTGTTTAATTTTAACTTCTTTTATTCTATTTGGCATGAAGTGATTTGTATGCCTCGGTAGCCGAATGGCAAAACTTGTTCCATTGTTTAGCTTTCTAGCGCAATTTTTTATCTCACTGGCTATTTGGAGATAAGGATGTTGTTTTTTGGGGTGGATATTTGCGTATTGAAGGCTTTAGCTTATGTGCAGAATGAGAAATCTTTGTAAATCAACATCAGCATAGCAGACAATCTTGATTTCGCCAGTTGTAAGTGAATATCCTTCTACATTCTTGACATCGCTTATTATTTCGTCGGCTATTGGATTAAACGGGTTTGAGTATTCTTGTCGGATTCCTGTTGATTTTTGTGTCCTCTGTCGATCTTTGGTTAATTAATACGTGAGTAGATGAATTGTGGTTGAGTCGTTTTTTGATATCTATGATAATTTTTGGCACGTCATGTTTCTTTTTGATATCTACTACACCTCTTATTCTTGCCCTGTCGAACGCTTTGGTGAGGCCTATGAAGCACATGTATGAGGCTTTCCGTATTCTATAGTCTTTTCTATTACTTGCTTAACTATAAAGAGGGCATCTGTGGTTGACTCTTTTTTTCTGAACTGTTCTTCTAAGAAATTTATATGTTCACTGATTAATTCTTTTATGATCTATCTACAGAGCTTCATGGTTGAGCTTGGAAGAGTCGTGCTTCTATAATTTTCTGGAGATTTTTTGTCCCCGTTTTTGAATAGAGGATAGTTATTCCCATTTTTCATTTATGTGGGATTTTTTTTTAGTTGATAGTATTGTGTTGAAGAGTTTTGTGAATTCAGCTATTAATTGTAATCCTCCATATTTCTATAGCTCATTTGTTACATTGTCTAGTTCGTGTTAGTTCGGGTATTTAATGGTTTCAATCCATTTTGCATATTCTATCGTCCTTCCATATAAAATACTCTCGGGGAGTGCTTCCGTTTCTTCATCTTTTTTCATCTTTCATCTTACTTTTCTTAGATCCAATGCGAGGACAGCTTTATGGGTAGTATTCGTTTCTACCATTTCCTAGCAGTTCTTGGTGTCGGGGAATTTTATGTTGTTTGCTTCGGTTCTTTGAGTTAAATAGACTTGATATAGTGCTTTTGTAATCCGGTCTCTGATAGATTCCTATGTTGAGCTTTTTTTTAGTGGTGTTTTCTGATGTCTTCTGCTTCTGTATGTTTATTTTGGGTCTAGTATTTGGGTTTGGTGTACGGCTCTATTTGATATTCTATAGTATATCGTTGGATTTTTCCCTCGAGATTTTTGCGCTTATTTTGTGTTGGAGTATATGTTTGAAAGGAGCTGTTTATCCTCAGATTATAGTGTTTGCTATATATATACACTATATGTGTACTACATATATACACTATATATAGTATCATATATATAGGCCAATACATAATATAGCTATTAATGTTTATCCGTTCACATGGATATCTTCTTCGTTGAACTGTTGTTTAATTGCGGAATATATATATATATATATATATATATATATATATATATATATATATATATATATATATTAATAAATAATATCCCAGGTTGTATATATATCCTTTCCAGCATGTAGCACATGCATCCGCTCTTACTTTAATGTCGCTTTCATTACTCACAATTCTAGCATTAAGATTTCTAGAGGTTTGAACAATATAGTTAGCAAAGCAATTAGAACATGAAATTTTAGAGACTGCACCAGATAAGTCCAATTTGTTAGTTGGATCTTTCAATTTATTTGTCAATTCAATATAGATATCTCCAACTCTCTTCAGTGTTCAATTCGATATTTTGATAGATCGCACTTGTTTGATTACAGATTAAGTTTTATAAAAGGAAGTGATCTGTATTTGATTTCAGCCTCTACTTGTTCTGGCTCAATGTTTTTATTGTTTGCAACTAATTGAGTGATACTCATATTGTTAATGTTGTTCTTATACTAAAAACCAAATGAGAAAACCGACCAAACTTTTCGTTAGAGACAGAGGAGAGCAGAAGTCCCTTGTTGGCATTGAACAAATAGGCAATAAGAAAAGGGAATTATTATTCTGCCACATGTAGTGTCATGTACTATGTAATACGTCAGAAGACGTGCAGAAAGTTATTTTAATGTACAATAAATTGTCAGATTTATATACCTTTCTGTGTTAATTAAAAAAACATTCCATTATAAATTTAAAATATTGCATGTATTTATTTCTACAACTCATATATTCTTCATCTTATCTCTCATTTTTTCACCTCCCTGATCCATTTGTTGGCGACACACTTGATAGACTTCCAAGGTTAGACTACCAATAATAAGTCTTTATCGAATTAAAAGAACGATCGCTACAGAATATTTAGTGAAGATATCTTGTTGTTGCATTCATACATCGTGAATCTATCGTCAAAACCTAACTGGAATTTATCAACAATAAATAAGTATGGTAGAATGATAAAAATCGAAGTTTCCTCGAATAAAAATCCGAGAAATAACGAATAAGGAAATAAGGAAAACTAGAGATCTTTTTATACATATATCAATGAATAGCTTTGTATGGTTTTCGTCTGCGGTAGGCAAGCCATGTCATAAAATATGGCAGTATTGTCATATTCCGGCTAAATGTTATCACTTGTTATTTTAGGACATGTGGCACTCTTGCATTAACTCGAGTCAAGTCCGAGTAAGGGCAGCCATGCTTCTACATCAACCATGTTCTAATGTTGTAATTTTTAATTGCGATTAAGCCGAGAATAGTTTGCATTAAGTCATTAAAAAGTACATCCACATTTTATTGTTTACCGTCCAGAGAGATGCTATCCTCGCGGCGCAGATTTAATTCAATCTCCATTCCGGATCGGAACGACCCGCGATTCTGGGACAAGAGCATCTCTCAAACTCCCATTTCGTCCGGCGATAAACAATCGAGAAAGTAAACACAAAGTTACGTCCAAAACACCATACATAAATTGAACAATAAAACGGCAGTATCTCGTTCATTTATGCGGCCCCCTTAACCTTTACTACCTAAGCCTTTATTGCCCGGCGGCCAATCGGATCGTACTGGTCAAGAGTAAAGTGCAAAGATAATTCGGGTCCGTAGGAACATGCAGATACTTCCCGTCTGGATTCCATCTGCTAATTATTGCAGTATTGAGGCCCGGTGATTTCCCAAAGGATGGTCCGAGTGTCTCTCTCGCTCCCGTCCTATCTCCAGGTATGGCGTTTCTCGAAGTGGTAATGGAGTGTTGATATTTGAATATAAGGGCCTAACGCAAATATTAATGGCTCCGCACGAAGTCAGATATATTTGCTTTGGAAACGTACGTGATGAGATATTTAGTGTAACATTGATGCCGAAGTTTAAGCTCTTTTTGATCTTGTATCACCAATCACAAATTTAAAATTCCATTCGTTCCCAGACAATAAAGTTGTTCCAATAATATTCGAGTTTTCACGGTTTCTTAATAGATTTTCATATTCTCTGTTTGTTGATGAACGGTTTCTGATATTGATTGAATAGGGCGAGATATGTGTGAGAGTGTACTGTATTTCGATATGTTAATAATATCATAATATACCGTTCTGGACCGTCGTCTTTTCGTCTGGCTTTGTCAACTGCTTCTCTCCACTTTTAAGCATCCGACACGCGTTATATGGTGTGCTCTTTAAATCTAGACATTCTCCTCAACATTCCTTTTCCATCAATGAAGTTAGATGTCACAAATTGTCTCTAGTTTAAGCCATCTTTATAAGTTGCTTATAAATATAGAGTGGTTCACTGTCATATATTTATCGGCCCTAAAGTTTGTTTCTTTTCAATAACCATATGCCTTCAATATTCCCTTTCACCTTTAATTGGGCATAACGTATTTACTGTTTCTGAAGATATGTCGTAAGTATTTTGTTTTTCGAAATCTTTTTAATTATCTTGAGTGTTTTACGATATGTTCATATCACGAATGTTTCCAATATATTGATGGTTTGAGATTTGAATGTCCATGTTTTGACTCCATACGAGAGAGTAGGTAGGACACTACTCTTGAGAGTCCTAAGCAGAGATTTAAATTAGGTTGTGAGTTGGAGAGATGAAATATGAAACAGTTTCTAACTTGCTCTAGACTGGACCAGATTTCGTTATAACGATCCAGTTTACTTTATACCCATCTTACCAGTTACCTAAATCTATCCACATGTTCCAATATTTCTCGATTTATTTGGATTGGTTGTGGTACAAAAACTATATACTTTTAGGACTGATGATGTGTTTAGTTGTAATGAAAGGATACAAGGGATCATTAGGTACCAATTGGGGAAATTTCGCATCCATTTACTTTCGTTAGCACTGTTACAACCTTCAGACTCATAAAAAATGTGATATAAAAATTTGAGAACAGAGTGACTGACTGCTATACAGCTTACTGTAAGATTTCTCAAATCGATGGATGTGAAAAACATGGAAGACGAGATATCACGAGAAATGAGTGGTTCTAGATTTAATAGACTCCTTGGAGAGCGGATACAGGATTATTACTGAAATTTTTTTCAAGTGATCTGATTTTACTTTAGAACTCATTTAAGGGAAGTTGAGACTTAACGGTAAATTTTGACATTAAGAAAAAAATAAAGTTTTTCACAGCAACAGCTGCATTACTCTTAGATTTTCTGCCACTAATGTGAATACATGTGTAGTGCAGCTCTCTTCTCAACACTATTTTGATGACACCGATAAGAAAATTGATAAGGAGACGACTGACATTATATTATACAATAGCAGAAGATAACAGATCAATACCTTAGATCGTATGGCACGCGAGTCGCCATGGCAGAGGATGACACGGAGGTTGACCATGTTACTCTTCATTAATATAAGTGATTAAGCGGAAGTGAATAAAGATTGTTGTTGGATATCGATAAAAACCTCGTTAAACATATATTCAGTTGGCGGCTTAGTGATCAATCTATTCGAAACATAAAATCCTTTGGGCACAATCTATTCTGTAAAGCAAGCGAGCGTTCACTATATTTCCCATACCAGAGCTCCTCTATTTTTTTGCGACTGAAAAATTATAACTAGAAGCTTTAAATTTAGCGCGCCTATAGCATTGGCAACGAGATGGTTTTGAAAAATACTATATTTTCGAATTGCATATGTGAGGGCGCGAAAAATCCTGTCCCCCATTGCTTACACTGCTTGAAGCTAGAAGCTTTAAACTTTGTGTGTTTATAGCTTAGGCAACCTATTGACTTAAGTGCTAGTAAACTTTTCGGAATTTAAATTTTAATGGGCTCTCCCCATCAATATCCGATCTTTATAATGGAATTTTTACAAGTTCAGAATTTAACCAAAACTATCAGGAATGAAGCAAATTGCATGACATTTGTTCAAGAAATTTATATTTTCGTGAATTTATCACATATTTATAGTTATTGAATTTCCCAGTTTAAAATTTATAGCTATTCGGTAGTTCGTCCCACCCTCCAAAAGGGAAATCCTGGAGAATAGTAGTTTTCTGAACCATTTCTATGCCTGCGCTATAGGCTTATCCAGAATTTTTTAACTATTATTCTTTATCACTTTTTTCGCCTTCTTGGAAAAAAATTCTGTTTTATATTTAATTCCTTTTTTTAAATTTTTTAATTTAAATATTTCAATTTGCTGACTCTTGCGGTCACTCTGTAACCTACATTCAAACCATTGTTGTCGAGGGGATGTCTACATACCCAGCAGCAATATGGGTTTTACCAACATATTCACCTATATTCGGAGCATGCTACCAAAATGGTTACTTGGGAGAACTAAATAATCTAAACTTCCACGCCATCGTGTTAAATAATTTCTAAAAATATTCATTTGTGAGTTGATATTATTTTGAAAATACCGTTTTATTATTTATTATTTTGTATTCGATAACTGTATCTAATACAAAATATCTTAGTAATCCTTTTCACCTACCAACTTGTGAATTACGATTGCTTTAAATGCAAAATTCAAATTCGGTAGTGGAATGAATATACAGCCTCAGTTCATGTCATCACTATCGTCTGGTTCGAAGGTATAGAGCTGCCTGCGCTGGATAAAATATAGAACGCGTGATTATAGTTTCGAGTTAATAGTGGATGAACCTTTCTCGATGGTGAGCGAGTCGAAGCGTAATCGCTGTTTTCATCGTTCCGGGGATGTTTTCGATTGTGGTAATTCCACGCAATCCATTTTGTTTTGTACCGGAGAAGATGTCTAGGAGGAAACGTCTGGGCGTATCGTCAGCAAAGCGCGAAATCCGCAAAGGCCCTTAATTTCCTCGAGTTTCCACATTTCACGATCCGTCCGCTAAATTTAGCGTTAGGGATAGAAAGGGGGAGGGGGCGGTTGGGTGCATTTTTGTCTATCACTGTTTGGTATGTGCAAGGTGGTCTCCTTTTATGTGTGCAAACGCTCTGGACCGTCCCGAAAGAGAAGGGGAAAGGAGGGAAGGGTTCGCGTTGAAAGCGCGCGGCCTTTTATGGGACATTTCTATCTATTCCGAAGACGTGCGTCGAGAGGCGAGCGCAGGGTTTTACCCGGCACCTCTGCCACAATTGCGCGAATAAGCCACACAACATCTCTCGATGATTAATTCATGAGTTGTGTGAGTGGTTTAGGCGGATGAAACGCCGCAAATCCAGAATTAGGATAGAAATGGTCCCCATTGTTCTGGTTAAGGTATAAATTGAATACATCTGCGCCTCATACCGGAATATAATGCAATTATTGTGTTTTTAGTGATGTCTGGATTATTAAATATGATACACCGTGAAATACGACGAATTAAGAGCGAATAATTCTCATTTCTCGCTCCTGATCCATTAGTACACTACCATGCGCAAAGTTCGCTTCTACTATACGACGGCGACGAGAAAAGCAAGATCTAACAAAATAGTGGACTTATTACAACCTTTTTAATTACTTTGTAGATAAAAGTTTCTAATATAAAATTAAAGGCGATTTCTAACGACGGGTTAAACTTGTCCGTAATGAGAGTATCCACTATGAAAGTACTGATTAATCTTCCGTTAATGACATAATCTGAGTGCTATCTTTAATTAGACATATACTGAGCGTTTGAAGCCATCCTATTTTATTAGATTACGTTTAAACATCTTAGCTGTAAGGCACTGAGGGGTACAGACCTCAACGCTTTCTGACTAATTGAACTGAACATGTCTAGTTCGATTTGGTTCCTAGAAATTTTCAGAGATGAAATATCTTTATAACGGCTAAACTGTAATTTTTATCCTACGTATGCTGTGAACAGGAGGTTCGCCTTTGGTTAAATTACATTACATTACATTTCTTAAGTCTTACGGTCGTATACTAAACTCCAGCTATAAATCTATCTTTAGAGGCGATATCATCACCATTTACCTAATTTTCATTGTTTTGCAATTTCTGGGGTGCCATTCATACCCCACGTCGAAAGCAACGGTTAATGGGATTTCTGTTAGCGTTAGTAATTCGGTAGAAGGTAAACAGGATTTATTTTTCTCGTCGGCAGCGTAACATCCAAAGTTTTCCATTTATTTCCTCGCGAATCTCTGAATAGTTCTTCTGGCTCACCTGAAACGTCGTCGTGACAAAACGGTATTATTCATAGCTTTGCTCAGCTCTTCACACGTCCTGCATCTCATAAAAGTAATTTCGGCTGAAAAAGCCAGCGCCGCCACCGACGCCGCCGTCACCGGAAATATTTGTCGAAAAGGGCGTCGCAACCCGATTACCTTTATCCGTTAATACGGTTTTCGTTGATGTATGTATTTACGGCCGCCATGCATCAAATACCGAGCCGGAATAATTTCTGCCGATCTGCAAATAACATTCGTCGGAGCTCCCCTCCCTCTTTCTCGCTCTCTCTCTCTATCTGCTGCTGCTTTTTCTCGCTCTTTATAAATCAAATTGGATTTTCGATATCGAACTTTTCGGTTGTCGACGAATCATTACGGGACTGTCGTACATACGTTATCTTCGATGTCATATATCCAACAAATCGGAAATTCCACCAGAGGGCTTATGCGTTATGCCAATTATGCGTTTTTGACCACTCGAAACTGGGTCGAAAACTATTAGAACAAAATTGATTTTTCAAAAATTAACCTAAATGCACCTAAAGAACAGAATTAGAGCTTTGCTTTGAATGATTCGAGACCACTAGGTAGGTATAAATTTTGTATGGGAATCCTGCGTAAATTAAAAACAAAAATGTGTGTTATACACACACACGATGTGAGGTGTACGTACGCAATGTGTAAAAGCGAAGTTGTTTTGGTAAAAGCTGATATTCGTTATCGCAACTCATAAGACATAGTAAATACCGTGATTTTTACAATGTAACTCGCAAGTTTGACAGATGTTCTATATATATATATATACCCATATTTAGCAGATGTCAGTTTCCAAACAACCGTAAGTAAAAAATTTGACACATGATATTTTAAATCCACTCCTAGTAGTGATGTTATCATGGATATTTTATATTTGTCAATTTCAGCTCTAACCTTTTGAATTCAAAATTTTAAAATCTGAGAATCTCACTTTCTGACTCCCTGAGTGAATCACCTTGTTAGATATGAACTTTTTTCTTGTTCAACACAAAATTGTGGTGCTAACTTTAAAAATTTTATAATATTGCGAGAGAATCTGAAGGATCATATAGAGGAGTACCCAGTAAATCCAGTCACCCAAGTTGTCTCTGCAATATGTACATTTGTTCTTTGTTATGTGAACGGTTCAAATCGTACTAATTTGGCTTCCTCTTATGGCTTAAGTGTCAAGTTTTGCCCAATTCTCAGCGCCCCTCTCGAAATTCACCGTCTCTCTCAGAACTCTCGTTATACATTAAAAACTTTAATTTCGATCCGGTCGGTTCACAATGGGATCCGTGGATTGTGAAATTCCTACTATGAATCAGAAGTCGAAGGTGAACAAAAACGTAATTTAATTTCCAGTTGAAGTGTACAAATAGCGATCGTTAGTTCGCGCGCAAGTTGCTAACGCAAAACTTTCCTCGAGAACATCCTTTCTCTCATCGGAAACCGTCGAAAATTTCATTCACGCAGCTCTTCCCTTAATCTCAATTTCATAAAGCTTCTCAGTTCACTCTATATTGCCCCTCGAAACAAATTGTTAGTTGTTGCTCTATCTGGACCCATATATCTCTCCTGGTGCCTGTCCTGGTTCTGTATCTCTCTTCTGTATGTTTGTGTGGAGACTTTTTATACCTGAGATGATTTCCAGAAATTGTGGAGCTTGGGGGCGTGAATCATGAGTTTGTTTATAAGTTATCCGTGGCACGTAAGGCGGAAGGCACTTTATATTAATCGGTAACGCAAACAAACCCGAAGACGGGATGCTAAGCATTAGCTGCAATTTTCCATCCACTAAGTCATTCAAAAGACATTTCCTTGTTTGTGAGTGTGGAAAAGTGCAAAAAGGAATTCATGCCGAGTATTGGTTAAAACGGAAAAGATTTGTTAAAGTAATAAATGATAGAGCTAATAAATCGATGATTTAAAAACTCTTATTTCCTGAGTCGTAAATCAGGTTAAATATTTAGTCTTTATGTTTTTGCCAAAATTACATGTTTATTTGAGATTAAATTGTAGTTCAGTTTAAATCCATCCAAAAAATATAGTTTGTTATATTTACTCTTATCTTAATTATAATGAACTAAAAATATATGAGGCAACTACTTGACATAAATCGAATACAGACCGATGAACATTCTGGGAGCACAATCTATAACCATACAAACCGTACTGTTTCTAGCTAGTAATGCATTTCATCTTTTCGGTTCATTTCATTCTCTAACTGAAATTTCCTCATCTTAATTATTTTTGAGCAACTCGAGGACCCATGCTGTAACAGTGAAAAGTTTAAAGTTTCTTTTTATTCATGGAATATCTTAGAATGAAATCGAAGAGAAAAACATTTTTACCCCCATAGAAAGTACCCCCATGTGTATATCGGGCTTGTTCAGTACTGCAGGGCACCGTGCATGGACATACAGAATGTTGTCTCACAGTTCCGAGTGATGATTGCCTTGTATGGGTTTGACGTTGAAATCATGAAATGTATCAAAAGGTTACAAGAAATCCAAATCCGATGTTTGAAAATATAGTAAATTGAAAATTATTTTTGTGCTCAAATTTTTCTTATCATTCTGATGTTTCCCATATGTTACCGAAGTATTGTCACGCCAAGGTATATCAATAACCCTGAACGATGCGCTATGGTGTTCCATAGGTGGAGAAAAATAAATAGGTTGGTCTTGGAATGCGAAGAATTCCCATCATCCCCAAATGGTCGAACTGCTAAGTGGACTTTTTTAAATACATATAAACCATATAATTGTGTGTTCTTAACTTTTCTAGTCGCAGTATTCACATAATCCAAATTGCTGACGCACCGACCTTAAATCGCCATTGGACTTATTCACAATTTGGACAGTCAGCTGCTCAAATTAATGTTATTCCACGCAATTACTCCGAGAAATACCACCATTCATTGCATTGCCACTTTTTAATTGCTGTAAGCTCGTATTTTTTGGTACGTTGTGTGTAAATTGTTCCACTTAGGCACAATCTAGGTGCCCTAGTCATTATTTCCGTGCCGTGATATTATAAAGAAATGACGAAAAGTTTGATGATGATTTGTTGATGAAAAGTTTGACAAAATATTTTAATGAATTGTCGTTGAGGATCTGTTAAGGGATTCACAAATAGTTTCCCAAAGAGGGTGCAGTAAGCAGCAGCGCCAAGCAAAGGATAAATGGAAAACCTTTCCACAAATTTCAGAATTCCATCCGGATGTAGGTGATAGGGTATTTGGAAATCGTGGCTATTGGCTATATATATATATATATATATATATATATATATATATATATATATATATATATATATATATATATATATATATATATATATTACACGCCGGTAGTAGCCGGCGTGCTGGTGGCAATACGAATACTATGGATGCATTGAATTAACGAGGAAATTTATTTATCTGCATGCAATACTTAAAAATGAAAAATAGACATTATTCATGAATGCTCTGTCCAAATTAGTTTCATTTTATATTTTGTCATCTAGCTGGGCTGAACATTTAATTATATTAGGATCCGATGTGTTAGCGATAGGTTCATGATTCCTAAATATTTTTCGTGTAAGGTGTTTGGTGCCAAACAGTAATATTGTATGCTTAAACTTTGTACGTTTGTTGCCAGCAAATAACAAAATATGATTAGCACCTGTCGTGAAGGGTTTTCAGGTACTCCTCCGAATTGCGTGGTTCTATTTCTAGTCGTAGTGACTTTAACTTAAGAGGTAAATAACAAAATGCATTTCCTGCGTCTTTTTTTCTAAGCACTCCTAATTCATTCTAACCGTATGAGAATTATTACACGGAGCGAATAGCCAAGTCATCCATATGAACAACATTACAATCACTTGTTTATAAAATAGTTGACGGTTTCGACGATTCTGATATCTTACAACATCTTGACAAGTTGTTCTGCTCTAATGCCATGAAAGTATTTTTATTCAAACACAGTGACAAGCGTATTTTATTCATTACCACATTTTGCTTGATTCCATTCCCAAAAGTCTGCTCTTTCTATCAATAGTGTATTCATAAAACATCTTAGGTTTTTAAGGATAATTAGTTTTTGAAATGAACTCATTGAACACCCTAAGTTACATAGGGGATGTGTAGGATGTGTAATTACAACATCGTTATCTGGACTGTACATCTGTACATTATGCCATTTTCAAGTTTCGGATTTAATATTCGATAACAATTAGAAAATCAGATAGGTACTGGAAAAATGTACTAAAATGGGACCTTGCATACCAAAACCTTGCAACTGCGTGTAATCTGTTTAAGGTTATTGAAATAAATTATCAGTTTAGTAGCAACTTCAGAGTATCCAAAATAGTGCTGTTTATTGCCAACACTTTCTAATAGCCAAAGTGACTAAAGTTTTGCAAAACACATCAATTTTACGTTACAATAAATAGCCTTGACAAGTGACTAAAACCCGGTAGGAGCTGCGATAGCGTATCCAACGAGAGCACACTGCGTTTTTCTGGATTTCCATATTTTATTTATCCCCAGAGAGAATGCTAATAGATGTCCCGAAAAGTTTCGAGAGCAAAAAAAGGAACTTTTTTGAACACCCCTATTAGGTTGTAATCATCCTAATTAGGCAGCTTCAGCGAAGCGTGAGCTTTAATTTCCTTAATTTGAATTCGGTCCCTTAGACTCACGCACCATCCCAAATACGTTTGAAAATGTATCTCATAGCTTGAATTATGAACAGTGGCGTTTCATGTTTCATACCCGGTGCTCCCTCCTACCCTCTCTCTTTCTCACTTTGTAATTAATGAAGCGGAAGGTGAAACCTTTTTTATTTTCCCTTTGTATTTCAGTCTCTCTCTCTCTTCTCATAAACGTGAAACATTTTTTCCTTTCCGATTAATTCGTGCATCGATTCCTTTTCCTCCACCCACTTCACTTCCACCTTGCCACTATCTTCGAAACCCTCGATCTAACCGTGACTATTCTCTCAAGCATCTTGCGAGCAAGCCAGCGAGATCCTGTAATTAAAAGTAATACAAAGCCTCCTTCCCAAATATAAGGTAGTTAAATATTCAATGACGTCACGTAGTTATACGGATCTGGGATTAGGTTAAATCCGACGACACAAGTTAAAGTAAGCTCTGCAAACTTAAATGACTGTTTTGTTCCACGCTACACGCACGTCTACCAGGGTCAGATTCATATGTGTGTGTGGGAGAGAGAGGGGGGGGGTGGCAGGAAGGGGCGCCATGGATAAGAGAAGCGGTTTTAATTAAATTCATTATGGTTATCGACACGACGATTAGTTTTAGATGACGATGGTTAATGAAGTGATTGGGATTCAAACAATGTTCTGTAAGATTACACGAGCGTTTAGGTCAGATTTTATATCTTCTTATTAGGTAACATGTAAACTCAGATGAGTTTTAATTAATGTGTAGAAACTGAACTTTTCATTTTGCATTCAACATTAGAAATACTATTTCCAATGCAATTAAAGCAAAGTTAAATTCAATCCAATGAACCGGATTGTCAGGACCACGACCCCTCCCTTATCCGATTCCGACCTTACTATTTTGATGACTTTATTTCCAACTTTGCTTTGTTAGCTTAAGTGCGTGAGTGATTGTGGGGTCCTTAAATAAAATTACGTGGGATTATAAAAAATTTCGACACTGCCTACCATTTCAACTGTGAAGCAATATTACGTTTCCGTAAGCCCTTTTGATGTTGTAGAAATAAACGGAACATTTTTGCAATGATATACGTTCTAATAGAGCAGCAATAAATCATTGTGTCGCAAAAGAGGCAAAGTAACGCCGTTCCTCTTCTTTTGTACTCTTTGATTGTTCTTTACTCACAGATTCTAGAATCTCAACTGATTAAAATAGAAGTAGTATATCCCTAAATGTTTCAAGAATGCCAATTTTCCTGCCAGTCATAAAAAATCGGGAGTCAGCGCCTCTCTCGTCCTCTTTTGACTTCAAGAGAACTTTTGCAATTTACTTATGGATACCTAATCTCGATCTTAATAACCAAACGAATAATATTTATTCAATGCGAAATGTGGTATTAAATACTAAAGTAAATGTATCGAGTTCGAGATCATATCTACATGATCAGGTATCTTCTATATTTCAAAATAAACTCAACTTTCACAACAAAAAACGGGTAATACTGCTCTCGTCTAGACTTACTTCAAAATGTAGCAGCTTCGATGTTCGATCTATAGACTTATTATATGATAAATCTCTTGTCCGCACCGTAACCTTCTGCGTTTCCCTGCGAAAGAGAGACAATATAAGCAATGTTCTCATTTTCTTTCTAATCGGCGGGACATAACTACTACGTGGCCTTTCCAAACAGAAGGAAGTCCTGCGTATATGAAAAGGGTCCAACGCTCTCTACGTCGTTCTGTGCCTCCCTTAAATGAGGAAGGTACAAAATGGCGAATAAGCAGTCTCCTCCTATTAAGTGTATAGTTCCATATTCGGAATATTGCCGCGATTCTGTCAGGGCTGTGCGTCGATCGTGCGAGGCTAATTTAAACTTAAATATTCGGAAAAGACAACTGACTAAAT
This sequence comes from Cryptocephalus primarius, assembly GCA_963576515.1. Lineage (NCBI taxonomy): Eukaryota > Metazoa > Arthropoda > Insecta > Coleoptera > Chrysomelidae > Cryptocephalus > Cryptocephalus primarius. The sequence continues at coordinate 3,662,012 of OY754939.1, forward strand.
AATTCGTCACAATTTATTTGAGGCTCGAATTGTGGTATGTATTACCCGGACCCCGATTATTGAAGGTTATAAACGAAGAAGATGAAGTGTAAATGAAGATGTGATGATATGAGTTCAAGTGTTTTGTGGTCCATTAATTATACTAAAGTTATAGAGCGAAACTTACATTCATTTCTGCATTCTACTACAGCTCGAGGGCAACTAACAACTTTTAAAAGAATTCACTTTTAAAATATTTTCAAATGAGCAGTTTCATATAATCCTACACATACTATACATTCATTTATGTAGGTAAACATGCAATGCGCTTGGTAGAGTTTGTTTTTCCCATACCGTACTTAGTATAATACTTAGGCAACAACAGGGGCTTCAAGAACTTATAAACTTATAAAAAATTTATTCTCATTGATGAGCTCTGGTGTAGATTTAAATTACATAATAGAGGTAAAATTATTTTAACGGCGGTAAGATAGAACTGAGAATACATTTAAAAAAATGGTGTATTATTAAAATAAATTGATTTTACTCTGATCTTGACAAGTGTTCGTTTCATAGTTTTTAAAATGTGGTAGTATTGTTTAAACAGTGGACTTGAAATAAATCAAGAAGCAGGCTCAGAGGTAGAAATAGTAGTGGATGAAGATGTGGGGTATGGCGAAGGAGGAGAATTAGGCGAGGGAGAATTAGAAGTCGCGATATAGAACCTGCATCGCAATGCGATACATACCATATGCAAAACAGAGAAAAGGACATGATTTTAATTTTTTTCATGGTATGTGCAAGACATTTTTATTTCACTTTTTTCACTATGTTAAAAATAATCTGTTTGGCTGATTTTCTTAATGATGTTAGTTCTCAGTTTAGTAAATTAGTTTCTACTCATTTCACGAGCATTGTATAATATGTGATAAACGATGAATTTCCTATTTTAAAAAGTGTATTTTTTAAACGCGTTAACACAAAAGGTTAATTTGTCTGTGATCATTTAAAAATTTCGGTCAAGTCCAAATATCCCAAACGACCGTTCGAAACCATCTCCTAATCGGCAATGAAGCACTTCACCTTTCTCTTATTCAACAGATAATTTATGAGCTTTTATTAGGGTGTCTTGTACCAAGTTCATTATGATTTTGTCCCAAATAAAATTCGACATATCTTGCGTTTGAAACGATCACTAATATCGAATGTAATTTGCGCTGACTGTATTATAGAGTATTGTGTTTGGTTTCCAATTATGAATAAGGCTAATACTTAAAAATAACTAAAACCTAACGAAATATCTGATTCAACCTAATAACTGATATACTTTGCAATAATTCACCAGCCTGTTGCCGTTTTTAGGTAGCCTAAATTTTTCATATATCTTTCTCTTCCAACTTTTCTTGAATGTGTGTAATTTCTATTTTCAATAATAACTATTTAAAATGACCTGTTAAAAGTTCATTTATAGAATTTTCATAAATACTGATGATAGTTGATAGTGATTAGTAGTGCATGTTATGTTATGGAGAAATACGTGTATATTCAAGTTGTAACTGTTTGAAACAAGTGAGTAGTCAAAGCATTGGCAGGCAACGGCTACTTCTTTACGAATTTTTGTTCTTAACAAATTTCTATTGGCTTTGAACCTATTTAAAAATGAAATGAACTAGTTTATCACCTCCATTGAACAATGTAATGAATTCATTTCGCTAGGTTAAGTTGAATGTTATTTAATGATAACTTTAAATTACGCTATAAAAGTTTCTAAAGTTCCATCGGTAGTTTATTAAATACTACAGTTTTTAAATCAGTTATGTTTCAAACGGCGAGAATGAAATTAGTCTTATAGCGTTGTTGCCATGTCCATTACAGAGACAATTAACCTCTCAATCATTTCTAGCATGAATGGTTCTATGTTCTGCAAAATGCAGAAGTTTTGTGATAATAAGTTAAAATTGTGTCTACAAACAGAAGTAGGTGATTTTCAAACTACCACAAATACAGAATATTAATTATAAATTGTACGGCAATAGCTCCGGATGTATATAGAGGAATTTGATTGAAAAATAAGAGCAGATGACGTCAACTAAGAACCGTTTCAGTATTTCAAATTTCTGGAAAAAATTAATGGCCATTTTAGAACTTAGCCTTTCAAATAAGCTAAAATATTTTTTTGCGACTTGAGCTCATTATTAAAATATGCCTGTTGCTATATACATCATATTTATGTATGTATATAATATACGTACCGGCGATTTCACTCACATTTGGCATCAACCTCCAATAATCCAGTGCTAACACATTAACTTTTCTACTTAATCCCATTCAGAGAGTACGTCATTAGAGGACCCACAATATGTTCAATGTACATTCAAATAAGTTCGAGTTCACATAATTCCAATATTAATTAGTTATTCGAATCGATTGGTTATTTAGTAATAAATCTTTTTTTTTTATTAATTGAAATAAAAAATCAATAAAAATTCTTGAGTAAGAGAGAAATTCAGTTTGCATTCAAGAACACAAATATCGTCTTTCTGGTAGACCTCCCTACATACTTTTCATTCCCTTTTCAATGAATTTGTATTAAAACATATCACTTGAAAACTAAATATATTCCTTCCTAAGTCAGCTTATCACATTGATCAATACCGATAGTCCTATTTTTATGAATTTTGTCATTTTACTCGTCCCTCATTAGAAAGTGTCTTTTTCAAAACTTAAGAATGGGATCATACGTTTTTCCGGTTGAAAGGTATACCTAATCAGGCGACTCCAGCGATGCAAAGACTTATGCGGTTGTAAACGATTTCTAAAATTTACTTTTCGTGGAAGGTTTCAGTTCTGCTCAAAAAATCAGAATTGTTCCTATTCGAATAGAAAGGAATGTTTCACCATTGTAGTAAAATAATTTTGTGGCTAAATAAATGTTGATTTACTTTCGAAATTCTTATTGGCTCGTTGCTCCTTTTGGGCGCAAACCGCGTGACGAAGTAAGATTTTTTCGAGGTCGATGCTTATTACGTAAAGTTCGCAAACAAAACCAATTTCGAAGCGAAAACTTCGCTCAAAGAGAATAGATTTCGACTCCATCCGAGGCTAAAAGTGGAAAATATGCCGATTACCTTCAAAAACCGGCCACTGACACATCTCCTTTCCGGGATACTTTAATAAACCCTCATCACAAATGACAAGGCATTTCAATGACTTTTTTCATCCCTTTCCGCTCTCAGGTAGTACGCGTTTTATATGAATATGGGTGCCATGGTTTTTTGCGTGCGTGTATCTTAATACACCACAATGTACAAATAAACGTATAGACAGGGCTGGAATTACAAAGAAAGCATAATCCAAATTAAGTGTCAACAGATACACGGGAACATTAATCATAGTAAATGCCGGTGACACGTAACCGTGTTTTTGGTAGGGGATGGGGGACGAGGATGACGTTTAAATAAGAGGAAGAGCAAGGATCAGATGAAAGTGTTGTTTGTTTTATTTAGGTCACGTTCATTATTCAAGTCTGGGGAGCAGTTGGAATTAAAAGATTTTCTTCATTCTAAGACTGCTCTCTACTTTGACATGATCATTGTGAGTATTTTAGCATGTATTACTTCAGGTTTCAACAGCTGAATAGAGCTATATTGGTATCATTGCTTAAAATGATTCTTCGGTTGAGTCTCAGATATTACCTTGTTACTATATTAATCGTTTCATCTGGGCGCTTGTACTTTTAATGTATGTTACGCTGTGGGTAGTATGGTCGAACTAACACAGCAGCTATTTGGTACGTTGCTTCGTACATCTATTATATAAAAATTTTTCCCTCTGGCAACACTAAGCACGCAAGTAAAAATTTACTTCGTTCTATGCTTACCCACACCACTAGTCGTTCGTCTGTTGCATCAGTTAAGTTTTGGTTAGCTATTTTTCTTGCTTTGTGCTTATTTGTCAATTTATAACTGCCGAGATTGTCGTGGAATGTTTCCAACAGTTCTAGTAGTTCGACGCAACCGTGCTGGCGCAAAAGTTGTTAATTTCAGCTAAATCATATTTTATATACTGATGAAATCTACAAATTACTTAAAACCAAATTTCAGCGTTTGATAATTTAAAGATATACTTAAGTACCTCATATCTCATGTATATACAAAGTATGTGATACTTCTAGCAGCATAGGTATATGATAAATTTAAAAATTTGTTGTACCCTTTGCTTCACTAAAATAAATTCATCTGAAGCTCTATATTTCCTTAATTTCTGTTATGACCAACAATACGTTGTTCGATTCACATATCTCTTACAGCTTTCATTTTATTCAACACCGTTTTATTACACCGAATAATTTAATGCCACATCAGTCTATAATCATCGGTTAGCTGCTTCATCATGGTTATTTGTCCTGTCTACACTTATTAACATTATATGATAAGCGCCATTCTACCTCTTCTGCTTGGTCGTCTTACGTAATTGTCCTTAAACTATTCCAAGAATGGTAATACATCCTTGGGCACATGCTCTGCTAAATTAGTCATTATAATCTGCAAGGGCTCAAAGGGATAAATGCCAGAATCATTTTGAGTTAGTGTGCAAAACTTGTCTAATTATTTTATCTGTGGCATAATCCAAAAGATATGCCAGTTGCATTTGCAAGCTTTGAGGTAGTCGAATAAGCAACCAGATGTTGGTAAACCCTGAAGAATCCTTTCGTGACAAGAAAGCTGCAGTTTCTAAATCACACATTTTTCTTTCTGGTTATACCTCAGGATCTAATTCGAGAATCATTTCAAATAATTTGTGTTTTTTCTCTTAATTGGTAGTAAGGTAAATAGTAGGGGTACGGCACCTCTGGAGTGGAGTGGAGTCGACTTAAAAGTAACATTGGCCTACCAATCTGATATTGAATTCTTCAATATCTGAAAATTCCACTTCCTTCCGAAAATTAGTATGCGCTGTTAATGTTGCTTACTGTCTAAAAGCATTAGTGCCTTCTCCACTCCACCGTGAAAGATATATGTATAAGGTGTATATCAATGTGTATTATCATTTCAGTCAGCGTTAAGGTGGTGCTTCAAGGATTTAGTTCGGTTTCCTTCTTATGATTTTCCTCATAACACCGAGAATAGGAAGGCTTCAGATGCTTCTTAAAATCCCTCAGTGCCTACATATTGAATGTTTTTTAGCAAAAAATGTTCCAAATGTAAATCATTCCATTTTATTCTTAAAGATCTATTAAACCAATCAAATTCTAATAATGAAAATGCCCCTGCCTAACCAGACGCAATAGTAGAAGTATGAGATTGATATTGGCTCATTACGTCAAATCAATGGCCGTGGTATTTTTTAGAAGTTAAGCTAATAATTCAGTTGAATACTCAGTAAAATGACAAATGACAGTGAAGTTGTTTTTGACAAGGACCTTATCACCATTTAAAACATTTAAGTGTATTTTTCATTGCATGAAACCACTGTCTAAAGGTTAGAATTGTGAGATTATTAACAGCCAATATTTTGTGCCCACGTCACAAAATGATCCCTATTAATGTGGAAAATTTAAGTATGCCTATGTTAGTTGAATACTGTTTTTTTACTATACATGACAAACATTGCATCTACTATTTCGTATGAGTTGCTCTCGAATTCACTCAGTACGGTTTGAAGCGGATCAAACTTGAAACATTTTGAAAATCCATACCCGCTTCCAGTATTTCCTTCTCAAAACTTTGTAATTGTTTTTCTTACCGTACCATTAAGTTTAATTATTTCTTTATACATTTTTTGTTCATCCTTGTTAATTATTACAGATTAGTATTTTGATAAGCCGTAATATGAGTATGAAATATAATGATTTGGGCTTGTTAAATAAATAAAATCGCATTCAAAACTACTGACTGGCATTGCTTTTAATCGAAATGTTGGATACACAGAAAGGTTCACCAGAAAAGCAAGAATATCAACTTTACATAGGGCGTGAACGAACAAACTGGTGATAACTTACGTATGCCCATAAAATTCATAAATTTTGATGAAGAGAACCCATAGTTAGCTGAAATTAATTACCACTACACGATACCTGACACAATATAACGCATGATACAATATCGCTCATTTAACGATTGGAAACATTTCCGATGTCAGCACTGTGGGAAGCTCTACGTCGATAGAACTCTTGCGTATTGATTTCATTAAATCAGGATTTACGGCGAACACCTTTAAACTGTTGCTCTAAGAATAATCCCCAAACAGTTAGTTTTCGAAGACAGAATTAATATTACTAGATCCAGATGATCCCGATGTAGGGAAAGTTGACGCGTTAAGAGAAGTTTTTCGGACTGATTTAACATTAAGTGAGTTTGAATTTATACGAATTGCATCTATGAGCTCGAACATGCTGATTTATCAGAATTGATTCCTTGTATTTGCACGATAAGGCGATTCGATTTCGGCACACATACACATAAAAGGAACGCGAGAAAGTAGAAAGTCATATTCCATCTATTCCTCCTGCCTTTGATATCGAGTTGTTGCAGTTTTGTTTCGAATTTCGAACAAATGTTACCGTTACTTTAAATAAGTTGTAGAACATCGAGAACAAACTCTCGTTCAGTGTAACCTGCAAGCCAGAACAGATTTGTGAATTGGTGTTCTAGTTGTATCTAATTTCAACGCTCTAGTGAAATTATTTTCGTAATTTGCCCATGCTCTTGAGGGGGAGGATAAAGGAATTCCAGGGATATTTTTAGGCGAACGTTTAAATTTTGTCATTAATCTGAGAGTGAAAAGTATCCTGTCGCAGTCTGCGGCAAGATAAGGGTCGTCACTTGAAATTGATACCGAGATTATGAGTTGTAGAATTGTCAGGGATAATAAGTATGGTTTTTATTTTATTTGGATGCCATCGTTTAAACGGAGTGACTCCTATTTTGCTTCCTGGATAGTTTAAAGGCAGGAGAGATTTTCGTGGACTCGGAAAAATAATGCGGAAACTCAGAATTATTTAAATTGCTTTATTTGAAGCACAATAATTACGTATTTATAAAGGATATTTGGAAATAGAAATAAAATAACTCAAACGGTTTTTTTAGTCTCGTGAGATTGATTTTTAAAATGGAAATAAATACAAATATATATTTTATACGAAAGGAACGCTAGGAACAGACATATGTTTAATTGTAATTGTAATAATATTGTACCGCATGTTAAGCTCCAAAAGTGAACCTACAACATCACAGCGAAACGACTAGCCGTCTCCAGAACCATCTCAAGGAGGCTAGGGATTTAGATAGAAAATAGAAATCACCATAACAACAAAAACACGAAAACGTCTGATTTCTTCCCAGAATTCGATAACAGAAAAAAAGGGGAGAGAATCAAGCAAGAAGTAATTTACTGTTGCCATTTTTGGAGAGTAGATAAAGGTTAACCAAGACCTCACCGTAGTTTTGTTACACTGGTGTGAGAAGTGGGGTTGACTCCAAATATGACTGGAAAAAGGACTCTCAAAAACCTCAAAAGGGTGGAACTCAAAAGGAAATTAGAAGAACGGGATTTGCCAACTACCGGAATGAAAGCTGTACTGCAGCTGCAACTGAGGGAATACCTGGAGGAAAACAACTAAACCCGAAAATTTACGAATTCGGCTCAAGTGGCAACTTGAGACTGCAAATCATTTTGAACAGGATAGAAAAATATTGGGAACCTCACCACCAGAATGGATGTAATCGAGGACTAGCTGCAGCTGATCAAGAGTAAATATGCGGAAGTGGTGAGTCGCTGTGAGGCTCTGATCCGAGAAAAATAACAACTGACGACTGGGAAAACCGTCGCTTCACAAACTGCAGATATATTTATGGTGTCGACCAACAGCAACCCTGGAAGTGTCAATAACCGCTCCAGAAACTTCGTATAGGCACCGACTTATGACGGTGGAACAACATGGTCATCCTATTACACCCAGTTCAATGCGGCGGCTCCAGTCAATCAGTGGACCCCGATAGACGAGGTGCCCTGGAAGCTCTGCGTACGGTACCTGAGAGGTTACATGGCAACTACCAGCATTTGGTGGGGAAGTTGGAAATGCGATTCGGCGATATACACCTTCAACATGTTTATTGCGCCCAGTTGAGTAGTCGATCCCAGAAGCAGAACAGACTTTGCAAGAATTCCAAGTGGAAATTGCACGCATGGTCCAATTGACATATCCAACTGCCGCCGAATAGGTCAAAGACCAGTTGTCTGTCCAATTATTCATTGCCGGTCTTCGTGACTCCGAGACACAGCAGGCTGTCAATATGCCTTATGTGAAGAGCTTGGAAGAAGCTCTGGCTTACGCCCTCGAGTTTGAGGCTATCAAGATGGCCTCCAACGGACCTGTAAAGGTTCGAAAATTGGAGGAAAAGGGGGATCATAAACTAGAAGAGGTCGTCCAGGGCGTTTTGAGCTAGAATTTGCAAGGAATGAGGAAGGGCCTCTCCGTGTGCTGACAATGTATTAAGGAGGGTCGCATGGGACGAAATTGCTCATCAATTAAAAACAATATGCAGCCGGAAAATTAAACAAAGTTGTTGATATGAAGCTTCCAGCGACTTCTATTGAAAATGCCCCGGAGGTTGCCATTCAAGTAGCTCTTCTTCGTACTCAAGCCAGCAGCTTTTACACCGACTGAACCATTTCCGGGAAAGAATACCAACTATTGATTGATACTGGTGTGACTAAAACTATTGTGAGACCAGAAGTCGTCAAAGGAATGCCCTTGATGCCCTCAAAGCTGATACTGCGTATGGCAATAAGGGAACGAGCACCTATCCAAGGATTGGCCAAAGTCGATAGGCCAATAGCCAAGATAGGTAGTCCAGAAGCCCTACACGAGGTCATAGTGGCGGACATTGCCGATAACGTCATTCTAGGAATGGACCTCATGTCAAAATTTGGACTTATGGTGGACCTGAATCATGAACGTTGTCAAAATGGGCAACGAAGCGGTTTTGATTCACGAGAAAGGTGACAACATGGCCAAAATAATTCTGACTGAGGATATCACACTACTGCCACGAAGTGAAACGATTGCCATGGCTCACATGGATGGCAATCTTCGGGAAGACCAGGTCGGGTTACTAGAAGGCAATTACATGGATGGAGAAATTCATTCCGGGATACTGCTGGCGAAGACCGTTACCAACTTTAAGAGAATGGTGCCCATAAGCCTGATGAACATGGCCACTATGAAAAAGTCACCTTGATAGAAACGTGTTTGTCGATTTAGCCACAGATACGGGGCGGGCAAATATAAGAAACACCGTCACCCTCGAAGATGCCTCCAAAGTTACGGGACATGTTGAAATTCTCAATTCGACATCTTTCGGGTCACCTAAAGAAGTAATTGGAGCACCTGATCGCCAAGTGGGAAGTGGGAAAATCACATCAAAGTTTTTAGCCTGAGTGTTATCATTAGAATTGGCTTAATTCTTTAACATCAAACGTGCTACGCCACCAGTGGGGCTAGGAGTCTTTTTCAACTGATGTGCTAGACGATGAGAATTCCAATTGTTTACATACACCACTACCTTTTCACTTGAATGTCTGCCATGACCAATGTAAGTTATATCTGCTAAGAGAATGTCGGCGTCGGTGGATATGGATGGGTCAGTTACCCATATTCTTATAGCGTGGAATCCATTAATAGCAGATTTCAATGTGGCGCTTTGGATGAACTATGATTCAAAATGCGCTGAAATTATAAACACACATAAAACTTTGCCTAGGTTGCCTCTTAGCGATTTTGGAATTTCATCGCTCTAATGAACACGAAAAGGATTCAAAAAAAAACATCAGCTGACTAGGTTTTTGAGAGTAACATCGTTGAGTAACGAAACGCCACTATCTCTCTTTTCGAAAGAATACAAAAAATGAGACATTTGTAATCCATCCAGTGCTGCGCATCTCATTCCATTGTTCTGGTGACAATCCTAACTAAAATTCATTCTGCTCCTTCTCTTTCGCGGGAAATTAAGCATCAGGTGCATGTTACTTCTGCTTGCTGACATACAATTTGTTGTGTTGTTATTGTTTGAAAAATGCATGCAGGTTCTCTATCAACTGTATTACACTCATATGATTTGACATTTACTGTTTATGTATTCGTACAGTTACCATAACAACTAAACATTTGGTATGTTTACGGTACGGTGTCATATCTTAAGTATTACACAACCTCCTATTTGCTACATCAAGATGGAAGGCAGTGTGTACTTACAATTTTATATATTTAATTCTTACGGTGGACGGAACACTCGAGGGCTCCTTCTAAGCTTTATAGCAACTGGAGATTTACTTATTGTGGGTTTTCACTTCCTATGATGTGAGGATGTTCTGGTTCACCTGCCTCTTCTAGATCTTGTCCCTTAGATGTTTACGCATTAGAACCCCTTCCTGACTACTATGAATACCCTAGTTGGTGACATTTCCTTCAGGTAAAATGTTGATGACCTCTGTTAACCTTGGCTGTATATTTGTACATTTCCGTAAGCTATTGACATCTTGATACGTGACTTTATTATCTACTTCAACCAAGTAAGTCACTGTACTAACGGACTTCAACGTTTTATCTTGCTTCCATTTCTCATTAACCAAAAGCCATAATTTTCCCACAAATACCGTCTCGCCTATTAAAAACGCTGCAGGCTTGACAACCTTTCTATGAGTAATTATCGCCATATCTTTAAGTTTTCGAACGTGGGGTTCGAGAACTGAACAAGAAGTTAACAATCTGTTGCTGATACGAAAGATTTGATATCTCTAACCAATACTTCGTATACATAAATACAAATACTTCATGCTATTTTCACTGTTTGAACATAACTTATTCTCATGCCATTCGATTGTGGATGATATGCTGTTGATTTAGGACAAGTTTTCCAATAGAGCTTAAACCCAGTTCAAAATTTAAATTAAGTTCCTCTGTTATGGAATATTTTTCATATTACGTTCAGAGCTTGATTTTAATATAAATTGAACTCTCCTAGGTGAAGGTTTGAACTCGGTTTCGTGTTAAACGCATGTGTTAATATGAAATTACCTAAAATTTAGTTTTGTTTTGTATTGTTGTCTACATTATATTGTGGTAGAGTTTAAATTTCAAATTTTATCCTTCCCGCTCTGGGTGAAATTGACACTTCTATTTTCCTTCGCCGTTCTAAACATAGATTACTCAACTACTTCTATCGTCTTTTTCTCTTACAAACATAAATTTTAGGATAGACGCATTTTGATCACGCAACATATCACGACTATTCACAAAACACAATTTTTCGTGCTACGTGCTGACCTTTGACATTGATTGAAAAACCGGTGGGTAATTGAACTGGGTTTAAACTTCGAACCTAGTCCGACTGAACGAGACTTTAAATTGTGATTGAGCACATTAATTCTTTAAATTTGACATAATTTCTCACATTCTTGACTACTGAATGATGTACTATTATCATTTTCGATAATTTCTGCTAAACCAATTACCAGAAACGTTTGTTGCAACTTTTCGTTTGTTAGAATTATTCCTCTGCCTTTTGTAATTGGATGAATAGCTATCCAATGTGATGTACTGTCCATAATCAACAAACAAAACCACCTTGCCAATAAAAAATGTCTGCATATACCAATATGATTTTCTTGTAAATGTTCTAAAACATGTTTCCGCAATATCTGAGGTATCACTACTTGGGTCTCTACCAAAATACACTCCTCTTCCAAAGATAACTGGTTATGTTTTATAAAATATAGCTTAACTCATCTGATGTTACTGAGTTAAGCCACCATGTCTTCAAAAAAATCCCGTTCCTTAGCTAACACTCTATCTTGCTTTGTACTTTTAGCGACTTCCACATATAAGTGACATATCACTTTGTGAAATAAACATGGTAATAGGGTCTTCTGCTCCCATTTTGTCACTTAAAGGCAATCTTGATAACATATCCGCTCTAATCAGTTTTAATCCTTTTTTATATGCAATCTTATAACCATAGGTTGAAAGAATATACCTTGGTTTGGGCTGGAAATGACTTTTATTGGTTCATAGTCAGTATAAATGATCTGCCATGTACATACTTGTGAAATATTTTGACACTAAAAATATTGGCCAGCGTTTTTCGGTCTAACTGAAAGTAATTCCGTTCCGTTCTAGATAAAGTCCCGATACAAATAAAACCGGCTCATCTTTCACATTTGTTCTATAACTTCACATAGAATACTCCATATCAACTAGTATCACATGAAATGAATATTGATTTCTTGGGATCATAATGCGTCAGTATCTTGCTTTTCTTTATAAGTACCTTAAATAACTGAAAAGCGTCTTTATATTTTTCATCAGAATGAAGCTCTATAGATTTTTCTCTAGCATGCACTTGATACAATGGTTCATGTTTCGCTGACGTCATGCCTACAAATTCCTATAATTATTTATTAAACCAAGATATGCTCTCAACTACGTTAAATTTCGCGGTTCTGGTGCCTCTTTAATAGCAGTCGATGTTTCCTCTGTAGGATAAATACCATTCCTATCAATGACATGTCCTAGATACTGTACTTTCCTTTTGAATAGTTCGCTCTTATTACTATTAACTTTATGTTATAGCTACTCAATCATTCAAGTACTAATCTAACCGATCTTATCGCTTCCTTCATAGATTCACTTGTAATCAAGATATCACATCTAGGTAGCAATTTACTTTAGGTATTCCACTCAATACCCGGTCGGGTACTGATTAAAAAATCGATGGAATCTATGAAAGATCATACGTTAATCCAGCAAATTGAAACAACGCACAATGATCGTTCGGTAATTTTGAATATTTTCGTGCACTATCAATAGCCGATATGCTCCTGATAACTCTAGTAGAGAAAATAATATACCGAGACATAAACTTTATTATTGCAATATTGAACTACATCTATAACCCTGTTAAGTGTCACCCTGATATTTGTAGAAATACTCAGCTCACCACCTTTTTTGGTACAATTACAATCGGTGACGCCATTCACCTATTTTACAAGTCTCAAAATACCTACTCGTACCATTTGACTTATTCATTACTCCAGCAAATGGCATAGAATATGCTTTTTTGAAAATTGAGACACTTTTCTTTCCAAATAAAAATTTTATCTCATAGTCTATTACCGGACTATATAATTTCAGGGCAAAAATATTTTGAAAATTTCTCTTACATCTCTTACGTATTATATATTATCTAAAATTTGATTTACCTCTTCCAGACCAACACATTTACTCTGCTAATAGTGGTGAAACTCTCCGAATCTCTAAATAACCGTGAACGGCAACTTTAAGCTGTGTTCGCCAAGGTTTTCGTTAACATTACATTCACCTACAGTTGTTATACATTGACGTGATACTAGGTTTAACTTATAACTTTATACTATGTATGACTTATATTACTTTTTATATTTAATTTACTGTTTATTCCATAATGGCCACCATAATCGTTACCTTGACTGATGTTCTGATCAGGGCCTCGTGAATTTTCATTTTTAAATATTTTTAAAAAACGGCCACTTACAGATTCCTACTAAGCTTCACATTCGAACTAGTATATTAAACCGATATAATTTTTAAAAGTAATACCTTTTTATACAAGCCCTCTAAGTCTATTTTAGATGTTCTCAATTTTTCAAAGACAGCTTTACATATTCTTACAGAATTTTACATCTGAACGAATACACTAGATGCCTATAATTTTTATTTGAAACATTTTTGTCTGAGTGTCCCCTAAAGGGCTCTTTTTTACTGAACCTTTCAGTTTTTCTTAATTTTCTTAGTTACGGACTTGGCCATTTTTTTTTAGATTTTGTAAATTGACTTTGATAATTTTTATATATAACTTTGGTGTTACCCATCTAAAATCGAAATAAAAAAATTATTTAATAGAAAAGTTCACTACACTGTCACTACACATTATTAAACATTCAGAATTAGAATTAGCAGAATTAGATTATAATTAGATCTTCTTCCGTTTTGTATACGGTAAATGTGGTTTTAATAGTTACTCGTTAATTGTTTATTAAGATCTGTACCTAGAGCACATTATGTATTAGTAATATTAAGTATTGATTAATTATTTATATAGGCCATTATTGAACCTCGATATTATTTTATCCAGACAACTGCATTGTATTCAATTAATGGCTTTCTCATCAACTATACGGTTTTTTGACAATGAAACTCTTATCGCGGTAAGATCCATAGCAAATTATTTCTCGAAGAAAATACTCAGATCGGGAACTATAAATCACGCGCGGTAAAGTTTAACCGCACAAAAACGGTTATTATGGTTTTATGTTTCCTCGGCGCTTCCATAACCCTAATACATCAAGCAAAGCACAGCAGTTTCGCAAAGTAAAAAAAAAACGACACTAAAACATAATATCTAATTCAACTGCAACCCCACAGGACAGTCATAACAATAAAGGTTAAAATAAAAGTTGGTCTTAAAACAAAAGTTATCTGTATCACTAAACCGAACATGGCCGTATAAGTCATGGCGCGCACACACAGGCTTACAAAAAAAAAACTGGATAACTTGATTATGGAGTTGTTTGGGAAAAGAAGGTCTTCGGTATTGTGGAACAGGAACTTTTTGCTGGAGTTTGCGGCTTGCTCGGTGTCATGTTCGGTTTAGGAGTTGAGAGGAACGACGTGGATAAATGATATTTCGTCCCGTGGAACTTGATCGTCCGTCGTTAATTATGTAGAAGTTTGTGCCGATACCTTTTGAAAGGCGATCGGAGGTAAAATCGAAAAATCATCGTCGATCGGTTCTACTGATTGATTACCCTCAGCAAATATAATAATAATGATAATAAAGTAGGTAATTATAACTATATTATAATATATTGTGTGAAAACTTAAGTGAGAAATAAAAATAAATTGATATTATTTATATTGGATCCGTCGCCGCCCGGGTCACCAAGGACCACGCTAAGGGTGTAGTTCCTCGCCACTTAATCATAAAAGCGCTCAAATATTTCGTTCCTATTATTTTTGTTGTGATGAAGATGAATGGAAATTTGGAAATAAACAAACTTGCTAACACTTTTCTAACTTGCTCTTTTTGAAATGTGCTATGCTCTGTATAACACATACTACATAAACGTTGTTTCAGATTGTGAGTGTTTTCGCAACTAGGTGGTCTCTAGTGTTTTTTCGTCATTTTATGTGCCGATTAACTTGTTTTGCTGTTTCCATCATATCATCTATACGCAGTGGCAAATATAATACAGTGAAACGAAGAAGAAATTCCAAAAATTCAAAGTAAATATTTAGTATCACGAAACAGTTGAACTAAATACGGCGTCCTAATATAAGTTGCTAAAATTGGCTTATAAATTAACGGGTTATATTTACTATTGCAATATGTTCACCTTTCTTCGAGGTAACGGGGTGACTCAATTTTACATTTTACAACTTAGTGGTTCCTCGATGTATTCACCCAAAACTTTATATGTCACCAATAAATTTGCCCTGAGGGGGCATATTTCAATATATACTTTAAAAAAGGGAAAATTTGAAATATCTCGAAGGGCTACATATCCTAACCTATCTCACTTTACCCTGCTTATCCAAATATTCGATATCACATTTCTATAGAAACATCCACCGAAAAAGAAAAAGAATTACTTTACATTACAAAAATCACAAAAATTACAAAAATCATCTATCGTTGGAGATTTATAAAAGATTCAATAACTTCGGTTTTTAATTAAAACTGAATGCCGTTCCTTCTCTAAAGTCTAATGAATTTTATTAACTTTCCTCCCTCCCCATATTTCTAAATCAAACACAACCGAGAACCCGATCCGTCCTTATCTCAACATGAATATCGCTTACGAGTTCGAATAGTTTCTGATGCCAATTTGCAAACAACGGCCTTCCCGAAGAAGCACCGTCGCGGCTTTTTTCGTTTCTCTCTCTGTCTTCTTCTGAATCAAATTGGATTTTCGATAGCAAACTTTCAGATGTCGAACGCTGCGGGCAGGAAAAAACGAACTGGAAGATAGACCCGGTTTTGTTTGTAATGAAGTTATTTTTGATATCGATTATTTGGAGAATAAGACGTTGATTTGCCGGAAAAAAATTAACGAAGGATTTTCCGTTTGTTACAAGCGAGACGAGGTTGTTGAGGTTTCTTTCTTTTTTATTTTACTGAGTTGACGATCGCATCCTACTTGACGTTTCGTTGAACAGAGAAATCTTTTTCGTTGTTTTTCAATCATGGAGTACATAGTTTGGAATTTGAGAATTTTAAACTTACTTGTAAATACAAAGAGACGATTTAAAGTAGTTTGGCCGTAGCACAAGATATATGAACTTTATTTCGGAGGAAATAATATGAGTTTCGCCAACAAAAGTTATGAGTATCAAAGATGATATATTGGAAAAGTTATTGCTCGCAACATACTTGCGGTGCGAAATAACATGTTCGGCAGAGATTTTCCCACTACGTCCTCTTGAAGGAATCCCTCGACCATATACTCGTCGATTTATCCTAAAAAAATATTTATACAAACAAGAGGGGCTGTAGGGAAAAATGGTAATTCGACCCAAATAGACCCTGAGGGACCTTCCATCAATAATCATGGAAATTGTGCTGCGAAAGACAGCATCAAACCCTTAAAATTAAATTACTTCATAAATCCGCTAAATAATGGAAGGAGATTAGGTTGGCGAGAGAGAGAGAGAGAGAGAGAGAGAGAGAGAGAGAGAGAGAGAGAGAGAGAGAGAGAGAGAAACAGAGAGAGAGAGAGAGAGAGAAACAGAGAGAGAGAGAGAAACAGAGAGATAGAGAGAGAAACAGAGAGACAGAAAGAGAGAGAGAGTCGAAGGAAAAACTCCATCGTATTTCGGTCGGTAGTTCTGAACTCCGGTCCAAACTCGCCCTTTGGAATGCCTGCCTGTCGAAAATTTAATTACGGACCGATGTCAAGAAAAATCCATATTTCTAACACGACATGGTGTCAATGCCATTGATTACATGTTAGGACGAAAAGAGGCGCTCAATCGATAGAATTTTTGAGTTCTGCGACAGCTCTTTGATTCCCTCCTAATTAAACTTTGACGTCTTTCGAATGGTAGTATTATATTCGTTTCCTTATAGCAGTCAATTAATATGAGATTTATCCCTACCAAAAATTTACAAATAAAACGTATACTACAAAGAATTCCTAGATTCTGTTTACCTAACGCACCTTAGTGTTGTAGTGGTGACAGAAAAATTCACAAATAAAATTCAGAATCAAGCCAATATAATTTACTACCAAACCTACTGAATATCTATGAGTGGCATGCTGACAGGCAGAATACTGACTGTCAGCAATGATAAATACCAACTTACAGGACTCTCCACAGGGGGCTGCTCCCAAGGAGGTGTTCTTTTACCTCTTCTGTGGTGCCTGCTGCTGGACGAACTACTGGTAAGACTAGTAGAAGCTGGAGTCCTGGCATATGGATATACAGACGATTTAGCCCTTATAGCGAAAGGAAAACGTCTCTCAACCCTCAGGAGCATAAGGATGATGGCACTGAAAAATACAGATAAATTGGTGTACGGAGATGGGATTAGGGTAAACCCGTCAAAGACTAAAGCCGCAATTTTACCAGGAAATGTAAACCCGAACATATTGAACCTTCGAGGCTACGGAATAATGAAATAAAATACTCCAAGTCAGTAAGGTACCTAGAGGTGCATCTGTATGTCAAACCGAAGTGGAACGTACACCTCGAGGAAAAGACGAAATGAACAGAGTCTTAAACAGAGGGTAAGCTCATAGCTATATTAAGCGGTACTACTATCGTCATTGATTTGTGCAACAATGGTTTGGTGGCCAATGGTGGGAGGCCACCCATTAGGGAATTATCCTATTTAAGAGCCAGCAAGCAATAGAGAGAGAATATTGTTGTAAAAGGTACAAACTAATGGATTAACGGGCAGTGACCGCACAAAAGTGTGTGAAAAAAGGCAACCGTAGACACGTGTTTCCGAATTTTAGTCTTCATCGGTACGGTGCAGCCTGTTCAGAAGTGTTTGGAACAAGCGGAGGTGAAACATACAACAAAGGACAACACACAAGGAGCCAACCTCACATCTGCGATTTCGGCCAAACATCCGAGGATTGTCTTTGAAAAATTTGTATTTGAAAAATAAGCCTTCGAATACCTACAAGTACAAGTTGTTCAGCAAACCACCGTTCACACAAAGGCGCGTGCATATCTTGATGATAGTCACCGAAGTTCTCTGTTATAGCTTTTGCTCAAATAGGCAAGGAAATGGCAAAATTTTAGTTGTCAATACGACCGTATTTGACAATTTTCAATACGTTATGTTAACATAATGTTTAATGAACTTTAAAAAATTCCAAAGGCAACTGTCTTCATTCAATGTACTCAGTAATACAAACAATGCATGCACTTTCGGATATTTGAAGACTTTCGTCTCCATATATTCTAGTTTTTAATGTTGTTAGCTTTGTTAAACCGAAAATCAAATGATCCATTTCTTGAACGAGAAGGCTTGTTCTTAAAATTTATTTTTCTATCTCACGGTTTGACCATTGGCTCAAGTTTCTCTACCATGGTTATGTTGGAAAAATTAAAAAATATGGGGAAAATATGGGAGATATGATTTTTCCTCAAAAATAATTTGGATTATTTCCAATTCTCAAAAATACTTCAGACAAGAAATGTTCTGAGATAAAATAAAATTTAATTTGATCTAAAATTTTTCAGGAATTTCATACCAAGTGTACTGAGAGATAGATGTCATCTATTATTGTACATATTTGTAAGTTGCGGTAGTTTTTTAAAACCTTTATTGCTTGGAGCGTTTCTCCGTAACTTCGTTTTAAAACACATTTAAAACGCAATTGTTTCGAATCTTGAGCACCGCATTTAATTTAACCACAAGTCATCAAATATCGATGTTACAGCAAACATTGCAATTATTTACATACTTAGTCATTCAGACTCGTTAGTCGATTATACAAATACCAAAAACGAAAAGTTGTACCACCACGGAATATAAACGCAATTAGAAAATTAGAGTGATACCAACGCATCTCGTCAAATGAAGATTAATGTCCTCGAAGAGTAAAAAGCCGAGGCCCGGAAACTTCTGAAATCACTCAAAAGTTGGAACATCGTTGTAGATTGATATTATATCCGAGAGACATAATTGATTACACGGCAATGTAGTTTTAATATAATTTACGTCATAATAATTACGAAGTAGTTCAATACGTCGTATAGTGTGGGCTTTGAGCACCTGCTACCGTTAGGAGTTTAATGATAACGTTGTTAGGGCTGAGATTTGGAAGTGTTTTCTGAGAACATGTTTAATAATTTACTTAAATAGGATGCGACGTCTTAAATCGTCTCATTTAGTTCTTTTTTTTTCTGATATTAGACGTTTAGATGCCATTAAAAGACATTAATTCATGAGCCTAGAAGATCCACCATACCTTGGGGAATAGTGTAGGATGTCTCAGCATCGCGGAGCGGGGATTAGAGTCAAATGAGCCACAACTCTACTCTGGGGAATATTATCCGATGTCTGATGTTTCTAGTTCATAGAATAAAGTCGGATGACTCACAACCCTGCTTTGTGAAATACGTTCGGATGTTTTACGATCCCAACTTGAGGCATAGGGTCAGATGTCTCGGAACTCGACTTTCGGGGATAGGATTGGATATCTTACCATCTCAGTTCAGCAAATAGCGTGAGATGACTCGCGATTACACTTCCTAATTAGATCGAATGCTCGGCTAAAATTCCTTTACTGAAACGGAACAATTACCTATGTGTCCATCAAATACATAAGGCGAAGTGTATTAGTTTACCTGACACCTAGTGTAAGCTATTCTGAAACATCTGAAAATATGGTTGAAAAATGGTATTCGCAACAGGTTTCGGGTTTGTGAAATCCCTTCTTTAAAATGTTGTAATACATAAACTGGAGGTCATTAGAAATAAACGAGATGACTTAATGAAGAAAATCCACAAACAAGCAAAATATAAAATGCAGTAAACGCTATTTACACAAAAGCTCATAGGAAAATAATTCATTGTAAAAAAGGGCTATTTAAAAAAGAGAAAATAAGTAATAAAGTTAGTAAGTAGTAAAAATAACAAAAACGACAAGATTAAGAGTGAAAATGAAAAAACATTAAACTTTAAACCAGAGGCTTTCGTTTATGATGAGCATTGAGAAGAATATGGAATCGTACGATATGAATTAAGAATAGAGAGCATGAAATTTAGCGGAATGCGCAGGAAGTCATTTAAACTTCGACAAACAAAAAAAAAAAGAAGAAGGGTGCGACACGATAGAAGTCTAGAAGGTAGGACGCAAAACTGAAAAATAAGTGATATGATAAGATAGGACAAAATGATATTGCTGCATCAGAAATGATACATAATTTGGAAGATATGGAATACATATTTGTTTCCTACAATAGGAAATTTCGAAAGAATGATAATCTGAAAAAATATTATAAATGTTCAATGTAGCGAATGAAACAACTGTAATAATATTAAATACACCACATAATATACTGCAAGATATTAAGGTAGCTGGTGAAGAGACTAAAGAAAACCCGCCGGACACGATGCCGTTTTTGGTGGGTGATTGCATGGGAAAAGTTACGGGGAGAGGCGGTGGGGAAAATGACGCCACAAGGGCGAAATTGCTGCACATTTTCGTGAATAGCGCGTGTGCTTATGTTGCTGCATGTTTTCTCGCGGAATTTGAAGGCCGGCCAATGAGCAACGAGCATTATGTTACGTCGGCCACACCGACGGCCTTTTGACGTTGTCGATCTGTCAAAGTGGAAGAAAGGTTATGAGTACGATCAAATATAAACAAACCGAGGTTTTTGATAGTTACTATTTCGCGATCCTTCTTTTCGAAGGGGGCGAAAATTTATATTTTTCCCACCCATTATAATACCAAAAAGATACCCTTGCGATTTTCCACCCTGACTACGCTCTCGCAGAAAAATACCCACAGAACTGAGCAGGCGACTCCCCATGCTTTTTTTTCATGCAATCACCCACCGAAAAAATGCATCGTGTCCGGCGGGCTTAAGAATGTTCAACCGGATTTAGAAAAGGAGCACGCATAAAGCATACACACATAAAGTACTAAGCTAGACCATAAAGCAAATATTAAATGAAGGACATTTATAAAGCAAAGATTCATACATGTACAATTTAGATAAACATTTTCGACAGTGTTCCAAGCAAAATTTGACATTTTACGGCAAAAGGAATACATGAAAAATTAAAATACAACGTCTAGTGTAATTATTAAGTGACGAGCAATTATTTTGAGAATTTTTTTCCAAGCTTTGTGATACATACTCTTGATATTTACCAAGCAAAGCTATTTGCTAATTTAATTAATTTATAATTTAATGAATAATTTATGTTCTAATCTGTTAAAACATGATTCAAGTTATCTCCTTTTAATGCACAAGTTTATATTCATAGCTTAGTATAAAAACTTACCATCATTTGCTTATCAATTGTTTTGCTGTCAAATTAACTTTGGGTACCGTTATGTTATTGACACTTTTATGATATTTAGAGGGAGGTAATTAGTTAGACAGGAGTGAGGAAATTTGATAATCTATTTGGACAACATTAATGCAGTAATTATATTTATAATGGAAGTAGGCGTTGACAACATTCTTCAATTTTTATATTTAAAATTCTTCAGAAACGTCAGCAAGTTCGATCTCCAAATTTACCAAAACTTTCCTCTGTTTCCAACCTATTTTCCATAAGATAGCCGGGTTCAATGAACTGATTCTCTAAAATATCCCGTATAAGCAGAATGTTGCATTTATCTTATTGGATTAAACATAATTTAAATCGAATCCTATCTCTATTAATCTCATATTTTGGCAGTATTTCACAACAAATTTGGAAAATTCTTCTCTGCCATGTGTAGGGCGGACTTCGACGTCTGTTTGATTACAAGTCGATTTGTTGTCGGTACACTAATCAGGAACAAGTTAAAAACTGCCCCAGATAGCAGGTTACGGGCTTATGAAACCAAACAACCCTATTCTCAAAAAAAAATTCCCGGACATATCGTAAGCCCGTCTCTAATCATTACAAATGTTTTAGAGAGGCAGCTAATGCTGATTGTTAGATCATATTTCATCATTTAGATCAATGACATCAATCCAGTCGGCGGGAAATTTACAAATACCAACAATAACATTGATACAAGTGGTATACCTACACATACGTTCTCAGTATTTAGAAATGAAAGTCCATCTGTAATGTGAAATTGTAAACGAAGTAATTAGTTGAACTTTATACAAAGGCTATTTAAATTACAATAAAGACATTCCAGTATGTTGCAGTTTCAATTAAAACTTAGTTAGCGAATGTCGTGTTACAGGAAATTTGTTATGTTTCGCATGTTCGCCGTAATAATTGTGTACGTTCCGTTAATTAACAAAAGTTAGTCATAACAAAAATTTAGTTTGAGTAATAACGTCGATCGAATTCAATTTTATTTGCGAACGCGCAAAGCTGTATTATCAGTGGAAACCATACTTGCCCTGGATTCGAGTGGTTACAAGCTGGATTAAGTAATCAGATTTGTTCACGAAGTTTATGCAGAATATATTTTTCTGACCGAAATATGCTATCATTTTCGTTGAAAAGTGTAATAATATCACTTAACGTTACGGTTACATTCTTCACTATGCGAGAAATTTCTATATTATTTAGTTTACGCAAAATTAAATTCCAAGTTTGATTAAATCAAATAAAATAAAGAGAGATGTTTAAAATTTTTACAAATGTTAAGGACATAATTTCAGTAACTTTGGTTAACCTCTTTTTACGTTTTCCTATTCTAATTTTTTTTGCCTATTCCTGTATCTTGAAATCCAAAAAATCTTTTTACTGTAATGCACTTGTTTACTAAACAGCGCATTTTGATTATGAACTGTTTCGTCAACCTTCTTTTTTTTTCAACTAGCGTGTATTTCCAAAACATATACACATACAAATCGTACACAAAACTAATACTCAATTATAAAATTGGACTAGTCTACATTTACGAACAGAAATGAATATTACATTTATTCGTGATTCAACAAACTTTCGTTAATAGAAGAGGAGACAACAGAGGGTAGTTATTTTATTAGATATATTTAAAGAACTAAATCTACTAATTAATTAATTAAAATAACAAAACTACGTAGAAGAAATATCTATAACTTATGCTTGCCGACACGATGCCAAGGATACCGTTCCATTTTCATATATTCGTATAGAGTCATGAGGTCTTACTGGGTAGCGTCGAGTATCATCCGCCTCGACTTACATCCCTAGTGAAAATTTGAGTTATTACATCGTTTTGATGGCGACTAATGTAAACCGAGCCTTCCGAAATAAGCAAACGCAGAGATTTTCAATTGTGTGTTTCGTTCGCTTAAACTAAGTGATTGTGCAGGTATTCCGACCGACGTGGAAGACTAACTGACCGTTCCCGCTGTAGGTAAACGACCGATTTCGTTATATTTAATTTTCCATTTTTCTATTATCGTCTTATTTTATATCAATTTATCCGACCATTCCTCGCCTTCCGATATTAAGTTCGCGAGTTTATCTCATCTCCATCCGACCCTCCGCGACCTTGAAAGGTGACCGTGAGATTCTCGATTTTTTCAGGATTTGCCTACCATCTTCGATATTTCCCGATCTTGACCGAGACATAAAACTTGGAGATAAATATACAACCACGATGAACATATTGGGATATCAAAGTTCGGAAAGCAAGGTGAAACTACCAAACTAATCCTTCCTCTGGAAATGTATACTGCCATGAGTGTTTTATTATATTAGGAAAGATGAAAAACTGCCCTCAGACCCGGGATCGGTTAAATCAGTAAAGTGTGAAGAGTTCAGTAAGACGAGGTGAGCGGAATTTGTCAACAAGGAGACACAACATTTTACTATTCTGGATCTATAAAAAACGATCACCACCACAGATGCGGAGTCGGATTATTAATAAGAAACAAAATAAAGAAATCAGTAACAAACGTAATAACATACTTAGAACGACTCATTGTGACGCAACTGGCGGCTAATCCAATTAACATCAATATCATGCAAGTATAAGCTCCCACAGAAGACAAACTCATCGAGAGTTTGAAGAATTTTATGAACCTCAGAAATAAGTGCTTCGATCACTTAAATCGCAGTAGGTAAACATAATAATAGACGATTTCTATGCACTAGTAGGACGAAGAGCAGCAATTGAAGACGCCACAGAATCCACAGGATCCACAGGACTGGCCTAGTAGAGAAGAATGTATTGGATCAAGATTAATCCAATTTTGTATGAAAGAGAACCTAACCATTATAAATACCTTTTACGAATTACATCCCACACACCTTTACACATGAACATCTCGCCAAGATAATTTCCAACAGATTGTGAGAAATCAAATCGACTATTCTATACTTAAAGAAATTTCAAAATACCGTAACACTGCTCCGCGTATCTTGGAGCGGAAATTTCCTCAGACCACAATTCTCTGATAGGAAACTTAAATTTTACAGGAAACTAATATGATCCCAAGTGAAACAAAAGTGTTTAACATTAAGGCCTTCAGAGAAAATGGCATGAAAGTAAAACGTAAAAGGAAAATAGGGGAAATCTTCGGAACACATTAACCAACTGAAGAGTATACCCACAAATGAACATATGACCTCGATAAGACAAAAAAATGAAGTGTTAATAGACAGTAATAAAATTTACATGGCCTGCAAAATATATGTTAAAACAACATATTAAGATGACCGACCAGCAATATCAAATATAAGTCATTTCATTCAGTAATTTTTCAAGACCGCCTATACTGGTCAAACATTTAAAAATCCGAAGGGCGCTAGAAGAAGATAACATGCACGCTTAGATACTAAAATTAATGAAACCGGTTTTTTAATCTATGTCGGCTAATGTGTGTTTATAGCTCCACCAAAGCAAAACCAACGCCTACAGTAGCGAAGATCACAGACATAAGCCTAATGAATCACGCCTTGAAAATATTCCTAAAATTCTGCATTTAAGGATATACAAAAGGTGTGGAGAATTCAGCGGCAAAACCCAATTTGTTTGATAAGTTAGAGGATTTACAAGAATCTGTTGATAATGTGGACAGAATATCGAAAATTCAATAGTGACAAAACGTTCGTTTTGTGAACAAAAGTAGACAACAACTTAATCAGGCATAAATATTAGTAAATAATGAACCATGGGAAAGAGTTGACAAGGGAAAATAATTTGGTTGCACAATAAATAACAAACGTGACAGTGATATAGAAATGAAAATAAGACTGGAAAAATCGGCATTGGTTAAATTTCAAAAATACTTATGTCAGAGAGAGATTATATTTGGCCGATAATAATATACGGGACAAAAAATTATTCCCTCAAATTAAAGTCAATGAATCACATAGAAGCTTTCGAAATGTGGAGCAATCGTAAAAATTGTCGATTTTATTTCATTTTTGTTTTCAAAGAAACTTTGGACTATCAAATTGCATTGTACATTCCATTGCACCGAACTATAAAAACGTCCCACTTTATTCTGTGAACTTTAACGGCGAAACGTTTGATGCTACCCTTACTAACTATAAATCCCTCTAACGACAGATTTTTGCCCGTGCATTCACCTCACTACTCATTGTCGTCCCAATTTTTGTTAACAATTGCTAAAGGTTATGACGCCATATTTCCCCGATAATAGCTAGTTCAAGGATAACGATTCGATGTTTTCAAGATAATATTTATAGCACCAGCGGAGCGGGTCAGGGGTGGAAATATAATCTCGCTAAAACGCTTTTTATTATTAAATATGAATATTTTATAAGGATATTTCGGATACTGATGTGGTATATCGGCATAAGTACTCGAGTGGCTGTCTTTTCAAGATAGGGGAGGTAATCGAAATGAGACGTAATCGATGGGCTAAGTTGATGTTTGTGGAGACTCTGCTGCAGAATTTAATTAGAATATATGGAATTAGTAAGACATAGTTTTATTTAAATCTATCCAATGTCGACCGGGCTGAAAACTGGGCTGATTAAATCTCTATTCCTATGTTAAGATGATTAATATTTAGTATCGAGTAGAAGAGGAAGGTCGTTCTTGTACAATCCTCGAGGATGATGTCGTCGGTGGGCCGATGATCGCGCTCTAGGGAAATTTCAACCTACGAAGCAAACAGGCAGTCCGAGAATGACGAGGAAGTGTCCAATAAACGTCAGGACCCGCACAGTTGTGTCTAGCTATAATTAAAACTAAGTATCCTGGCCGTTTCCCGCAGGCCCTCCTTCCACACCCCGACGCGTTTTCTCGCGAAGAGAAAGAGGGCGAGAAAAAAGGAAAAACAACTGAGGAAAATTGATTGAGAACGCAGCGGCCCGAGAGACGCAAGATAAATCGTTTGATGGAAAAACGAGCCGAGGATTTCCATTAAATATGCCTTTTCTACAAGTGTAGCGATTAGCACCGGATCCCCTCTGAGTATATTGGTTCGTGTGAACAATGGTGAAAATCTGTTCGGGTTTAGACAACCGTACATGGCCATCCCGTCACATTAACTAATGAAATAAGTTAAGTGAATTGTAATTAAATTCTGCAATGTGCTACAATATAGTCTTTCTCAAGTAGTTCCGTTAAATAGAATAAGCTAAGAACGTCTACGTTGGATATTGATATGGTCTAGAAACGCACTAAGAATCGTCACTAACGTTAATAAAGAGGGCGGCAGGAAATCCCTTCCGTTAACTTTGCCAATTAGTACACAATTTGCAACCAACTGAGCGCAATTTCAATTAAAACAATATATTCATTAAAACGACACAATTTTCGAGAAACTAATTCATTAACAGATACATCACGCTTCACTTCTCAAACTCCGGCAAATTGAAACAAACATTTACCCACCTGAAACTCTGTACAAACTTATAACATGTATACATATATGCATACCTTATATATAAACTTAGTTGCATCTCTCTCCCTCGTGCGTTTGGTAATAAATTTCCCGAGTCGAAGAAAAGCTAATAAAAATTTGAGTGCGATCTATCAACGAACCTATACGATACTTTTAGTTCGTTGGGAAGAACCTCTGTTCGAAAATGCTACAACTTTGATTTTATGGTTTTCGGCAGGGAATGATTACTGCCGCCTTCGGACATTATCGATTTTAAAATTTAAAAGTATGATGTATTCCAGCAAGTATGATGACAGCGTAAAATATTTCCATTGGGAAAAATTTCGACCGAAAAAAAAATTATTTCTCCTACAATCAACAATAAATGTGTCTCTGGAAATAGCGGAATATAAGAGGGATCTCATCAAGTTACGAACATGAATTAATTAGTATGGAAGAGATTGGTAATGAAAATTATTATTTATGATAAATGTGGCTTGGCATGCTTACTAGGAGAGGAAAGTGGATACAAATAACTTGAATAACCTATTATTGCTTGGTCGACGGCTTATATATATTTCAAAGTATGGCATTTCAAAAGTAATTAATATGTTACAAGCAAATTGTGGCACATCGTTTACCCGACTGGGCTGTTCAAACACTCCGGTGACTAAGGTTTGTTTCACGCAATTGTTTAAAAATTAATTATAATTAATAACACATTAACTAATTATCGCACGTGTTCCTGTCGGACACATGGATGGTATTAATTTCGAACTTGTCATTCCGGAAATATGTACGGCCTAGTTTGGTTGATTCTAATTGTGTTGGGATTTATTTATTACCATGGTTATTAAATTAATAAGGTTTTTTTCACAATCTTGGCACAGATTCCTAAACCGAAAAGAGTGGCTATATGTCTATTGAACTGGCAAAACAAAGTTCACGTTTGCCAAGTGCAAGTTCAAGTGCAAAATTCACTGTTGCCAAGGTTTTCAAAAAAAAAAACAATCAAGGTGACCTAACCCCACATTTTTGGCACATTAAATGTATTCACTAATCAATTCACAAATATGTTCTTCACTGAAGTCAAACTTAACAGATTTTCCAATTGTATTGTATAAAGTGAATAAACATTTAGGTGTCAACCATTAGGTTAACTTTGGGTGCAAAAACATCACTCTCATTATCTGCAACATATACTCGTAATGTGAGTGGCAACTGGCGTACGGGAGTGGTCTACATATAATGATTGTATACCTACTACCTTGGTACATCTCTGGTGTCACGTGGTGAGGTGCAAGCAACCAATCGTCGCTTCTTTTCTTCAATATCTGATTTTTAAAGTATCATTTATTTCTTGCATTATGGAGAGTTAAAATAATATTTTAATGGACGTACAAAAGCTTAAAGCAGAAAGTGGACGTCTTGATTTCTTTCACTTTGATTGTGTCAAAATTTATTATAATTGGTGCACTAAACAATTGGAGTGATAATAAATCTAAATATACCCGACGAAATAATAAGGAGACTGCTAGTGAGTGTTCTCATTAACATTTGTAATAAAGAGATTCATTTTTAACATGGAAATCTCTTTTGAATCATTACTTACACAAATGGCTTGAAATATCTCCCCCAATTGATATCCATAAAGTTTTCATAGCAATTTTATTGCCGCTCTCGCCTGTAGGACTGTTTAATCATGGCGAGCGTTATAGTTCGGCTTTATTGAATAAGGGAAAAAGAAAGTCTTCGCCACGTAAACCAGTTATAATCCTGAACTTAATGAGGCACGACCGGCAATAGCCATCATCAAGCCTAAATGAGTACATGAATAACATGGTTAGCAACTTATAACGCAAGATTAAAAAATCATACCTGAAGAACAGCTGCAATAATATAAAATATAACCAAAAGTATAATCATACTTTCTCCTGTGAAAACCTAAATCCATGTCCTCGTTGAGAGTTATCAACACCAAATTCTAAGTTAGGCTTTCGAAGACATTAACCAGCAGGTTGAAAAGCAGTATATGAGCGAACGAAGAAAGTAGCCCAATAATTAATGTGTCTAACGGTTCCCCTCGTGATTCGCAGGCGCCCTACCACGTTGGACACCTCATTTATTGAGCTGCTTTCTAATGATGAATGAATTGGCCAACTAACTCTACCCCTGTTTGCCAACCCACTTCCTTCCATGTGTCAATTTAAATAATTTTAAATATTTCGCTGTTATGTGGTGACCCAATCTCTTGTTGCCACCAAACTGAATATTTTTTTTGTTGACAGGAACACCTTCCATTAAGGCAGGTGGCTCATCTTCAATAAATTTCAAATACCTGCGACCAGTAAGGTTTACATTATAAATTTATCGACCAATTATTATAAGGCATAATTATTAAATAACTCGCAATAAATCTTAACACTTCAAAAATTTTATAACGTATTCAGTCGCCCAGTGTACATTTTCTTTGACCAATTATGCGTGTTGTAGCCATTACATGAAACTCAGTCCTCATGATTAAAAATTTTCATTTAGAACGACCATATGAGAAATAATTATCATTAATCAATAAATATCATTCATCCATTAAAATGATTAGGTCGAAATACTTTCATCAGATGCTTTATAAAGAGGTGATATATTTTTCCTTTTATACTTGCTCTGTGTACTTGTACCAATTTTAGCTGACAACGTTCGAATTAAAGTTTAAGCATTAAGAACACCAGGTAGGCAAATATATTAGTACGCAGTTCTGTGTTGATAAGTGTAGTACGATTTACGTACTTAGCTTGTGAGAAAATTACTCTCATTTTTTTATACTGCTTTCATTTTATTTCCTACGTAGAAATTTTTTTTCAAACTTGTCGCCAATAAGGAAAACATTGTTGATAAATTTTCTGTTAATTAAGAACATATCGATATACTCGATAGGGGTAGAAGTTCAAGGCAATTTCTTCAAGGGTTCATTTAATTCCTTCGAAACCGAGTTGTTTATGTACATATCCGAGGCAAATTATTAATATTTAGTCAGAATCAACTAAGCAGAATATGTAGCAAAAGTTGAAAATGTTATTCCACACTTTGGGCCTGCCTACATTCAACAATATTTTTATTGTGAAGAAACGTTTTGTGGGTAACGAATGGTGCATTTAGGAATCGTACTCTTGAACTAAAGGAGTGTTATTTAAAATAATTAATGTTGTTGATGAAACTTAAGGAGTCGGTGAAGTGATTTGCGCCCATAAATTTACATAATAACTACGCTCAGTTTTCTTCTTCATAATTTTCCCTCTGGAAGTGTTGACTGGACAATGTAATTGGAATCTTCATTCCTATTGTCCACTCCAGTGAGACCTGGGTTTTTAAAAATATGCATTGATGTTTACAACATGTGCGTAGCTCATTATTACAGATTTTCTTGCAAGAATTTACATTCTTTGGTTTTAATTTAAATTTATTTTAATTTTATTTTCATATAATCACTTATCATTCAGCTTGTTACTCCGATTATAAATCATCAGTGCTGGAATCACCATCTGCAAAAAACTTGGTGGCAACGAAACACATATTCCCAACTACCTTATTTCATAACGCCGATTTTCTACGCTTGATTGCATTGATCCACATTATAAGAGCAACCGTTTGAAGTGTGCCATGTAATATAGTTATACATGGGCGTTTGTGTACCATCTCCATATTTTATTACCGCAAATAAGTTAGGAAAAACTTTTGTTCTAAATTAAACCCTACTTTTAAGTACCTAATACTGAAAATTGTATCCAATTTAACGAGCTAACCAATTTTAAGAAGCAGCTTTGGTTCATGAAGTATTTGGTTGGTGATATGCGGTGATAAATAATACCCTGTATTAAACAATTATATATAATTAAAAGTGGTTTTGGGTGTTTTTTAATAATTTGTGTTCAAACCATTTTAAGAAATTCATTTTTTCATTCTTTTTCCAATAATTCGTTACCTAGAATTTAAAAGGTTTTTAAAAAATATGTGTCATCTGCATGTTTGATAAAGCTATCCCCATTTTCATCTTACTCTCAACTTTACTGCTTTCTACACACTTCTTACCTCGTCACGTTTGTCCTAGGGTACCTTTTTGATAAATGCATCTTCATATTCCCATGTGACTTGTCAAATCATCTGACTAAGTTACTAGTGCCTCTAAATGTCGATGGGAAAAGTGGTGGTGCACGTATAGTTATTTCGGTTAGTTAATAAATTTATATCGACGTTTCAAGAAATTTAAACATGACCTTGATAAACAAATTTATGTAATGAATGTATGTGTTCACGAAAATATGCCATTATTGTAACGTAGCAAAATTGTCTGTAGGCGTCACTTTCCCCTGATGCAAACCTCTAATCTCTTACGAATTCTTCTCCAGACTCTTGTCGATGTATTCTCAGTAATAATTTCAACTTCATTCTGAATAGCAGCTTTCAAATCTTCTAACAAATGTGATGTGATACGATACACCCAGTACTCTAAGAAGTCCCAAAAAAAATCCCAGTACCTTCTGCTCTCTCGCTATGAACGGTCATGCCGAGAATTCGCACTGCCCTAAATGCGGCAAAGAAGCAGTTAAAAGTGTAGAAAAATGTGAAAAATGTTCAAAAGTTTATTACTTGAGTTGCGCTAAATATGTTACCAGAGAACCCGACAACAAACAAACGTTGGTTTGCTGTGAATCTACAGAGAGTGATGAAGTAACCGACCTATTCTTCAAAGCGATTGGATGCCTATCTAATGACGGAAAGGTAGATATTTACATCTTTCGATACATTATGAAGCAAAAAGACGATTTAATCAAGGAATTATACGACAAAATTAAAGTACCTAATGAACGTATTTACTTATTAAATAAACCGAATATCGAGTACGTTTCCACGAGCGACACAAAGGAGATGCCGATAAAGATAACCACAAAAAATATATCCGTACCCGTGCACAACAAAAAGTCGGAGCCAAATGAGAAAAACGAAAAACGAAATTCCAAGGAACCCGACTCCAATCACTCGAATAATAACGCAAAAATTTGTTCTAACAATAATAATTACAATCTCGCCGTGTGTTCTCACAATCCACGACCACAAAAGCAAAGGATAATGATAGCACCCATGCTCTCTTAAAAGCTAACAAGGAAGAATGGACCACGGTCAACCAACGAAGCAAATCTCGCAGTAAACCTTTGGTGGTAGGTAGAAACGACAATTTTTCCATCAATGGTATACCAAGAAAAGCAGTTCTGCACGTAACCAGGATTGACAAGGACACAACAACTGATGATCTAATATCACATCTACGCATAAATTTTCAATGCGAACAAATGAAAGTTAGATTTCCAGACCACTATTCATCTTTCAAGATAAATATTCATCACAACAACATCCAAAAGTCAATGAACTCTACGCTGTGGCCATCAGGTGCTCGTATCAGTGAGTTCCAGTTTTTCAGGAAGAAAACCTCTACCAACCCGACAGGCTAACAACAGTAGTCAGCAATCTACTTAGGTCCAACAGGTCAAAGAGGTCCAATAAGTCCACTCCTACACGTGAAAGTGCTGTCAGTGGAGTGTCTTTGACTTATATTCTTAGAATTCTTCACGCTAATGTTCAATGTTTGCGAAATATTGTTTTAGATACTGAGGTAATTCTGTCTGGGAACAACATAGATTGTCATTGTGTTAATGAACACTGGCTTAATGCAGAGGAGTTTGCATCCATTACCATTGGTGGTTTTACGGCAGATTCAGGATTCTGTAGATCTGTGTATGGCCACGATGGTGTTGGAATATATCTAAAATATGGCATTGAGTTTCAGCCCATCAGTATTACCAAGCACTCTGAAGAATTACACTGCGAAATTACAGGAATATCATTAAAAAACCCAAATTGCAACATACTTACAGTGTATAGGTCACCAATCGGTAATATTAATAGATTCGTTGAATTGTTGTCAACTGTACACGACTCAATTAATTTTAACGACAGTATTATCCTCACAGGAGATTTTAATGTACGCCTTGAAGATGTTTCTAATCCTAAAACCTAAAAAAGTAAAAAAATTTAGTTCACTCTTATGGATTGTGAAAGAGTTGTAACTTTAATACCAGATTCAATTCATGTTTGAATAATATTTTTACTAACTTAGATTCCAATCAATTCAATATAAAATGTTTTGACTTATTGGGTCTATCGGATCATTCCGGCATTCTTATTGATCTCGAAATAACAACACCCTCAAAAGTTTTTGATAGGGTTAACTACAGCCCCATTACCGAGGAAGGTCTCTTAAATATGTATAACACTGTTGAGAAGACTGACTGGAGTTTTTTAAATCAACCTGTGGGTGATGCTAATAATAACTTTGATGCTGTCATATCCGAATTAGTCAAAATTATAAACACTGATATTCCAGCAAGAACTAAAACTGTATGTCAACGTTCAAGTTACTCTAATTATTCTAGTAAGTGTTTTCATGATGCTTTAGGATTCCGTATTGAGTCCCCTGCTGTTTTTATTTTTTTTTAATGATATTCCCAACTGTAGTGGCAACTTAAATCTTATTCTGTTTGCAGATGATACCACGTCTTTGCAAAGAATTCATCCGTCTGATAATCCATAGAGTGCGCACAAGAATGTATTTTTGATTGGTTCTCAGCCAACAAGCTGAGCATTAACCAATCAAAAACTCAGAAATAATTTTTTTCTCTTAAAAACACTAGCATTAATTTACCTTCCAGCGACTCTGTTAAATTTATAGTTATTTTATTTTATCTAGTTAGTTTGAGTTATTTTAGACCGTAAACTAAACTGGTTAGAACACATTTCTCAACTGTCCTTAAAATTATCAAAAATTGTTTTCCTAATAAGTAACCTGTCTAAAATTGACTACCAAGAAACTCTACTCTCAACATACCATGGTTACTTCCATGCTAACCTATCCTATGTAATATTTAAATGGGGCCACTCATCGCACGCGATGCGTATCTTTAAACTACAGAGACGTTGTATTCGGATAATTGGCGAATTAAATGCGGACATGTTTTTCATCAATATAATATACTACCTCTTCCATGTGTATTCATTCTTAATTGCTTGCTATATATTAAGAAAAATATAATGAATGCTACGACAGTAAGTCAAATACATGATTATGGTACTAGGCATAGATATGACATGATCGTTGGTTATATATAAATGTACATAAAATCAAGCAAATTACATTTATAGTATACTTACCATCAATATCGCCAGACCAATACTGACCTACTTGAGTCCTATTTGACACTTACTTGAGTGTGTTTCACTTAATGTCTAATTACAAGAAGATTACAGAGAATATTAGAATATATAAATATTATATGTATGTATATATATGTATATATATATATATATATATATATATATATATATACATATATGTATATATATAGAATATATATACATACATATATTGACATGTATGAACACCATGTGTATATTAATATGAATAAACTACTACTACTACTACTACTACTACTACATAAAATATCTGGACCAAGAAATCATTCGTAGAGGCATATATTTACATATTGTGTGCAAAAGTATTTTTGGTATCATATCTACGTAAAGAACAAATTTACCTCAGTTTGTTCTTTCGAGCATGTGCTAGGAATATAAAATGGTTTCAAAAGCCTTGTGCCACGCTTTTGTTTGTATATCTGCTTTACATTGGTCTAAATGATTTGCAAATTTCTGTGAAAAATCTTTCCAGTTTTCTTCTTCTATAATCCAAATTTTTCTAAATAATCCCGAATATTTCAAATTCAATAATATTCCATAATACCCTTGATTTATTTCCTGAAACTGGTCACTGAAAAGAATACAATGAGATTCAGGGTTAAACTTTTGTTCTATCTATTACTCTGTTTTTAGGCTTATTTCAATAGAAGTATAGGCTATTAATAGAGTAGCATGACAGGACTTCGGAAAAATTTCAATACATTTTTTTCGTTCACCGGCCCAATCCCATTTCCATTATTTTACATAAAAATGACATGTATATATATTGTGTCTATAGGGTCTAATATTGGGAAAGTAATTATAGAAAGTACATTATACCAGAAATTAAAAATGTTTATAAATATTATTATTTCTACTCGAAAGAAATAATTTTCATCATACGATTTTTACTCGTGTATTGCTACATATAACGTACACGTTATAGGAATACATAAAATTTGGAGTAGTCTAGCTAAATCACTTATTTTTGGAACATGTAATCTTTTAGAGTTACTCCTCGTTTACTTCTTGTATCCGATAAACCTATTGTTTAATAACGTTAAGTAACTGACACCACAACAATAAGCACAGTTTGCCAGATCCTTTATTTCCGACTTCTTTCAACAAACCTCTGGAAAGAAGTCTCTTTCAACAAAAGGACAACTCGTCCCATCCAATCCTATCCGGAGACAAATCCTTTTGATCACCGGTTATGTTCCTTTTTCTTTCACCCTAATACCAAACATCATTATATAACGGATCCAATCAGTTATTAAAACATCGCCCGATCGAACCTTTGCCCTATGTACACTCAAACAGATTGAATCCGGAACGGTGTAATAACATTCGCTGCGTTTTGTATTGTAAGTAGATAGGGAAGGATAAAGAGCGCCATTTTCTTTCTTTGCAATGAATGGAGTTAATTAATTAACACGTGTGAATTAGTCACGTTTCATCTGGTCTATGGTGCATGCAAACCAAGGTTAGTAAATCAGTTCGGCACAGGAAAAATCGATATGATTAAAATATAATACGGATAGTCGGAACGACGACAAAAGGGGAATAATTAACACCGAAATGTTAATGTTAAAAGCCATACCAGATTTAGGAAAAACTTGTCAAATTAGTGAGTTTTATATGTTGGAAATTGCTTTATTTTTTTGTTTCTGAGGGATATATTATTGAGGCAATTCTTTCTTTTGAATTCACTAGTTATCAATTATTCACTCGGCGTCATTTTTACCCACCAATGTCATATCGCTCCGCCTTGAAATATACATAAGACAGCGACACGATAGGGTGCCCTACATTATTTAGGCGAACGTATATAACTTGCGTTGATTCCTGGATAACTTTCCCAACCCCTTACGTTGGATCGGTAAAAGGGCAAACCCTTCAGGGACGTCACGTTTAATTAGGAACTTGCCAGATGTCTCGAGAAAAATCCATAATTTCCAGCGACACGGTGTCAACGGCATTGATTTCATATCGGAAGGGGGCTCCCGTTTGACAGGAACACTTAATTGGAATCCGTTCGACGCTCGGATATGAATCGCATATACGAGTACAGTGCAATGTTTCCGGGACGTAATTACAAAATGAAGTGACCGTTCAAAATTCAGATTCGGTTAACTATAGTTATTTGTTTTGTCTT
Organism: Cryptocephalus primarius; assembly: GCA_963576515.1. Taxonomy (NCBI): domain Eukaryota; kingdom Metazoa; phylum Arthropoda; class Insecta; order Coleoptera; family Chrysomelidae; genus Cryptocephalus; species Cryptocephalus primarius. The sequence goes on from OY754939.1 coordinate 3,698,461, forward strand.
TGTTCCACAATATTCCCACTGGACTACGAAAAACTAAGCGAATTCATTGGGTTATCAGGAGGCAATAAAATAATTTCAATAATTGGTCCCAGGAATTTTTATAGTGATATATTAGGTCGATGTCAGGAAAAAATTGCTAGTATTTTGGATGTGGAGCTGCTTCGCTTTCAAGGTACAATCATGAAATACATTCGATCCGTAAGTTTATATTTGAACGGTGAATTGAATATGTTGGTCTAGACTATAAAATACACATGGAGTTCCATCAATGTTATCAAGCGGTAATGCTAAGATTACATCATCAACATATCGTTGTTGACAGAAGAAATTTTGTAAGCCATTCTTTCGAAAATTCTGTCAAAATGTCATCAAGTAGGTACAACAATGATTAAAATGGGGGAAGCATTTTATTCCACTGGAGTGGCAAAATTTTGTTTATAAAAATAATTTTGAATGTTGCATTATTAGTTAAATTACGGTTACATATAATAATAATAATAAATGCCTTTATTACATTCCAACAAAAAAAAGTATAAAAGTAAATAAAGAGAAAATGTAAACAACATATGTAGCACATATATACATGCTACTTCTGCTCAAACTTAACCTTACATACAGAAAAGACAAATTAGGCAATTATTACCTAATTGTCTAGATTACAAAGAATTCGATATATAATTACCTTAACCATGTGCTGCAAAAAAAAAAAGGAGAAAAATATATTTTCCTTTTTGGCCCTTATTAGCCCCGATGCCATAAAAGTGGGATGTTCGTACCGTAAGTGCGAATCCTAATATAGCTCACATAAAGAGGCATATATTCTTTTCCTAAAGCTAACTTCATTTATTGTTTTGTAATCTTGCGGTAATTCGTTGTACATTTTGTATATCATAAAAAAGAAAATTCTTTGAAATAACGCCGTTCTGTGGAGTGGCGGCGATATAAGTCCACGGAAGCGGGTGGTGACATTATGCACATCGGTTCTAAATCTAATTTTGTTCCACAGATAAGGTGGAACCCCCGAAACTACTACCTCATGATATAGGCATAGCGTCTCTAATTCTCTCCTACGCGTCATATTGAGCGAATTTTCTAAATATGTAAACCTAAGACAAACATTTTACACTTTCTGAATTCTGTTGACCGAGTATCGATCTAGAGAGTGATGGTGAATTGGTGCACAATAAGTAAAATTAGACAATAACAAGGCATTACAAAGTACTTTTTGATTTTTTTATTTAATATCGACCTGTAAGGAAAAAGTTTTTTTAAATATTACTGATATATTTGGTGAGTTGATGACAGTAGCGAAATGAATTGTCAAGCGCTAAACCCAGGCTGCTAGCTTTTTCTATAAAACGAATTATATCATTATTTATGTGCATGTTTATGGAATGTTTTAGATCATCACAAATTTTGGATTCTCCGAATAGTAAGGCTTGAGAATTAGAAGGGTTAATTTTCAAAGAGGGTTGGGTTGAAACTATATGTAATTCTCTCAAATCAGTGTTTATTTTTTAACGGCCGCTCTCCAGTCTTCTGGTTTAAAGGAGTAATATACCTGAGTATCATCTGCATAGAAGTGGGCTTCACAGCTTTTTAGACATTTTCCTTGGTTTGATGAATAAAGTGAGAAAAGTAATGGACTAATTATCGCACCCTGTGGCACACCACGCACGACAGGCAGCTGCTTCGACACACTACCTCCGTGCTGTACATTTTTTGTTCTATTTAGCAAGTAAGTTTCTAATAATATCATTGCTGGTCCTCGGCATCCAACACTATGAAGTACGTTAAGTAGTATGTTGTGATCTACAGTATCAAAAGCATTTGAAAAATTCCACATGACAAAGGCTGTTATAAGACCTCGATCAGTGGCTGTTATGATATCGTCCGTCACTTTAATATTGTAAGAGCAGTGGTACAACTGTAATCTTTTCTAAAACATGACTGTGTTTCAGGCAGTAAATTGTATTCATTGACATATGATTTTAATTGATGTTCCATAACGCGTTCGAGAACTTTAGATAATAACGTCAATACACTAATTGTTCTTAGGTCTCCAAGATCTCTTGGATTGTTTCCTTTAGGAAACGGCATCACCATTGCATGCTTCCAATTCTTTGGGAATTTTCCCCTCAGAATACGTGTATTAATAATATAGGTGATGTAGGTCGTAAATGTAGGACAGCATAACATTATCAAGTAATATTAATATTATCATGCCCAGATGAACAAGATTTTATAGAATTTATAATTCCTTGAATAGTCTCGGTATCGACTGTACTAAAATTGAAATTGAAAGTGCCGTTAACGTTGGGGAATATGGTAACCGATTGCTGTGTTTTATTTGAATTTGGTGTATGCAAATTGGCATTAATAAAAAATTGTTGATTTCATCCACATCACATAAATTACACGGTATGTCAGAAATCCTGTTTTTCTGCAGACCTAAATATGATAAGTTCTAGAGATGAAATCGAAGTAAACCTTTTTTTCCTGTTTAAACGTAAAGGTTGTGAGATTAGTTTTAAGATCAAGAGCAATATTGATCAAGAACAAGATTTTATCAAGATTAGTTTTATATTGGCTGAAAATAACCTAATTAATAGTAAAATTTTATAATTTTTTAAAAGATGTTGTTAAAAGAAAAATTGGGGCTGCCTAACCATTTCCTCGGGAAGAGGGACTGACTACCATAGCCGTGTTCCTCCCTCCAATATCAGTTAGGGATAGAGCATGACCACCTGCGAATATATTGTCACGAACACAAGATTTCGACGACCATAAACAAAAACAATTAATTAGACCACGGTCGGGGGCAAGGTGAATCGTGACGAACTTCTTACAACGAAAGCGAGGGTGCTTATGAAAACAGCAACAAGAGTAAAGATCGCAAAACAACGTTGAATATAAATAGAAGGAGGAAAGTAGTAGAGAGGACCAGTTGGGTCCAGACGTGTAGACTAGGACAAGTGCTATCGAGGGGGGCCGCCCGGAAGACGACCGGCCAGACGGACGGTTGAAGAAAAGAGGAGTAGAAAGAGTACCCGGCCTGAGACTGTGGTCCGTCATCGAAGGGTCCAAAGAAAAGCCGAACGCCCAAAGAAGAACCTACCATCCGCCTTACCAAGATGCCCTCCGCCACCTCTTGCTTTATGGAAGTCAGAAGGTCCGGACGACAGTCGATCTTGTAAGTCACCTCCCTCGCCTCTCACGCTCCAGCCCTTCGGTTCGCTGTGCCTCATTTTCTTCTTTTATTTCATTTCTGTTGTTTGTTGCCTTGACCTTTAGGTTTTCCGCCCCTTGCGAGAAATAAAACCTTTTCGCCTTTTTTCGTTTTAAACCGGTCTCTTTAACAGCAAGCTCTGCCCCCGTAGCTACCAACCCCTTACCTCACGAGACCGTGACACAGGCTCGTGACAATATGTATCATCACATCATCTGTGACGGGGTTCTTCAAAGGAGTCCTGAACAATCGCGAAATCTTAAAGATAAGCGGTGGCCTAAGCCACACTAAGCGAAAACATGAGCATACATTCTTTTAACTCATGTTTGATCCTCCTCTCTGAACAGTCAGCTTAGTCGCACAACTAGAACACTGGTCGAAACATTTTACTTATGCCGCTTAAACTAAATCTGCATTTTCAACGCCATATTTTCACAAGGCAAGTGAATAACTGCACTTCACAGCCAGGTACTGTTAAGCGGTTTTTAACTAACGCTGCCTACTATTACATCGATTAAATATTATAATTCAAGTAAATTGTCAGAAGTTTGTCTATTTTATATTTCACAATATCACAGTCTTTACTTTTGTTTTTGTTTAAGTTATTAACGATTGGTAATGGTCAGCTATATTAAGTATATCCAGGTAAAAAGGAACAGAAAAAGAAGTGTTGATATTGTGAATCATTTAATTTCTTAGATATAAAGTGTATTGGGTGCTGATAACTGTATTACACTAACAAAGCAATTTGAACATTGGCAGTAGTAAGTGCTTTAAGTACACAATTTGGATGTTTTTTCTATATCAGAAAATTTCGTTAATATTTTCCCCGGAAGTAGGTTTCTTTACACTGCCAACAAGTTCTGAAATTTTGTTGATTTAAAACGGGAAGAAATGTTTTCAAAATTTCTTTTTCAAAAAAAAATATTTTTTTTTTGAAAATAGTCTAATTCTTGCCTGAGATATTGTTTCCATTTTTGACGTATTAGTAGATTGGTTCCATTTCTTGATACATTGATAAATTTTCAGAGTTAACGTAAATAAAATTCTACCATCTTTTCCCATTATGTCTGCTAATACCCATTCCTCCATTTCTTTGTAGTTTTCTGTTAACTATACCTCTCATTCCCTCTCTCTCTTTCCATACTGTCCCTAAAATTATCCATTCCCTTTTCATACATTTTTTTGAGGTTTTTACTAAATTTATCTAATTATTTTTTCGCAGTTTAATCATATTCTGTGAAATGCACCATATTAAATTTGATTTTCATGTTAGGGCCCTTTTAAATTGAAAATAACTATTACCATGCGTTGCAAATGTGGCTCATCCCCACACATGCGTTAGAAATATTTCTTATTTAGTCCCAAATTATCATCATACGAAATTCTGTTATATAGGATCCTTTTATATATATATATATACCCTATAAACGCCGTTGCCCAGTGTAGTTCGATTACCCGCGAAAAAACTCCCAGTAACCTGTGTCACCGGTTTGGCTTAAGAGTAGGTAAAATGCAAGCAGGGAAAATTCAAATGGAAATGTGGTCTAAAGGTTTCTGTCGTAATCTGGCCAATGCAAGTAACTAAATTTAATCTGAGCCAAATATCCTGTGAATTTCCTCACATCAACACAGATTCATCGGTCGGTTCGTACTATCTGATGGATCAGTTTCTGATTTGCAACTTGTGGCTTTGATACGTCGTGCGAAAATAAGAACATTCCATTACCATCTGAGCCATTCCTTTCGCGGAGGCCGGGGGATCGGTCGCTCTGCCGAATCATAAATATGCAACCATTCCCGCGCCCCGACAGACAATCGGATCAGAAAATAGCGTTTGATTGCGATTTCCATAAGTGAGCTTAATTCATTCCCGATGCAAATCAAACCCCCGGAGGCAATACATCTGTAATAAAGTGAATAAAAGCGTATTGCAGGAGCGGATCTGCTTGAATATTTCAGCCGTGGCCACGGTATGACAGGGAGAAGGAGGGAAAGGGAGAGTGAAAGGAGAAATTTTTTTCCGAGGCGGTCTCCTCGGGGACGTCGCTGAAGGCGGGATTATGAATTTTTTTCTGTTGGATTTTAAAATAGCACCGGGGGAGGAGAACGCTCGGTTCGTTGTCTTCGATATCGGTAAATTGCATGTACGCATTTATCAAATATTTTTCCGAAGGCTCGGTTTACCGCGTTTTGGCTCGTAATTTCAAGTTTAAAGTTATAATCTCGTACATAAATACAGAAATGTATTCCTTTCATTCCATTTATTGTCTCACTGAAGTATTTGTGGTAGTCAGCCTTTGAAGAAAAGTTGTACTCTAAATTTCTATAATTTGTTGTCAGAGTATATGCGCATTATGAACATACATATATTAGATAATATGGTATCAGACGTCAACATTTTCTGACTCAAGACGTTTTGGCTTGCTGCATGTTACCGTTGTGATCTACTCAGGGAAATTTTATCTCATTTGTTTCTTACTAAACTTTCAGTAATCAATTTTCCAATTAAATTACCCTCTAAATTTAGAAAGCTTCTTTTCCTTCATTAGGCACCATCTTCTTGAAGAATGTATTAGATCGACTATTTTCAGTTGTGATGCTGCAGCTCTGAGTTGCTCTATGTAGCTACGTTCACCCGTACTTTCAATTATAATAATTTTTACATGTTATATTAACATCTATTGTATACAATATTTCTTTTTCATTTTTCATCCTTCTAAACATTTCTTCGTTTGTCATCCTTCCATTCATCTGATATCATCCAGTCCATCCGTAACATTTTTTTGTGTCAGAATTATAAAATTTTAAAAAACCTTATTGACCTATCTCAGAAATGTTCTCAAAATTGCTCAGTTCAGAAAAAAATTATAATTTCACTGTATATGGATAAGAAAGTATAGAAAATTTAAAAAAGTATTAATTCCAAGTATAACAAATTCTTCAGAAATGCCACGACACGTGTCATAAGGTTTAGTCAATATCGTCACATCCGTTTTCGAGATATTCTCAGAAATTCACAATGTTCATCGGTCAATATAAGGAATGCTTCACGCATTTTAATATTAATTTGGGACATAATACAGTCTCTAAAAGTCTCTTAAGTTTTATACGTTCAGCAAGTTTGGAGATATAGATTGCCACCCACAATGCGACACACACACCATTCACCACAGAACCACAGAGTGTCCCTAAACCGGGCAAAACCTGAAATCTTGATTTTTGGGGTGATTTCAGTACTTTCCTAACTCTTATTCCTGCGGGTATATACTGTCAGAAAAGTAATAACTATATATGCATAAAGGAAAATTCTCTGCGGGGCTGCCTTGCGAGAAATATGTTGTTGAAGAAAGAATACATCAAGTTAATTTTGAATTTCTTTCAATTTTAATTACACTAATTGAAACTTTGATAATTTTCCGTTAATCACTGAGCTTTAAAACAATATAAATGCTGCTGTGATGACATATCTGGAAAGCCAGTGGTCAGCAGTTATGAAGACTTTGTTATCCATATTTTTATTACTATACGGTAAGATTAGTTTATTGAAATTGATGATTTCATTACTTATATCGTGAGGTACAAACAAGGTGCATCATACTACGTCCGCAGGTGTGTTGTATTAACTAATTTTTATTTATAAAAAAATCACCTTTATGGCACTTTTAATCGATCACACTTTTTTGGTACTTTACTTGTGACATTAAGTAATTTAAATATTACGACAATGTATGTTTGTTGGTTTAAAATTTTCTGATACAATTATTTCCTTTTTTTTTTTCTTGTTTTTGTTTGTATTGTTATCTAGAACCAATCCACAGCTAGAATATTTTGTACAATTTGCTTGTAGTTTTAAATCCTGAGAAAGCCTCAGACAGGAGCCGAAACGTCAACTACTAGAAGTTTTATTAAATAAAGTTCTTTCGGGGAGGATTATAGTTTTGATTTCAATTCGGATGATCGTTGCATGGTCTGTCCTGAAAACCTTTCGAGTTGTTAAGATGTAATGTTTACAGAACGAACCTCATTATAGCATTGGAATAATTTTTGGTAGTGATTATAAAAGCGGTCAACTAAAATCTCTTCTATTTAGTTACAAATCCATTGTTGGATGTTGACAATTATATTGTAGCGGTTTCTTATACAAACTGGCTTTACTTTTCTAAAACTACAACAGTCTTTACACACACAGAGATTTTGTACTACACTGACGTCAGTATTACATTTCACAATTACATAAACAACTACTTGTTTTTCCCTAACAACGACCTATACGGGGCATTCGCTACACTATCCCTCCCCGTCTTCAGGGTCGCCCTCGACCCTCGGACGATCTACTTCCATATCAGCGAACTGCTACTGCTACGGGTACTGCTACAGCTACCGCTACTGCAACTGCTACTGTTCCTGCTTCGGCTACGGCTACTGCTACGGTTACGGCTACTGCTACTGCTGCTACTACTGCTACTGCTACGGCTACTGCTACAGCTACTGCTACTGCAACTGCTACTGCTACTGCTACTGCTACGGCTACTGCTACAGCTACTGCAACTGCTACTGCTCCTGCTACGGCTACGGCTACCGCTACTGTTACGGCTACTGCTACCGCTGCTACTGCTATGGTTACGGCTACTACTACTGCTACTGCTGCTACTGCTACAGCTATGGCTTTTGCCACTGCTACGGCTACTGCTACTGCTAATGCTACGGTTGCGGTTACTGCTACTGCTACAGCTACGGCTACTGCTACTGCTGCTACTGCTGCTACTGCTACGGCTTCTCCCCTTCTTCAGAGATTCCGCCTGATCCTTGCCAAATCCATTTGATTAACTCCATTGAGCGGGTTAGACTGCAAATCTTGTACAAAAATTAATCAGCAGCAAATCGAAATCAAGCAGGCCAATCCTCTTTCTGACCATGAAAGACACCAGGGATGACCAATCCCATCCAATGCTCCAGGTAGAAGAGGGACCTGTCTCTTGAAATCCTCCAAGCAGGCCAATCCTACTTCTGACCATCAGAGACACCAGGGATGACCAATCCCATCCAATGCTCCAGGTAGAAGAGGGACCTGTCTCTTGAAATCCTTCGCTGCTCCTGCAGTTACTGAAATCCCCAGCAACTGCTTCATGGCTCCAGACACACAACCCAGTGGTCAACCATCACCAATTCTTGTACTAAAGATGAACAGCGCCCGTCTCCCAATATGAGTTACAAATGTGGGTGTAGCACTCAAACGGGCCACGCGCGCCAGCCGCACGCAGTCAATCCATTCGAGTGTTATCCTAAATCTAACTTAGCTGTAAGTCCTGTGGAATCTCGAGTCGCGCCAGCCGCTCAACAACTCCATAACGCCGCACAGACTGCACTCCTCGCCTCTCCGCCGCGTGCCATCGCCATCACTTCTGTACGCCATCTCAGGTCCACCAAAATTTTTCCGCTACTTCGGTTCACCAAATCCCGGACAGGCCCCCAAATTTGTAACGTTTCTACGTACAAACAGATTTAGTTCTTCCGAAATTACAACCGTCTTTACACACACAGAGATTTTGTACTACACTGACGTCAGTATTACATTTCACAATTACATAAACAACTACTTGTTTTTCCCTAACAACGACCTATACGGGGCATTCGCTACAATATTAATAATCGCAAGTATACCTGGTTCAGTGTGCACTATTTCCCATATATTCCCATATATGAATTTTTTATCGAGCACAATTTTTCCTTTCTGTATCACATTTGCTCTTATTCGTACCGTACGTGCCCGTTCGAAGTGTTAAACATAAGAATCCCCATCAGGTCTGGATAATTACTTATATAATGCTCGGTAATGTAGTGATGAAGTAGTGAAACTCCTCATCATCAGGTCTTCGAAAATTATAGGTACTACTGTTAGTTACACTGGCGGACGTTTAATTATTTTGGGTGGGTGTAATAGTAATTTAAACCATATGAACTTCTGAACGTTGATTTAACCATAAGCTACTTACGTAGGTTGTATTTTCTTTGAGTGAGTACTACTTAGAACATAATTTGCTATTTCTTGTCAGAATTGTGAAGCGAAAATTGCATTATTTTTAAGTAATCGAAAAATAGTTGCATGTTTTAGCAGAAGCCGGTGTATAATGTATGAAAAAGCTGAACGGATTCTTAAATAATCTTCATTCTAAAACGATATTGTGTAGGTTATTTGTGCACTAAATATTTTTAAAATCAGCGCAAATAGAACTGACACAATTTGCCAATCAGCCAGTTCATTAGCACTGCAAAAGTTTCGTTTTCATTTGGAATAAATGTGGTTCTGTGGTACTTATAAGCAAAAATAAAAATAATGATAGTGATTTTAGGTTCAATGATAAAATTGAAAAGGAAAAATAATATTTTAATGCTGATAAGTACTACATACAAAATGTTACACGAATATTTTAAACTGTAATAACTCTCACGTTCCACAAACAGAAACAGTACGCATCACAAATAAATGAACCACTTAATCTATCAGACAGCACTTCAAAAACAGGCAACGATTAAGAGTAAACACTATTCGCATACTATTTTCATTAATTTTTGAGTTCGATAATTCTAGTATATTATACAGATATAAAAACTAAACTCAATTTAATCCGGCGTCTGCCATAGAAACCAACTCAAGAATGCATATATCCAAAATATTCGTTGAAGTCCATTTTATACTCCGTCATGTTGGAAATCCAAGTATAGCTTCCAGTGTTTTCAGTTTCAAAATTAAATCTCTAGTACTTCGTGTATTTGTAGATCTGAAGATATAATTTCGATGTAAGTACGTTCCATTATTTTTGCGATTATTTTCTATGTATTTTACACATTTTTCATATTTAATTCGTTTAGCTCTATAGGGGCAAAGCGTGTTTCGTATACTCATTTTTTTCTGACATTGAGTTTTCAGGTGAAGCTTATATTAACGTCGATCCGTTGTTCAGCCACTTCTTATAATTTCTTTATGATATTTACTGCTAAAACTACAAGCAAATCTAGAAGTTACTAACTTGAGTTAGTTTGAAGACGACATCCAATTTTCGAATAATTTGCTATTATTATTAAATTGGTCGTAGCGAAACGACAACACTGTAGACTGAAGTCGTATACATTTCCTGCTCTCTGCTTACCGAATCCATTTTGAAACGTGCCCAAATCCAATCTTTAGCCAGTTTTACGTCCCATTAGGGGTTCACTGAAAGCTTCTGTTTTTATATATATGATACAATTAATAAAATACTCAATGTATAATAGTAGTTATTTTTACAAGTTTGCTAAAAAAGTGGAATATATGTTTCATACGTGGTATGTACATATGGTCGACGTCAAAATATTATAACATAAGCAGTGAAGAACCCCTTTATTTATTTTCACACGCCGCTCGCGTTATTGCATTGTTCCAATTAACAAATGGTCCTCGTCGGTTCACCTTTGGTATTGGGTACGTATGAATATATTTTCCGGAAAAAATTGTGGTAAATTCATATATACGAAAATCGTATTCTTATGCTCTTTATAGCGACACGTTTCTCGATGGGTCCCATCAATTATTCAACATTAATAATTAATCAAATGTTAGATACATTATTTCATCATTTTTAAGGTTTGTTTTAAACCTATGAAGTGATCTGTCGAGATGGAAGGCATTAAAATGCGATTTTGGCTCATGTGAGATATTTGGTAAAAAATTTAATTTCTTGATTTTATTATTGATGCATTAGTTTCAATCACTTTACTACATTTTTTACCGGGAAATATATACTTACGTACACAAGTTTTTCTAGATTACATATTACCCAAAGTAATTATTATTGTTTTTGTCTCATTACACGATTTACGTTTTAAATATTGGCAGTCGTGTTTGTTTCATTTACAAAATTGCTTGTTGCATATATTGGAAACATTTGCTAGCGAGTTTAATTAAATTACATCAAGGAAAATTATTTCAAACAAAAAAATGTTGAACTGTAAAATAATCCTTGCCTGAGGGTAGACGATCCCCGATCCCAATGCGCCTCTAACGTTGTTTCGCAGTTCGTCGAGTGTATTTCCTAAATGAAGCTCTAATATCCCACGGCCTGGTAAGCTGGCGAAGTATATCGCTCGTAGGCTTAATCGTCGACATGATTTTGAAAAACCTCTTAAACGCTCAGTTTAATAAGTTTCGAAAGTGTATACAGTCAAAGTTAGGTAACGCACTTCAAAGTGAGTTTATCTCAAAAGCTCCGGGTAACGGTTCCGACGCGCCATCCCCGAAGAGTAATTGAGGTTTTAATCTCTCCCTCGCCTTGTATTTGCCCATCTCAGCCCAGCGCTGATGTTTTTAGGGGAATTATTTAAAAATAGTCACGGGGAATTCTCCAATCTATCCTGGAATTTATTATACGTTTCGTGGAAACTTATATTTGTTGGAGCTTCAAAGCACACTTGCAGAAATACTTCGTGACTTTTAAAGGTATAATAATTAAATGCCTACCTAAGATAAGTTACTCACATTTCATGTCGAGCTTTCTATCAAAAGTTTGCCACCGTAAATACTTATAATATATTCCGCCGACAGTATTTAGAAACTTTATAATGCTTAACCTTTACTAACGTTAACACCAAAGGTTGGAACATTCTCTTTCATTTATTAGCTAGAGCTTTCTTGGAAAAGAGAGTACAACCAAGAAAGTGTTAATTTTGTTTAAAGTATCGACCAATAATACCTCAAGGCTTAATGATACGGGGATAGATAATACAAACATTGCATAGTCATAGTGGAAATATATTGTTGGATAGTAATGTCACATTATAAGCGTTTAGAGAGCCTTATAAAACTTTTTCATCGAATTTCATCTCAACTGCCCAAAAAGAAATTTAACCACAGAATTGTTAGCTGAAACAAATTACGATTACGGGAAAATAATTACTAACCGTTCCAACGAAGTGTCCTTAAATAAAAGGTCTCGTTTTTTAGGCGCGCCTTAGAAGAAGACTAAATCCAGCCAGCCTCGGTTGCTTTCGGTACCAGTCGGATTAGTCCAGTCTGTAGGATGAGTACATGAGGATGAGTTCTTGGTTTTATGCAAAAACATAAGTACGGTCATTTTGAGGGTTATTATTATATGGTGGAGGCGAAACAAAATCTTATATGTATAAAAAATTTTGTCGTACACTAAAAGTCGAAAATAAATCTTGAATGTAGAAATTTTGTCGATAAAGAATACGTAGTGTTTAGAATGGTGACATCTGCAATATTAACATTGACAACATCTAACAGTTGAACTCAGATTCAAGTAAATAAGAGTAACTAGTAGTAACTAGTAGTAACAAGTAGTAAATAAGAGTTAAACTCGGCAAGTGTTTTATTACTTCCTAAAACAAACCTTCTTTTTTCTTTCTCTCTCTCTCCCTCTCCCTCCCTCTCTCTCTCTCTCTCTCTCTCTCTCTCTCTCTCTCTCCCTCTCTCTCTCGCTGAAGATTACCTTCTCTCTCATTCTCTCTTTTTATCTTCTTCGTGTACAAACATGGTTACCATATCTTGATACTGAAACTTCATTTGAATCAGGTCTTACAATTTGGTTGCCAAATTTGATATGCTTTTGGATATATTCATATTGAAAAAAAATTTAAAAAGTCTTACCAAATGACTATTATATTTTAATGGATCTCTTCTAAGTTTATGAAATTCGAATGTAACAAAAAGTATTAGGGTAAGGGAATATGAAAAAATCCAGGTTGTTCAATACTGATACATGTGAGTAGAAGACTGAAACGGAAGCAATATTTGTGATTGAACTTTTGTTCCCTTAAGATTAAGACAGAGAAATTCATGTGCACAGAATTTTTTTTTAAACTATTGCCCCTTTTTATCAGTCATGTAGAATTTGTTATTAACAGAAAAAAAATCTTTGTTTGGTCATGCATTATGAATATCTTGCCAAAGTTTCTTAAACGATTTTAATTCAGTCTATATTCAATATCATCTTTTGAGAGAAGATCTCTGCAGTTTTAATGCATATCAAAATTTTTGAATCCTAAACTTTTTTGTATTTAAAAAAATTTTCAGTTGCAATTGTTTTATACATCCTGCTCTCTAACCCTTTTTGAGAGGCTAAAAAAATGTAGATGAACTTTCAAATCGGTAATTTTATATCAATTTCTTTGTTGAAATTATCGTCTGAGACGCTTTTTCTTTAGGGCGAAGTGATATTCATCGTGGAAAAAATATTTTCTCCCTCGGTTATTACAAAAATTTTCCTTATCAAAACCTCGTCATTATTCCCATTGGTTCCGTTTTATCTCAAAAAGAAATATGGTAACAAAACCCCGCCATCTCCTCTAGCGATCTATTTGAAGATTTCCAAAGAACGTTATTTGCTTCCCTACAAGCGCATTACGAGTGGAAGAGAGAGAGAGAGAGAGAAAGAGAGAGAGAGAGAGAGAGAGAGAGAGAGAGAGAGAGAGAGAGAGAGAGAGAAGAGGCAGATCGGAAAGGTTTAAATTGGTGACTATTTATACATTTCTGCGATGGCGGCCATAAAGCGGCAGTTCCTTACGTGCTCCCACATCTCGAGCAGAATGAAAAGTTAAATCCTATCGTAATCGTCTACGGCAAAGATCTTTCGCTCCTCTCCAAATTCCTAATATTCCGGCCATAAAACCACAAACGATTCCGCCTCTTTCCGATTCAAATCGTATCGCTTTCATTCGCAAAGTTCTAATTTCAGCGAACCTAATAAAGCATAAACTGGCAACTCAAAGACCTTTTCATGTATTTGGAAACGCAATACGGTTAAGCCGCGGTCATATTGATGATGTCAGTGTGACAGGCAATAAGGCGGACCCCATAATACAGCCCTTAGGGACGCCAATCCTCTTATCGATCACGATTGTACATATATGAACTGCTCCATGAATATACGCACATCAGATAAATTTATTTTCATGGGGAGTCGGATGGTGAATGTGAAATGGGAATTAGCTTTCCTTACCTTCTTCCCCCTCAATTTCTGCCCGGCTTCTTCCCGGCCGTCGTCCTCTTCCTTTTGTTTCTTTTTGTTTAAGTTGTCTGACAGTGCTTGACACACACGAGGCCGGATTTAGGAATGAAACCTTACGTACCTATTCATCCTGAACATTGTTGGTAAAATGTTTGTTCCCTGTGGAGTGACGAAGTTTTTTTTGGAACAACACACACCTCGATCGGTCCTTTACGTTTCGCGGCATTTGTGTATCATGGCATACTGGTGATCCTTTTCGATATCTTTGTAGAAATCAGTTTTATAAATCACAGGTAGTTTAATTGTGACAGTGAACAGAAAATCAGTAACATTTCAAAATAAGAAAAAAGTAAAGCAACTTCAGATATATTTGTTGTTGTGTAAGAATAATAAAAGTATATGAAAACTACTCCGGAAAAATGTAAAACTATCTTTGAAAATTAATATCAGCATTACTTGGAAAAGTTTTTCCGAATCAAAAGTTATTTGCAAACAAGCAACAAACTCAAAACGTCAAAAAAATTTCTTCTTTCAACTAGGGGAGTTGCTGGATACGGTGGTGATACTATTAATTTTGATGTGAAATATTGCTACTAGCGAAAGATGGGTTAAAATTGTTGCCTCGCCAGAAAATATTGCGTCATCCAACTCATCTTCCGCGTGGTATTTTCCCTAGTATTCATATTGTAATAATTTATACTTATTGTTACAGAAAATATGTTTCCTCCATGTAAAGTAAATCAGATTTCTAATTTGTGGTTCAGTGTGTTTAGAACATGCAAATTCGTAACTCGATATATTAAAAGATTTTCAATATCTGTACACCTACTTCTTAAAGTGCTTTTATTTTTATTATCGATTAGTCTTTAACTGTTAGTAGCTTTTTCATGATAATAAAGAGCCTTCTAGTTTATTTCATTTCGTTTCGATCACAAATAAATTTTTCTCCCCAGGTGTTGTGCCAGGTGTATATTTATACTTCATTATTATTGTGATCTATAGGTAGCGGACCTGACATGTGTTAGTGTGGATACTACTACCATTTATTTTCTACTGTTTAACTTTCTATCATACTGGGATTCACGAAGCTGTTGATTATTGAATGGCGTGATAATATATTATAATATTATCATATTTAAATTGTCCCAAACTATGGCCGATTACTGAGCTTTGCTTATACCCACTATACATTGTAGCGCATTGCGTAAGGCAATAATTTAAGTATTTCATTTATTGTTATTCATCCACTTTTTCATCGTCGCAATTCATTAGGTCATTTCACTCATGCATTATTACGAATATCGCTGAGACAGTACTACTTACCTCAGCGATACCCATATTACCATTTACACGTTTCCGAATGCCAACGACATACCCGTGTCGTCGATTATACACACTTCAAATCGAACATCTAACGAGTGAAATAACACATGTATTTCGTAAACGAATAGATATAGTCATCAGCAGAAATGAGTTTCATTTCAACGGGAATAATGGCGAGCCATGGTGTTAGGTTTAGTTGCTAAACACACTTTGGACGCGTATACCTGCTTTCCTGCTATAATTGACACGCGTGTATGTTCTGCTATGATTATTTTTCCCACTTATCCGCTTTAGCTAGCAACATCTCTGTACTTAGGCAGTTTCCTTCCCATTTTACGACTTGAACACATACCGTGTTACACTTACTTGCTTCCGTAACCTGTACGTAAGTACTCGCTTAGAAGTCCTTATCCACCATAACGTAAATATTGTATCCGTAAAAAAATATAGATTAAATTCACTCCAAAAACAATGTTTTATGTTCACAGACCTTGTCGGTAATGTCCTGAGTGAAAACTGCCCACAGCTTTAAATGAGCAAATAATATAAAGTCTGGTGCCTGAGCATTTCGATCCACATTCATAGCATCCTGATTACCGACTGATTTACTGTTTTGAAACCAATATAGGTTCAGCAAACCCTTATGTAGGAGTATCTAATGTTAAATGATTATGGAATGAATTCGGGGTCGACAATACAACTCTCATATATTACCTTTTATTGTAGCCACACTTATAATCCACTCAGTAATTTTACATCAAATCGGACGGAGAAGTTCTTTGAGAATTACATGAAATATAAACAAAACTACATTTCACCCATACTTTACATTTCAAATTGTATTACTTTACTTATTTTCGAAGATTATTTTATATACAACACTTCTATTAATTGTTGGTTGAAACAAACTCGACTGACTAACTACTGAAAGCTGGTTTGTACCTTGGTTTTATACTTTGGTGTTTTCACTTCTAATAGTATAGTAATAATACTTTATTGGCACAGTGATATTGGTATTTCAGATTATTATACAGTTACTATTCAATTATAATTGAGTACGAATATTCTAAAAACTAACATTTTTTATCGTCAACTGGGAATAAAACCCAGCCTTTCAATCTAATATATCAATTTAGATTTATAAGTTACTTAAACATACGGGTGCACATTTATGGCTCTAAGTTTACTAAAGCTTATTTTAATATTTTGTTGTGAAATTTCTTTGAGGTTTAGTTGAATCATCCCCAAATACTCTCGATATAATTTTCGTCTCTGACTCAGAAGTTAAAGTAGTCTATTAATTACTTAGGAATCGATTCGGCGACGGATCGATCTTTCTTCGAAAGTAGATCCTATATTCACTTGGTCACACAGAGAGCAAAGCTGCAAACATTTTAAATTCATTACAGGACGACTAGCGACAGAACTAACAAAGACTCCATCCAAATTAAATGTCCCTAAAAGCTACTAGCTACTGTGACAATAGCTATTATTGTACTGTGAGAACTGTGTGAATAAAACATCGACTCTTAAATAGTTTGAATGAAGTCTCCGAAAGGGGAGGAGGGGCGAAGTAAGAATTCCTTCTATTTCTTATGCGTGCTTTGGAGACAATTCCCTCTATATTTCTCAGTTGACACGGCCGGCGTTGCGAGCTTAATAAGGTGAAGTTTGTCCGATTGTAATTCGAAGACAAATGAGGAATTTAACTTTTGTTTAGCAGACAACAATATTTAAAGTCTACTCTGGTTCACGGGAAATGGGCAGATTTTCGAAGGTGGAGTTGAATAAAATTCGGAAACGAGTCTGCATCAATTGAGTTGGAAAAAGAAACTCATAACGGTGATGTTTACTTAGGCGGTATCATTCTCAACCCTTTTAATCCTGATATAGATATAAAAACAAATATCCCTTTATGCGAATCCTTTAAATTTCCCCTTTATTAAGTAAACAACCAAAAAAGTGGTTTTCAAACACATTTCGTATCCATGAGGGTTATAGGTAAAAAATCTCTAGTAATTTCGAGCTTAGTACAAAATCGAAAACAGGTTGCGAAAACATTAGATAGATAACTGTGCCATAATATTTGTTTTCCGAGGCATCTCCCATCATTCACCCCCAACATTTTACATCGCATCAGACCGAGAGCGACAGAGAGAGGAAGAGAAAGAGAGAGAGAGAGATGAAACGTTATACGTTAGCATGTTTTCCATAAATAACGAATTCAGAGCGTTTATAGGTATTTCGTGAACTGTCATAAATTAGGAAGCGAAAGCGCAGAGGTCTGCGCCACGAGGACATAAATAACGGCTTTGGCGAAGTGCTGATATTCCGTGTTTGCGAATAATGATGACATAGCTAATTAAAATATAGCAATTACAGAAAGCGTTCGACAAATACGTACCACCCGAAACGGATGGGATTTTATTCCTTCCGAAGATCGTCTGCATTCTTTTGTAGCCACTATGAAATACGAGGTAATTGCGTTAGTGCTCCATTTTTGCTTACAACCCTGGAAATGGACCATTTTTACAACCATCGAATAATGCTACCGTAACCAATAACGAGCAATAATAGGATATTCTGTTATAATCCGGTTAAAAAGCACAACAACATAGGATTTCAGTTGCTCAAATTTTTGATTGAATATAAGATGGAACGGTGATCTCCAAAGTAGATTTTTAAATATATTAAGTTCATGAGCAAATATTTCTACTTTTATCGACAAGTTTCTCTATGTTATCCCAATATACGATTTTTCATAATTGTTGAAATTAGTTTTATACAGCACATTGGATCGGTCTAAAACATTCCTTTTATCCTCCACTTGACTAAATAAAATACTAACATTCTTTAACAATTTTGTAGTCACTAAAATTTCCTTCTCTTGTTTCAAAAGATTAATATATTTTGAGGTTATTTCTCTTCTAAGTGGTGGAGATCTATATATCTTAATTGCTTACCCAATGTTCACAAAGTGACATATCGATGAGACTAATATTGTTTTCAACAAAAGCCCCTAACATTAAACTTTAAAGTTTATTACTAATATGTTAACATTTTTCTCCAATCAGAAGAATAATTTCTATGTTAGCGATTCTTTTGTATATCCCAAAATCCAAAAATAATTTTCAATTTTCAGTAAATTTTACAATCATATGTTTGGACATCACTTTCTTGAATCACTTTTCTTGAACATTTCTCTACAACTAGTATAACCAAAAATTCGAAGAAAAGACATCAAAGATCGTAACACCCAAAAAAAGTTAAATTTATAAAACTTTAGTATCTCTTATCTTTTATTAACACCGACGTTGATATCGATGTTTGCGCTGTCCCTTCAAGAAATGTCCAATTAAATAGAGAGAAGGGGAAGCCTAACAGTGTTTTTTGTTAGATACCAGGTTGATCAGAAGTAAAAATTAGAGTGTCATCTTTGACTGAAACAGCATACCTTCTACCGCTAGCATATATCTGAGTTACTTTTCTCATCATGCTTTCAAAATGAAAATAAATTTAATTATGGGATTAACGAATGCAGCACGAAAATCTCTCAGCATTCTTAAGAGAAGGTTATTAAATAAACTGTAACATATACTCTTAAATAATTTGTATCAACCATAATTATCAATGTCAACTACTCTCCATTTGGTAGATTAATTGAGATTCACAAAGGAGATACCTCAAAAAATTATTGTTTTGAAACGGGAGAAAGAAATGTTAGTGGCAAAAAGGTCGTAAAATAAAGTTGGTAATTTATTTAGCCAAGTGAAAGATAAAACGTACGTCAGGCACACCAAAGCACGGATAACATCACACAAGTGCCATACTAACAGAAGAAAGGATGTCCTTGCGTCAAATGATTATAATTCTGGACATCGCCCTAATTTTAATAATATAGAAATACTTTTATAAATATATAAAATAAAAGAAACAAAAACAAAATTTAATAAACTATATATATATATATATATATATATAAATGTACATAAAATCAAGCAAATTACATTTATAGTATACTTACCATCAATATCGCCAGACCAATACTGACCTACTTGAGTCCTATTTGACATTTACTTGAGTGTGTTTCACTTAATGTCTAATTACAAGAAGATTACACTTATGAATGCCATCAAATATTTGGGGTTTATTTCCCCAAATTAATGATTGGCAATCACAAATTTTTGTTCCTATATATTTTTAATCCGGTAACAGTTTGTTTGTGGTAACTAAAATTTGTAATGTCAAATTGATTAACAAATAATTGCCAATTATCATTTCCCTAGTCATGACTAGGGTCCGGATTTATAGGCAGAAAAAATTGAAGAAAAAGGCGCCTATAAAGGCAGAAATTTTGGGTCAAAAAGGCAGTAAAAACCAGAAAAGGGCAATGTTATAGGCAAAAAAATGCAATTTGCCTAAATTTCGGACTTTATTGATAACATGATAACTGATAAGTGATACAATTTTATCACAGGGTACGGCATTCGGTAAAAATTTATTTATTAAGCCCTCTTGAATAAATCTGCTAATTGTTACATTGTTTGTTTTGTCTAATTGTTTCACAGCAATTAAAAATGTTGCATTTGCAGTATTTTCAGACAAAACGCCAATTAATTCACTATATAGCGACCGCATGCATCAGTTGTTTCGTCGACGACAAAGTATAAGAACTTATTTTCTATACAAGTCTTAATTTTTGAAATAGTTTCATTGTAACATTGGTCCAGTTTGGTTTTCCTTAATATACTTTCGTCAGGGGCATTTTTTTGAACCATTTTCGATGAGCATTTTAAAACTAGGAATATTCAATTTATATAAGGGAATATTCGATTCAACCATAAACCGACATAAATCTAATTTAAATTCTGTTTCTTCGCTTTTTCTTGAATTGACTGAAATTGATTGCCTTATACTTAACTGGAAACTGGAACTGTCATTGGAAATTTTTCCCGCACAATTTCTTTGATGAAAGCGAGTTTTACAATGTTGATCGATAAAATACCTTTTGTTACTGGAAATTGTTGTTGTTACTAGTTCTTGTTCCGATATAGAGGGGATAGCTTTAATACTAGCCAATCATTTATCTCAGAAAATTAAGAATTGCGAATCGAAAACAGGAGACAAGAAACAAATATAATCGGAACAAATAGACAAATCATTGTAGGAACAACTTAAAAGGTGGTAAGAAAAATGTTGGAGATAAGACAGACGAAAATTTGAACGTGAATAGAAAAGGTTACATTTTTAGGCAAAAAATTATGCAGAAAACACAAAAATCTATAAGGAAAGAACACCGCTTAGGAATAAAAAATCTTGGTTATAGGAAGAAGTGAGAACGTAGGATGAGAAAGAGACGATGGAAGACTCAATACACCTTGGTTAAAAATTGAGTTTGGGAATAACGTCAAAATGTAAAAAATGGGAACACACACTGTGGAAAAGAAACAGAATTCAAAAATATTGGGTAGGTGTAATAAAATTTTACTTTTTACATGAGTTATTCATAACTACTCAAATCATCATCGAAGCATCATATTGTTCATAATTAAGCAAATGTGTTGACGTTGCATAAATTATACCTGCACCTAGGTTGACTACAGGATAACTTTATGACCAGACTTTATGACCAGTTGCATATATAACTGGGTATAACTAAAATACTGTACAAAAACAGTTGCAAAGTGAGATGAAAATTTTCTAAAAATTAACTCAAGGTACCTTGTAAGAAGCTAATAGGTATTGCTGTGACTGCAAGATACGAGAATCAAAACTTAACACAAGAGGAGGAAGACTTCAAAAAACTACATGGCGTTATAACAGAAATTGATAACAGTATCTTGAAAGGAAATTCATGGAACCAAATAGGATATCAATCTATCACAATGCGGAGAGTCAAAAATCGTTATGCGCAATTTCATACACAAAAACATTCATAAATATACGCATGAAAGAGTACCACAAACATGAAATGGGTGGTAGACTACGCCATTAATACACAGATTGCAACGTTATAAATGAATGACCTAAGAGCTACATTGACACTTGATCACCATATATTGGAAGCTGAAATTACCCTAGAAATATAAAGAGAACATCTGAAACAATATGTAATAACGAACTTGAAAAAGTACCGTTTGCTAAATGTTTTATCATAATTCTGTCACAAAATCGTCAATGGTTTTTCAGAGAACCCTAGAAAAGGAAGATTATGGAAGGCTTAACAAAATTCTTGATTTGATGAGCATATTAGTTAGTACACATGATACGGCTGAAGTAGGAAGTGGGAACAGAATAGCAGGTAGAATGAAAGTAAGAAAAAAGCTAACAAGGTTAAGAAACTGTTTAAAATGATTTCATGCAAAATAGCACCAAGGCAAGATTGTATGCGATGAAGCCAAGAGAAACTCTTTTGTAATGATAGCAAATCATAAAATTGAGGAAAGAAAATGTTGGGAGATTAAAACTTGCGTGTTATCAAGTTCAATACTCATGAAAAAATGCCTAGGAGAACTCCACCTTATGGAAGGTAAATTGAATAGTGCAGAAAAAAATGTCGAAAGCGTAGGGACAGATACAATAAAATCAGAAACAGAAGTGATGTTATCAAGGACTAAGTAGTAATATAATGACCATATCAAAGGATACGTAACGCAGGCAAGTTATATGGTTTGAACACAGATGATGAAATGCTCCCAAATAATTAATTAATAGCAACTGCTGAAGAGGCGAAAGGGATGGAAGCTGTAACGAAGCTAATTTTTCATGAATCATGATTAGGCTATTTCACCTACATCCTTTCGTAGAGAAAGTTGAGACAATCATCTTGTGAGCCTTAACTTTTCACTTTCGCATTTATTTGGTCGAACCACAGTTAGAGGGCAAAATATAATATCGGTCCCCAGATTTTGATCCTGAAGATAGGTACAAAATTGCCCTGATTGATACAGAGAGATAGTGCCTATCTAGATCATCGTGAGGTAATATTCAATAACTAGTATTCTACTCCGATCCGTACTTCCTCCGAGGGGCAACTCGTCTCTATTTTTATTATGTGTTTTCGTGTTGGTATTGCTTTGGCGATCCGTCATAGTGGTATTGACGCATTCATGTTAGTACATTCATAGGCTCGACCCTCGTTGAACCTCTTGCGCCGTCACCATTGCCTCCGTAATTTTTTCGATCATAACGTAATAGAAGTCTTCCGAAATTCCGCTCTAATCCATAACTACCGTCAAAATTTTCCTTGCTGCTTTTAGCGTATTAAAACCATAACTAATCTCTCTTGACGATCAGAAGTAGTTTGGTAGTTTCTCATTTGCTTATTATACAGCAATCTCCTGCTTAGTGCATCTTTGCTCTGTAACCTATTTTTAATTGCACGTTATTCTAGTCGGATGCTTAATTAAACCATCGCGTAACCTAGCGTTATTTTGCGCTCCGATTAATCAGTTTGTGAATTTGTAAATAACGTATTAATATTTTCGTAATTCCATTGTTTTCATTTCGCACCGAATGTAAATAAAATTAAGTTTCTTTCCCCTCGTTGCACTTGCTTGTTGTGTGTTTTACTGTTGCCAAAATTTTCTTAACTATAATATACCAAGTATTTTTCAGAGTTCTGTGTTTATTTTTAAGAACTTCCTGGAATTTATTCCGAGTTTAAATTACCCGGACCTACAGACAGCAAAGTATATAAAAACTGGCGCCCTAGGAATCTCCGTAAACGCGTAAGTCCGAGAAACCGAGACATCAAGCGCCATTACAAAGTTGACTATCTATCCGCCTCTTGATTCTCGTCGTGCACGCCGACGATAATGAAGGTGTGCGAAAGGCCGCTACAAGGCGAAGGCAAATCTGGACTGGGTATAAGCAGCTAGTGTAAGAAACCTCACGAAGAACAAAAACAAAATCGATTATGGCAGTTGTGTGTCGGACAGTAAAATAGATAATACTTAAATGGAGACACTTGTATCTAAGTTAATATAAAACCTCTTCTCCTTACTTCCAGAGCTATTCCCATTTTGTTTATTTTATGTAGAAAAAGTTGTATCCACTATTTGTATAGATCAGTATATATTCTGTGTGGTGCTTGTATGAAATATAAAAGGCACTGCAGTTGGTTCTATTTTTTCATGTGGTTTTATTATTTGAAGCCATTTCAATGAAACGTAATTTGTTAGTATTTCCGTGATGTTTAACAAAGAGTCCTGTATTTGAACGAATTTAACGAACGTAATATTGATAATGAATACGAAATTGCTATCTGTTATGAAGCTCCCTCCGTTTTTTCACGTATACATGTTATATTTTGCGACCTCCGAGCCACATACACTGCTGTTAATTGCGCTATTTTGCCCTGTGTAATTGATATGGTTTAAATATTGTTTCTGAAAAACCGCAAGTCGCAACGAAAAATAAAAATATTATTAATTTGAACATCAAAACATCCTTTGCTTTGTATTCCGTTGTATTTAATTTTTGATGGGTGAAATTCGAAATATTTTCTTTCTCCTATAATCCATCCGTGCCCTCAGACTCCTCTTTTTGCCGAGAGGTCGTAGAGATTTGCATAAACCGTTCTCTTTTAATCAACGACAGAGAAAAAATCTCGCGCCGAATTGCTCATTATGGCACTTCACGTTGACATCGAACGAGGAGAGCTCGTTCGGTGAATATTAAAACACTAGTGCCATAAAAGAAACGCAGTGAAATCTATTAAATATAAATGCAAATTAGTACCAAGTGGAAGGCAGAGGGAGAGGTGGGGAGTCAGAGATGGTATAATGTCGGGAATAATGTTAAATTGAATCACTATGTACGATTACTTCGTAAACGGAACAATCGACGAAACGTCGGCTTTGATTTGAGTCACGTTGGGTATTTTGAAATTTGGTTCACAGTTGAGCTGCATGGAAATTTGGATATTACGTTACAAGCAAGGTTTCCTTCGCAAACATTTTCTAAGTTTTGTCTTCGTTCCCCCAAGTCTTACTAGACCCCCAAGTCTTACCGTCTTACTTCTTTTCAGGTTCTGTGGTTCCCTGCGCATTCCATTTTTCCTCTTTATAATTTTCTTCTTTGTTTTGTTTATTATTTTTTCTAAATTCTTTAGTATCCCCTAAGTTCGGTTGTTTCTACTAAGTCGTGACATATTTTCGAAACCTGGTACCTCTCAAAATCTGTCTTACCTACCTAGTTGTGTCTTTAACTCTCTCTAGATCTGTTTTCATATCAAGGTATATTTTTCCAGTTCCTTATTTTGCCTTTTTATTAAAATTCAGTTTTTTCTATCTATGGTCTATCTCATTTAGCATCTTCTGTTTCGTCTTCTACATTCTCTTTTTCGTATCCAATGTTTGCTTTTCATCACAGGTTGTCTTTCCTTTCCAAATTTCAATATTTTTTCAAAAATTCTGTCTTTAGACTATATTACGTTGTTTCCAAGCTTTGAATTCAGTCATTAAAATCTGTCCTCCCTCGGAACAATTTTTCAATTTCAACCTTCCTTTCCTTTATTGTTTTACTGTCTCCCAAATTTTTGTATTTCTTCATGATGTAACTTTGCTGTTTTCCACTTGTATGCAATACTTCTATCTATCTATCTATGTTTTCTGGTTTCTCTCAAGATCGGTGTTTTCTTCCAAGTTGACATTTACCTTTTAGATTTAAGCCCTCTCAGTCTTTTTAACAAGTATTTATTAGATTTCTGGTATAACGCGCAAAAGGTACAATACGAGCCTTTGTCTGCACTGACGGGAAAAATTGGTTCGAGAAAGCCTACTCATGGCAGGAGCGACATGTGACCACCACATGTGATTTTAAGCAGATTCCGTCAAAGTGTTTAGGAATGTATAATCCAGATCTCAACATTCCCATTTCATTTCCATGCTCAATCGTTCTGGCCGCAACTCGTATTTTTGAAAAAAAATATGTTATGATATAATTATTATATTATATGATTATGTACTATATGACATTATGATATAATATATTATTATATAAAAATATATGATGTTTGTTAACTAGTTATATCTGTTATTCCCTAGTTGTGATTTTTCCGTGTAAGGCATATGTCCCCTTTCGTTTCGAACTTTTATCTTTCTCCGAAGTTCAACATTTTACATTTTTCTAATGATCTGCTTCATCTATTTCGTTTTTTATATTTTCCATATTTTCATTTGACCTAAATTCTGTGTTCTGTGCCCAAGATCTGTTGTCATCCAAGATGTACCTATGTTGCCATTTCAAACATTTGTAACTTTTCCTTATTCATTTCCCCCTTCTCAAGTTGTCTTAAGATTTGAATCCATAAAAATCCATTCATTACCTCGTAACCCCTTTTTAAGTTAGGCTTCCTTTCCTTGAAGGCATGCCTTACTTCTTCTAAAATTAGGTATTTTTCAGCAAACATCTATTATTGTCACTGGGTTACACTTTTCATGTTGTTTTCTAGTTTTATGTCAAAATTCTATAATTCTCGATAAATTCTGTTGTTCCTTACCAATTGTCAGCAATCTTTATTTTCTCATCTTGATTCTCACGGTATATGTATTGTAGCAGATGTACACGCGAATAGCACAATGAGATTTTACTCTATTTTAATGTCAACAATAACATTTACAATCACAATAATAATTAATTGCTCTTCACGAAAACAGCAACCTATACGGAGCGTCCATTACAGTACCATCATGTTTTTTGTTTTAATCTCAAACTTCTATAATTCCCCACAAATTCTGTTCTTCCTTACAAATCGTTATTTATCTCTAATATCTCGCGTTCTGCAGGATCCCAGTTTTTCGGTTCTCCGTTTTATTTCCTAGTTTCGTGATACTTCTTACCAATATGTAACTTTTCTTTACAGTATTTCTCCTTTGCCAAGTAAACTTTTCATGTTCCAAATATATCTCATCTCACAACTTTAGTCTTTCTTGCCTACGACTTGTGTTCTATGCTACGATCTATTTTTCTTTTCAATTTGTTCCTATCCATTCCGGATTTTTGTTCACAAATGTCCCTAATCATACGCAAAACGTGGAAAATGATTTGGAGAATGTTCAAAACAACTTTGTGAATATTGGGCTCTGGGTATATCTCAAATTGTATTCAGTGAAAAGTTTATTCGATTCATCTCCTTTTTTTGTAAATATGCACGATGCACCATGCAAAATGAGATTGGATATATATGCACGAGAATATACGACGTCTATTCACTATGAAACTGCTTGATATTATTATCACATAGATCCTATGATCATAGATATGATAATATAAATAAGGTTAAAACTGAATGTAAAACTTGGAGAATTTTGTGAAGACTACAAAATTGAATGCCAAGCTGCATATACAGTTACAAAATGTAACGTAAATTCACGTTACAAAATATGTAGGGTGCGAAGAACTCAACACTATGTTTTGTGTGCGTGCGTGCGTGCGTGCATGTGTGTGCGTGTGCGTGTGTCTGTGTGTTCTGATTAAGGGATTAGTTGCACTTTTGGTCGTTTATGTGATGGTATGATGGCTGGGTCAGGGTCATAGTCAGATACTTGTCAGATGAGTGGGTTCTCGTGTGCGCTGATATTCTGAAAGAGTTTTGTGAATCGTGTTTTAATGTAAGTGTTTGTGTATTGGAGTATGTTTGAATTCGTATTGTAATTTTGCGTTGGAAATGATCCGTGTAGAATGTTTAATGATTGTCTGATGATGCGGTTTTCTAGTAGCTCGAGTGGTCGTATGTACGTTTTAACAGCTCTCTGTGTGTTCCCCCAATCTTATACCCCATGTTCCGAGGAGGTCCGTCCTTATGGAAGAAGATCGCTGCTGCTTGATCGCGTAAGGGGATGAGATTTTGGCGGGAACATGGTCATCGTAGGGTGGTGTTTGGCGTGGGGTTGCACGTATAAGTGGGGGTGGAAATCGCAACGGTCAACTTACGAGGTTGCTGACGCTACTATCCCAAGGGGTTAAACCTACCCTCATGTAACAGATGTTTTGGCGGGTTGTCAGAAGATGTTTGTTGTACCGAATCGACGTTTGTGGAACGGATAATATAGCGATAAACAGTGTTTTTTTTCCTTGTTACAACAATGATTATACTTATTCGTCTAACATAAAATTTATATATTATATCACAATATTACTTCTAAAATTTCAAAAAGATGTGGCGAATTTTTTCGCTTATGATTTACAACTGACGGACCGGGCAAGTAATATCCATATAGCTGAAAGGATTCAAATTTCTGAAATTTTTTGAAATTTAAATGGAAACCTTGCTCATGGCGAATGTTCCAGTACCATGAAGTTTACCAAAACATCAGCATTAAAATATTTAATTTGAATAAAATATATTAGAAAAGGCGAAGGCAAAATCCATCAAAGAAAATAATTCTAATGCGGTTACTTACGTATTTATTTATAATGATAATATAATAGTTATAATATATATTAAAAAATTGACGTATGTATACCACTATTGAAAAATTTCAACTTGCCAATGGTGATTTGATTAGATATCATTCATAGGTAGCTTTTAACACAAAATTACAACACCGGGAATTACAAATGAAATAAATGAATTGTAAGTAAATTATCCGTGTAGTTGAATACAAATTAGAAAGATTACAAATGTTGAGAATTTAAGAAAATGATATAGAATATAATATAAATTTGAACACTTAATCCAATGGAATATTTTAGATACAAAAACACTGACTAGAATCACAAATAACTGAGAACACTTCCAGTCGCGGTTTATTATAGAATTATTAATTATTTTGTAATATAGCACGTTCATGCCTTAAACTCATTTTGCGATATGGAAACAGTTTTTTCGCTAACTCTTCTCTCAGTGGCGATTACTATTGCAATACTATTTTTAATTTCTTTGAAACCACGTACTTTAATTTTTACAATGTATGTTACAGTAATATTCCTCATACATATTAACGATAGATTACTTTAATCCTTTTTTTAAATTATGTTACATATAATAAAAAAATTTATTAGTTGACGATAGATGTGCAATTTGCAGATATGCATTGACCATATAGAGGACTGCTAAATGATGATAGTTATCCAGGTTTAGATGTGATTTTTTGCGTAAAGATCCCTTAAAAGTGTCCAAATAAATTTTCTGAACATTATAATACGCATAATTGTTTTAACAGCGGTGTCAGCGTTCATGTTTCTGATAACCACCGCAGTGACGCAAAGAGCTTTTTTAATTTACTCTTATTAAAACTTCTGACATATCGGTGAAACTATTTAGAAGACTGCGATATATTTGCCTGCAAGCTGCAACCGTTTGCTTCGTCCGGTTGTAAATGAACAGGGATAAATCTTTTATTACATAGGAGCACTTTGGAGAACTTTGAGGTTATACTGCGGCATTAAACACGAGCGGTGCATTTTACTAACGTCCATCGTGCAATTTATTAAAGAAATTTAAACATGAGTGTCGTGGTATTTCGCGGTGTATCATATCTACATGACAAATATTTTTTTTTTGTTAAATGTACTCAGTTTTATGACCAAGAAAATCCGCTTTACATATATCAATGAAATCAAAGTTCTGGATTTAATTATGCCACGCGAACATGTCGAATTTGCCACGGTGATTTCGTGAATCGATGTAAAATTCCACTTTGATAGAGACAGATGTGTCCAACGAACACGTGTGTATATGTCAGACAAAAGGAAATAATCAATTTATATGAAGTTGAAATTAAACAACGCTTTGCCCTGTTTCAAACAGCATTGTTCGCAATTTCCGCTCTATTTCAAACTAAATTATCGGTCATCGCAGGCAGTTTTGTGAATTTTAGTGACGTCCCTCCCAATCAATCCTGCACGATTGGAAACTTACTCGGGATGTCCACATCAACGGACAAAGTTGGACGCTTATGGTTTTTTCTGGTCAGGCGCTTCGCAATTTGAACTTATTTAATCTACGCAATACTTACAATGATTATATCCAGTCTTATATATAATATGCATAATTATTTGATAAATGTTGGAGTCACTAAAGAGAGGTAACCTATTTTTACAATAAGTTTATGGAATCATTAAAGAATTTACGAATTTCTCTTCGCAGAAATAAGTAAATATTCCTTTTGTTATAAACGGAACAAACTTTATAGATGTAATACATTCACCCTAGCAAAGGCGTATCTAGGTTATGATGAATTTAGTTAGATAAATGACTATCAACACATGCAGTAGGTTAGTGAAAACACGATAAGTTTGTTCTTCCAATTGCTAGTTTGTCTTTTATAGTCCATGTAATTTTCTCTCAAATGCGCTATTTGGAATTACTAAAGATCCTTAAAGAAATGGATAAAATCCCACGTTTTTCCTTGGATTTTTCGTCTTCCAGTGTAAAATAACACGTCATTAAAATCCCCACGTTTCCATATCATTACAACCCCCGTTATTGTAAATGGCGAAAAATCTAACGTAATGCTCTTTTTGTTTCAGGTAAGTGTTCATGAAGGCTCGGAAAAGCAATAATTGGAAACAACGTTTTGGAAGGTGGAGCACGTTCGGTAGTTATACATCGGTGATGTATACGCAAACTGATCTCATTCTGGGGGAAAAATAAGAGCAGGTTTTTAGGGAAGAATTCAGGGTATACGATTTATTTTCGTACCGCACAACAGGGCAAGATGAGAGCGTGGGTTTGACAAGTAAGGTTATAGTCAATAGGAGGAATTAATGATCTTCAGGGTATCAATACTCATGTAGTTTTATTTTTGGGAAAATGATCGGAGGGAAAGGAAATATTATTTGGAAAATTGAGATTTTGAAACTTAATATTTGCTTCTTCACGACAAAATACAAAACTTACAATACATATGTCGACATATATATACCATTAAGAATTTAATTGACCACAAGTTTTTAGCTAGTGATGGGGTCACAGGATTGAAACTATAATATTTTGTTTGTAAAACCGGGCTCAGCATTTTTGTAACCACGAGTAATTTTGCTATATCAGTAGAAAGTCCCTGAAACAACTATTTCGGAAGTATATACAACAACTTTAGGAAATAATTCAGGTTGAAAATGTTAGGTAGCCTCTGTTTTTCCAATTCTTTCTTGCTTAACACCCCATTTCCCTAAGCCGCGGGTTCGTGAAGTCGTATTACTTGCTGTAGTAATCGATAGATACTAATTTATTTTATTTTTTTGAAAAAGCCTTTGCACTTCTATACGTCTTCCACTAGTTTTCACTCTGAATTTCGGACATGGTACGGCAGGAAATACCAAAATAAATGATGGCAGCATGATATTTGTTACTGTACAGAAACGAAATATATTGGTATGCGAGTATTTTGTAATCTGTCAAAGCACCAGAGTTAGTTGTTCAATTCGAAGACAGTACAAGAGTTATATTAACTGTCTTAACCTATTTGATAGACACGGCTTGTGAACTTTTTGAGCTCTGTGCTAATAAGGTTGTCAGTATTCCTTTTCTTTGTTCACGTACGTAATTGTCAGATTCATGTTTACCTGAATACCTTTCATTCAATAATCGCATTGCAGCTCGGGCACTATCATTATTTTTGAAGAAAAAAGCATTTCCATTTCGTTCTGCGTACGGCACTTTTAAAAATCAACACGAGACATTTAGTTTGAGAACCACGAAAAGAACAGAGACTGTTAAAATTTTACCATCCATTTTTTGAATGTTAGCACAAATTGTAGTAAAGAATGTTTCAGCCTCGTTTAACTACATTCAGTCATTATTTTCTGGAGCTTAAGGTGGATATTTGCAATGTGTATTAGGCTAAATCTTTGGTAAGGTTCAGTTTTGGTCCAGTTTGGTAATAAGTCCAGTTAAAAAAAAGCAATATAATTTAATAGCCATGTTACCGACATACAAAGAACAGAAACCACTCCATAGGCGTGCCATATATAAAGAAATACAAAAGATTGTTACGAAATTCCAAATTTGTTCCTCATTTGTTTCTGTAGCATTATTTTTATGGTATATAATGTCTATATCATTTCATTACCATTATTAATTTCGTACACGTCGAAAGGTCTCCAAAAAGCCATTTTAAAATAATAATTGCAATTACATATATACGCCACTGAACTCTAGTGACGACTGAAAATGAACACGTGCTCGACGCTCAAATTTAAGGGCTGTAGTGGATCTGGCTAATTTTAGATACTAATAGGCATTTCATATACAGACATGTATGGTAGTGACTAGCAGCATTTCTACCGCGCCAAATATACGAGGGGAGATTAAACGGTACGTTACATGAATACTCTGCTTTTGTATAAGCTAGAAACGTATTTTTGAATGCGTTCGGTATAAAGTCAGTGATTTTTTTTTGTTTTTTAACTGGACCAGTTGCGACTGGATTGACCTTAATTATTATTTTAAAAAGTCTGGCGTTATTACCGTTAATTTACTGATCCAAATTTGAAAAAGTAGATGTTAAAAGGAGAATTGAACTCACTTTAAAATGATGTATTACTCAGTACCCACTTTTAATAATAAAATTTCTGGGATAAGTATTATCCCCGGTTAGGGGTTGTAGTTAAATAATTGAATGTACGCAAGAAGGTGTCTCCTACACAAATGAAATCGACGGGTAAGGACGTTTTCACTCTATTATTCGAAAAAGAAATAATAGGGTGATGTTGTCGGTGAGCTACTCGGTATAACCACCCTAACACTCAGGAACAAAAAGTTCTGTGGAAGTACATTATAAGCTACCACAAAGCACTAACTTCACCTAACACAACAAGCACAAAGAGTACCTTAACGAACAAATACAAACGTTATAAAGCAAAAAGGAACCATGCAGATCCAAAAATCTGTAAAATTAAGTTAGTTTGATTTAGTAGTAGTAGTAAACAGACTTAGGCAGATAACTCTAAGTTTGGGTTATGTTGGTCTGCTTATTATTTCTTTAAACGTCATAGCGCTAGAGGCTGCGGCGCAGAAGTTTCAGAAAAACAGAAAGGTTTGGTTAGGTAGTTTTGGCTTATATTTTTACAACGATAAGTGGCATTTTTAAACAACTTATGGAACACGATTAAACTCTTCTGTGTTGCAGTTTTGTAATGAAAACGTTATTTTCTTCAACTAGTATTGTTTTTATCGGGCCAATTTGGTAACGTTTTCTCACCATTTCGTGAACAGCAGAGTAGTATCGTAAAAATTAAATTAATACCTTTTCTAGTGACCAAAATAATCATTAAGAAGGTTATTTGCTGTTTTTTTTTTGTATGTTATTAGTATTACCCCTCTTGTCGGCCATAACGAATTTCAATATGTCGAAAACGTGGATTGCGCAAATCTTTTAATTCGTTTTTTCAGTTATTTTCCTGTATGTTTAGAGTGAAATTTCAGTATTATCGTATAATTAGATCGCCAGGGTTAATTGTGTAGGTAAATTCTTAAACATAACTCACGGAAACATAACTCCTGGTGTTCCAAAGTAATATTACTTATTCCAGTATAATAGTAGTGTCTTCATTCACTAAAGATAATTTGTCAACATCCTCCTTAGTGACTCCTTATGGCGAAACGGTAGCTTCTGAGAACCTGAAGTTTACATGGATAGCTAGCATGAATAGGTAGAACGATTAATTGAGATGAATTCGACCCATGAAGATATTTGCACAGGTAAACACGCTCTGCAAACTAAACTTTAGAAATTTTGTTTCTAGGTATGTGTGCTCGTCAAATATAGTGCATGTTCATCCTCCTCCTCAACAGCCCTTCTAGCAAACGTAATGAAAACGCAAATATAAATTTGTAAAACCTCGGCTGTATGATTAGTAATTTTTAATCTGTTGTATAACTGAAGAGGATGTGCATTTGATTGTTTTAACTTCATTGCAATAAGTACCCAGTGTGGTATAAGGCGAGATGATATAAATTTGTACTAACTCCTTAGTAAACTACTTTCAAAATCATTTTCTCATCTCAGTTTCCTGATGAAAGCTGAAAAAATATGTTCTCGCAGTTCATTTTCACTGACACGAGTTCCTGAAAGCGAAGTTTTCTTACGGCGGCAAAGTAATCGATATGTATACACATCCTTGTGTCGTGTCCCCGGCAACTCTCATTTATTTCTAATTTCACAGCTTCGTGCCTCGATCGCAGAAAACAACATTAATTTCAAAGACTAATTTGCTTTGCGGTTTATCTGATCTTTCAAATTTTTATCAAAGGTTTCGGCAAAGATCCCCCTGCCTTTTGAACTCTATTTGCCGAGATGCTCCTCTCTTTCCCTCTCGCTCTCTCTTTCCCTCTCCCTGCAAAGTTACGAAATCAAAGAAAATTGTAATTTGCTTTGTAGGAAAGCAACAAAACCATAGAGCGAGGCACTTTATAAGATCAGATATTATCTTTACTGTCTACATGACAATTTTTTAAAAAGAAGGCGAAGTCTTATTTTGAGATATTGTAGCTCGCTTGTTGCCGTTATTACTTTTACCTGGGGAAATTGTTTCACTCTATGAGGAATAGTTCGGTTATTGCCTCCCCTTGGGAGTTTCTCGGAATGTTTACGGAATTTTTAAACGCAATCTGGGACGAGGACTTAACTCTTGTTAAATACTATCGAGTTTTTCTGGAAAGTTTGCGCTGACTTTACGATTTAACATTGATTGAAAATAAGTACCCTGTAAAGGGACTGAAGCGATTGGTCCCCATGCTGACACTGCCTGCGAATAAGGAGAGTTCAGTACTACCTAATCTAAAAGATGAAACTGATAGTCCTCCTGTGGCTTTAATTCTAGTGAAAATCCATCACTTTGGATGGTTCACTCATGTTTTAGCATGAGATTTTTATTCATCCGTTCAAAATGGAAATAAATACTTATGACATTTTTATAAAAATAAACCTGTAGGTCTAAAGTTGCTTTATTCATTTTTAAATAATTTTTTTTTCAAGTTACTTGATATCAATTTCACTTCTAATCACTTTGATTGCGACACATATCATATCGAATTTGATTAAAAATTAAATTATGATATTATAAATGAAGATAATATACAAGGCAAATCTGTTATTTTGCACTTACCCATGAATACATGGTGGAAGTTACATGACAGAAGCAATTAAAAAAAATAATGATTTGGCTAATTAGCTTTCACTCCGGTAAAAACATATTAAGCGGATTCCGTGTTTTCATTTTATTTAAAAATTACAACCGTATTATAGAGGCATTTGCTGTTATGTAATGCGATTAAATGTTTCAAAATAAATTAAAACGTTGATGCAGGTCTGCCAAAATAATTTTTGTTTGAAGTTTTATTCAAATGTGGAAGGGCGTGAATGAAGACTTCATGAATAAATACCACATTTGTATAGATTAAAAATGATTTACAATATTAAAGTGCCACTAGGATCATTAGCTCATATACTGACCAAGTAGCACAATATCTCAGCTGCTGAGGTTCAGCACATCATACTAGAATATATAGGAAAATCTAAACTCGTATTATTTACACGTTGAAGACATTGCCATTAATAATTTATATAAAGGGTATGTTATCATTTTAAGGATGTAGGATCACTGTAGTCGTGAGTTGTAGGTTCATGTCATTATTTGTGAAAAGTCACGTGCCCTAATTCACAAGGCAGCAGCATTTCCTGAAAATACCATTTATTTCATACCTTGTTTCATTGCTATAGGCATATTTTCAGTGAAGCAGTGGATTTTATGAGCAATCTGACTAAGTAACTTTTTAACAATCTTTATAGTTTAAGGGCTTTGGATATATTATTTATCTCTATTCTAAGTAATATAATCTTTATAACAAAATTACTCTAGAACTTATTATCAATTTGTGAGAATTCTTTCGATGTTAAATACTGACTAGAAATGCCAATGAAGTATTGTGTATAATTTTCTTAGACTCTCTTACCTTTTGTATTAAATTTTGAACTCTGGAATATTGACCTACAATTACAAATCAAAACAGTTACGTTTTTATTTCACACATTTAAACCCCTGCAATATTTTAGTGCTTCATAATATGCAATTAGTTAAAGTCATCGTTTATAATTCGTAAAGGAGTAATGAATTTCTAAACAATATTGGATCTTATGTACCTCCAATTTCGATGAAGGACCAATAATAGACAAGGACGACGAGAGTTGCTATAAGAAACATAAACCTATTGGTTTCCTAGATGATTTACTGTGTAAAACTGAAGAGTACACTACAGTACTGAAGAGTATATAGGGGTTATAAAATATTGACCAAACGATATGTTAGGAACAAGAAGCGCAACTTTTGATCCTAGCTACTAGAAAAAAAGGATTTTCGTTCCTAAGCCGATAATTATTCCCTAAAAATCTAGATGTTTTGTACGATTTTTTTCATTTCACTATCACATCGCACTTACAACTGTACAGGCAGAGTTGTATTCATAGCAATAATTTCTCTTGCTCATTCTCCATGAACAATTACCGTTCTATATTATGTGTTCCATTCTTATCAACATTTCCTTTTTTATGGCAGTCTTTTTCCCTCGCTCCTTCTTATTTCATTTTTTAATACAACACATCTTGCCACTCTCAAAATGTCGTCAATTAATTACACATACGACACTCTCTACTCTGTCACAAAATTTCTTACGTATACCAACGGTAATAATAGCATAAGTTTTTGATACCATAATCGGAATTTCTATAATACTGACTAATTCCTTATAATGACTGATGGCAAATCCTACGGAGAAGTTACTAAACGCATCATTATCAGTCAGGGAAGAATTAGAGTTAGACTGTAACTTTTCAGTCAGTATAATTGTGGAGTTTTTACAATTGTCGCAACAAAAGTGCAATCTAGAATCTAGATCAATTCTGACTTTCTTCTGACTGAAAAGTAATTTCCCCAAAGTAATGAGCAGACGTATCAGGATTGTCTCGGAGGTCGAATTAACCGCACTCTTTTATCCATGCTCTCAAATTTGGTTTTATTAGATTATTCTAAACCCATTGGGAGCTACATCTGTAACCGAAGCAAATATCCAGTTTTCAGTTATCTAGTACGCATTGCATACATTTAACCTTCTCTTCCATCTTCTCAGTAAATCAAACTTGCAAAATTTAATTTTTTTAAATGTTTGGGGGCCTAAGCATTTTCGCAGATTTTCAAGTTCAGAACTAACCGAGAAACGCCTCGAAATCATACCGACAAAAATAACTTTCGAAACAACATCCATCGGATTTCGACTTTTGTTATTAAGAATCACCTTGAAGCCCTTAACTTATAAACGTGTGAAATGTGAAGTATCTGGCTATTCAGGCACTATTGAATTAATTTCGTTTCCTATTCTGCCTCCTTTCTATGAGGAAATCAGAATTTCTGAATAATTTTCAAAACTAAACTCGATCAATCGATGACACCATAGATTGTTAACAGATTTAACGAGGTTTAATATTATGAATGTTTCCATAGATATAAATGTTTTCTCTCGGATTTATGCAGGCAAGGAGGAACCATCACGTGTCAATTTTGTTTGATATAACGATAACAATTGCAATAGATTCTAAATTATATAAAACCATAAAGGTTCATTTGTCTCATTTTAAAATATATTTTACCAAATTGGTCTTCCCTCT
This sequence comes from Cryptocephalus primarius, assembly GCA_963576515.1. Lineage (NCBI taxonomy): Eukaryota > Metazoa > Arthropoda > Insecta > Coleoptera > Chrysomelidae > Cryptocephalus > Cryptocephalus primarius. Next base: position 3,735,627 of record OY754939.1, read on the forward strand.
CTTCATAAAACTCGATATCCAGATGACAATTCGGAATTTTTTGAATCTAATGGCCTCGTGTATGTCTAAGCAATACACAAGTTGAAGGATCCTAGCTGTCCATAAACGCCTGTGATTCTGAAATTTTTGACGTTCACAGTTTGACACAACCAAGCGGTTTTAAATATTCTCACTGGAAACCTTACACATTGTTTTTCGATATTAACTCTATTATCTTCATTAACATATTTCATAACATTTTTCTTGAACCCTATAAACTTCAATTTGTTGCTAATATTACAATTATGATTATTTTAGATGACCTTCACAATCAAATTGTTTTTGATAAGTAACCACTTCTAAAAACACTAATATTCTTCGTATACTAAAATTTATTTAATGGCTTTATTCGCATTTTGCAGCGTCACCGACACATTAAATCAATTTAAGTAAAACTCGCTACAATTATATTGTTCTATGGTTAGTACACCTTCTGCAGCGGAAAATGAAATAACTTTTCAGATCAAATAGGATTAGTGGTATATTAGGGTAACGTCAAATTGTCGCACTACCTGTGGCTCATCGAAGTTGGTAAATCCTTTGATGTCACTTACTTACCGAAATATTCTTGAGAGTATTTAGAAAAGTCTATTCATTCTTGCTGAATAACATATATTGCAATAGCGTGTAATTAATTTAATAATATACATACTATTGTTTAACGCATGTAATATTGTTGGATAATTCACAACTGTTCAAATTTGTAGTTTTTATTTTATTTGCCAATAACAAAACGGCTTGTTTGCCACTCACTCTAATTATGTTCTTTTTCAACTAGTCCCACGTTAATTCGTTGCAAGTTCTACAAAAGTAAAATCCGATTTTATTAACGATTTAACTCGGTGAAAGTGTTTAAAAATATCGATATTTTTTTTTTCGTAACTCCAGAACGGTTAATTATACTTTTTTTATTTCAGTGGGTGGAGTTTTAGTGGACATAAATTATTTAGATTGAGCTCTTAAAATAACTTATCGGCTATATTAATTACCTAAAAACTTAACGATCCTTTTCCGATAGAAATCCCACTAAATTTAATCGGGGCATCGCGTGGATATTATCCACCGATCCCCGTAATCAAATTTTTGCCTCGTCCTAAAGCCCAATAAACTAAATGTTTGAGTAACAGCGTATTATTAAATTTAATTGAGGCAGTTAAAGCGAGATAGCAAGCAATCCCCCTATATTCACTCTAAAACGGGCTAATGTCCCAAAGCTAATAATTTTAATCGTCCCATAGCATCGAAGTTAATTTTCAGTAACATTTATAAGCGTAATAAAGAAAGTATAAAATTTCCCAAGGCTTTGTCGGCGCATTTTCTCACTGACAGCCGTAAAACTAATTCCGACATTGTTTTGCGATGGAGATAGCGAAAGTATCTACTATAAAACGAGAATAATTAAATCACATCTTCGTCGTGTCAGGGAGAGGAGGTCTAAACGGCGCGGGGAATGCTGATAGAATAATTCTCTCAGCTCCGTTGTTGAGGAATTACTTTGAGGTTTTTACCTTTTTTAAGTGGTTGCTGGCCCATTTTACGGCCGGAAAATTCGAGGTGACAACCCGACAAGTGGTTCTCCTCATCTTCTTATTAATTAACACGAGACGAGAAAATATACCCGCGGAAGGGATAAGAGATATTTAACTTAACCGAAAGTGGTTTCACCCCTTTTACCCTACGAATCAAATTTAATAAAATCGCTCTTAAACACTCGACCTGGAACAAGAGGCCGTAAAACTATGGAAAAACCTATCTTTTTTGTTTTATACCGATTAAAATTGGTCACTTTTTCCCCTCAAAAAATCGTCGTTCGCCGTTTATGCGACAAAGAGAAGTCACATCTAATCCGGTACAAAACGGGAGCTTCTGGGATTTTCCAAAATTCGTAACGTAAAGCTCAACTTTAATAGCCCTGGATCTCTTGCGAATAGTTATAAAAGCTGGCTTAACTTGCTCTAAGATTGAATGTGTCATTAAAAATTCCTGGGTCTGTGATACGGCAGGGTGGAACGGTTCACAGTAAAAGTGTCAGTTAACTTTGCGATATTGCGATAGGGGCAGAAAAAAGAGTGGAGATTTAGGTACGGTCGTTATTGCGCGACTCGTTTAAATCTCAGGGAGTCTGACGGCGACATTCGGAAGAAATCATCTTATGTATGTATTTTTACGAGGAGATAACAGAGAATATGTTTTTATAGTAATCATGGTTGCTAAATATTTTCTAAGTTAAATTGTTGGGGAGTGTTACATTAACTAATCACTAATTGTCGTGAAGGTGTTAATATCCAACAAATTAACCTTTGCAATTTCAGACTTTAAACTCAATGAAGTTATCATATCATTATAACTGTTTTAGATATTGGATCAAAATATTTGTTAAAGTAGGTCTGTTGACCACAGTTCGTGGCACCTGCTTATTTTTAATACTCTTTTATAGAATAGTAATTTATGATGTCTGACGTCTAGCACAGTTAGAAATGAGGACATTCAAAAAGTGTATAATTGTGGAGCCAAACATTTATCGAGAACGCTGTGACGTGAAAACGTTTGAGTGCATTACTTACTTGTAATAAATACAAGAATAATTAGTGTGGCAGAAGTATATATATATATATATATATATAGATCTATAGTAATAGATCTAAGTTAACTTGTACTGTACCCTTACTTCTTTGTAGAATTTATCATACAAATATTGTCCTGTCCGAATTGATGAGACAAGGTCTACTTATTTGGGTTCAGATTTTTGACAAAAAAGGATCTCGTATCTGTGTAAACTGAGTGAGTCGAGCGTAACAGATTTCAAAACTTTGGAAGTGAGTTTCTCTTATTCTGAGAAAACTGATATGGTCAAGAAATATAAGGCAATTTTTATATATCGGCTGAAGTTGAAATATCATTATAAAAGTACGTTCAAACCACCATATCTACCGGTAACGAATTGGCGTCCTTATCCCGTAAATTCTTATTTTATTTCATTCACTTTCAAGAAATATCGACGTTTAATGAAGCACTTACTCCATTTAATCAAAGACGAACACTATTTGCTAAACGATTGAATCCAAGTGACAGTTTTTCAATCGAACCTCATCATTTCAGACAGACGCCCAGTTTTTCTATGAATAATTCGCCCCTGGGCTATTCACAGGATGCCACATGAAAGATTTCTCTTCTGAAAACTCTCCAAAACCTACAAAATTGACCATTACCAATGGACATTTCCTCTGGAGTTAAGTGCCGCTTATAAATCTTGTTTCTAAGGAACTCTTTAACACAGCGATCGCTTATAACACATCATTCCAATGACCACTGTGCGACGTATGACTATAACAATTATTGTGATAAGTGCTTTCCTGAACATCTCTATGACGCGTACGAGACAAACTCCTACTCAGATTTCGATAATGTAAATCTCGCCATTCCATCAAACAAAACGACATTATCAATACATCGAATGTTTCCCATAATAGCAACCCTGGACAACAGGAAAGAATCTTTCAACATTTTCAGAAAGCAAGCGTACCAAACGATGCACCATAGACCTAAATAACATCAATGTTCAATACTCTTCCACACATAGTGTTCCTTCAAAAAAGTTGGTTGCCTTTGATTAATTTGTACCGTAGAATGTGTTCTACTTCTCGTTGCGCGTGTCGCGCTCATTAATGTTGTGATCCGCGGATCGTTGTTGTGGACACGCCCATTAGGTACAAAGACGACTACGCCTCTAGCCACGAGAGCGAACCTACGGCAGTCAGCAATTACCATTGGTTCTTCGAGCCGGATATTAGTAGAATACAATATTCCACGAATCACACGGAGTAGCGGAGACGGATGAAGAAGCCCAGACGGTACCTGTGGTGAGAGAGAGAGACGAGAGTGTCCAAATCGAAAATCCATAGGCGTTGTCAAATTACTGCCAGAGAATGAGAATTTTTAAAATCAGGAGACGAATTGCTTACAATAAAAGAGTTGTAAGAGTTTCTTCATGATAAGGCAACGATTTTAGAAACTTTAGCTTTAATAAAATAGCTATAAGTGGTGCAAGCGTGTTTCAGTAACAGGATAAAAAGAATAAAAAAGCTCCGATAATGGTTTCCAGCATTTCTGGCTATTATTGTAAAATCACTCATACTATTTATCATTGCGAGATATTTTTGAAACTTTCTGCGGAAAAAGAACGTCAGAAATTCGTTAGCTAAAACTGTTGTAACGAATTCTCCCTTACTTGTCGCCCATCGACCCTACTGGAATATTCTCGATGACTCTATGGACAAGGCGGCGCCGCCGATTCCGAGGATCGTCGAGTCGTTCAGCAAATTCTCGAAGAAATACCGCTAGAATATAAAAAGGCGACCGAGAGATAAGCAGGAGTCAGTCAAAGACAGATGTTCATGCGAGCAGACAAAGACGTCGTAAAAACACGCTCGAAATATAAATTTACCTTAAAATGAATTAGAATAAATCCATATAGTGTTAGTGTTGGTTAAATAAATTACAATTATTAGTTATAGTGTTGTTAATTATTAAGGGCCCACGAACGTAACACTACGTTTTAATTGTTTCCACTTCGGTCATTCGTCAAATGATTGCGAAAGTTCAGGTTGTCGTAAATGTAAATTAAAACATAATACATTAATCCATCATGAAAAGGCAGTTAGCGAAAATTCATCGCAACCAGAAACTTCGCGAGCTAACGTCGCTTTACCTCAAGGATTTCATTGTGCAATTCCAAGAAATAGTTATGCGTTATTACCGACCGCATTGTTAGATGTCGTAAGCGAAAGGGGTATACAATGTCGTGCACTTTTGGACACTGGGTCTCAAAGTAACTTTATAACGAAAAAAAATGACAAACGTTAGGTGTGCCAATCAATCAGATTCGAATAATAGTTAGTGGAATAAGTAACATCCCAGCTAACATTCAAGGTCAATGCGATAAACAATTTAAAGCTCACAATACGGAAAATTTAAATTTAAGGTGCTTGGTAGTGCCACTCATTAGCGAACCTATGCCACATTTTGACATACCAATTGGTGACTGGAATATTTCAGACTTTATATCATTAGCTGGTCTTAACTTCAATAACAGCGATACTATAGACTTGCTTCTAGTTATTGCATACTCAAATTTAATTTCTAGAGGTCAGCGGGTATTAGGAAAGTGAAAACCTTTATTGCAAGAGCCTGAGGTACAGTGGATCGTGGCAGGTCCTGCCCCCCTTCTCAAACATCGCGGATTAATTACAATTAACCCTGTAATATATCTATTAACGATACACCCATCAAGGAGCAATTAAGTAAGTTTTGGAAACTAGAGTAGATTTCATTTCTTAAGCTAATATCTGTTAATGAGCAATTCTGTGAAAATCATTTTATGCTACTCCCACTCGAAATAAAAAGGTAGATTTACATATACATAGCGGGGGTCCTACAGCTTCCTTTGCCGCAACCCGCATTTCGTACGACATACTTTTCTGTCTGTCCAATCGTTTTCCTGGATAGCCCTGTCTTTCATGGTCTGTTCTATCCCATCTTTCCAGGACCTTGAGGGTCTTCCTTGTCTTCTTATATTGTGTAGTTGATACATTACTGCTTTTTTTGGCCATCTGTCCTGTTCCATCCTCATCACATGTCCGTACCAGAGCAGCTGGGTCGTTTGTATTCTCTCCGCAGTTGTATATACTCGACCTGTTCTTCGTCGTATATCACGACTTGTCTTCTGCAATATCTTCTTAGGTAGTCCATTTCTACTGCCTCGATTGTTTTCTCTTGTCTATCTGTAAGTTGCCAACATTCGCATCCATATGTTGAAATAGGTTCCACTATAACTTTGTAGATTTTCAATTTGGTCTTAAGGTTAATTTTATCTGACCACAGTAATGAGTTTAGAATACGTGTAGCTAAGGTAGATTTACCGTTTCAATTTCATGGAAAAAACCTATTGAATTATTAGGGAATTCAAAAATCGGTGCTCTAAATCGATTTTGTTCTTTAGCAAGGACCTTGCTATCTAAACCAAATTTACGCCATCAATCTGTGAGCTTTATAAATGAATATGAATCTTTGGGTCATACGACGCGTGTTGCAGTTGAAGATATTGAGTATTACATACCCCACCATTGCGTTATTAATGAGGTAAGTAGAAGTACAAAGTTAAGAGTGGTCTTCACAAAGTTAAGAGTGGTCTTCAATGCATCTTTTACTAGCGAATCGGGATACCCTAGAAATGATTTGGAACATGATGGATCAGTAGTTCAAAGCGACTTATTCTCGATTTATTACGATTCAGACAATATCCAATAGCGTTTTCTAGGGATATTGTTTCGTCGATACCTCATCAATATGCCGAGATCCAGTGTTTTCAAAGTTTACTGTAATATTATAAGGAAAAAAATAAAAATAAAATTAATAAAACTACTGATTTGGGGCTCATACATGAATTTATTTGACCCAGGAGGAAAACTTGGCCAGTACAGAGACCAACCAGGAAAAAACCCCTCGTTTCATTGAAATGCATCAATTACAAATAAATTTAAATTAAATAAATTAAGTAAATTAATAAAAGTAAAATAATTAAATAAATTAAAATAAGTAAAATTAAATAAATTGAATAAACTAAATTTAAATTAAATAATAAAATAAAAAAGTATGTGTATCGACTAATAATTGCTCTTGTTTGGTATAGAGCCATTGAGCAGCCCTTGAATGACTAACTGAATGTTAAGTCGAACCTGATAAGTCAGTAAATAGTCATTGGGTCATTAAGACCGCATCAGACCGTTGAATGGGACCTGTACCGTTAGGTAAGAACGTGGGTCCATTGAATAGGACCTGTATCGTTGGGTCGGTTAAGACCGTGGGTCCGTTGTATGAGGCCTGTATCGCTGACCAGAATTCGTAAGTGTGATGGTTATGTGGTGTAGTTTGTATATGAGGTCGTTGTTTAGACGACCAGCGTATGTAAGATTGATCTAGTTTGATCGTTGTGCGACGTTTGCCAAATCAATATCATTCGGTACTCACCGTTATACGAACACAATGTTATCACTGAGAATATCTTACACACCTCGTTGCTTAATGCTCTTGCGAGTTTAACTCACAGATTGAACGATTAGCTTCGACTAACATTTCTCTCTCGACCAGACTCTCGTCTCGGCGCTGTCCCCACTTATTCGTCCGTTATGTGTTTCATCTTTTAATCGCCCTTAAATATACGCTTACAAACCATCTGTTTTCGGAACTCTACCTTACAGATATCATTAAGATGTATAGACAGATTCTTATTGAAGCTACCGAACGATCGTTACAAAAAAATAGGGTGGCGATCAGATCCATGTGAACCCATTAGTTAATTTAAATTAAATACCGTAACGTATGGTAAAGCATCGGGATCTTACCTATCAACAAGATATTTGTATCAATTGATAACTGAAAATGAGAAAACGTATCCAAATGCTTCAGATATTATAAATATTTTTACGTTGACGATCTATTGGCCTGTAGTCATAGTTTAGAGGAAGTTATCATTTTTTGTAAGCAAATTGGTGCAATATTAAAACAAGTTGGATTTACATTGCGTAAGTTACTTTCAAATAATAAGGATTTATTAAAATCTGTAGAAGACATTGCCATCAATGCCGTAATTAGATTGGGGCCTAATAAAAATGCTAACACACTAGGACTATTTTGGTCAACTAACAAAGATTCATTGTGCTTAACATGAGTGAATGTTTGCCTGATAAAATTATCAAACGGCAAGTTTTATTAAACATCAGGAAAATATTTGACCCACTGGTACTTCTTGGAGCAAGTGTTAATTTAATTGGGGTAAAGAAGTTGGATAAACTTTTAGCGAAAAATGGAAGGCATTTAAATATATTTAAATCCATGAATGGATTAAATGAAATTAATATCCAAACTTGTTTCTTTGTTGAATAAAAATTCAGATTCATGCCTTTACAGACACTTCTGAGCGCGCCTATGGGGCAGGCGTTCATTTGGTGTCATGGGATGCCGACAATAAGGCACATGCACATTTATTATCTACTAAATCAAAAGTCTCCCCTTTAAAAACAGAAACAATTCCCCCGTTAGAGTTGGTGCGCCGCACTTATTCTTGCTACACTAGTAAAATAAGTTCTGATCTTATATAGATTAAGAATAGATGAAGTGCATCTTTGGACACATTCGATGGTGATCCTTGGATGATTAGGAACTACTACTAAGTTAATGAAGTAAAGTTAGTAAAGTATCACTTAATGAGGATTCCTAGTACGGCTATATTAACGTTTGAAAAAATGTGTGCTGTATTTTGTCAAATAAAATCGATATTGAACTCGCGTCCGTTGATTCCTCCCCCTAACGATCCTCTGGAACTCGAACCATTTACTTTGGCACATTTCTTAGTCGGAAGGTGACTGACATCTATTCCAGAACCGAACCTTCTAGCGGTTCCATCGAATCGACTTTCCAATTTTCAACGAGTCCATGCGATAATTCAGCATTTCTGGAAGAGGTGGATGAGGACACACTTCAGCCTCGCAAGAAGTGGAAGATTAACGATAACTGCATCAAAATCAACACTCTGGTCTTAGTAAAGACGATAATTTACCGCCACTGTCATGGTTTCTAGGAAGAATCGTGAAACCTCACCCAGGCAGTGATATTGTGGTTCGTGTAGTGACTTTACGCACAAACAAACGTCTTTTAACGCCTCCACTGAGTAAAGTGTACTATGTATTGTTGGCACTGAGTTTTTATTAATATCAGTGAAAGAAAACACAAGCCTGGATTGTATTCTCTCCATGTCTTCGTGCCTTCATGTCTCGGTATGTAGGTTTCCCTACCTTCATCGAAAACAAGATAGATGTTTTTTCTTCAGTTATAAAGATTTAGCCAGTTGGTATCATCTTCCTCATATTTATAATTAGTGTGGTGAATATTAAAATTTGTTACGAGAATGGTGGATGGAGAAGGGGTTAGATAACGTGATGTAGCTACGTCCCAGTAGGTGTTTGTAAACATAACTGACTACTACTTCACCAATCTGTATCGTATGATATTATTTGATGGACCATTATGTTTTAAGAATGTTTGGTTGCCGTTTATGAACGTTCATTCAGCTCAAGTCAAATAAAAATAAATAGATTAATTGAACCGGTAAGTAGTATTTCATATGAAGAAATGATACACTTACTGAAGTGCTTCAATTAATTTGCAACATAATCCAATCTAAAACCCTCACATTACTCGATATTAAATTTTTCGCACATTACAGCCAACTTTGACTCGACCTTTCATTCGCCTCGACTTCCCGGAAACCTTTTGTGACATTATGAACTTCACCTCGCACTAAATTGTTTAAAATTCCATTAGAACTAATCTAACTTAATAATCGGGCAGTTTAAATTATGTGTGCCGTATACGTGTGAGAGCATACAGCGAGTCAAGCAGAGAATTTTACTAATTTAGCTCTCGTTTTGATGTCGAAAGGCGCTAATTACCCTTTAATTTGGGATAATTAGCGTACAAACATATTCCTGAAAAATAATTTGCAGCTCGGAAACTGTGATTTCCCGGAACGGATCTCTAGAGTACTCGACAGACCAAATGATGTGGGTCGACATTGGGGAATATCAATTTAATTTAAGTCAACTATTGGGACAATGTTAGAAAGTATATTTTGGATTGTGTCTTTAAAATTGGTTAACCAGATATTGTCATACCAAAAAGTAAATACAAATATTTACAACACCTGAATGATTTGTTAAAATGTAATTATTTTTCATTATTTTTTAAATTAAGTTCTAGATAGGGACTCTGTTAGCAATTTGGTATTGTTCATTTTATGCGAAATTGAAATGTATCGCATATCGTTGCACGAATTTTGACGACTCTAATGTTATTAATAAATTGCTAAGTTATTAGTAACTTAATTAGTGTGAGTTTAAAAAAATGTTTTTAATTAACTCACCCTAGGAACTATGATTAATTTTTTTTACCGTTTCTTTTGTTTACAAACAATTGAGTATATTTATAAAGTTTTATTGGTAGTGCTATTCAAAGAAAATTTCTTTTTCATTTTTACCTATACTGGAAACTTTCCTGGTCCAATTGTTTGTTTTTATTTTTTTCTATTCAACTCTGAGCAAAAATACTTTCTATCATTTCAATCACTCTCGAGAATAAGACAAAAATATACATTTCCACTCTACTAATCGACAATTTCCCAACTCCCAAGATATATGGTCAAAAATTTGTACACTTAACACTTTACCGCACTGATAATATTGTAATTTCTCACGCGTCGCAATGCACGAATAATTATCACCGTCCACATATTTCGTCAAACGCAATCTCTCGAAAGCTAACCAGATTATACATATTTGTGTACATATCACACACACTACCTGCCACATCCTCTGACTCGATTTTACGCTGCCGTTGCCTCTTAGCTGCAGCACGGGATTAAGGGAAATGGCCAGAAGCTGGTTTAGTTACGATTATTAATGCTACAATGTAGCCTGGGGTTGACTGGAAAGTGTAACCCATGTATGGAGATGGTTAGCGTTGACCGTCGGCCACCGATGATTGATGTGGAAAAACGGTTTCAAACATCGGTTGATATTATAAGATTCCTGATGAGAGCGAAGTACTGTGGTCAAACTCGATTCAATTGAGTTTCAAATAAAAATTTATGGAATAAAATTTCCTTCAGTTCGCTAAACAAAAATTCCTCTAATAAACCGACCCTAAACGTTCGTTGCTCCTTTTCCTGTTTCTGAATAATTTGGCATAACCAGTAACAGGGAAAATCGATATAAATTCACGAAATGGAGATTTCCCTTTCTCTTGAAAAGCTCAGCAACGCATCGGAAGAATTAAATTAAACTGGACTATCCACAGCAAACAAATCCTCCATAATACAAGCCATGAAGCTCCTACCCAATTATCGACATGAATCTAGCTTTGGGAGTGTATGTTTATGTTGCCCGGATTAAAATATTTTTATTCCGGCCTTCAAGAGGAGTTATGTTTATCCCGTTTGAGAGAATTAATTGGTACAACCCGGGATTATAATGTAATAGACCTGTCAAATGAATATTTTGATGGTCCAGAAATTAAATGTAAATTTTAAAATGCTTTATATATATATATATATATATATATATATATATATATATATATATATATAATGTATTTAATGATGTTCAGTGTACGAGTAGAAGCTTGTTTGGTTAAAAACAACTTTCACGTTGTTTTAAGCCCTAAGTTTCTTAAATATGTATATGTGTACCATAAGACTGGGTACTGAAAAACTTTTCATATGAAATATTATCATATTATTAAAATTTCTTCAGTAATACTTCTTCGTTAAAGGCTAGAGGAAGAATACAGAAATTTCGTTTAGGGAATAAGAAGCGTAAAGTTTATAGTCAATGATTTACATACGTTACTCGCGTACATTATGGAATATAATAAGAAAATCGTTCGAAGAGCTCGATTTATATTTTAAAATATATTTTTTTTTTTTTGATAATAAAACAAGCAAAAACGTCATGACGTCAACATGTTTTCTGAAATGAAAATTGCCATTTCTTCGATATTTAGATTTCTCATAGAATTGTCTACATGAGCATTAAACATTTTAAAAGTGAACATTTGAAGGTGAAAGTTGATTTAACAACTTTGTTGAAAACGAAAAGCAACAAGAAATTGTTCAAATGTTAAGCACCTATATTCAAGATATAAGATAATCATATGTTTTAAGATGCTGCCTGTGTGCACACGCACACGAATACCTTTTGCTCGTTTTCTTGAAAATTACTAAACCAAATTTTAAAAACAAAAACCGTCGAATTCTTCCCTACATAAATGTTAGGAGTGGAACTCACTCTGGCTAAAGAATTGAAGCCACAGGGTTGAAGATATGCGTAAATGGTTCCCCCTCGAAATAACCATCGATCTGTTTCGCCAGTTTTTATAATTGTTGTTATTTGTAAATTTCAATAAGATTGAAAGTTTTTAAAGTATAACCCGGTATAGTCATTCGATTTGAAGAATGTTACTTGTTTAATATTCGTAATATTTGACAATAACAATCGTTATTTAAATATTTGCATGTAGTTAAATGTCCCCTTTTGTATCAAAGATTTACCAACCTAAAAAATTATCTAAATGAATTACCTTCTCTTTCTTTTTGGTCTTTTCATTTCTTGCTTACTTTCAGTCATTCCATTCTCAACAGCTTGTAAAATTTTTGGAGGTATCTTTTCTATCTTCTCTTTCTCGATGAGATATCTTCTGCTGTTGGTTTCTTTAAGGACTCAAATTTACCTTTTTTACGTTGAATTAATTGCTGACATAGAAGTAACCGTTTTCTTTTCGTTCAGTGCATTTGATGTAGTTCTATAATTTGAACATTTTTAAATATACATGTTATATGTTTGGGTACATCGACGTGTTTTAAAATATTGTTGTTGTAGTCAGGATGATAATGTACTCATCATAAATGCTTCTCGATTGTTCCTAAGAACCATTTTTTGTTCCAACGTACGATCTTTTTAATACTATTTCACCTGGTACGAATGAGAGTACTTTTAATTTTTGTGATGTTTCAGTTCTGTTTTACCTCGCTACTTTATAAGTGAAAACTCTTTCCTCTGCATGGAATGTGTCCATTGTAATGATATGATTTACCACTCCGTTTGTAATTTCTATTGTTAAACACTACATTTGTCCGTTAATTGTATCTGTATTTCGTATTATGCCTCTACGGCTGCAGTGCCATCAAATTGTTTCTATTTCTTATTTTTTCTTCGTCGCCAACTATTCATTTTGTATTTTCGGCATGTGTAGTTAGATTTGACTTAAAGAAAGTTACTTTTTATTCTTAGAAGTACTTGTCATTGACAATCGCTGTTCTAATATTTTCGTATAGTACAAACTATAGAAGAGAAAGTAATTTGGAATAAGGTAATGAATTCGGTTTGAACTATTATGATCACATCATTGGTCCATTAAATTAGAGCCCGAACTTTATAGAAAAACTTTTAGACACTTTCATAGTAATGAAATTAATAGGTAGTTATCTTAAAATGAGAGATCTGAAAAATAGAGAAACATAGGTACACTAAGATTCTGGTGAGATTTAGCTAAAGTATAATTACAACGGTATAGTTAAAAATATATTAGACTTCATATATATAGCATCATAATGATATCGAAATGGATTGAATTTGTTTCAATTCAATATTATTATAAAGTGTGTCCGACTTAAAATATTCCTCCGACTTTAAAGGAGCGTTGCCTGTTTTTCATCGGAAGGGGTAAATTGAGGTTATCGAACGAGTTATAATTTCAGCTTCAGTCGTCCCATTTACAAATAGATATTTCGCCGTCGCGTCCGACGGCCGGTACTCAATTAGCATCGAAGTTTGTGCACAAACACGAGGGGGTGGTTAATGGATCAGATGGAACAAGCCTGATTGGACTTAATTAGCTGTGCTCTATGTTTACATAAGAGAGGTCTTCGGCGGATAGGATAAAGACCTCGGTCCACTCTGGCCTATCGCTCCCCCTCGTATGTGCGAAGTCTTGATGAGTTATTTTACTTATTCGATTTATAGTCAATGGGTTAGTTCACGAATTTACCCAGAGTGTGTAAAAATTAAACTAGATGGAGATCTCTCGAAAGTCTTGTTTCAATGAGAAAAATGCGCCCTAAGGATACGAACTTCGCAGACTTGTAACCGCCGCTTTCTAACCCGTAAAATGTGTACTTTTAAATTAAAGACTTGTCTTTCGTTTCTTTCGCTGCCGAGTGCTTTAATTCCCTGATTAACTTTAACACAATGTTTGTACTAAGAGCGGAAAGGACGTCCCTCTAATTATAAAACACTTCGTCATCAGATCCGATCTTGGAAATATATATTTTACGTTTATAAAACTTTCTGAATTTATATTTCAACGCTGCTGCACAAGCTTTATGTAGCAAAGTGCAGATTAAATATTTCCAAAGTGAAAATTGAAGTTTGAGGAGCTCTTATACAGAATGATTCTTTAAGCGATAAGATCTTAATCAGAGTATGTGAGGGGAAGGGTGAGCGAGACGAAATTTGTGGATTGCACTAGATTTATTATATCAGAGCCAAATTTAAAAATCAACTTATAATATGGAATTCATACTAATACGTTACGTTGAGTTTCGTAATGCCTTGCATGTTGCATTGCGAGCAATTTAAATACCCGCGCAATTTTCGCATGTACCTATATCTAATTTTAAACCAATTAAAATTGATTCGAAGTTCACACCGTAATTACATCAATAATGTGGTGATCATCGAGCTGAACATGAATTTTCATGTTGTTTACACATCGCTAATCACCAAACGTGCTGCTAAAACTGATCACTTGAAGTGAGGAATATGACTCAATCAATGTTTACATTATTATTACCTGCTTAACAAGTAACCACTTTAAGAGTCGAGTTTGTGTGACTAATACTATATCAACAAGATTTGTACGGTGCATGAACATCAACTAAAACTGCAGGCAATATGCAAGTTTGTCTGTCTGTCAGTTAATATCTTCGCTTCAAATAACACTGCGGGAACGTTCATACTGGAATTGTTTAATATTTGATAAATTGTAAGAGCAATTATAATAATTATGGTAATTAAGGCATATTACAACGACAACGTTTAGATGTGATTTTTTCATTTGTTTAGGAATACTAATCGGTATATAGTAACTTATTTATATATAGTTACTAGCTGACCCGGCGAACTTCGTATCGCCTAACAGTCGATTCTTTAATTTTTTATTTTTTTAAGTTAATAAGTCAACAATTACATTATGTCAAAAATTAAAAATTATAAAACTCACAAAATTCTTTTAATAGTCACTAAAAAATCACAATGAAAATCACAATTTCTGATTTCTTATTATGATACCTACTTATTATATTTGATTTTATTTTTACTTATTCTAAATCAAGTTTCATTTTTATTGTAGTACTTTATGGTACACGATATTTTTTGTTTGACTGAAAAAATGTATTGTAAAAATGTATATGGGCTATAATAGTTATGATTAATTAACATACAACTGCAAATACTATTACAAACCTTAAAAGTTGGCATAAAATTTTCCCGAACTACTTTTGATGCTCCAAATGAAGTCATTTGAAAGCAGTCGTTATATTGTTGAATATTCTTTAAAAAGTGTATTGAATCTGTTCCTATTCCTAAAACTAATGAGTACAATGGCTCTGGAGGTGGAAGCAATGGTATCAATTTCACCTTTCCATTTGCGCAACACAATCCATTGGCTTCATTTTTGTATTTCAATGCCTTACAATATTGGCAAACTGAGTTCATAGGTCCAATAGCAACATAGTTGTAGGCACTGTAATCAATTGACATATCGTAACAGAAAGCAGCTCGATTCAAACTTGCACCATTATTAGTCGAATGTCGCGCTTCATGGGTCTGTCTTAAGCGAATTCTTTCACGTTCTTTGCGATCTTCACGTTCCTGGGCAGTACGATTAGATTGATAATGCATTTGATTTGTTGCATTTCGGGTTCTCCTGCCTAAATTTGTCCGCCGCCTTATAGGAGGCATATTTAGTAAGTCACAAACACACAACACTTTTAGGTTTAGTAATATTATAGATGCACAGCAAAGAGATATTTACATTTCAATTGACATTTTACCACAGACAATTTACATTTTACCATAGACAACAAAAAAATAAATATTGACAAATATTGACATTAATATTTATACGATACTAACGTCACTCAATTGTTTTGCCTTCCCGGGACCTCTCCACTAACACAAACTTTATCGTATGGTATTAAAGTTCAAATTGACTTTTAAGTATTATCACAAATCTTTTGTATGGGAGTATAGAAAATTGTTGTTTTTAGACTTTTTCAGGAAATTTAAAATTTTTATTTTTTTTTTTAGAATTTTTCTCTCCGTAAGAACCATCCTCGTACTTCAAGGAATATTTTAAAAAAAGAATTAGCGAAATCGGTCCAACAGTTCTCGAGTTTTGCGCTTAGCAACACATTCAGCGACTCATTTTTATATAATAGATATAGTAACTCGAAACATTTGTATGTTAAATTACCTTGATATATTGAAAAAATTTTATCTAGCAATAACCTATTTAATAAAAATACAATTTTAAAAGAAAAAATTCCACTAATGAATACATGTAAGAAAAAAGTTAGGTATTCACCACATATATTGATATTTTAGGTTTATTCCATTTAACCTCATACACACCACTAATTTAGAGGTTACTATTTTAATGCCTAGTCCATTAATAATTAAATAAATGTCGGGCACAAGTCCTTAATTAATTAATTAATTTAAATTTAACGACAAATCCCAAATTAAGCAGAAAATTATTTGTTACTTGTCCTTAAAATGAGCCTGATACGTGCAGAGGGTACTAGTGGTGATATATAAAAAAAGTGATGAAATAAAGCTGATGTTGTTTTATTTATGGATAATATACATTTAAGACTTAATTTAGATTAAATTTACTCCTACTAGAAACGTAATGTATTGTTGCTGAAACATTCAAAACTCAATTCAATCGACGACATATTATGGGGGTAACCTCTACAATTATGACTACTTATGTCACTAGGGTGGTCGCATGGCTTTGTCTTCTAGGTGATATTGAGCGGGAATACAACTGGGATGCATTCAGAAATGGTAATAATAGTAAAGTAAAGTATACTTATGTGAAGGGACGTAATTGCTGGTAGTGTCTCAAACACTGACTTATTTCTGGATGCCTTTAAAAATATATGCCGACTACTGAACATCCCATTCGATCGCCGTTAAAAATGGTAAAAGATGATAAGTATTAATAAATATCTTGGAACTAGCTAACCCGGCGAATTTCGTATCGCCTAACAGTCGATTCTTTAATTTTTTATTTTTTTAACTTAATAAGTCAACAATTACATTATGTCAAAAATTAAAAATTATAAAACTCACACAATTCTTTTAATAGTCACTAAAAAATCACAATGAAAATCACAATTTCAGATTTCTTATTATGATACCTACTTATTATATTTGATTTTATTTTTACTTATTCTAAATCAAGTTTCATTTTTATTGTAGTACTTTATGGTACACGATATTTTTTGTTTGATTGAAAAAATGTATTGTAAAAATGTATATGGGCTATAATAGTTATGATTAATTAACATACAACTGCAAATACTATTACAAACCTTAAAAGTTGGCATAAAATTTTCCCGAACTACTTTTGATGCTCCAAATGAAGTCATTTGAAAGCAGTCGTTATATTGTTGAATATTCTTTAAAAAGTGTATTGAATCTGTTCCTATTCCTAAAACTAATGAGTAACAATGGCTCTGGAGGTGGAAGCAATGGTATCAATTTCACCTTTCCATTTGCGCAACACAATCCATTGGCTTCATTTTTGTATTTCAATGCCTTACAATATTGGCAAACTGAGTTCATAGGTCCAATAGCAACACAGTTGTAGGCACTGTAATCAATTGACATATCGTAACAGAAAGCAGCTCGATTCAAACTTGCACCATTATTAGTCGAATGTCGCGCTTCACGGGTCTGTCTTAAGCGAATTCTTTCACGTTCATTGCGATCTTCACGTTCCTGGGCAGTACGATTAGATTGATAATGCATTTGATTTGTTGCATTTCGGGTTCTCCTGCCTAAATTTGTCCGCCGTCTTATAGGAGGCATATTTAGTAAGTCACAAACACACAACACTTTTTTAATTTTATAGAAATTTGTGTATTTTAGATTTAGTAATATTATAGATGCACAGCAAAGAGATATCTACATTTCAAGTGACATTTTACCACAGACAATTTACATTTTACCATAGACAATTTGTTTTTGATTAAAAAAATAAATATTGACAAATATTGACATTAATATTTATACGATACTAACGTCACTCAATTGTTTTGCCTTCCCGGAACCTCTCCACTAACACAAACTTTATCGTATGGTATTAAAGTTCAAATTTACTTTTAAGTATTATCACAAATCTTTTGTATGGGAGTATAGAAAAGTGTTGTTTTTAGACTTTTTCAGGAAATTTAAAATTTTTTTTTTTAGTATTTTTAAAGTTCAAATTGACTTTTAAGTATTATCACAAATCTTTTGTATGGGAGTATAGAAAATTTTTATTTTTAGACCTTTTCATGAAATTTAAAATTTTTATTTTTTTTTTTTTAGAATTTTTCTCTCCGTAAGAACCATCCTCCTACTTCAAGGAGTATTTTAAAAAAAGAATTAGCGAAATCGGTCCAACCGTTCTCGAGTTTTGCGCTTAGCAACACATTCAGCGACTCATTTTTATATAATAGATTAGAGCTTTGGAACAATATGAAAGGTATGGTAATAACCTGCAAAGGCAATTACCGAATATCCCGAATTACCGATAATATATGGGGGTACATTTACCACCAGTTCGTGTAAAAGTTTAAAAATAAATTCTAATGCCAGAGTAGCTAATTAAACTTAAACAATTACAAGTTTTAGTTTTCTGTTGCTTACAAAATATCCGGAAAGTGACTGGTTTTTATGAAATATGTGGCCTTAATTGTATCTTTTATAAAGGTTGCTGGAAGTGTTTAAAATTACTCCCAGAATTAAACCATAATGAATCTTTTTTTGTGACGCCTTTTAATTTTTATATTTGACTACTAGATGGTAGCTCCAAACTTTACACTTACGGATATTTCCTGTAGTTAAATGAAAAATCTCAATTACAGATTGACTATACACCTTTGTGCAATAACAATTAAATTGGGTTATTTCTGAAAAGTTACATTTTAGAAACCTTATTGGTTATATCACGTAAACTATGATACAAATGAGGGTATCTTTTTTGTTATCGCAAGTTTTACTACAGGTACTAATCTGTATCAAAAGTCACTTATTTCAAGGCTGTGTTGATTTAAACATGCTGACTTTTCTTAATTTCCACGTTGCTTCATTATACGTACAATTGTGCTGTTGGTTTACGATTCCGAATCAAGCATATCTGGTGGTAAAAATAAGCATTCCTCCTAGATAATTCTTACCAGCTTCAAGTTTCATTCTTTTTTTCTACTATTTCCCATCCTGATTCGACGTAACAACGAGCTGAACTCGCGAACGATTCCTACTTCCCCGAAAACAACGTACTTATTCCTGCCAAAGAAATTCTCGGAATGCCACAGGATTGTAAATAGACTCGATTTGCATATTTAATCAGTCCTTCGGATTTCTTTCGCTCCTCTAATAAATTGAACTGGATTTTCCGATATAAATCCAGTGTAAGATAATATCGAATCTTTTGAAAGCGTTTGGACGAAAAGTCTTTATAAGAGCAAATTGATTCTACGTTGATTTATTGACTCTTGGGGAGATCTTATCTCGGTCGAGTTTATCGAGTTTTTCTGTTATTTTTTTGGGGGTTCTAACTTTATTGTCTACGTTTGTTATATTTTTCTTGTATATAATCATTTGACTCGGCCATTAAACATCCAAAGGAAAGCAGCGGTAATTTTTTGTTTGTTTGGTATGGCGTTACTTATAGATCTTTAATTTGGTTTCTTTCCAACAGAGCCTGAGTTAAATTATGTAACGGACGCTTTAATATTTTCCGAACCATTTTGTAGAACTCGCCTCAGAAGTATTTTTTATTGGAATACTTCGATTTTAACTTAATTTATTGAAACTTTGGCTTGAAACACCGAAATTTTTATGGAGGGGCTTGGAAATGTTCGATTATTACTAAATACGTATAATGATTAATGTAATTGGCTATTAGACCCATCCTGCATTTATGGTTAAAACATTCAAATGGATGAAGCTAAGATTGTGAAAACGAGTCTTAGTAAAGACGTGGAGGTGGATTTGTTATGATTCTCTTCAGGAATTGTTTTTCAAAGAAAATATCTTGTCAGCTATTATATTTATTTTATTAACTTATAGGAAAAAGAGTACAAGACGAAGCATACATCGGGTGTGGGTGCATTGTCATGAACGTTTCTGGTTGGAAATTTGAGGTAAAGGTGATTATTTGATAACGAGTTTTCGCTCTTTTTTATAAGAAATCTTATATCTGCTTTAGACGGAAGTTTTTTAGTTTTAATTAAGAAGAGTCGAGAGTCGCCCTGAGATGCAATAACCATTGTCTACGCTGGTAATTTATTGAAATGATACATTCTCTCGAATAAATTAATTAGCTGAAGGAAATAATAAATTTGGAAGATTACTTAGGGTTAAGTGAATTATGAATGTTGAGGTCGTCAGAAGTAAAAATTCAGTTATTAAATAATAAGGGGAAAACACACTAATAATTAACTGGATAAAAATTAGGTTTTTTAGGTTAGTACTTTCCTAGATGTTGTATACAGGGTGTTACATAACACACTAACTTGATAAGAAACTTGGTAAGATAATGTTTTTTTTGGTTACTTTCTAATGCTTTCCAATGTTTCGATTTCTGCTCTAAACCCTTACTAATTTAATTTTTTTTATATTCGATTTCACTTGATTAGCATATTACTTTTTGATGCGAAACATGTTGAAGAAAACTGAATTCTATCAAATAAGATCAACGCACGACGTTAAATTCTTCATATGTCTGTTTCGGGGTTTTTAATAAATTTTTACCGTTGACAGAAGAAATTTTAATCTCTTCAGTCAACGGTTCTACCATAGATCAGTGTTGCCTGGCTCATAAATTATTTTCCGATTTTTATTATTCGACACCGTTTTTTATATCCAGTATCGTATAAGTAGAAACTTTTCCAAAGGTTCATTAAAACCGGAATCAGTGATAACGCGTAATTCTACATATTCTAGAGGGGCTAATAATCTCTAATCTTTCAGGGCTTTAGTGATAGCGTTCATTTTCAACATTAGTATTGGTGGTAAGGATAATTTTACATGATGCACTATGGTGATTCCGTACATGCATATTTTCTATAGCTCTTATCAATGAATTGTAAATTGACATTCTTCTACCGTTGATATGAATTTTGTTAATTGACTACTTAGTCCTTCGTTCCTCAATAGAAAATTTATCGGCATATGGTCTGCATAAATATTAAATTTTTGGTTAAACATGTATGGCGTAATTCTTTCATAATCCACTCTAGCGTTTAATTATTTTTTATTGCAGGGTAATTTTTCCTGCCTAATTAAATGCTCTTCTTGCTTACGCTATTGGACTATTATCGAAATTAGGAAAACGACCATACATTTTATCCTTCCAACCCTTTCTTGGCAGTATATTTAAGGGTGAAGTAATTCTGGCATATTTAAATGGTATTGGAAATTTGAACCGGCTAAAATTTATTTCCCCTTTGCTCTTTTGTTTTAGGCGAACGGGCTTGAACATTACGTACTTGAGTCGTTTCGAATCTTATTTTTTCCCTTGTTTGTTTGTAACACTCCTGTTGCCTTTTTCTTTCGTGCTTGGGGTATATATCAACCTGACCATTCGTTTAGATACCATCATTAATTTGATTATGGAAAAATTATATCTGACAACCATTATGAATTCACTTGCTTTCAGCAAAATAAATGCGTATTATCTCCATTAACTAATGCTTATCAACGATAGGAATTTTACAGTTTTCCCTTTTCTTTATTTCACATACTGACTGGAATGTTATTGCTGAATTATTTCAAACCTATCAAACGCATATGTTTAGGTGTACCCATATGACCGTATGGTGCTACCTATTTAAAATAAAAATCCTATCATCGATACGAGATGGCGCCTGACACTAATTTGTCAAACATACTGACATATACGATGACATTCGAAAAGTACTTATTTAAATTTAAGGCTGTTTCGATCTCACGGGTCAATTTTTCTCATTCACAAAACTTCGCGGGAGTAATCATAAAAATTCACCAAAGTTTCATGGTAATTTTCTTCTAAGGTCTTACTTTTGTCTTTTATTCCGAACAAACAGAAAGTGAAGAAATGGTTGATTTACCATTATATTTTTCCAATAAACTTTTTGAAATTAAAATCTATAATTTAAGTTTAATAGCATTTCATTTTCTACATTCTCGGGGAGGATTTTTAAACGCTTTTCGATCCACACGGACACCTAAAATTTAAAAGTTATAGGCAAGAAGTCCAATACCCTGGTAAAACTGAAAAAACTAATTTCACCTTTATTTTTCATCATCTCGATAGGAAAAATCTGGTGTTATATGATATTTTTGATTCCATTTGGAGATCTTATATAAGTTTCTAAAGACTCCGAACTAGTTTTTGAATCAGTTTTATTCTATTTTCATCACCTAGGTAAGGACAATTCGTGTTTTTAACATTTTTCCGTCACTGAGGGCTTGAACTTCAATCATAACCAGTTTAAAGTTTCTAGCTATTCGGAAGGTGTTAAATCAACTTCACCCCTATATTTTCCCCACTTAGAAAAGTAAATTTGGGGTTATAGTGTTTTCTGCATCACATTGGAGACTCAGTTATAAGCGTGCCAAATGTAAAACTTCTAACGCTTTGAGCCCTGTAAAATAAATTTTTCCCTTTCTTTCAGTGCTCCGAAAGGAAAATTTGTAGTTATAGTATTTTTCACAACCATCTCAAAACTTTTAGCTATAGATATGCCTAGTTTGAATCTTCTCTCTCTCTCTCTCTCTATTTTAGCTCCCTTACATAAATTGTGTCCATATTGTCCGCCCCTTCGGAAAATAAAGTTCGTAGTTATAATATTTTTCTGAACTGTTATGGAGCCTGAGCTATAAGCACACCAAGTATGGAGTTCCTTTCCAATTGGGTAACGTTAAATGAATTTCTTTCCTATTTTTCGCACCCTCGGAAAGGAAAGTTTAGCTTTTTGAATTGTTCTGAGCCATTGGGCAGCTTGCAGCATAACCGGGCAGAGTTTATAGTTCTAGCTTCCTACTAACCTAACTTCTCCTAAAGTACCATAGTATAATACTCACAAAAATAAATATCATCACAATTTTTCACGCCGTTGGAATGGAAAATGGGATTTTCAGCTGTTTGTGGGTCTATTCGAGTCAGATACTATCAGCATACAACGTTTAAAATTACCAGGTAATTGGGAAGTAGGTAAACATTCCCTGGTATACACACATACATACAAAACATATATACAAACAACACCAACACAAAAGAACCTTCTCCTTTATATAAAACATTATTGTTAATTTTAAATTTTAAATAAAAAATTCGGGCATAGTCTTGGACCCTAATTGCTAAAATGTTGTTTGATTATAGTATTTTTTATTCATTCTTTTAGATGTTAGATCATTGTAATTAGGCGCTAAGGATAAATTATATGCACTTTTTGAAATGGACCACTTAAGTTGCTTGTAGAACACTCGGAAAAGATTTATCAAATTGTTTTACGCAAGCTACTCGAGATGTACCTATTTACTGCTTGACTATTTTCTTATAAATAAAACTTAGTTCCTATGAATGCTAGAAGTATAATGTCCGAGGTATAATTTTTATACAGATTGCAATATGCTTAATAACCGAGTTTTATATAGTATTTATACCGAATAGTTTATTGCCTCGTTTCGTTTCACAGCACTAATTTAAATAACGCTTTTCCAAGAATTATGATTTTCTTAACTCTAATTTCTCAATGTCAAATTTCTTATGAACTCGAAATAAGGATGGCTGGTTTTATCGCTGGAATACCCAGTAACTCGAAATTATTTTAGCCATTGGTCAGAATTTCTTCTAATTTTAACAAATCTCAGGTAAAAAGTTCTAAAATATGTACATATTGTTGACAAGCGATAGAATAAGTCTCAGAAACACCCAATCGACATTGTTTCTGTTAATTTAGTCTCATCCCTATAGATCCTGCGACAAAGGCACAATCTTTTTACTGTTGCACTTATACGTAAAGTAACTTTAAAAAGATGAGTGATGTAGGACAGAATTTCATGGCTCTATCGGTTTCGAATAAATTGTGACTAATATCTATATTTAATAATTATCGACTTAAATAATAATAATCGACTCTATTGTTTCCTGAATGGTTTTTTACCACGAAATTCATATTTTCTACAACTCATATTTTCTTAGGGAAAATCCATGAAAATCTTAATGAAGTTTGAATGTTAGCCGAATTTTCTGTAAATCAAACTTTTCTTTACGACCCATGTCTACTGGACTCCCGGAAGTTTTACTGTATTTTATATTTGGTATCATAGATATGCGTAGTCATATTAAATATTCACAATGCGTACAACTAGATTAGCATTTTCTATCCAAATTTGAACAAATTGTTATCTAAATAATCAATAACTAATAAGCAATATTGAATTTTTAACTTGCTAAAATTAATGTACTAGTACTTATACGAATATGTATAGTTGTTGAAAATTTGTGTTACAGATTATGAATCCAAGAAATTTTCTTAATTATATCCATTTCTGTAATACCTCTGATACTGGGATGCTGTGTATTTGTATTTCAATTTGTTTCAATGTTGACGAACCATAAGCTTTAAGCTTTGCTAAAAAGTAACGTCTCCTAAGAACAAAAAGATCCTATTTTCTAGAAATCTTCCTAGTTTTCCAATGAAACAAAAATGTAGTCTGTCTAGAAGTTGGCATATTACATTTACTCTGAAAAGTGACTTTAGTCTATATAATCATCATTATATCCGACGTAAAAATTGCGAGTACACATATTTAAGACGCCCTTCACAAAAGCCCGCTAGACCAACATAAAAGAACCCCGGGACCAACGATATGCAAAGTTACGAGTCAACGAATATCCTTCCCCACCAAAACAAAAAAAAAAAAACGAAGAGCAGAATAGGACGAAAAAGTAAACGCTTTGCGGTAACTTTGTGGGATTCAAATGATGAAACCCTATCCTTTCGGCTGGCCACTAGCCAAAAGGGCGGCCCGTTTCCTTTCATCTTGGTTTTATAACGGTCATACCGACATATGTCCGGTTAGTAACCTGTCATTACTTTATACCCTTCCCTCCTGAATTGCGGGTTTATATTTGTGCGACGCATAAAGCTCCCTTAATGGGGCTGTAAGTTTTCAAGGTGGACTTTTCTGCAGCTGCAGGAGCTTCTGCTCGGTAAACAACTATTTTATTAAGACGGCGAAGCGGTGTTACTTAAAAGTAATAGCCGCTTTTTAACGACGCCCTCTCGTAGTAAATTTGAGAAACGTCCGGAATTAATGGGTAATTTTGAGGAAACGTAAGAACTTTATTAAAAAATAACACAAATTTAATTAAACATTATTCACAATGACGCCCTAAGCGCCAAAACTGCGGATTACCACTGACAAAAAAAAATGCTTCATGGCAGATAATTAATCATAAAGGCTCGTCTAATTCTGAATGGGCAATAAATTAGTCAAAAAACACTCACAATTACTATGTGATGCCAAAAAGGTATTAGTAAAATAGTCTTCAAATATATATAAAATTAATCAGAATCAATCTATTTTTCTAAGTTTCTACTTAATTGGCTCTACTAATTTGACTTCCTATTAGTTCTCTATTTGCAAGATTTGAAACAAATATTTTTATCAAATCTTGCACTTTAGTAGTACGGTTTTTATAAATGAAGTAAGAAGTAGAAATTTTCAGCATTTCAGAAATACATGTGATTCGGCTGGCAATAAACACACATTGAAAATTTTTATAGGTTATTCTTGAGCAATGTGCGAGAACATGAAAAATGTTTATGTTTGTACCTAACTACGCCCATTTTTTAAGTGGGCACATTGAATATTCCTAGACAGTACAGTGCATTTTTTGGTTTATTCCCTAAAGATATTGAATTATTTAAATTTCTTGATTTTAAGATTTTTTGAAACAGGATAAGGGTACCTTTGGAACGGCAATTGAAAAATATTAAATTATTTATATAGTTTTGAAAAAAATTACCTTATTTCAATATTTTGTTAATTATATAAATGTAGTAAGTTCTTTCCGAAAACAAAAAAATTACAACGTGGTATCAGAAGTTATTATAAACATGTGTGACACATTTTGAAAATGTATTTACAATAATTTGAATGTTTACATTGTATCAGAAATACGATTTATCGATCCGCCCCTCAAGATGGTTCCCCCCCTTCCCCACTTTTCCCCTTACTCGTATTCTCTCATCATCCATGAATCATACCGTTAGGATTCGTAACGGAATAATTATTCTGATAGTATATTGATCGATAAATAAACGCTTTTCCTAGAAAGTGGTGCAACAAGATAGAGACCGTAGTTTACACTACTCGCTCTATATTAAAGTTATCATATACTTATGACTAGGGCTTGGATAGAATGGAAATTACATCATTTTTATAATTTGGCATATATCACTTAAATTTAAAATATGAGCCAACCGCGTAAAAAATTACGTTAATAAAAATGTATTTAATAAGTAAAATAGTTTTCATTAATTGCGCATTTTTGCGCTTTGACATTCCAATGCATATTTTTCACATTTTGCACATCTATTTATTATTGATTAAAAGGCTGAACACATCTCATCTTTGAAATACGGACTACATAATTTTTTAATTACATGTGACGAAATCTAGATCCTCTAACAATTCCGATATATCAAATTTGACAGTTCCTTGTTTCAAAATTATTGTTGATAAAAAGTAATAGACACAAATTGAATATTGTAGCGAATGCCCCGTATAGGTTGCTGTTTATGTAAAATCAATAGTTGTTTATGTGATTTGAGATGTTATCGTTGACAGTAGGGTAGTAAAATCTCTTTGTGTATGTAAAAAGTGCTACAATTGGGGGCTCAACCGGGGGTCGAGGGCGACCCTGAAGACGGGGAGCGATAGTGTAGCGAATGCCCCGTATAGGTTGCTGTTTATGTAAAAACAATAGTTGTTTATGTGATTTGAGATGTTAACGTTGACAGTAGGGTAGTAAAATCTCTTTGTGCATCTAAAAGTGCTACAATATGTTCTAGAATTTTAAACGTAGGGATTTGTTTTCAGGTTTGGTTTGTCCTGTAGACAGAACTTATTCTAAAGAACATTTTACACCATAGTGTTGGTTACGTCCGAAGCTTCGTACTCCCAAGGTCGATAACCAATTGGCAATAAGTTAATTAATTTATTAATAATTTAAAAACAGTACCCTATAAGCCTGACCTAGGCCACTTTTCTACAAAAATGTATATTTTTATGTACAATAATAAACGCATATAGGTGAATTTGATATTGAAAAATTTATAGAACCATTAGATTCAAGTATGGCGACAGCCCGCGAAAGCCTCAGATGAACAAAAATGTACCATCATATATATCTCGCTAATCACGAGCTTCAAGCTTATAGATCTGGCTGTAATACAATTTTTAAGTAAATTTTGTATCAGAACGAACCTTGTTGAGAGTTAAATCCAATCCCCACAACTAGAAACTTCTGCAATGGCTAGTTGGTAGAAATAAATGATTTAATAATTTTCTTACCAAAATTAATTTACTGGAGAACAATTTTGAGATATCGAAATTTTGAAGAAAGTTAAGAAAAAAATTTAGAAACTCTTGAGGAGAAACTGACATTTTCATAAGTCAGATCTAAGATCGATAACTTTTCTGACCTTTATTAAATTTTGAACATTTTAGGAAATTATAATACATCATTCAATTCTCGCTAAACTAATAAAGTGACAGCGATCGCTGTTGGCTGAGTGGGGGCAATATATCGCTCTCATATATGTACAGTTTTAGTAGTTTTCATTGGTATTTTCGCAAGGTAACCATCTTATTAACTGATATAACAACGCGTTATTTTTTTTGTTGACGCATAGTTTTCTAACCCTCCTAATAGATTAGACTTTTAGGGATAGCTTATCCTTATGTAAAGTCGTATCATAAAGAAGAAAAGCATAATCAACTTGTTTTACATCGACACTCACTTTCTCTTGATATACGTTGATGTCGTCATATTCAATGTTGAATAAAATGGTTGGCACATTTTTTACACAGCAGAAGGGAAAAATTCATAATCTACATGATGCTTGAGACTTGCTGAAAGAAAAACGAGTTTGAATTAACCGATATTGTATTAATCTGGCAAATTATGCGCTATAATGCTTGCAGCTTCGACCGTAGTACTATTTTTCTTTCACAAATTTACACGTCTCATGATAGTTCAAGAATTTTTGCGACGTGTATAATATTTTTAATTTTTGAAAATTTTAAAACCTAAGGCAGTTGCTGCTAAATAAAATGATAACTTCTGTTCTTAGGAATAATTTCCACTTGTGAGGTGGTGTGGTTTCAGTAATTTTAATTAACTTTGTTTTTCACGTTGTACCCATTTTATTAACTGACAAAAAAACGCAGCTTGCGTTCCATGTAATTTTCCAGTGAAAGCCTAGCCTTATTATTTATACACAAGTTCACTCGATAGATCAATCTCAAATTAAAACACGAATACTCAAATTTGGTAAATCCCCAATAGTACTTTACTAATGATATAATTTTCATTAGTAGGTAGAGGTGAGGGTAGGTATTTATTATCCCCGTTCCTGCCATACTGTCCTATTTTTGGTCGTCCCATGGAACATAAATTTCATGTCAGCCTATTGGAAAATAACTTTTTGCATTCGCCCGTCTCCCTTCAAATTTCAGGCCCCCGTTAATATCCAATCAAAACCCGGAGCTTCGGAATGGCGGGAAGGATGCGGTAGAGATAGCGGTCGACGACATTATATTCCGTGTTAATTATGGACAATGTAGAAATGCGGCCGGACACACCTAAATGAATATCGCTGATTGAACTCGGCCTCTATTGGTGTGAGTTATGTGAAATGGTGATCGGCCCTGTTCCGAAGATGAGGTCGGGCAAGGAAATTGTCGGACTAAATGGACTTGTAACTCTACATCATTACGCGGCGAGAGGTGCGGAATAGGTAGGGTCGTTATTAGAAATACCTCCGTCGATAGTTGTGATAACTAATTTTCTACCGTTAAGATGTATATTTG
Organism: Cryptocephalus primarius; assembly: GCA_963576515.1. Lineage (NCBI taxonomy): Eukaryota > Metazoa > Arthropoda > Insecta > Coleoptera > Chrysomelidae > Cryptocephalus > Cryptocephalus primarius. The sequence continues at coordinate 3,764,702 of OY754939.1, forward strand.
GTGGTCGTTCATTCTTAATTGTTGCAAATGGTCTAAACCTAAAATGGAGTTTGACAAACCAAATATTTCAATTTGAACTAGAGTTGATCCAAACGGTAGGCAAAGAAATGGGATGAAAACCTTTTTTAGCGGAAGTCCATTTCATTAAGCTTCTCTCCCAATAAATATTTTAGCATTTGAATAGAAACAAGAAAGTGATCACGAGCGTTTTTGAATTTCAAATAGAGTAGACAAGTTTTATTTGTGTTCTGTGCCTGTCTCATCTACTTTGTATTTGGTCGAATTCATCGAGTTAGCCATGCTTGCTTGCCATCGCCGCCGGATATATGGGGGGATTTTATATGCCGTGGAAATTCTATTCACTTATATGGAGCAAGTTAATTCGCGGAGTTTGAAAGGGTTACAAATTGCTACCAGACAGGGATGAATAAAATTTGCGAGCGGATTTGTCGACGGCCTGTCGATATACCTGCGCAGCACCGAACACATCGACAACCGAATTACATCCGCTGCAGCGATTTCCGATCATCGTACACTTTTTACGCGTCAATCGTTCCGTTCGCGGATCGTTCCCTCGCTATCGACCCAATTAGATTTCTCGCTTGGCGTTTAAGAATTAAGGGGGATTGTTCATCGGTTTATTTCTGAGCTCCGTTGACATTCTTCTCCAAAATTATTCAACAGAATACGTGAAGGCAGTCACCATATGATCTAATCTTATGATATGACCGCCTTACTTCCCTACAGTTGCGAAGTTTAATTGAGACCTAATTTCATTACATGACACACGTATTTCTTTAGAAAATATAAACAATTTCAAACAGTTAGTTATTTTTATGAAGTACCGAATTTTAAAACTCTATTTAACCAACTACAAACTGTTAATTTATACGTTACGCTATTAAACCTATTACCTTACCGTTTTTAATATTTTTCCGCTCACAGTTTTAAAAAGCGCTACATGATAGAAATGCCATTTTCCTTACCTCCACCAATTTACCTTAATCAGTCATTTTAAACTCGCTCAAAAATACTTGATCGTAAATAGAGAGACATTACACTTTCTCGTTGAATTCTTTTTGAGCCAGGCCTAGATTTCATGTTTGTTCAAATTTGGGTTCACCAATTTCTTCTATTTTGATGAGTTTTGTGATCGATATATTGATGATTGATGTTTTAACTAAGATGGTTTCTCCCATAAAGTTTTTGGACGGACACGTAGACATCTTAATATCTGGTGTGCCAATAGATAGCTCCCAAATTGCTTTAGATATATTCATTTCCTCTATCTGGGACATAGAGCTAACAGTAGAGCATGAGATAAATGGGTACATACTCAACATGTCGATTCAAGTCCACAACTGCGTTATCATTCATACTCGATGATATCGTAAGCCTATGTGCAGTAACCGGTGTTAGGTCAAGAGTCTTCGGTTGAAAACATTTTTGAATGTAATTCAGATCTTAAATTATAAGGTTTTGCCAAAATTTATACATAATTTCGTTGACAACAAATTTCTCTTGAAAAACAAGACATGAAATTTGAATTTTCAACAAAAAAGCGACCAGGATCTACCTAGTAAAAAATAAATAGTTCACTGAAATATATTTTAAATACTGGAAATTTGGTGAACTGAGCATATTCGAACCCATAACCACTATTTTTATTAATAAATTTTGGCAAAACCTCATTTTTACACTTTTCTTGGAAACGTAGGCCAATTTTCAAAAATTAAAATTTTGAAGTAATTAATTTACTGCAACTTCCCTACTGCGTGTATTTATGAGATGTTAATAGGTTTCCAAGTATTAAAAAACGTGATTTTTCGATTTTAAAACATTGCTTATAATTATTTAATAATTTGTGAAATGAGACCTTGTACGTATTTTAGGTCTTTTGTTCACTATAACAGAAACCGACTAAATCCTTTGACAAAACCTATATGACTAAGATATTATGAAACTTAGAATGGTTCTTGGCATATTATATCATTTACCATTCGGATCTCTCTTACATAATAACAATTAATTTAATATCTGCTCTTAAACGAGGCTTGAACTTTTAAATCATCCTGATTATATGAATGTTTAGTTGAGAAATTCGGAATTAATTTTTTTAGGGAATTCTTATTCCTCAGTTTTGGTCAGTAAGTTACTATGCAGCAATTCTATAGTTTATAACACTGACAACAACATTTTCGATTTTTTCTAAGCCTTCAATAAAGATTTATATATATTCCTGTTACTCTCCTGTCATCCAGAAATAATTCACCTCACCTAAAACCTAAAATATAGATATCTTTACCATATGTTGGAGAGATCACTCAAGTCTTGATCCAAACACTATATAAAACTAAATCTATGTATAAAACTTTACGTAGTAAATGTAAAAAGGTAAATTTATTCCACTGTTTCGACATCATTAGGTCTTGATGCGAAAGAAAGGCAAGAAAGAGAGAAAATATCAGGCACGTGTCCGATCGAACGAAAGAAATCGGAACCTCTGCCATCACCTAATCCCAATCAATCAAAGAGCGTAACCGTAAACGAAAATCACGAATAATAGGTATGCATTATATATATGGAGGAGGAAAGAAAAATGTATGAGGGTGTGTCCGCTAGTTATATCAGACTTCGGGGCTGGATACGCAGGCTGGGGAAGGTTTTTCCTCTGGAGGCGGCCGGAGCCGTAATGTAAAATGACAGATCCCATTATTTACTGGAAAACAACACCGCCAAAGTAAGAAACCCTGTAAGAAAAGGAAAAGGAAAGTGATGTTATCTGCTCCTAAAAATTCAGCCTGTCCTTATGACGCTATTTATTACCTTAACTTTTGTGTGCAGGTACCACATTGCGCTTATAAAGTTAAAGAGGGACTTTTACGTTGTTTAAATTTAAATATATTTGTCGTTGCTTTTACGCAGAACCGAGGATAAAAGTGTAATTTAGATTGTAAATGATATTGCTTTTCTTATTGTGGAAGTTTTTCTTAAAATACAATAAAATTTCAGATATAGAAATAGTAAAATGAAGGTCAGTATTTCGGACGTGAATTTTGTTATTTTTGACAAAGGACGAAATATACGACAATGTACGCATATACGAACACTAGTGAAAGTCATCCGGTCATATATGTATGTAATATTTTTCATATATGTATGCAACATTTCATGCAATATTGTACATAGCAACTTTTTGAAATCAATAGCAAGTAAGTTGTCGATGTATGATCGAACTTTAGATCTTCTTCAAGTCTGCGTATGCTTGATGCATATTGCTTGTTTGCTGTTTTTGTAGGATAACTAATCCGTCAACTTTTTAACGTCAATATCAAATTAAGCAACATTTATTTCTTTTTGCAATCTAATTTCAAATTTACAATGTAGGTGAGTGAAAACAAAAATTTGTTCGAATATAAGCAGAATATTAATGACTATCAACCAGTACTGTTGAGCTTGCTAGGCAAACTATATGTCATCTTAAAAAAATTATGGATATGCCCTACTACACATTTTGTTTAAATCTATACTAAAAAAAAATTTAAGTAGCTAGGCAATGGTAAGGACTTAACCTCATCCAGATAGCCTCAACATTTTTTTCATCGGTATGTCATAAATAACAGCTTGATATTGTTTCGCCTCGTATTTGATCTTAGGTTTAAGACTCATAGACGCCCCAATCACCGTTCTAGATTTATCCCCCGTAACGATAAGACTTTGATGCTTCCAGAGGCAATATCGGGAACTTCAAACGTGCATTCTGCGTTCATTAACAGTCATATCCATCCGACATATTCAATAGCCAATCAGTGTCGGTGTTCCAATTAGGACCGAAATTTGCATTCACAAAGTAAACTCATCCCGCCAAATGTTGGCTCATTAATAAGGAGCTGTTTGGCAAGGGTAATTTCTCCACTGGGACACTAATCGAAGTTTGTTAATAAATGAAAAATCATGACTAACTTGTATACACGCTGTGCTCCATTAGTGCTGTAACGCTGCGACAAACCTCTTTGCTCTTTGCTGGTTAGACGTTGAACGTAAGTGGGGGCTTTTACAAGATGCGACATTGTGGAAAATTCATTTACGAACAAAAAAGTCGTTGAGTGTACTTTCTTACTGATACTATAATAATTTGTCAACCCACATCGAATTAGTCACATTATATTACGTATCATATATTTATATATTTACATATTCAAGCACCTCGTACCTCGCATACCCAATTGTTTTTCTCCGTTTGTTTCTGTATCTAAACTTCTCACCTCTGGGTTCTTCTGTTTCCCCGTTTCTTTTCCATATATTACTTTTGCTGTCCGGCCCGTATTAATTCTTGCTATATATAATCAGAGTTTCATTTTTGTTTTTTGTTTTTTTTTTAATCTTACACTTAATACATTAAATCACTCTTGCAATTTTGCTATTCATTTTGTTGAATGTTGTATTTCGTACATGTTCATAATGTTAAATTCGTATCTTTTAGAACTTCATTGCCAATTTATTATTTCATACTGTATACATTTCTTTATAATTCAATCATTTTAATCATTCAGTTTCCTATTTCTTCCTCTAATTTCCTATTTTTTTTTTTTTTGGAATTTATGTCTATGTATTAACTTATTTACGTTTACTATTAATATTCAAACATTTTTATATAGATATATTGATAGAATTGAATTGATATTCCTTTTAATTCAGTATGTTGAGTATACACTTTAATTTTTATTTTCTCATACTTTTGTCAGCATTTGGATTTACTTTACTGTCAGCATATATATATATATATATATATATATATATATATATATATATATATATATATATATATATATATATATATTCGTTCTGTTATTGTACCACTAAAAGAAAGTGACTGGAGAACAAATTTATTGAGTCTTAGGAACTAAATTCGATGTCACCAGGCCGATAAATATTGTAAAGGTTTATAAGTGGACTTGTTAAAAAATTACCAATTACAACTACAATTTTGTTTTCAATTTTGTCATGTATATATTTTATATTATTGCTAATTAAAAATTTTCGGATGACAGGGCCAGCCGGAAATGCTTTTTGATATATTATTAGCCTTATCATAACGGTTACCCAACGTATGCCATTTCAGCCAATGGCAGGTATAGCTATTAAATTGTCAAATATAATATAAATTCAATAACGTATATCCCATATCTATAACTTTTTTATGCAATTTATAGAAAACAAGTGTTAATTACAAGAATAGTAGATGATGATTAAGCTCTACAAAGAGCTTTGTAACATATTGCATTGGACCGAAAACAAAATAATTATAAATTTTTATATAAAAAAAATATATTTCAATTTTATAGACCGACGGCCGATGGTTGGTACTCGATTAGCACTCGATGGCAGATTAACTAGTTTATTTGAGGAATTTCCCCAAGCCGACTTTCATTGAGATTAGTGAAAAATGCGAATTCAATCTTGTTTACAAATTTCGTTATATATATGCAACCTTCCGATCTTGCTTCCGTTGCTTTAGCATCTATCGACTGTATTGAAATGTTTACGAAGTCCCGTCATTCTGCTTTCCGCAATAGCCTATAGTTCTATCGAAAAAAATCTAAAATTATTTACTTTGACAAGGTTGACATATATTTTGAAAACCATAAATAAATCCCCCATTTAGTATCGTAATCTTGGCCCCCTTCTGATTCCATTACGCACAGGTTATTAAAAAAATGAGGAAATGAAAATCGTTTCAGGTCAAAGTTGACAAACAGAACTGGAAGAAAACAAATACTTAGTAATATCTTTTACCCATACAAAGCACACTAGTACAGTCACTCACAGACTACATATTATTATCCATAAGGTGACAATTTATAGATTTTTCTAAAGTGACGTCAAGATTTTGTGGTAATCACTCAGTTACTGCCCCTATTTTTACCTGATCATAACGACGCATCCAGTACATTTTTGTTGAAAGGATGAAGGATAGTACGTTAATTCGCAATCATCCTTACACTTACTAGTTACTGGGAACAATTACTCACCTACTTGTACACGATTTTGTGTACTAAATATTTAGAAACAGGTAAAATCATTTTTGGGATGCTCGTATATGTTTCATATATGAAATAATAAAATTCTAAAATCTCAAACACGTCTAACTAAAATCATATAAATTCAACCTAGGATTTCCTGACAAAACATGCCCCAAGAGACGAGCGGTAATAGCTTTATGGGTGCCATAAATTACTGGTACCACTGATAAAGCGCTTGCTCCCATTACCATTTTTGTTATTCTTAACAATTTATTCCATTCCAATCTTATTCTTATTCTTTGTTTTACTTCAGTTTACGTGCATTATTTTGATTAATTTAATTTACTTCTCAAATTTCTTTTGCTACTACTGTAATTATTGTTGTATAGGTTTCCATGACTCTCAAAGTCCGCTTGCTTGTGAACTTGATTCACTTTATTATTTATTTTCTACTCTTATGGTGTGGTTTCTGTATCCCCTCGTTTTCCATCTTGGGGGATTTGACCATTACACACTTTAAAATTCATTTATAAGAGACAAGGTGTCCAACATATACAGCAACTATTTGAGAAAAATAATGACGCCTTTACATATATGATTAAAAACTTAATTAATAATAACATAAAAAATGAATATTTATAAATTGTTTTGACAAAAATTTCATTAAAAAGACAGCTGTAATAAATAGAAATTTTAAGCACATTAATTTAATTTGTTGTTAATATTTTATTTCTTCATTAAGTTACACATTGCATATAATTAATCATATAATAAAAGATTAACATTAAAATTAATTGAATTACAGTAACATAAAGCAATATATTTCAATGTGTTAATTTTTAGTATTATCGAAATTTACTATTTATAAAATATATGAATCAACTAGAATTTTTTTATTTATTTCCCATCGTCCTGCGACACATTTGAATATTCCTTTATAAGCTCTCGGTTTAAATTCGATATAGATACAGTTTTGGTTAAAAACAACTAATTAGATGGATGATGTCCGGGAGTACGTGTTCATTACGAAATTTTCATTTTGCTTAATTGACTAAAATACGTGATCGAATAATTTAATAAATGAGCTCGAAAACCGGAATATGCGAATATTTTTAGTAAAATAGTGTTTATTTAAGTTCTGCTACCAAAACTTTCGAGTTAATTAAAATTTTGTCATCAGCGCGAAACGTATCAATATTTGAATAATGTTGTCGAAATGTCCGAGGGTATTTTTACCGAAATAAATTAAACATACACAAGTTGAGCTTTTAACAATAATATTATTTATCATGATTTATACCAGTAGGTGTACGAGTAGAAAGTTTATGAAACCAATGCCCGAAATAAAATATATATGTACACAATAACTGACTAATACGGAGAATTAGTTGGAGGTAGATTGATTTCTTGGATTACCAGTTTTAGTGTTTTTAACTGGAGAATATGACGTTATGTAGATATTTTCGTTGAAGGGTCGACGAAGCCCAGAACCTTTTACCTGATTAATTAATTATTTAACCGCGGAGAGAGTGTAGTAAGAAATACCTGTTTACCCCCATGTCGCCATTCTTACCGTGCTAAACTTGCCGCGGACCCTTTTACCTCACGTAGTACATTATGTAAGGATCGTAAGGATTCCGGGACCTGTCTGTAATCGGGTTTAACCGGGACTCGGACCGTGAATCACAACTAAGCTCTAACGAAATCTGGCCGTTCCGAGGGAGACCACATTCGGGCTCTCAGACAAGCGATACATTAGTGCGACTTAACTTATTAACATCTAACTGTGGAACTTCAATCAATGTCCTCAAAGGGAAATTGCTCCGGCCGAACGGTTCCTTATTAATGAGGCAATATTTGACAGGGAACGTTTACGTTACGAATGCAAATGCCGAGGTTCTTAATTGAATCATTCGAGTTGAGCGAGTGTCGCCGACATTCGTGAACCTTTTGTGTTAGTGATGGGACGTTTCGAAAAGGTCGAGAGAAGAATCTGAACCGATTTAAAAGGTGCAAAATTTATTTAGTTAAAAGGAAAAATTGTAGAAGATTCAGTGACTGGTTTTAACATCATTTCATAATCACGAAACATTTACAAATATTAATCTTCCCCGATGTTGTAAGAAGATTGTAAATTACAGAAAATTTTGAATAGAAATTTATCCTTCCCACTTGGCGACATTTTTCTTAAAAGGAAAACCACAAGTTAGGCGTATAACTGGAATAATTGTGGCAGCAATGTTGTAGTTTGTCCAGATTTAGTCGCCGACAAAAAAGTCAACCCGCCACATTGCCGCCTCTCCTCCTCATTATATGAGGAATATATAGGAGGAAATCAGTTCTTACTGCATAAGTAATAGTTTATATGAAATAAATCTAAGAACAGAATGAGGTGAACAATTGTACTTTATAAAATAATGTGACAATTGTACAGTTCCGTTTTCGGAATTGCGTAAGATGGCGTTACTCTACGAGGTATCAGGCGGTCACATATGAGTTTTAAACTTATATATTCGCCACAGGATGGTTGAGTATTAAATATGTGTGTGATATCTGAAATAGGCTTGTTGTTTAAAATAATGTGTGCATTTAATTGTCGAAATATACCAAAACTTACGGGTGGATGCTGAACTATTAATTATAATCTTATCATAAATTGCATTAATACACACATCTACGATCGCACTCATGAATTTTTCTGCTATTTGCCTATTGTTATATTATTACAATTAGAAATAATCTATTGATTGTTAACTACAGTTTATCAAAACACTATACCTACATATATGAAAACTTTGATTCATTACATCTGTATACCTCAATACATCAGAATAATAAATAGAGGATATTTCATTTAAAAATGTATAATATAAACATGTATAAAAATATTTTCAAATTGTGGTCCGAAAAATTCTGGAACTCTATATAAGTATCAAGAAAATAGTTAGAAATGTTCAACACTTTTAACAATAACACTGTATCATTTGGCCTGTCACACCCCATTCAAGTTATGTCTACAACTATTTTATTATATTTCCTTATAATGTTTTGATTTTCAGTGTTGTTAAAAATAATTTTAAAAATGTTTTTAACTAATTATACAAATACTTGTTCCAAATGTATTTACCCGGCAATTTAAATACTTCATTGACAAAATTTTTAAATGCAAATATAAATATTTCATCCTTGTATTTAGATAATATCTCAATTTGCGTATCATTTCTCTTTTAAATTCCGCAGTGTTGAGACTGTTAAGGGTTTTACCTTTATTTATTATTTTGTAATGACAATAATAGAGAATAAGTTTGTTTTATTCGATATTACAAATTGGTTGGGTAGATCTTAGGTAGATCCTAAGGACGTAGGTCGGCACCCTATTTCTAATAGACGCACTTCTAATACAGGCTCATACTTCTAAATGAATGTACATATAATACGTACAAAAAATTGTTTTGCATTATTTATGTATTTAATAACCATATGCTATATATATATATAGTAACAAATTATCAAAATATTCATTTGATAATCTGAAACATTTAGGAAATAATATTATTTCTAGTAAACTAAATGCACTCTTGCGTTTTCTAGGAAACTCATTCGTATTTCCACATAATGTTCCTGCGACCCTTTGTTATAATTTTTTTTAAAATGTCTCCCTTTGAGTGCCGCCCCCCTTTTGGGACATCCAATATCTCCCTGGCCACTGTCCGTTGGTGTACACAACAGCAATATTGTGTGTCGTCAGAACAAATTTTATCCATACCCAAAATTAATGCCTCAATGGTAAATAATGTCACATGAATACTAACGTACAAGGGTATCAAACACGCCTGATCTCATGATACGGAGTGTTTACTAAAACTTTTGACATACTCGTCAGCTAAATGTTCTTAGAATTTTCCGCCCTATTTTCATAAATATCAATGATCCGAACCGGCAGACTTTACAACGTTACAACTTTTGAAATTAATATTTCTCTACGATTTATAACTCCGTCAATTTCATATCTGCTACTCGTTACAGTGCATTCTTATATTTTCGTCTTGTTCGATTATGTATTGGCGCATTGTATGGCTTTAATTTACAGCTCCGCAGAGTTGATTCCGGTTTTCATAAACATATTGTTATAACATATATAACTCCGCACGATGAAGTCGAGGTTTATTTGACTTCGATTCATGCAAGTGTTAGTTTCTGAATTAACATACATAGTGAACGATCGCGTTTACAGATATCCAAAAAAATTTAACTAGTGATCGGCATAGAGAATGAACTCCAAGGGTTGGTAAGGCAGTTTTAATTGAAAAATATAGTTTTTAAGAAAACACTTCCGCCTTAATTTATAAGAAATTATTGTCAAACATGCAACTACTTTTTCAAGCACAATATATCATTCTAGTATTATTTCGCTATTTTCCTTAAGAGGGTATACATTTACGTACATTTTTTCATTTATGTACAATCTTAGTGTCTTAGTGTCACTGATTGCTTTTGCTTAGGTTTATACATTATGAGCATATATAATCTAATTTGTATTATATAACAAACAACAAAAAATTGAATGACGTCTGTACCGATGCTTTCTGGTGCATAACGCAGCCTTATGTTTTCAAAGATTTTTTTAATCCATTTATTATATTCGACTTGTAACGTGCCTCTCAAATTTTTCGGAACGTATGCGCAGTAGGCTTCGTCAACTTAGCAGTAGATTTTTTAATCAGTTGAGTAAGGTATACGTACTTATGTGGAGAGGGCACTGTTGCGCCAAAGTACCTTGTGTATCAGATATTCATAGACATAACGTATACTGGTGGCAATGCCAATCGAGTAATACCTTATAACTCCAGGGCATGTAGCGTCGATTACCCGAAATTTATAACGACCCCGATTTATACTTGATAATGAATTACCTTCAATATATTGGAAGAATGTTGTAAAATGCTTGTATAATTTTATTACAAGAAAGTTTTGAACAGTCTGCAGTATTTAATATATAATTACAAAAGTTAACTGGTTCTAATTTGAACATGAAAAATAAACCTAAAATTAATTTAAAAGAAGGTAAATCAGATTTTAAAAAAATTATACGTTGGCCATAAGGCTTATTTAAGCGTTTACGACTAAATATACTTTATTATTTCTAACCTACCTAAGATGAAACCTACTGTTTTCTTCTAAGTGATTAACCTAAATCTAACAAAGTAACTCTAAAGGAGTAATCAAAAAATATACTTAGGTTGTTCGAATTATTTGGCGGGACAGCTGCATAATCAATAGCATATACCTCCTATATCGCTAGGAACAGGAAAATGTAATCCAAACAATCATCACAAAAATTTTCATATTGATATTTTTCTGGTCTGGAAGGAAACCTTTTTCTGAAATTATATCAACGCTTGCAATAAATGAACTCGACATCTCATAATAGTTGGTTTAGGCTATATTGTGGAAAAATGCCAAATTTTATTAAAGTATTGATTCTTCAAAGATACTGACTATTCTTCTTAATATAAATTTTAATAAAAATTTAAAATAAAGTATTGCCAAATTTTTGCAACGTCCTGAAAACACTAAAAAATATAAGTGATATTTATTTGTAAAAACCACATAAAACTAATGGTGAATTGTTTCAATTAATTAATACCATGGCAACGTAAACACTTGAGAAAAATGGTTAGGTGCAGAAGTTCCATCTACAAAGATGGTTTCACAATTTACTAAAAATTTTAAGTTACTTGGAAATGATAAATTAATGACATCAATATAAAGGGTGTAATCATATTTGCAACACTACCATCACCTACTATTGAAGATATTTCTTTTTTATTTGTCTTTATATTATACTCATAGTCCATTTAAAGGCAGTAAATTTGAGGAGCTGTGAATTTCATTTAAATATATAATATGGGTGAACAATTTACTGTTTTTTGCAGTATACATGCACCTATACATATTACATTGGTGGTAGTGTTACTCATAATTACAACACCAACCGTTTTTGCTCGTTTTAAATAAGTTTATCAGTAATATTTTTTTCTGTAAATCACTAATCATTATTATAGTTTTTATTATCGTGTAACTGTATTAAATAATAAGTGTACAAAGTATTTCTTCACCTATTTTCTTTACTGCTTATTCTTGAGTTTCAAACTTACTCATACTCCACTATACGTCTCACCACTGGATGTAACGGTGCTGACGGTTTGAGCGTTGAATAAATGGTGAGTCAAAATTTTTTGGCCATTTTTGTATCCCAAAATTTGATGTTTAAAATTTTTGGAGTCACGTTTGCTAGTAACATAACTCAAAATAGACTGATAGTCTGCTCTCTTGCCTGTTTATTTTTACATAAAAAAAAATTGTGAAATTTTCCTTGTTGCATAATGCTACTACCAAAATTGTAACACTGAAATTCCATATATGGTTTTTAAATTGTTTGTATTAGTCTACTTATTTTTTAAAAATTATTTTCAATTATTTAATATGTTAATAATTTATTATTTAATAAAACATGAATGGAAAGTTAGAATATAGAAATCGGTTAAAGAGGTCGATTTAACCTCACCATTTTTCTCATCTTCACAGAATGGGAAAACTTATGAATTTTAATTTTTCTGAATCATCTGGGAGACCAATCTAGAAACATGGTAACTATTCAGTTTCTATTTCGTAACAGTTTTATCAATTTGTACAACCTCTTCCATATTCTCGCCAACTCATTTTATGGTTTCTAAATAATGTTTCCACTCTGAGACTAAACTATACTCCGTTTCTAGGTATTAGTAACATTACATAAATTTGATTAACTTGCTTAATCCGTCAATAAGTGCAATCCGGCGTTGTTAAAATGTATTTTCGAAACACGAAGAATAATCGGTTTAAGACCTTGTACGTAAACGCGGTATGCTTGGATTAACTATCCCAACCTAAATATAAATACATTTTTTTTCTTAGTAGCAGTGATACATTGTAGCATACCACTTTTTTTTTTAAACAAGCTTATGGGAATTGCAACAGAGGATTACTTTTACACACTTTTTGACCTGGTAAAAAATTCATCGTTTAACATATTGGCAAGTGTTAAAATATGGATTACATAAAATGAAATGGTAAAAATCCAGTTTTCTTGTATGACCTGATGCTTTTTTATATCCCAATAACAATGAATCAGTAACACTAACTAATTTTAGCATTTGAGTTTTCAAAGCGGAAGAAGGATATTGAAGTTAATTCGAATAGATTTTGAAGTAGAAGTATTTTTACTTTCCAATCCCATATTTTTTCGTCGAGAAGTATTACATCTATATGTAACATAATTTTAAATACAAGAAAAAACGAGTTTTTGTCATTCTTATGATTCAGACCAATTCTGAAGTCGTAGTCGTATTTAGTGCGTGAAATAATGTAGCCATTTCTGTTGGAGAAAATCGGTTAATTGTTTTAACATACGATTTGATTAACAACTTTTTCATAACCTTTATAACTCTATGAAGAGTCAAATTAAGCATATCTCGCTAAAATTAAAGGTAAATAAATATTTTGTAATGGTTTTACATGCACAAAGAGGTTTTACTCCCTACTGTCAACGTTAACATCTACAAATCACATAGACAACTATTGTTTTTCCATAACAACGGCTTATACGGGGCATTCGCTACACTATCCCTCCCCGTCTTCAGGGTCGCCCTCGACCCTCGGACGATCTACTTCCACAGCACTCCATATCAGCGAATGACTACCATATCAGCGAACTGCTACTGCTACGGCTACTGCTACAGTTACTGCTACTGCTACTGCTCCTGCTACGGCTACGGTTACAGCTACTGCTACGGCTACTGCTACTACTGCTACGGCTAATGCTTCGGCTACTGCTTCGGCTACTGCTACTGCTATGGCTACTGCCACGGCTACTGCTACTTCTACTGCTACTAGTACGGTTACGGCTTTTACTACTGCTACTGCTACGGCTACTGCTCCTGCTGCTACTGCTACGGCTACTGCTATTGCTACCATGCACACCATATCAGCGAATGACTACCATATCAGTGAACTGCTACTGCTACGGTTACTGCTACTGCTACTGCTACGGCTACCGCTTCGGCTACTGCTTCAGCTACTACTACTGCTGCTACTGTTGCTACTACTACGGCTAATGCTTTGACTACTGCTTCGGCTACTGCTACCATGCGCACCGCTCCTCCCCTTTTTCAGAAATTCCGCCAGAACTTATACATCGAGAGCCAACTGTCCTCTCCAGGCGATATCCACCTCGGGGAATCTCGCCATAGTTGATCTAAAAATCAAACAAAACACGCCAGTATCCTTGCCAAATCCATTTGCAATAAATTGCAAGTATATGTGTAATTGTGTGTATGTGTATGTGTGCGATTAACTCCATTGAGCGGGTTGGACTGTAAATCCTGTACAAAAATTCATCAGCAGCAAATCGAAACCAAGCAGGCCAATCCTCTTTCTGACCATGAAAGACACCAGGGATGACCAATCCCATCCAATGCTCCAGGTAGAAGAGGGACCTGTCTCTTGAAATCCTCCAAGCAGGCCAATCCTACTTCTGACCATCAGAGACACCAGGGATGACCAATCCCATCCAATGCTCCAGGTAGAAGAGGGACCTGTCTCTTGAAATCCTCCGCTGCTCCTGCAGTTACTGAAATCCCCAGCAACTGCTTCATGGCTCCAGACACACAACCCAGTGGTCAAACATCACCAATTCTTGTACTAAAGATGAACAGCGCCCGTCTCCCAATAAGAGTCACGAATGTGAGTGTAGCACTCAAACGGGCCACGCGCGCCAGCCGCACGCAGTCAATCCATTCGAGTGTTTTCCTAAATCTAAACCTGTTTAGGTTATCCCAAACCTTGGTGTTATAGTGGTGTGTATTTGTGTAATGGTCCCGGGTTCAAATCCCGGACAGGCCCCCAATGTAATGGTTTTACATGCACAAAGAGGTTTTACTCCCTACTGTCAACGTTAACATCTACAAATCACATAGACAACTATTGTTTTTCCATAACAACGGCTTATACGGGGCATTCGCTACAATTTCATCTAATATTTCACTGACGTAAACGTAAACAATATTCAAGAATATGTCACTTTTGAAGGCTGTTTCATTTAATTATTAAAGAGGTGGTTCTCTCACGTTGTCACCACATTACAGAACAATCTGATATGTATTGTGTAATAGTGATATAATAATCGTGACCATTAGTAAGTTTACTTTGTAATTAATCAGGGCTTAGCCGTATTGTGGGTTACCGTAATTATGGCCGAATAAGTTTACATTGATGGGTACTAGAAATGTTAATAATGCACATCATTAGGTATGCCAGTTTCCAGAAATTTCATCAACGAAATGTCCTTTATTTTGGCCAGTAGCAAACGTCAAATTATTAATTAGTAGCGATATGTTTCCCGGTTTAATTCCAAACCGATTAAGTGATTTAGGAGTGGGATAAAACGGCGTATCCTGTTGTTTAGAGTTCGTGCCGTTCGTCGAGATTATAAAACAAGGAAAATTCCCCGCGTTAATTAAGGTATTAAGATCTGATCCCGATAATGCCACAGTAACTTTCCCTTTCTAGTTAGCGCTGACCCGGACGATCGACCCTCGGAACGTTAATAACATCCACCGCCGTCCCGCGACTTTCGCTCTCGACGTCGATATGAAAATTCTCCCGCTGAACTAATAAATAACCTGTCGAAAATATCCTGTTTCATAAACAGTAATCAATTACGAAACAAGACTCTGAGAGGGTCACTCTTAATCTATCACGTTACATGGAACCTTTGATAGATAATGCAATACGGGCCATCCTGGTAAACAACGTTGGGGGAAGGTGACGGTGGTGAAGAAGAAACAGGGGTCGGGTAGACTCGGCAGTGACGTGGCAACGTGGCGTAGCCAGGCGGATGCTGCTGCTGCCCTCTCCACTTTCCAATTTATGTCCATCAATCGAGACCAATCTCGGCGAGTGGATTACTGGGAAATGAAATTTACATAGGCCCCAGTTAGGAGAGAGAGAGAGAGAGAGAGAGAGAGAGAGAGAGAGAGAGAGAGAGAGAGAGAGAGAGAGAGAGAGAGAGAGAGAGAGAGAGAGAGAGAGAGAGAGAGAGAAAGCGAGAGAGAGAGAGAGAGAGAGAGAGAGAGAAACGTTGAGGAGTGAAGGGGGGAGAGAGAGACAGGAAGAAAAATCATAAACGTCCGACGAGGGGAGAGAAGTTACCGTCTGTAAATTAACGACTAAAGGGCGAATACGCTGATTGTGGACCTCCAAGTGGTTTGTATAGAAGCTGAAAATCTCAGGTTTGTGCAACGGCTAATTTGAATCTTAGAATATCTCCTGAAAAAAATGAAGCGTCATATCTGACGTTTCACTGTTTTCCCTACGTCTATACTTTATAATTGGGTGTGGACTGGCATCAAATATTTGTAGTCCACTTACTTTGTATTCACTCACCGCTTTTTATTTCAGTGGATTCATCTTTCAGTACAAATTTGAACTTTGTGTCATTGATTTCAAGTGCGTCACCAACACGTGCATGCACATCCATTACAGATACAAGTAAAACAAAAACCTGTGGTTTTTGGTTCGTGTCTATGTAGGTACGGGGTAACGAAATGGCGAAATTTTAGGTATTCGCCAAAGATTTGAAAATTTTATATGTGTCTGTCTTTAAGTGCCGGATACATTTAATTTTGATAATTATTTTGAGTTTTTAGGCAATGTATAATACGTGTCTATTCTTTTCAGAAAGCATTTTGTACTGAGAAACAAAGGCATTAAATTTACACTCTTTGCACAAATGTGAATGGAGGTATCCAATGATATCCTATTGTTATTCCTATTGCATACGGACCGTGATAGTTAAAAAGGCTAACGCCGCTTTTTCGTATCGTTAGCTATATCCTTACGATGAGACGATATAGTAAGGGAGCCGCCACTCGTTTATACGTTTAAATTGTTCCTTCGCATTAAGTAATTCAATTATAAGACAATATATTTACAATAATAGAACATATAAAAACCAAACACATAATAAGTGAACATCCGCTGCTCTACATAAGTAAGCAATATCCGTATATATGCCTAATTTTTGACAGCAGCGCCGACCCACAATGGTGTGGGTCACATGCAACACTATTAAATGGATACACTCAGCAATGTCTCAATGACAATTAAATTTTTGTGCTCTTTATTATTATAGTAAGTATTACATATTATCGGACTGTTGCCAGACTTGCGGCATTCTACTGGCAAGGTGAAATTAATCTGAACATTGGATATATGTGCTTCCACTTCCACTTCATCCAGAGGACAGAGATAAAACATATTTTGTGATTCCAATCGGGACATACCGTTCCAGCGAAATGCTCCAACTACCTTTCAAGCACTCATGGATCTGATGTAGAGGGACACCTAGCAGATTTCCAACAAATCATGCAGCAACTAGGAAGATTCCGATTGAGATTTATTCGCCCGAAATGGTTCCCTGGTCTCAGATTGAGAGATCTGAACCACCCTTGCAAGGTGGAGGCAATGTTGAACATATAGGCTCCTGTCAATCAAAATCAAGTAATTGTATTCCTGCAGATATACAGATGGTACCGAAAATTTGTGCCAAACTTCTCTAAAGTGGCTAGAACTTTGAGCCGGTTAACCAGAAAAGCAATATACTGGACGTGATGCCAAGCTCAAGAGGAATTCTTTCAGGCTTTTAAAATAGCCCTGACGTCGGCCCCAATTCTTAGACAGGTAGATCACACGCTGCCATTTACCCTACGAACTGACGTCAGTTTATACGCACTGGGAGGGGCGCTGCTGTAGGGGGAGGGTATATATATATATATATATATATATTGAAATTAGAAAGAAAAATATTGATACTTTAATAATTTCAAAAGAAGAAATATGAATAGGTGTCGAAATTGTAGGAGAAGGAGGTAACCAGCGACGCGTGTTTCTGCTAACTGGCTTCATCAGAATGGTGCACCCATATTTACCATTCTAATTGAAAAGTTTAGTGGTTACGTGCAATATGAGAAAGCAAATGAATTCCAGTAGGTAAATCGATAGATATGTAAATTATTATGGTTATTTCACAAAATTCATGTTTTTAGAGGCCTAAACTATAAGAATGCTAAGAGGGTAGCAAACAATCTTAATATTTTCTGCAATAATTTTACTACAAAGCAATAACTGGAGAGTATAGCATCTGTAACAACTGCATTGGCTAACATGTTAGTCGCTATCTTTGTACTCATAAATCCGAGGCACTTTTACAGATAAGAAAATGTAGAAAACGCAAATCAGTATATCAGAGACATATTAGTTTCTTGGACTGCCGATGAGACATGTGCTTGAGAAGGTGGCCTACGTTTCGTCTAATGAAGAAAATAACTGGTCTTTTCAGATATGGATAAGCCTAAGTCTAAGCGATGTTTGAGGTGTCTGTCCGCAATGGTTGATTGCCTTGATATTGATATTCTTCCAGAAGCTCTTTAGGCTGTCATGAAAGAGGCAGAAACTGAATGAGAACTCTGCTGTCGACTACCTAGCGATACTGATTTGGAAGAAAGAAGCAATGGCTTTGTTAGTAAAAACCCAGAATAATTTACAATTGTATTAGCATTGAACATTCGTGTAAAATTTTTGAAAGCGCTACAAGATAGTTACTTCAAATTTTTTGATCAGGTATTTCAGGTTATTTGCAGCTAAAAACCCGCTAAAATCATACATTTTTTACTGCTAGTTGTCTCTAGTTGAAAAAAATACAAACATTCTAGGGTCTTCATCAGAAGACCATTACAGTTTTTACTATACACTCAGGGTGGCAAAAAAAAGTCAGGCCGCAAGACAATTTTATTTCTCTAGGAGAAAATAGTAAACCTAATAATGACTAAATCTGGTGATAATAGTGATAGTGGTGAAAGCGCAAAAATTGTTATAAACAAACTAAAATTGCAGGAATTGTACAAGTGGTTTTTAAGATCGCATGCTAAATTATTGATATAGCTTAAAAATACACCATTCCAAAAGATGCAATGAAAAGTGTTACATATGAACAGTAGAACAAAAACAATAATACTGCGCCAATAATTTTAAAGAAAAAACAAAATAAACATTTTCAGTATTGTTTTAATTAGAATTTTTGAAATAATCCACATCCCAAATCAATTTCAGCTACAAAATATTTTTACGTTGGTGAGTTCTTAATAAATAATGACACTAACTGTGACTAACTAATTGTAATTTATTTAACTGACACTCACACCATACGGACGTATTCTAATTCATTTAAACGTAAATTCGATTGCGCATTCGATGCGTTTTTACGACGACGACTTTTGCTCACATAAACATCTGTTTTTTGACTGCTCGCTTATCTCTCGGTTGCTTTTTTATATTCTGGCGGTATTCGTTCGAGATTCCTCTAGATGTGTCGATTCCTTGGAATTCTCAGACCGTAAACAATTTTCAGAATCGCGCATAACAGGGATGTCGGCGCCGGATCGCCGGGAAGACATGTCGAGATCATTCCAGCATTTTCGACTGGCGATAAGGGGTGGAGAATTCGTTAGAATATGAATGATTCAAACACTACTGCAACTGCCCCTAGCAATCGTCCGTACAGTAGAATAATGGCATTACAAAATAGAGGGCTGTTACTTCCGAGGTAGATAAAATCGTCGGGAGTATTGTCGACGTCAGTATAACTGATAGAATAAGGGCATTACAAAATAGAGGGTTGTTACTTCCGAGGTAGATAAAATCGTCGGGGGTATTGTCGACGTCCATATAACTGATATATTAATTCGTGGTATTTCGGAATGCATTATGTCCCAAAGAAATTAATAAAATGATTATAACGACTAAAGTGCGAAGAAATAATAATTTCTGGCTTTGGCTGTTTCAAAACGTGCAAAATTAGGTGTTGTTGAGAAATAGAAACATCAATGGCCGTTTATATTCTTTGCGCTCAAGAGGCATATGTGGTGTAATGGCGGACTAGTACTATGGTCCAGTTATTAGAAAGACGTTTGAACAGTCTTTAACCAGAATACTACTGAAGGATTTGTACAAAGGAGACCATGGCTCGTTTCGTTGGAGTGACCGTGATGAAGATATTATTGTTATACTGATTATTGATGAGAATGAACATTTAAAGCTGTTAGTTGTCACATTTCACACATTTTTCATATGTGTCCTCACATCCTTAACGTAATACATCCCATAAACCTAGTAATTCAGCAGTTTCTTTGATCACCATAATGACAAGTTCACAGTCACTTCACCCTAGAATCGATGTAAATTAAATATTCATGCCCGTAACTAAGTAACTAAAATCAAAATTTAAAGTGCTAAATGCTACTTGAAACTGGATTGCTTAAAATCGTTTTATACGCACGATTTTTGTTTTATCCAGCAAAAGTTTGTTTAAGAACTTGACAATTTACCAAGTGTTACACATGAATGCCGGCAGAGTCTGTGCTTCCATCTAGATACAAAATTTGTTAATTTTTGATCATTTTCAAGATAAATTGCAGCTCCCCTCATCTCAAGATAAAGAAGAAAATAAATGGGGAAAAAAATAATCTTTTTAATTTTTCACTGGTAGAAATAACATTTAGTACACAGTTAAGTTACAGGAAGTTGTGATTCATGTTATATGAAAGTTAACTGGATCAGGAGCTAATACGCTTTTGAAATGTTAATTGCTGTTGAATGTTTTTTGTTTAGTTTTGTCAAATTTGCGAGCCCAAATTCATGTCACCTCAAATACAATAATTGTGTTTCTGAAGATTTTTTATTGAATTTTTATTTAATCCATTTTTTCTTGACAAATACAATTTTAAGAAAGAAATATAACTATGGTGAATATAGTTTTAAAGTACAATTTCCCATGATACGAAATTATAACTAAGGGCCTTCCAGTCCCAATTGGTCTAGTTGAAAAAAAGCTATAATTTAATAGCCATATTAACAACACACAAAGGCCAGAAACCGCTTCCATAGGCGTGCTATATTTAAAGAAATATAAAATATTATTACTCACTTTGTCAACGAAATCTTATGACGAAATCCCAAATTTGTGCCTCATTTCTTTTGTAGAATTATTTATATTGTGTCTAATTTCTATACCATTGTCATTATCAGTTTCATCCACGTCGAAAGGTCACCAAAATGCCTTTTTAAAATAATAATTACGACTTAGCTTACGCCAATGAATTCTAATGACGATTGAAAATGAACACGTGCTCGGCGCTCAAATTTAATTGCTACAGAGGACCTGTCTAAGTCTCAATAATACTAGTCATTTCATATATAGGAATGTATTGTAGCGACTAACAACATTTTTCCGCTCCAAATGTACGGGGCAAAGCTAAACGGTACGTTAAATCAATATTCTGCTATTGTATAGGGTAAAACCGTATTTTTTGAATGCGCTCGGTATAAATTC
This sequence comes from Cryptocephalus primarius, assembly GCA_963576515.1. Lineage (NCBI taxonomy): Eukaryota > Metazoa > Arthropoda > Insecta > Coleoptera > Chrysomelidae > Cryptocephalus > Cryptocephalus primarius. Next base: position 3,786,212 of record OY754939.1, read on the forward strand.
AGTGGGTTTCTTGGCTTTTTAAATGGACCAACTCTTACTTGATTAAGTATATACAAAATACCTAATAAATGTCATGACACTTAGTTTCAATAAAAATATATTGAGATGTTCTCTGTTTTGATGTTTAACAAGTGATTAAAACAATTTTACCAAATGGTCCCAATTTACAAAGAATTATCCGAAATTAGGCACTCAGTTAGAAGGGATTCAAAAATCAGTTATTTGGCAGTTAGAAGTCAGTCCTAACTATCTATCCTCCACTACCTAAACATTCTATAATATTTCGTCATTTTAGCTTGCACTTATTTTGTGGACGCTCTCTTTGCCTTTCATGCAGTTTTTGTGCCTTCATAATATTTGCTGTAAAGAGGATGTAAAATTCAATCTCGCTTCGACAAGGGGCGATGAGAGTTGTACCAATCTTTCGTGTACTTTGATCTGTGATTAAATTAATATACATACGCCTAGATGAAATATTTCGATTTAATTTAGCCGGAAGATTGGGTACCTTTTCCTTCTTTTGAGAAAGAAAGAGACCCCTTTACTTGTTTTGTTCCCGTACGCCATTTAAGGGAATCATCCAACTTCAAATAAAAGGCCTTTGACTGCGTATCCTTGGTGAACTCGCGTATTAATGAACAGGTCCTTTGTATGCCACCGGGAATTTCGCCTAAGAAGCTGATCTTTCTTCACCGTATAAAGTAGAATCGAATCCGTATCCCATCCGAGGTAAAATCGACGCACAAACAAGTATTTTTTGCTATTACTTTAGAATGTAAAATTAGCAGAAATCAATATTTTCTACCTTTAATTTCATAAATCCCACGGTTAATGTAGTCAATATTTGTAAATATTTTCTAACTTCATATTTGGCCGCGTTTCGTGTATCAAAACAACCTACACGATCATAACGTTTACTTTCCTAACATACCTTCTAATCGAAAAAAGGACTGTCTAGAAAATTTGTTCCTCCTAATGATTTTCCCGGGTTCGGAGGGCAGGCGGTTCTGCCAGAGATTGTGAAGTAGTTGTAGGTAAAAATATGTTTTCTCGCGAATTAGATTATGTCGTTAGGTTCTTTGAAGTTATTATAAAGGTGTAGAATTTACCGAAGTCGCCAGATTGCTTACAACTAAGAAGCCTATTTTTCCATCCCCATTGTAAAGGGTGGGACCGACAAAGCTTTGATGTTTCGGAAGATTATTTATTTTCCGTACATATCCTGTATGCTTGTCAACTAGCATCATATCACATTAAGAAACTATCACTAACGTGACAAAACTCAATTGAAAGTTTTATAGTGTTTATGCACTACCTGTACAGAAAATTCCTTACAATTTAAGCTAAGGTACATAAATTATTTGCAGTTAAAATTCCTCTCAAAATTTCCTCTAAAATTACTTTACTGGATTTATTAAGTAGACGTTTAACGAATTTGTCACAATTTTCTTATATTTCTGCAGTTGTTTTATAAAAAATGGATATTGGACATATAAACATGTAAGACGTGTATACATGGATTTTAGCACTCATTAGAAAAAACTTTCATAAATCAATTAAAGGAGCGGTATTGTTTCTAAGATTTAACGTGAACGTAAGCGTCTGGTAAATTTCGTCTTATTTTACCAATAGGTGTAATTTTTAAAAGTGTAATGGTGTTATTCATTTATACGTTTAAGAGTAAACGTTTCTGATGATGGAACTATTAAGAAAATAGGTGGCCGAAGCTTCTTACCACTGAAATTCCCCGTATTGAACACATGCAAAACTGTTAGATAATAGATGATTACAAATATGAACGCATAAAACTACCCACAGTCTTTATATAGATAGAAACGGAACAACCCGGTCAAAATCTTCTTCTAGACTGTTACATCTACTTACAGTTAGTCATTTGGTTACGAAATTTCTCTAAATATTGATGCCTATTCGATTTTATTTTTTTGTTCACTAGAGTGCAACAGGCAAATTATTCAAATCATATCACCAAACTCAATTGCTAGTCGATTCAATCAATAACACAATTACATTTAGTTCTTTTATTTTTCATTGATTTTTATAATTATTATATTGCTGGTACAAGACAATGTAGTTGTTTTTTATTGAGCTTTCCTTTTACTAATATAACACTTGATAATTTTACCATAACACTTGATTAAAGTCTTAAATTAAGTTAAATTGGTTAAAAAGTTTTACTAAATAAATTTGATTTCGAATTATTGTCAAAACAGAATTTAATTTTAGTAAACATGATAATAAAATTGTTCCATATGATCCAGGCTTCAACATTGATACACTCACTTTACTAGTTCGTTCTGGATTTTTTTATCATAATAACGGCAGGATATGGAGAAAAACTTTTTCCAAACTACAAGCCAAAAGTTCTTGTTAGCCAATAGACAGAAAAGCGCACTACCTTTTCGGGAAATTCCATGTGAAAATGCTTTTAAGTTGGAGCGTAAATGTGTGCATATTTTATTGTAATTGATATAAATCACAATTATTATTATTATTATTATTATTATTATTATTATTATATAAGGGCTTCATCTTCACAGCTGCTCGTCCTATCGGCGCCTAAACAGTTTGATAAATATGCACTAGAAACTTTTTCCAGATCTCTCAGCCATGAGATGCGCCGTTGTCCAGTACCTACTTGTCTTTCCATGGATCTCTTCCAGTATGATCAACTATAGCGTTTAATATATCGAGCCGTTCATTACGTGACATAGTGTTTCCACAGTCAGTTAGCAACAATAAATAGCCAAGGTGATCAAAGGGCATATACATAAATTTTTTTAGCTGAATTAGTGAATATTTGAAATCATGTGAAAGTGAAACATGTACTCCCTTAGTCGATGATATGTTATGAAAATAGAATGTTAATTATATTAATAATAATAAAATGATATGTTTATTGCGTTAAGGGGAGACCAGAAATAAGATTGTTTTTAGCCTAATTTTTGGACCTCTCCAACAACCTGGTGGAAACGTATAGAAATTCGTTACGGATATCAAATTACTCGTCATAGATACTCGAAGTGAGCATCAGTTTTAGTTTTTTGGAAATTTCAAAAACATCACAATTTAATGGTTGAAACACCCAAGGAATTTGACAAATTTAAAATTTTGGTGGATCTTAAAGTTTCAAATCAACTAATATCAATAAGAAAATACGTGATTTCACTTTCGTAAGGTTCATTTTTTAGAAAAAATAAAATGAGAAATTATTATCTAATTGGTTATTTCGATTTCTAAAATGTTTTTCGGATTTCCAGCCTCTAAAGAGGAATAATTTTTTGTAATTTTCAAAAAAGAGTAGAGGTGCTCATTTTGTTTTTATATGAAGACTAATTTGACACCAGTAATGTATTTTTATATTTTTGCCCCGGGGAGCTAACGTGTTCTAAAAAATAAACTAACTTTGGTCCTACTAATTGTTGTTCATAAGAGCTTATCCTCCACTAAAGACCAACGAGGAGGTGTGAGTACATTTGGCCATGGTAGGGTAGGAAGAGAAGTGATGGAGGTTGGATTAGGTTCAGAAATGGATAGGAAATTGAAATGACCACAGGGTGAGCGTAATTTAACCATTCTGAATCAGCTGAGGAGGAATCGATGATTATATTAACAATCAACGGAATAGAGTGTAATATGTTATCTCTGCTTGTGGAGATCACGTGACGGACACTATTCTTTTCCTCTGTGAAGGCAACCGTAGACACGTGTTTTCGCACTTTTTGCGGTCATTGCCTATTATTTCCATTTGTTTGTGTTCTTCCTACCGCTTTATCTCACTTTAGATTTCATGTAGTTTATCTGGGCTTGGATCATCACTTAGGGGGCTCTGCCTCCGCGGTGACGCTTTAAGGAACCGACCATTCTCGAATGTTTGGCCGAAACCGCAAATATCCGGTTGGCTCCTTGTGTGATGCCCTCTGTTTTATGTTTCACTTTCACTTGCTAAAATCTTTTTCGAACAGGCTGCATCGTCCTGTTGAAAACCAAACATCAGAAACATGTGTCTACGGTTGCCATTTTTCCAGATTATTGCGGTCATTCCCCATTATTTCCAATAGTTGGTATAGTCATTTGTCCTAACAACAGTTACGTCTTAATTCCCCCAGAATTAATTTGTCTCGGCTAGTCAAATTTAGCATGAAGTTACTCCTTCCCAAATTAGGCCGTGGTAGGAGAAAGTAAACAAAATCGATTTTCCGCGTGATGATATTACTTGTCCTAACTTCAATGTAATTACTAACAATGAAGATTTTAATTTAATTTTAATTCATTTTAATTTTAATCATAGCAGTACAATCGAACCAATATCGATAATACCCACAGACAGAATACAATCTTACCTAGACAGGTCACATATGCAGCCAACCGACGACGTTCGCCTTCTTGCCTACCCCTAGTTGCATCTCTCACCTAGCGTGCAGTTTTTCCCCGTATTTCTCATCTTGTTGGTCACAATTAAGTCACTAGAATGTGACCATGTCTTGACGAAAACCTCTCATGGCGATTACGCTTCAGCCCTTAATCGGTCCTAGTTCAACTTTCCAGAATTATTTATTGACTTAGTATCTAACTGTTGTAAAAATTTGACTAGAATCAGATATAGAACCGGAATTATTAAGAGTTTTCTTTAGTTAGTAATAACTTGGGCCTTCGAAACTCAGACCAAAATGGAATTTTTATGATTTTCGGAAGACGGGAAAATTGAAACCGTAAAAAAAACACATCATTATTGTATAATTTCGCAATATTTTTCAAACATTTTGCTTGCTAGTATTTCTAAATAGTTATTCTAACTTCTATTTAGCGGTAGAAATATTTTATTAAAAGATGGGAGGCAAGTAGGCTTGAATAAATTGCAAACGAATTTTTCGTAGATTAAGACACTGGAATTCCAACCCGCGTTCCACAAGTGGTGGTTAATTTGTTTTAAACTACTCATGTGCAATTGGTGCAAGTTGTTTTAATAAAAATATAATAAAAGCCTGCTTCCATTCCTGTGTTGAATAAAAAGTACAGTACGAGCATGTATATTTTCTATCCTGGTTTTACTAATTTCCCGGCGACAATCCTGTACTGATTGTCTTCGGTATCAGGTGCGATGCGTAATACGGAAAGAGCATTATTGACGCATCAATAGTTACCCAGTATAGTCGGTATTAAATGGTCCGGAATCGCATCCCGAAATTGGCAATACCATAGGAACTGCTCCAGGATACCGGAGTCCTTATTGAGGTGTCCCCAAAGTTCGATCGAAGTTAATAGTTGACTAAAATTTTGCGTATGTATCTACAAGGGTCTTATGGAGCCTTACAATGTGTCTTTTGGGCCAAAATTTGTTTCAAGATTTAGCAGAAAGTAAATTTCTTCACAGAATATCTTAGCGTTTAGACTAACAGCAAATCAACACCGTAATTAGTGCATGATTTAATTTCGCATCTCGACTTATTTCAGTCCAATAGTCATACGGTGTGATTTTATGAAGAAATAAAGACATTGAGCGGTAGTAGTTAAGCAAGGTGAGAGGCTCCCAATCCGCGATTGACTCCTATCTTGAAACATTACATCAGGAGTATTGACATAAAATCTCGCATTGCCAACCGAGGAGAAATTCCGTCTTCCTGCTCGTCCCCGGGCCAAATTTAAATAACGTCGATCGAGAAAGTACCCTCCTTCGTTTTTTCGCACACCCGCGCAAACGATCCACGAAAACAAAGTTATCAAAGTATCGACCACAATTGGAGATGGCGCCGATGAGGCTGAAAACTTCGTCGGACGACTCAGAGGAAGGTAGATGAGGTGGTGCAGACTTGTGTAAAGTTTGCTCTCCGCGAGCCAAGATTCTGGAGATAAACACACACATACACACTCCAATCGACGGAGACTTCACGTTTAACAATTCTCGTAGACGATTAAACGTATGGTCTCTCAGGGAATACGCTCAGACTTCTTTGTCTTAGATTAATTTGGCCAGATTGGAAAGTTGGCAAGAGTCCCCGCGTCTGCTCGATTAAATATCGAATCGGACTAGCGTGCTTGCGTTTTATTCATCACATTTAAGCCGCTAATTGTTGCATTAATGGACATTCATTATATTAGAACTGATACCAATACGCTAAGTAACACCTACTGACCGTAATTGGTTAATATATATATATATATATATATATATATATATATATATACGTATATATATATTCGTATATATATGAAATATATATACGAATCGAAATATACGAAATCTCTATCGAAAATATATATGCTTTTACCATGTCGTCTTTTTTTGTTGCAGTAAGGTGTCCAAACTATTTAAATTGTTACTGCAATATGTATGCCTTTCAACACAGGTTGCAATTTGAATTATTTTCTCATTATTTCGTTTCATATTCAATGACATACTGTTGTAATACCAATGCATTGTGATACTGCATTTGAACCGATGATAATTTGAATTGTGAAGGATCATCATGTTCCCCCAAAATGATATCATAAAGAAGATTCTTAATTATAGATTTCGTCCTCTAATTCGGAACATCATTAGGTACTCCAACCAATGTGTTAGGGTAGGTTTTTGTCTAGATTTGTTGCAATTAAAATATATGGTTTTATCCAATTCGAACATAAATGACAGTTATCTACAGAATAATAAAAACAACAGAACAAAATCGTGTAAACTAAATCGATTTTATATATCTTTATCGTTCTAGGATGCAACTAACCCAATGGATCTACGTACTACAATCGCTGTTAACTGAACAAAGCTATTAATAGTATTGCTCAGAGATCCACCACAAATGTTAGAGACAAATATAAATTTTTCAGCTTCTTCAGCTGTTGTGCAAAACTGTAGATAGGTGTTTTCCTTTATTTTGAATTTTCAAGTAAGAAGATGAGACACTAACAATATTTTAATAGTCTTGCTTGAATGAAAGAAACTGGAGTGGCTTCAGGCGACACTAAGACTGGAGTCAATTGTATCATCCTCCGCCGCTTAAAGTCTCCGCCTAGTCGCAGTTTCCCCATGATGATACTTATGCTTTCTAGTGAGAGGTTCCTCACTTTTTCCGGGGAGATCTTTTCTACCCCGAAGATTGTCCACTTGGCCACTGCGAATGCCTTGCAGTCGCACAAGATTGGATAAGAGGTTTCTTTTTCTCTCTTTCTTTCTCTTTCTCCCAACAGACCTGCAAAATAAGTCGTCATTCAGCCCCATATTGTGTATATGGAAGTTCAACGTTCAGTGCCCGGTCATGACTCCGGTTACCGTACGTATATGCTTCCTGCCTAAGCTAAGCAGTTCTCTCGCCTTGCTCTGGTCAAGTCCCTCATGAAAGCCCTCGATCGACGTAGGCGGTCCTGTTGACTCCAGTGTTCTTCGAATTGCGCTCTTAGGCGCCTTCTAAAGTCTCACTATAGTCGCCTTGGTAATTCCACAGGCCGACTCGGGCCCAGTAAGGGGAGACTCCGCCCCAAGCCGGGCCAATCGATCAGCCCCTTCGTTACCTTCGATGCCACTATGCCTTGGCACCCATATCAAGCGAACCTTGTTTCGATTAGCCAACTCCTCAAGTGTCTTGTGACACTCTAAGTTAAGCTAGGATGAGGTTCTGTGCGACCCCAGAGCCTTTAGCGCCCTCTCACTATTAGAGCATATATTTATGCTCTGTTTGCAGTAATTCCTTATAAGGCCATCTTGTGCACAAGCAAGGATGGCGAAGATCTCTGCTTGGAAAGCTGTGCAGTGAGTCCCTAGGCGTATTGCTTTTGGTACCCGCGGCTTGACTCCTGCTATCTCTGCTCCGTGCTCCGTGAATGACCCATCCGTGAACCAGGTCAGTCCATGCTCCCTGATTATGTTCTTGGGATTGTCCCAGTCCTCCCTTCTGGGGATTACTATAGAATAGTTCTTGTCGAACCTGTTGATACGTACGTAACCTTTCATTATTTTTAGAATATGTTTCTCGCTGATTGCACGCCGCCAAATAGCGGAGTGTCCCTGATCGTTGCTTCCCCCACCCCTTGCTCCCAAATCTTGTAGCCTGCAGGCGGCTTTCCCAGCCTCGCTTTCCACCACCAAGTGCAAAAGGGCAATATCATCTCCAAGACCGCAGAAGGGGTTGTTCTTATAGCTCCTGTTATGCTTACGCATGCCAGGCGTTGCATTCTATCGGCCACGCATCGGTGGATGTCCCGTAGCAGCCCGGTCCACCAGACGAGCGCCGCATATGTGAACATGTGTCTCGTGATTGCCTTATAAAGCCACATCATAACTTCAGGCGCGAGACCCCACTTTTTGTCGATGGTGGCTCTACTGGACCATAGGGTTGAAGTCGCCCTTTTGGTTTGTCTCTCAATGTGACTTCCAGGAGAGCTTAGCGTCTAGGATTACGCCCAAGTACTGAATATCCCCGGCCACCCGTATTGGTGTGCCATTAAAAAGTGGAACTTTCCATTCCAGCTTCTTTTGTTTTTACTTTTTTTCCTTAGTCATTAGTTAGTCATTTATGTTGTGGAGAGAAAATGAACGAATATGAGATGAATTTTTCAAACAACATTAGTAATTTCAGAATTCAAAGCTTAAATTATGCTTTGAGTTTTAAACGAATGTGTTATATCTATTGTTTTACATGAATGGAGATCACTATGGATTTGTGCAACGCACTGAAATTCATCTTGATTATTTATATTTTTAATTGTGTGACCGATATGGCAAGCCTCTAAGAAGTCTTATATAAAAATTGCTTTCTTGACGTAAAATTTTAATGTTCTCGAAAGCAAGAGAATGAGATCTCAGATCCAGAATACTTTCAAGAGGAACAAAGATCAAAGTGTATTAGACCTTGATTAAATCAGCAGTGATATACGGCAGATAAACATGGCACTTACAACAAGAAGAGGTAAATATAAACTCTTGGCGTTCGAGAGGAGAGAACAATCAAGAGACATTGTAGAGAGAGAAAAATGGAAAATGGCGAGTACCATACAGCAATGAGATACAACAACTTTGTGGTGAAGAGACTATTATTAGATGCATATCAGATAATAGAATATAGAAGAGAAGATAGGCTACTAAGAAAAGCATCTTGGGAAAAACCAGACGGAAGAAGGACTTTTGGTCACCTAAAAAAAACATTGGAGATATGCGGTAACCGAGGAAATGCTAGCTCTGATTTGAAGAGTCAGTGAAGGTGACCATATTGAAACTCCTCAAATTTATTTTTATCAAATACAGTGGAATTATAAATCGATATCATTTTGGTGATCTTGGGCATGTGTCCAAAATCCAATTAATGAAAAGATCCACGTTTATATAGATCCTTAATATTACTTAGGTTGTGGATTTTGAAACTTAGACCGTAATGTACTTGAGTGAATATTACTAGGATAGTTTTGTTACTTTTTTCCTTCATTACGTGTTAAACTCTTTCTATAGTTACCTATTGTCGATAGTCGACATCTAATCTTATAAATTTGACAAAAATGTTTACCGCTGCCCTTTGTAGGCGAACATTTTTCAGTGGAATTTGTTGCTATTATTGCTTGATGACTATAAATAATAAAAGCCAAAATCGGCAACAATATTGGAAACATCGAAAGGTATAACTATTTGTGAAATAATTTTTTGGAATACTGCCTTTGAAATATAATCTGATAGAAGCAATTGAGGTTTAGAAACACATACTGGTTTTTCACAATACATAAAGCTATTGGAGATTATATGTCATTTCTCTAAACTTTTACGATATAAATAACAGTGATGAAATTTCTTATAAGAAAATGTTTGCTTTATGGGACTAAGAATCACAAATGGGTATTAAACTATGGAGTTTTAATTGAAGTTGCACTAGAAGTTGAGATTTGTATATAATGTTGAATATAACGATTCACCTAAATTTAAAATTTACATTTTGCCTTTTGTCATTTAATATCTAAGTTTTCTTCTTAAAATTACCTCTGCCACAATTGCCTTTTTCACCATTACCTAAGAAATATTGGGTCAATGAAATTACAACCCTTACCTCTTAACACTTTCGCAATTTATTTTCCTTAACAGTAAATAAACTGAATAACACCTATCCTCATTTGTGACAATAATTATTTCAGGTCAATCAAATGTTATCAGTTATTTCATCCCAGCGACTAAGTTATTCATTCTTGTTTTCAAACTGTCAGGATTTGGGGCAAAGGAACTAGTAATAGCAATATTAAATTACATTACCATTGTATGATTTTGCATTGTATCACCGTTAGAACTAATTATGTCATAATTGTAAGTGTTTAATTTGATTACTTAAGTAATGTCGGTTCTGGGAGATAACAATCCGTGTTCTTAATATCGTTAATGATGTCTTTTCCTTAACAGTTACGTTTCCGTCGTCATTTAACTTTGAGGAGGAGCTCGGGGGATAAATAAATGAAAATGAATATTTAATAGTTGATCTTACGAGAGTGTACCGACATTTCAAAGTAAAGAAAACGGATCCGAAGGAATAACATCGTCTGAATTTTACAGATTAAATTCAACGATACAGCTTATACAGCCTGAAAGTTTCTGTAATTAATATGACGGGAAAATCTGTCTAGCCTGAGGCGATAAAGCAAGTTTGTTAAGCGAGAGAGCGCACGAGGACAAGAGGAGAAAAAGAGGAAGGGAGAGAGAGGAATGGAGTGAGGAAAAATGAGTGCAAATGTAATTTCGAGATTAATTTTCGGAGTGTGTTTGCCTGGGGATAAAAAACAAGGAAAGTACAAAGGGCTGAGAAGTGTGCACAGCGCGCGAAGACTTTCGCGATTTAGGCGATTACATATTCCGGAAACGGTCTTTGAATACGAAAACGCCGCTGCGCGCAACTTTTCCCCCTTTCCATATTCGACTATATCTTGCTTTATTACAGAAAGACACGTCGATAGATTTACGGTAGGATTTTTCTAAAACGGATCTATGAACGGCGAACCATATGTTTGTCGTCATGTAGGGAACAAGCGGCCGTTCGAAATGGAACTGAAGACCTTAGCATGGAATCATGATTTGTTGGTTTTATTTTCTGCCTGAAATTTTGATCCTGAATAGATATACCATATTTGCTTTACAAGATTGCTTCAAATCTGAGTCGACTTGAGAAGGCACAAAATTTTTAACGGTTGTATATATCCTATTTTTTTAACATATTTCTCAAATGTTCATTCCATCATGGATCTATGCATCTTAGTGAAATTCGTTTGTAAGTTTTATAATTTGTTTTAATCATAGTTTCTTATAATTTTGATACCAGCCAATGTACCCGGTTTCGGTCGATGCTTGACTTAACCTAATCGCTTTTTCCTCCTCTCTAAAAGTGAAATTTGGGATTACTGGCTTTTTCTGAACCATATGGGACCAAAGTGTGGTGACATACCAAGTTTCTGTTGCTAACTGTTTATTTATTTTTACATTTACGGAGATTTTGGAGTCATATTATTTTTCTAAATCGACATGAAGCCCCTACCATATATGCCCACAAAATTTAAAGATTATATCTGTTTAGGCACGGGTTAGGGCAGGATCGCTCCGAGGTGTCCCTACAGAAACCATCGTGGTCTTGAAGGGTACATCATTGGTCGCAATTAGCCGCTTGGCGCAAAGCGTGCCCTTAGATTATAGCAACCCTAACTACTCTTGCTTCAGCTTTTAAACTTTCCAAACTACCGCTTCTAATTTTAACTGTCATATTTAAACAACACAATTGCTCAAAACCCAAAGCTCTTGTAAATTAAAACCCTCTTTACGCGCCGAAAGCCAACAGCTCAATGACGCTCTCTGCGAGCCCAACTCCTGGCGTCCAGCCCTGTCGCTAACTCAAATCAAGTCGAAAATAGCAACCTTAAATTAATTCTCTATTTTCTGACCAATAAACTATCGCCGCCTTTTCCCCAACCGCTTTGGAGCGTTGATGCACACGACCGTGTTTCCTTCTGGTTTAAAATACATTTTTGACGACAGGATTCTTCGAACCCGTTATATTACTATAAACAAACCCATGAAAAACCAATTCGGTTAAAGATTTCTCAGCAAAGCTTTCCCACTCGACAGGGTTCGGACCATTTTTCCTCTGGGTACAATTCTTCAGAAGTCGTATGTTATTTTATTATCTATCTTTAATACAAAGTCGGCTGAAATCGGATCAATACAACTGAAGTTGTTAGGTTATTTGGCTATTTACTAAGCAATTATTTACTTGAAATTTTATCGGAATCAGAATTAAAAATATATGCAAAGTGGTGAACAAATAGAACAGTAATTAGTTTCAAATATCCATAAATCATTTTACGAATTTATTGGTTTATTATTAACAGCGCTTTTGAAGATATGTCACTACCTATTGTTAATCTAGTCATTCAGACTTGCCCAATTCTGTGGAATATTACGAGTATAATAAAGTGGGTGAACCTCACATCCGTCTCAATTTAATGCTTTAGTTTTCATACCAATCCATCTCTTTTCTAGGCAAGCCATTTTGTCTTTCAGTATCCAGGTTAAATTTTCGGGTTTTTCTAATCTCCATAACGATGGAATTGGAAACTAAAACATACATGTGCCGAATATCATGTTCACAGCTGTCATAAAGAATTTTAAATTCTCCAAGTTTGTGATACACAGAGATACTCACAAGTTTACCTTTAAGGCTGAAATTATGCAAGTAATAACAATAAAAACTGTAAAATATGCAGTTATAAAATTTTATACGCGTTTATTTTTTTTATGTATGTATTAAAAAATGTGACACATTTCTTGTTAATATATAAAATGAAGTGAAGTTTAAAAAAATCAGAATACTAATTATATAAATATATCAATATATATATATATATATATATATATATATATATATATATATATATATATATATATATATATATATATATATAAAGAAACACACACTTCTACACCTACAGAAACACCTAGAAACACATACACATACTTTATGCCTAACGTTTATTGTTAGAAATACATACTGAACTGTATCTTTATTTGAGCACACACATAATCTATAAAAGTTCTTTTCCCTAGCATTTTTTAATATGTTTAGCTAAATGTATTTGATATTATGATAACAATACACAATTATTCGGATTACAAAAATCAGGATACGAATTATTGAATTGGCATTAGATGTCGAATACTTCTAATGGCTTCTAAGAAACGTACATATTTCTTTCTACATTGCACCTGAAATAGCTTGCAATATATTAACAAAACTCGAATTATCGTGATTCTACTCCAACGGTGGTTAAAATGCATTAGCATTTGTTTATTGGCGAAATCGCAAAAGGGATAAAATATGACTAAACTATGACTAGGACTGCTAAAAAAATTAAACTTATTTATTGCCCCGTCAAAAAACTACTAATGTGTTTATATATGGGTGGTCTCCATTGTGGTATATATACACAATATATATATATATATATATATATATATATATATATATATATATATATAATCAACAGGAGCAATAATAAAATAAACTTTATGCTTAATGTATTTCAACATGAAATAAAAAAGTTAGTAATTCTATATCATTAGTAGAGTAGGTAGAGATTATGCTAAATGCAAGAAATATAGGTAATGAGTTTAATGAGGGCCAAGATGTCTAAGGTACGGTCTAAGGAACGGTTAGAAGCGTTATCGATTCGTACAGTAAGAGTCATATCAGTAATATTACAATTTGCAACAGTTTTTCAGATTATTTGGTTATACTAACTTAGGAAATTATGTTGCCAATTTATTTTTCTCTCGTTGAAAAATATTCCATGAATGTTAGTCGTGTGCATATAGCGAGACTTAAGGGCTTTCCACAATTTTCAGAGCAAGATGTATCATCATCAATTGATATCATAATCATCATTCAAATTGATCTATCATCAATTTTTCGATTACAGGTCTACAGTTGTGTTATCTACAATGTATTCTTTTACATAACCTGCTTTCTATGGATAGTTGGGTGAGAAATCCTTTTCTTATCTTATCTTATCGAAATGTTATGTTACGTAACACACGCCTGTACTATAGAACAGATGCTATCAAGATCTAAATTTGTGGTAGTATGAAATATTCTGAATCGCATCTCAATTTTTAAAATGTATCGAATGTACTATCGATTAGTCGGCGTGCTTGAGAGAGCTGATTTCAAATATTTTCTTACCATTAATTGTTAGATTTTTCATTTCAAATGGATTTCATGTGCACGTTCCTTAAGAACAAACTTTATCAGCTACAAATACATAGGGTCACCTACTTTTACAGTTATTAACTTATCATTCTAATGGTATATTTACGGGGTTATCAAGTATTCTGTAACGCACCGTGATTTATCGAACTCCATCATCTGCAGTACTTCCGTACCAAAATTAAACATAACAAATTGACGCTTGAACCTTGTCACAACCATCAATACTAAGCTAAGTCGACCTTATGAAAATATGATCAACTATACATGGCAGTAGTCATGTCCGCAAATTTTCCGACAACGTCTGCAAGATTTTGAACAAATATATTCTTCATCTGCACTTTGGGCAATGTCTCTTCATTTTTGCTCTATGCTTGAAAACTGAAATAGTAAAGTACTAACAATGTGAATTATTAATTTCGTTTTCTATTCCGCCAAAATTCGGGATCCCAGCGAAGTTTCATTTGGAACAATAAACAGTTCGGCGCGATCATGTTCAATTCGAAAGCAGTATAGCATAACATTCATGCCGATGTTACGCCGATGCTGAATCATACAGATCCAATTCCTTCTAACGTATTGCCTGTTCTCGTTCAAACTATACAGACCCTAACTAAAGAAAAACTAAAAACTGACCGTGTCAATGAAGTATTACTAACAGTAAATGAATCATCTTGATAAGATTGTTGCTCTGCAATTACAGGAAGGTATTAAAAATTGACGACTTTTTGCCCAATAAACCGGGATTGAACTATTCCAAAATGTTGAATCGTCATGCAGGCGTACCTACTCGCAATTATCTTGCAAGCTTTCTGACCCCTTGTAAATCTTAGACAAGCCATCTGGTATTCTCTAGCAACTCCGTTATAGGCATCTGTCCTTAATTCACACTTATCATAATCTATTATCCATATTTTGAACATATACTAATGATACTGGCTTTGGAAGTGTCATTTTGCAGGTACTGTCTGACACAAAATGTCAACAATCGCAATGTGGAATAATACAATGAGCTATGTATGGTTTTGTATTACATTCTAATTGTACAATATACCATTTAAATTTTTCATGTTTTCCAAACGAAGAGAAATTTTTAATACTCATAGTAACTATATTGTGGTGATATTTTCAAGAAGCATTTTTTAGAGAACTGGTACGGGTATCAAGACATACTCTAGTTCCTATAATTGGTCGTTTGAAATTTAATCTAAAATGTACACACTCATCGACGGAGAGGAACTGAAAGTTTGGATAAAAATGTTGAGCAGGATCAAGCCGAAATTCTGTTGTAGCCCCTATACTTCCGACAGAGATCAGCTGGCTGTCTGCACTTTGTCTCCCCATCGGGGAAGCTAATTAAATTCCAACAGCGGCAAAGAATTTGTCTCCCGTTGACAGAAATGTCCATCGTATATGCGAAGGCAGTAGCAACTTTGGCCAACAAGAAAATGAAATTTAGCGTCAAGCCTCCTTTTCTTCTTTCCCTCCGAGTCATTCCCTTTCTCTCTCTTACTGTCTCTCTCTCTTTCTTTCTTTCCCTCTCTCTCTCTCTCTCTTTCTCTTTCTCCCTACTTCTCATCGCACGTACCTCCCCTTTCAGCACTAAAGTTTTCTGTATGTATCTTCCTGAGCAAACTCTCCGGGAGTTGTTCATTACGCCAACTATTCTTTCCGAGCGTCGCGGCGCGTTGTGCCTTCTGCCGGATCGTACACAAGTTTCCTTTGTCGGCATCGGCGTCGTTTTCAGCGTAAGCGTAATTTTTCCCGGGTAGCTTATCTTGCACATGTATGCGCGTTACTATTCGTTGCGATTTCTACTGGTCGAATTACTAACGAAAAACATCTAACGTTTCTCGATTTATTTGTACAAGGGCTATTTAAGTATACCAGATGGGAACGTAAACATAATTTAGAATATATGACACCAATACACCTGTCTTATCACGAAAAAGATATAATCTAAGTAATTGTGTCTTGCCTGACCTCGATCTGGATTTGTGTCTAATTCAAATTCGAGAAATTGCTCTTCGTACGGGGTTTACGTTTCGAGGTTTACTATGAAGCTGTATAGAACAATGCAAAAAGAGGTATACTGGTTTGTAGGAGGTAGTGGACGAAAATTCTGCACCTAAAAACTTACTGGGCCCAGCTTTAGAATGCTACCACGCTAGAAGATGTATTCATTAATAAAAATACTATAATCCCTCAAAATTACGTTTGATAAGAAACAGACGTAAAATTAACTCTGATTCGAGACATACTGCAAATATTAAGATTAATTTTAAATTAACTAAAACTATGTACTTTGAAATTTGATACAATGAGTATTGTAATATTTTAAAATTTCTATTAATCTACACTTATGTGTGTAGATATGTGTGCTATACGATTTCAACAGGCTCTATAAATAACGGAATTTAAGAGTTTTGTCTGATCGTACAATAATTTTAACCAATGACACATTTACAATAGATCATAGAAAAATTCCTGGGTAGTTTAAGATTAATACGTTTCAGCATCCAGCCAAGAGAGTTCCTGAGTTAAGGATAAATATGCAACAATGTTACGTATTTAATGTAATTTGCAATTTTAATGCCAAAATAATAATGATAATAAAAACCAGCAGTCGGCAGCTTGGATTATCTTTAGAACACCATTAGGTTAGGTTGCCCGGTTTCACTTTCTGTTTAGAAGTTAGAGGGCATGTTTCTGCTTATTTTTTAGAAACGTTGCAACGTTTTTACAGAGGAGTTTAGAAACTCTCATAACATAGAACTTATTTTCAACTTGAGGAGTTTGAAAACTTTCAATTCTCTAACCATTGGGTTTAATAGTTGTAACTAATTTCTTGAGAATCGGATATATTTGGTAGATTAACGTACTACGGGAAATCTAACTTCGTTGAAAATCCCTTAAGCTCGTTGTACAAATATAACTCTATTTTTTACAGGTCACATAAAATAATTTGGTACCTAAAGGCGCCTCTAACACAAACTGCTTTGAAACGTACCGTCAGCCATAGCCGCGATTTCCAGCTGACCGACTAAAGATAAAAAACCTTAAACTCAATATTGCTCGATGTCGTATTTATTATGTGTATCTTCACTGAGAGTTCGATGCCGACGCATGAAATTTCCATTCACTCTATCTTGCAAATGACTATATATGCTCTGGTTAACGAATTGGGGGTTGCTCTATGTTTTTACAAGCGTAGATGTTGAATGTATTAAGGTCTCAGTTTCTCAAGGGGTTACATTCCGGGACTATGACAGGGTCAATTGGGGGCTGACATTTGTGTTATTGAGTGTTGAAATTGGAAAAATGATAGAAATATATAACTAGGAAATGTTGAAATAAATTGTTTTGGAGATACGATTTTCCATAAGAGGTTGTAAGTTTGAAAATTATAAACTCACTAAAAAATCAGGGCAGAAAATCGTCAAAAAAGATGGCTCTCATTTTTTTTCCGATTCACGCCCACCTTTTGAGATAAAATTTTTTTCCTTCTAAACTCACTTTGACACCACCCACCAATTTGTCGACCTGTACCCCTTTCAGTAATCCTGAGCGGACACCGATTTCTTCTGTGATATCTATGGAGCCTCTTCTACATATATGTCACTAGTTTTCACACGAGGTTTCACGATCACACATATTAATCCTGATATTTTTAGGGTAATTCCAAATGAAACTTCCATGAAATTCTTCCAAATCCATGAAAAACTTCCAAATTCCATGAAACATAACAATAACACATCAACCAACCATACACTATTGTAAATTGAAAAAGATCAGTAAATCGCTAATATTAATGATTCTTTAATGATTAATAATTATTTAGCAGGTGTCCAATAAAGTATTTTACTTAAGTAGTATTAATTTGATTGTACCCTACATTCCTGTAACAATATATATTCAATGGACAATTCACCAATTGTCTGCTGTTTTACACAGGTTTCCATTTCGAGGTTGTTATTATTATACATACATTTAACAATTACTTTCTTTGAATAATTTCAACCGAAAGATACATTCCTCATTTGGATTGTTAAGTCACTACCAAATTTTTAGCCTAGCTGCAAGAAAATTTGAATATGGCTAAGGCGTAAATCATTCTTATATTTGCGCGATTTCGCGTTATGTTCCCATATAGATTCAACGAAACTTTAACGTAAAATTTAATATTTTAGTTTAGCTGGATAATCCAACTTCATTACCGGCGTTTGGCTCGTAAAAATAACTAACGGAAACCTTAGTTAAATTCACATAGAATATGGGCAAATTTGGCGAAACTTTTTAACATTCTCTTTCTTTTCTCGAAAAATACCGTTTTGCCTAAGATAAAATAATTTTTCGAAGTACACAAATACTGTCCATGTTTATGTGTGATATACGTGAATCACTGAATGATATAAATAAATGATAATAGGTTAGGCGTGTATAAATTTCAAAATAGATTTTCAAGATATGGAGTTTTGCTAATAAATGTAGTTTCCCTTCCACATACCATGACCATATTAAAATTAATTAACAAAACTGCCACATAGGCGGCGTGAATAATGGACAATTTTTCAATTTATTTCATATTAAAATTCAAAATGTGTTCAATAATGTTACATTATGCGTTACTTCTATTGACCCAATGTATACTACTCTATTTTATAATATATTCTCAGATAGAATTGTGAGGTTTGAAGACAAGGGAAGAACTAGAACATTTTTAAGATCTACAATATAACTGTGTTCATTTTGGGAGAAATTAGAGCAAGGTGAAATCTTTCACCGTATTCTAAATTATAAAGATTTGGCTGTTTGGGTAGCGATATATGTAACCATGAAGTTCTGATTGATAATCAGCATTCAAATAACTCTTTACTTAGCTCTCACTAACATGCTACACCGACACAATGTATGTATCCATGCATCCATCCATGGCTTTACAACCCGGAGTGGGTCTTGCCCGCTTTTCCCAGTTAATTACGGGGATGTTATCAAGTCATATAAGTTTTGGGCGCCCAAGTTGTTTTTTGTTATTAGAAGTTATTAGGGCATTCTTCCCAGAACATTTTGATTTGCCTTGAGTTATTAGGCAGAATCGAGAAATAATCCTCCCTGATTGTCCGTGCCATCGGGATCTTTTTATATCGTCCAAGATAAAAGAGACTGGGAAAAATTTATGATCCGAGTGACTTCATTAAAACTCAAACCCGTTCGAGCCTGAATATTAAAAATTGTTAAGTCTAATTTTTTTCACAATAATTCATATCAGATTCGGTAAACCTTCTCCATCAACAGGTGTTCCCGTTAAATTTGATAATTCATTTCCATTGCGTGTAGTGGGAAAAAAACGAGGCTGTTTTGCACTGCAATTAATCCCGTATAATAATTTTATTACTGTAATTAACTTTTCTTTGATGAGAAGTATACGTAAAACGATAACAAGTATGTTTTGCAGTGCGCAGTCAATTCGTCAGAAATTGACTCTAATTAGCTATCTTTACCGAACTTTTGTTACGTCGAGTCGCACAGTTAATTATGCGAGTTATAATTCGTTTAAAGCGAAACATTGGCCGAGGAAAAACAGCTAACTCGAATCTTCCCATCGAACAGAATGGGAAATTAATTGCTTCACCAGGTTAATTAGGTCCCTGCTTAACTACGAAAAAGTTTCCTCGCAGCAAACGTGACGTAATTATTTTTTAAGTTTCAGGACAATTATTCTAGAAGATTAGTCCGGGAAACAGTTAAGCATGACTTCATTTTTGAAACCCTTCTAATTTACTCGAAGAGGGATGGTTCATAATTCGGAAATTGGGAGGTGAGAGAAGGCGGGAACCCTCGTTGACACATTTTATTTCCGACCCAGATTTTTCCGATAATTGGTGTAGGGCTTGACATTCCGGATTTCGGTGGGGTCGAAAGCGCACGTAACGAAATGAAAACAATCTGATCGCAGAAAGCAACAATTGTGTTATTTTTCGCAATACGCGGACGTCATACGTAACGCAATGTTTATTTAACGAACCAGATTTCCGCCCTAAACAGTCGTCGGCTAAAAATGGATAGACGGGTTAATACTTATTTAATTTGTGTGACTTTGAAATAGCCCACACACAAGATAGCTCACTTGTTAAGGAAATTCTGAAGAGCACATAAAACTAGCTACGATTTGCCCTTTTACTCCTACCCCTTTATCAGAATACATGAAAGCAATTTTATCTGTCAAGAAAGCTTTGTTACATAATCATACCTAATAAATTATTTCTCATGAAATCAATATTAAAACCTTAAAAAGGGGTTCGATTACATCCAATATTGTATGAGGTTCTCTGACCAACATTCTGCACTGACTACTGCAATGTAAATGAAAAATGTAGCAAACTGTCGAATTCCCATCAACATACCGAAATTATTTGGTACGGTGCACAACATGATATAATAATATATACTTCTTAGCGCTGAGGAGGTTTACTAAAAGTTTTTTGTAACGAAAATGGTCACAAATCAGTTGAAATAAATCCATTTATAACAACCAAAAAAAGATTTTTTTATAACTGAAATTTCATTTTTTATCCGAAACTCCGAAAATTCAATGTCGGTAGAGAAGTATTTGCCCTCGAAGTAGTTGTTTCCTCTAATTCCCCAAACGTTTATAGAAAACCCAAAAAGTGTTTATTAAATAAATTATATAGGGCACAATCGAATTTTCATGCTTTTTGTAACATCACACCATAGGATTGCAGTTATTGAACATTATTAATTAACTGAAATAAACCAGTATATCTACGGTACAGAAAAATGATTCCCTAAATAAATACCCTGTATTTTGCATTACATAATATAAAAACAGAACACAGAAAATTACCATAAAAACAATTGGGGGAGCGGAATAAATAATTAAATGATTGAATAACTACACAAACAAAACAATATAAATCCATTATGAGGGTTATCTTATATAATTGTAGGGGCAACGGTGGTTGTCACTTATTGATGGACGGCCGGGTGGCGAGTTGGGCACTAGTGAATGTAAACAAAACAAGTGGTGTCTCTATTGATTGACGACGCAGTGTTTATATAGTACAAATTATTGATTCGGCGACTTAAGTTCGATGACTTGCGACTACCCAAATTAATGTTACATCGGTCGATCCAATTAATGCTGCTTCTAAATAATGGCATTTTTTTGATAAATTCGTACACATATTTTACGATCATTTGAATTGATAAAGTAATCTTCGTTCACAGTTGTATCGCGACGGTTAATCTCGGTGACATGGTCAAAATTATCGTGCCAGGACACAATTTTCCACATAATAAGTAATGGAAACTTGAAACAAATATTAATTTAAAAAAAAAATAGGGAAATCCGTTTCAGTCTGCAGTATTCTCATTGTTTATACCAATCCATTATTTATTTCAAGGTACTCAATCATTTTACCCAAATTTCCAAATTTTCAATTTGCATCCAAGGACGTGAGTCATTACAATCTGGCATATATATTATAGTACTTAAACAGAATTCAGTTCTTTATCAGGTGAAAAAGATATAAATATAGTATTAATTTTTTACAAAACATATTAATTTCAAACAACTTCATACCATATGCGGATCATTGAATATTAAATTCAACCAACCAGCGGACGACTATCTTTAAATGCGTTCACCTAGTGCAAATATTAAAATGTACGAACCTCCAAAAAATGTTACATTTTGTCTGAGTTATCTTGTTACTCACTGAGTAATTATTTTCTGTCATCTGTAAATATTGTACAGAATTTCATTGAAACAGTTTAATTATGTTAGCAGCGATTTTCAGTCAACAGAAAAATTCTTATACGTGAAAAATTCCAAAACTAAACCATTAGTTCTGATGAGATGTCCTCACTTTTGGTTGTTCTGACTTACGAATATTGAAGACCATCGACAACTAAGCGCAATGTTATTTATATCATCTAAAAAATATGTCGCAATGGCAAAAGTTACATTTAAAATTAATTCTCAAACCCGCATTTCTTTTCTTTATTCATTAGCTACATAAGAACAATACATTACGCATATTTACAAGATATTTCATTGATAATTAGCTATTTAGTTGTAATGGACGCCCACGCTCTTATTTGTCGATGAATCGTCTCGTGTGAAATCGATATATGAGTCAATAAATTACTCCTAATCTATTTTTTATTTTATAGTGCCTTAATGAAAATATTGGATCAGAAAGGATTAATACGCCTTAA
Organism: Cryptocephalus primarius; assembly: GCA_963576515.1. Taxonomy (NCBI): domain Eukaryota; kingdom Metazoa; phylum Arthropoda; class Insecta; order Coleoptera; family Chrysomelidae; genus Cryptocephalus; species Cryptocephalus primarius. The sequence goes on from OY754939.1 coordinate 3,808,678, forward strand.
ATCCCGTGAATAAATTTATCACGAGTTACATCAGCTTCCCAGTAACGAAGTGCTGATGATGCACTCTTTTATTATTTTATATATAAATACCATTCTCATTACAGAGAGTCAGTATTATTGTGACTCTAGTGTCGTAAACATATAATAGTAATAATAAAGCTTTTAAAAACGAAGTTTCGGGTATCGACTCAATAATTCACGGCTAGACTAACGAGCGTGAGTAACTGTTTCCCTAATTGGACCGTCGTAGAAAAAGTTCAATGATGAAAAACTGAAACCGTAAGAGGATAAGATTTTTTTCAACTTTTTAGTACATATGAATTCAAGCATGAATATAAAAATTTTATATTTTTTAATGGCGAAGTATGCTTTGTTTTAATATCAAACGAGGGATTAATCTCGGTAATGTCTTTTACGAAATTATTCACCTACCATAATCACCCCATTCCTCTACGTAAATTGATACGTCAAAAACAACTTTTTTATCCGTTATTTTTTGAAATCTCCCAAACCAATTTTACGGTATTTCAGGAAATTCACCGCCTCTACAATTTTGTTAAACCGACACTTCTGTTACAGAATTTGTTACTTTTTTTTAAACTTCCTAATTATATATTAATACGTAAGTCCAGTACTTATGTTATCGTATAATTGTAGTACCTAATGCAAAAGAACGAATTACAAATAAAAGTCAGCATCCACATCTGCCATGCGACGCAATCGCTATCATCAGCAACCGGATTGCACACACGATAGCACCGAAATCCTTAATGGCATTCATAGCGGGCAGCTATGCGAAATTTTTGTGTAAAAACAAATTGAAAGTGACGAAGAACTTGTCGTGAATACTGGTTCCTTGATAAAAAAATAAACGTGGCAGGAAAAGGAAACGTGGCATCTGGAGACATGATATATTCAAGAAGAGGTCGCAACGTGGAGGATATGATTGTGATCATGAACTGATTCGAATAATGAGGTTGTTTTAAACTGGAAAACTTGTACAATTGCAATTACCCATACGATGTCCATGATCTGCAGATATCAACTGGGTAGACAAGAGGGTATCAAAATGTAAAAGATAGCACGATTGGCGCCGTGGCATCCCCTGATCGGTAATGAATATGACATTATCGGTACGCCACTCCGGGCGACTGCGTGGGCATTACCGATTCGTGCGATCCGTCTGTTATGAATAGGTGAACAAATTTGTATTACTTACCGTACAAAGAATTCCGATACGAAAAAATTCAAAATAATCAGGTATCCGCCACTGCAATTCAACCACATGCAAAATTTTCGAACCTTTGGTGAATACATTGTACACCACATGGTACATACATTGTGACTTCACCATTTCGTTTCTTCATAGCTTGGTGAATCCAGGTTTAGGAGTTTCTTATATTTCTACCTTCATAGCGATTTTCTATTGTTTCAGTCATTTTCCTCTATATTCGCTGTTTTCTGCTGTATCATCACTTCATCAAACGGTTTTCTCTATTGCTTTTTGGTCATAGTTCTGTAGATAAATGTTGGAGGAGTTTTTTAATGAAACTCAGTTTAATTTTCAACTGTATTCGGCAAAGTTATCTCTCGTTCGGGAGTAGTTTTGTAGCAAAGAAGAAAATTTCAGAAGTGATAAGAAAGTGCAACGGAATTGGGTTTACAAAATGGACATACGCTCAGGCTAACCCAAAATAGGTAGCAAAAAACAAAAAGAATATAACTGGAGGTTAAAACTCACGTTATTTAACTAATCTGAAATAAAGCGAATTGAATATAAAGTAAAAAGGCTTTTTTGTTCTAGATCTTACTCCGCTCTTTTAGAAAATCTGAAAAAATTAAGTGTAAACGTTTTATTTGAGATAAGGTATATATTTGTCTTCTGAATGGCGACAAAAACCCCACGGATTGGACGAAAAGGTCTTTTCTCCGAGAACAGAAAACGGAGAATATATTAATACAGTCCAATTTCAACAATTTTTTGTTTGCACCTTGATAGCACCTGATTACATCTCAATAAGCGCATAAATTTAATGCCAGTTTTATATCTTTGTTTAGTATTTTTACTATTTTAGTATAGCCTGCTTAATATTCGCTTAAAATTAAACTTTAAACATAGGATTAGCTATTCCCCAATTGCCCAAAAAATTGACACTAACACCGGCATGCACTGAACAGCCGAAGGGAATAAAATAATGTGAAGAAGTGAAAGTAGGAACAAAATATAATTAAACGCAAAGTGACAATTTTATTGTGAAAAATATCAAACGTTGCAAATACTTTGTAAATAGAATGTTAATTAAACCGTTAAAAATTTTAACGAATTTATATTATCGTTTGACGCTATGCAAAAATTCAGAACATTTTCAATCCTCATCTCAGTTAAATCCCTACCAATTTTTTTGAAAATATTAAAACGATCAGTAAATATACATTTCAACGACCACGAGTAAATCCACGCCGAAACTGTCTTCCCGTGCGGAATCCTCCTTGGCTATCGATGTCGGCCCATTCAAATGAGAGAAAGGGAGGCGGAGGAGGCTGACAATTTCATTGAGGAGAGAACATAAAAACACACTCAAAGTCCCCGATTTTATCTCCCCCGGTTCAGGGTTTCGTGCCATCCTTTGCTCGGGCCCATTTTCATTAATGTCTGTAATGGGCTGATGGTCCGCCATTCAGTTAAAATTCGGTCGACGCGATGTAGGTAGAGGACAGAAAAGATTCACTTTGTTGTTTTACGGTGTTAGTTTCGCTAATGATCGCAGATAACGATCGTAGATGAAGGTACAAGGGGACTTTTTACTTTGTAACGAAAGCAGTGGGTCGAATGGTGTATTTACTACACAACGTGGAAACTCACATGATACTTTTTGACTCAAAGCTACAAGGCTTCCTAGCAAGGCTTGCCAACAGAGAACAACTGATGTAATGAAGAAGTTACTTCTCTCTCGCCTCGGGTTCCCTCTGATGTATAATGGAAGGGGAGACTGAAGCGAAAACTGCGCGCGCATGGCTTTACCTCGCTTTCTCTCTCCCACGACTCGAGCACTAGAAATCCTTTATTCTGCTCTCTTCTATCCCCTCTTTTCACAACGTTCTCTAGCATTAAATAGTCACATTCTTACATGAAAGTTATAAATACAAAACTATCCGCCACTTTCGGTACTTTTTTAATCCTAACCTTTTTTTACTAAAAGGTATTGTACAGATATCGATCTCTCGTAACAGTTACTAGAGTTGACTAAGTGGTTGTAAATGCAGAATTCTGTATTCTTTCAACCTTGCGTAATTTAAATTTAAACATAGAGAAAAAAATTTCTAGCCATTATTTTTTAAATCCAGGAAAACTCAAAGGAAATCCACGGAATTCAATGAAATCATACTCACATTCAATGTGGTATTACATTATTTGTGTTCAGTTTTTGATAGGAATCTATCGTTCTGATCTAAGATAACGCCATAAGTATGTTATTAAAACGACAAAAAATTTTCTTGAATATTGTAAAGTATAATTAAATATTGATATAAAATACATATAATCACAACAGTTGTCAAATTGGCATATCAGTAATAATTACCACATTAATTTTTCACCAATGTGTTATGCAAACTGAAAGTTTTAACACAAAACATATGACCTATTATAGTTAACATGGTCTTGTGTTAATACAAGAGCTTTTATATATATTAGCGAAAATTGAACGGGAATGTTGTTTTGACGGAAAATGTGTTTAAGACAAATTTCTAACATCATAGTCAAACTTATAGCATTTTATCTCAGTATAACATGTACACATACTGGTGTTATATGAGTTTTCACTTTAATGACTATGTACCTAATGTAATATTAATATAACTGTAAAAATAATATCGAATAAAAAACGTTACCAGCAAAATGTTTTCTAGTAAAAGTGTGTTTTAATACCATCACCACATATAGTAAAAATTCCTTAACTCATACTTCTACATGTCGAATATTTAACGAAAATTTTGCTCTATCTTTGCGTACGGTCCCAAATTGTTTTCATTGTTTCAACAAAGCCGAAGAGAAAGAATAGAAAGTATAGAAATAGTAAATAGGAATAGAAGGAGGATAGAGAAAAAAAAAAGAAAAAAAGAAGAAAAGGAGGAAAGCAGAATGTAGAAAGGAGAAAGAGAGAGAGAAACAAAGAGAGAGAGAGGGAGAGAGAGGGAGAGAAAGAGAGAGAGAGAAATGGAGAGAGAGGGAGGGAGGGAGAGAGACACGCAAACAGACAGACAGACAGACAGACAGATTGATAGCTAGATAGATAGATAGGTAGATATATAGATGTTTAATTTTCCATGTACAATATGTTGTACAATAAGTTGAATGTAGAAGTAACAAAGAAAAAAGTGAAGAAATGAGAGAGAGATATGTGATCCCGTTTCTGTCCATTATTTTAAATCGCCGTAGTGCTATCAATATATAATTTCAACAGAAAAGAAAAAGGGAATTAACACTTTAAACGATTCCCGGGGATATCATACCGGAATCAATCCCGAAAAACATGTAAGCAAGTCGCCTGTGACATCTCCTTCTCCGGTTATAATTTATTTACATTCGATAACGTCTGTGTGGAAAAAGTTAAGCTTTTCTTTTATTCAATATTCCTTGTGATGTGTAGACTAATGACGGGCTCGTCTTCACCTTCTTTTTAATTTGGTAAAGTATACTTCCGATCTCGATCATTATCCTTATCGCCGGCTTTGTTTCTCGAGGATCCTCACAGTGCCTTTGTATCCTTATATTACTTATGGAAATGTTCGACCTTTATTCAAACGAGACGAAGTGTGTAAGTGGGCGAGATGCTAACTTGTTGGGAAATATTACGAAAGAAAGGGGTGAAAAAACGTAGGGAAATATAAAGGAACTCTTGGTTACATTTCAAGAAAACAAATTTGATTTTCTTAACTTGATATATTTCAGTAGTATAACTAACTGTTTTTGATTCCAGAAAAATTCACCGACGATATTTTACCGAGGCGAAAATATCCCGCGATGTAATTCAGCGAATGAAAAGATCCGAGACGCTATCAAATCATAATAGCAGCTGTATAACGTAATACAAAATTGCATCGAGGGTTTAAATTGGTAATTTTTTAAATATGACCTACCCCATTCAAATTGGTCCCATTTGAAATGACAAATTTGCTCATAGTTTGCTTATTAGGTAAGTCCAGTACTGATAGTGTAATATGTATGTTATTCCCCACCAGAGGTTATTTTGGACTTTTTCGGGAATTTATCCACCACATGATATATTTTCTTTGAAATTGTCGATTACCCTGATTTCTTTAAAGATTTTAACATTAATCTCTAGAAGAATACATTTCCATTCCACTTTATTATTCGCTAATATCTTCTATTATTTATTATTATAAAAATGTTTAAAATGCATTTTTTGTTTCTTATACAAGCCTTAATTATTATGTCGATCCTAAATAAACAACTGCACATTTGAACGTTTGATTTTTTTTCAATCCAAAGTAATTACTTAAATTCAATGTTTGTTTTAATTTGAAATAATTGGTAACGTTTACCGTAGGAAGCTAGGTCGCCCGATACCATTTATTAAATCGAAAACAACGGCAACAACTGTCTTGGCAATATACGTTCATAGTCGTATTAAAATATTAACACGCCTATCGCTGTGTGTAAATTCGTTACAACATTATGTGCATTGTTTTGCATTGTTCTGTTGATGTTAGCTGTCACTAATCGGTGGAGGACCTAACTTTGAGAAACATGACCAAAACAAGTGGTACTTCTATTGATTGATTCCGCCGTATCTATCGACTAAAAGTTGCCGAATCGTGAATTCTTAAGTTATTGGCACCCCAATTCAGAGTTGTTAACCTACGAAATGTTACCATTTATTGGAACGCATACGTCTTTTCATAATTGAAATTCGTATTTTTTAGTAATTTAAATCGATCGAGTAATCACGTAAGATATATATATATATATATATATATAATGCTGACGCTAGCTTTCTTCGTAGTCCCAACTGTATCCTCTTCAAGCGGTTATGTAGTGATGGAATCGCAGCTCGTGTTTATGTGAGTCGGTCGTTTGCATTAAATATTTCAATAATACGGTTAATCCTAGTATTATGTTATTATATAAAAATGAAGCTTAAAAAATTACAACAAATCCTATAAAAAATTATCGGCCAAAAAATTTTGTGGAGATGAAGATTTTTGTGAAATATCATGAGCTTTGCTTCGGAGATTTTACAAAGATAAGGAAGAAAATATAAATTTTTGAAGTGCCAAAGGCACCGATCCGCATGGGAATGGGGTTACTGTGGAAGGAATTCACAACATTCATCAAAGTGGACCGAGTTTCATGCTTTCCTCGACATAAAAAAAGATATTTATACTGTAAAAATGGTACGATTGCATCTAAACATATTAAACAGGTGTTTTCACCATTCTTTCTGTCTGATAGTACACGCAAATAAAAACAAAACACAAAATAATCCGACGTCCGCCACTGATATAAAGTAAATAACATGCATATATATTTCGCACTTCCCACTTCAAACACTTGTTTTACTCAATCTTGTGAAATGTGAACTCTAACTCAACTTTAAATAAAAATTACTTACATCTCCTTCCATTATTGGAACGTTGATATTTTGCACCGTTTGGTACAGAAATTTGATATTATGATTCCTCCTCTCCCCTTTCTCCTTCATCCTGTCGCATTCACAAAAAACCCAATTAGTTCACGATTATTAGCCCTTAGTTAATTTTAATTTCGTTCCGATTCGCCTTCCTTGGGACCCTCATTGACTCGATTTACATTCGAGAGTTGACGAGAGGCCGGTTAGAGTTTTATGAATTTTTTAAGGGGGAAGGACCTTTAAATATTTAGCAGAAGCGCTCTCGGGTAAAATGTGGGAGGATACTACGAAAAATCATTAAGGAGATTTTGAGAAATTAATTTTTTTCTCGTATCGGGTAGCGCAAAGCACGTTTCCTAAAGAGGAGGAAGTGTTTTAGAGGATTTGGTTTGAATCGAATTTGGAAATTTGTGCTTAGTATTAAAGTGGGCCAATAAGTTCATTCATTGTGGGTTTTTTAGAACTATTTGTTAAGTAATGTTTCCGTTTTGTATGATCTATTCTTTCATGGGATTTAACAATGGGTTTGCTATTAAATATTTTATTATTCAATATTAACTGATGTTTTGGAACATTTACAGTTAGATTTTATATTTTAATTTGCCCGTTTTCACTCCGTTGTGGCAATCGTATCGATTAACAATTTCATTTCAATATTTCCCCGTGTATTTTGATGTGATTAGTTTTTAATTAAATATCATTTTATTGCATTGTGCTTTGGAACGGAAAAAGGGAAATGTCAAGTTAAACATTTTTAACCTGATTTTTATTAGTTACCTTACAAAGAGCAAAGCGTTATTTGTTATGATATACTACATATTTGTGGAAATTATTTTTTTAATTTGCTTTAAACAACGAGCACAGAACGACATGGAATTAAAATATTTTGTAGTGTAACATTGGCATATATTCCTAGTTGATTCAAATATATTTGAACATGTCTGATGAAAATAAAAGTTTCTTTGGAATTTCATATAAAGCATTTTTCTAATTGTTCAACATTTATTTCCCTATTTCTTTGGCACCTCCTATCCGCATTTTTAATATTAGTTGTTAATATGAAGGAGTCCGCGATCGACGTATTACACACTTTCCCACACATTAAGCCTAAACACAAATGATAGATATTTATAGAGTGGAGAAAAGCAATATTTATTTCCACCCGATCCCTCAGATTTTCCAAACAAGATTGCCTCCCGTACCTCTTTCATATTCTCATTTCCCTAAGTTTTCCAGACTAGGCCTAAGGCGGAGTTCGATGACAAAATAATTACATTTTGGAGAAAAAAGTGAGATAGATTTACCAAGATGGATCACACTTTGATACGGTGAGGTTGGACGATCGAATGTTACCACAGAAATGATTGATTACTTCTCGCTAATGTAAGAGGATATTATTTTTGTAACATGAGGACTGCGAGAGGGGAAATTGATAATTCCACAGATTTTATTGAATTCAATGAGGCGAAAGATCTCCCTTACATTGTTAATCTGGTTAATCCAGGTTTGAAAATTATTTGGAAATTAATATGGCAAATTATTCTTCGCGTATAAAGCGTTTGTTTTATATAAAGAATAATAATTTCGATTACGTCAGGTGGTAAAAGATTGCTTGAATATTTATGGAGAAGCTAAACCATTCGTTTTATCATCGGCGAACAGCAAAACACACTAAAGGCTGCGGTAATGAGTTAGGTCCATAAATCTCCCTAATGATTTATTCCGCCTATAACTACGCGTTTAGTAAAAAGCCAGCATGATGCAGTTGCGATGGGAGCATAAAATTATCAACGTTAAACCGTGGTTTTAACGATGCTTTCACAAAACGCGGCACAACGAAGAACGCCACCATCGCCGTTCATTATTATCATTATTTTTTACTCCCTCTCGACATTCATCGTTTTATAGTATAGGACATTAAAAATTTTAGAAAAGGGTTGCTGAGTGGAATTCAGCATTGTGAGTGAATTTTTATGGGCATATTTCAGGAAAATGTGAACGTGATGCCCAGAGCACAATAAACCGAGTTTAACTATGTTGTAAACTAGTTCTATGCTCCGGATGAGTTTTAAATATCAGCCAGTTGTTAGTAGTGTGCGAATTTTGTTGAAATGCAATTGATTCGCTGCAAATTCTCAAAGAACTAATCAGAAAACAAACCGTTGCACTTCATTTGTCAAAAGCACATTAAGAAACATAACAGATGGTTACTTTGTCATAAAATCTTACATTGTTTCCTTGCCATGTATCCAATGTTCCCTTAATCCGTTTCACCTTTGATTTATTTATTCTATTTCTCCACAACCCCCCTTTTAGGACCTAAGGAATGGAAGTCGCCATTAACTAGAAGTCGCAAATTTGAAAATATGGATGAAAAAGTTACTAAAGTGCTTTAGATATTAAGTGACAAGACAAGAACGGGAGAGACTGTTACTTGTTGAAATTGACATGGGATATTCAGGCATGAGTTTTTAGAGAGCAACCTCTCTAAATGCTGTCTCCGCTTAGCCAAATGCGGTTATGCGGGGAAATATTCAATCTAAGAAAATTATACCAACTGACCAGTCGAGCAAGAGAGTGGGTACAATAATTAAAAAGAGATATGTGTATCGAGTATGAACAAATCAATGAGAGAGGTTGAAGCCGGTGGCAAATTTAGTACCGTGTTACGACTTGGAAAATGAGGGTTAATAGTACGGTACGACTGAAAAATGCACAATCATGATTCGCGAAGGTCGAAAAATTCTCAGTTTCCATGGTCTCTTTGAGTCGATCGGTGCGGTTTCCATGGATATAGCACCGTCGGAAAATTGGCTTTAGCCGTGAAGGTCGGAAAATTTCCCGTATTTGCGGTGAATCGAATAAATAATCTGCAACGAATTAGATGTGCTTAGAAAATGCACAATTTAAGATTTTCCTGATACTTGGAATTAGTTCGTTAGGCTTTCACGAATGAGGTGCGGTCGTAAACTGCATGAATTGACAAAATGTCTATTTCACGGGTTTTTCTCGAAATCTTTAATCGAACCCGCAAGGGTATGGTTCTCTCGAAAAAGGCGCAGTTGAAACATCGGACTGAAGAGGAACACAAGTCGCTCGAAACATGTTTACAATTAAATATTGAATATTGTTAACGTCTGGGTTTATTTCATTTGATGGGTTGTGAGCTTCCTGCTCCTACTGGTGTATTACCTACCTTATTTTTTAGTATGCACTTCTACATGTAGATGATGTACTTAACTTTATGTTTTGCTGAAACTAACGTGGCTTCCAGAGTATCTTCTGATAAATTATTTTTTTCAAATAACGAAACATTTTTAGGGCTAAGTATAGTTTGACCCTATTATGGAGCAGTAGATCCAATTAGCAATGAAAGGCAAGTTAGCTAACCATTTTTGTAGCAAAAATATCCAAAGTGAATTGATAGAACTGATGACGTCGCAAGTAAATCCACAATATTATTCCATGCCTAGAATTTAAAATATTTTGTAATCTTAGCTGTTTGTATTCCTGGTATAAGCCATAAAGAGCATCTCTCCCTAACATTAAGGTGCACCGACCTAACCGAGGATGCCGTAAACATTTCATTACATTTTTGAAAACTACCAGCGCAGATCTCACAGAAGCTATTTTAAAAACATTAGGTGACCATGGCTCCAATATTGGCGATTGCAGATTTGTGGTAATGCTGCCAACATGAAAGTAAAAACAAGGGCCAGTTACAGAAAACTACAGACCTCAATCTGTTAACTTTCTTTGTACCATGGGGTCCTCATAATTAACATTTAGTCCTATGTGATGCCGCAAACTCGATCGAAAACGTCAAACTGATTAGATATCAACTTTTTGACGTTCACGATGCTTTAGTGTCTTATAGTATATGTTAGTCTTATAGTAAGTCATATAACGGTGTCACGCAAAGAGATAATCTTGTAGAACAATTGAACAGCTTTTTTTATTCCTTTTGTAACATGGTACTATGTTCTTTTTTAAATCAGTGTCGTGAGCAAAGTAAGTCAATCTTGGAAATTTACCCACAAATAGGTTTCAAATTAGCTTTTATAACAGCAATTGACATAGTATTAGCACTAAATGTGCAGCCAATTTTCAAACCCCAAAAACGACTAAAGCCCGCTGGACACGATGTAGTTTGTGGAAAAAGGCATGGGAAGAGACGGTGTGGAAAATGACGTCACAAGTACCAAATTGCTGCACATTTTCATAAATAGAGCACGTGCTTATTAAGCCGCATTTTTTCTCGGAGAATTTGAAGGCCTGTCAATGAACAACGAGCAATTTGTGTACGTCGGCGCTTTGACGCTGTCGGCCTATCAAAGTGGAAGAAAGGTTATGAGTTACGATCAAATATAAACAAACCGTATTTGCTCTAAAAAGTACGAAGTAATAACGCGTACAAATTGACAATACACGCAAGGAACCTAGAATCGGTACACATAACCAAAGAAAATGATCGATCGTTTGTCTCGTTTTCTAATCCATAGTTGTCTGTTTAAGGCACAGCATATTAACCGTGTTATAAGTGATGTTTACCAACGTGAAAATTTATAACAACCAAAAAAATGCCCTTGGGATTTTTCACCGCGTCCACGCACTCGCATAAATACCCACAGAACTGAGCAGCCGACTCACCATGCCTTTTTCCATGCAATCACCCACCAAAAAAATGCATCGTATCTTGGTGGGCTTAAGACACGTTAAGTGACAACTGGGTGAAGAGGCTTTTAGTAGATCAATAAATAACCCCAAGGGACTACACCTCTTTACTAATTTCTTAAACACAATGTTTATGTCTATAAGAGTCTATAAGGGTTATGACACTTACGCCTGCCGAATGGTTCTGGTATTATAGTCAAATAAAAACAAAATACAAAATGATCGGACGTCCGCCACTGTAATTAAAAAAAAACAGACTTCATATACATTCCGAAATTTTGACGGCGGCGGCGTCTCACAATGCTGTCACGCTATTTAATACTGCGTAGCTTGTTAAATTCTAGTGTAGTCCCGTCACGTCCTTCTTTATTCCAATTCCTTCTTTAATTAAAACATTTTTTCAACAGCTAGAAAAGTTAAATTTTGCCGACTGGATATCGGTATATATATTGATTTTTAAATTGATTAAAAAATTACTAAAAATAATTCACACATTTTAGATTATATTCTTTTATAATCAAACAAAATGATTTGTACGAAACTCTTGTATTTTTTAACCATTTTATAAGTCAATGAAAATATTCATACACTGAAAAAAAAACTTTCATACACTAAAACACCTAATTTCTGTTGGAAAAGAACACTGCTTTTATAGTCGTTATAGTCGTTATAGTCGTTCATATATGTTTTCATTGTTTTTTGAAAATGTGGCTTAAAATAATTGATATTAGAGAAATTCGCAAAACAGCAAACATATTTTCTTTCCTTTGTCAAAGCTATATTTGGAATAAAACCTATAAGGTTTTTCATGCGTCTAATTAATATTGTAATTATTGTAATAGTTATCGACCTACATTATCGTGACCCCGGTCACATATTCGTCACCATGAGCATAGTCGCAGATTGAAGACTGTTAATCGCTTCACGACAAAACTAATTAAGGCGTGGGTTGACCAGTTCACCTGTTGTTAAGTGAATATCGCAAATTCGGCGACCGACACTAATCGTAGAGAATCGGTGAATCTGCGATATTCACAATATAAATATTGTCGATCTTGACAAGAGCGAGGCAGTCGTTTCGGTCAACTCGCCATGCTGCCGCCCGGCATCCTTGAGATCATCCTGCAATCGGGACAGCCTTCCTCGTCCCTCGGGATCATGTAAGAATAATTTTATATAACGAAGTCAGTTTTCTTTTTAGGTATTTGATTCGCTCTCTCAATTAATCTTCCCTAAGTTATTTCGTTTCTGATTATTATTTTGACCTATGTCTTTTCATTTAGCGTTTTTTAACGGGTAAATAAGCGCACCTTGGTTTTGAACATTCTTATTTTCTCTACCTCTGAGCAAGACCCAAGGGCATTCTTAGGGACACCCCATACACAAAAGGCGTGACATAATCTATTGGTAATTACCAGTAACTGATTGCTTTATTTACTATTTCGCGGCCCTCCTTTATAAGACATTCAATCTTTTGTTTGTTTTTAAAAATATTTTTTAGTCAGAAATATGCTATGTCTATTCTACACATAGGTTTGTGTCATTTATTCCATGTGAAAAATGATATTATTTTTAAAAATATTTGAATAAGCTAATTTTTAAAAATTTGTTCGCAAATTTCTAAAAAAAATTTGATAAATCCAGATCCATCTTGAACACGAATAAATTTAATGCAATTTTACTATTGAGAGTAATTACGTGGAATATAAAGTTTTCATGATATTAAAAATAAAAAATCTTTGGGTTTAATTAATATTAAACGTTGTTCATAATAATTTGTAAAATTAAATTTTGTATTTAATATACGTGGTTATTTTTCACTATCATGAAATATTAATATCAATTCAATATCAAAAATAAAACGGTTGAGAAAAGCTACATTACTAAGACGTCAAAGAATCAAAGAATGTAATTTTTCTCCTTTTGGTCAATTTATATCGTATATCTACTAGTAAAGACGAGCCATTTCCACTACTACTGAAATATGTTGTATGTACCTACCATATATTGTTTCAGTTTCAGAGTTTCACAACATTATAGATTTCTTGGTTTTTAAGCGTGTAGAAGCAGTTACTCTCTATTTCACTATCAAAAACAATAGGAAGACCGGGTACATAACCAACATTATTGAATCGTACACTGGATAAGTCCAACTACTCTCATCCTCACACCCGTTAGGGGGCGTAGCCAACTAAGAGCCGCTTTCTTTAACTACAGTAATAGTACAACAGTAACGCATAATTGATAATATAAACATTTGACATTATTTAAACAAGTAAGAGTAAGTGAAGTAATACATCCTCACTCCTTTATGTAATGCATCATATGTAACACATTTTTATCAATTTTATGAAAGTTTTTTTGATTCAAGACAGTTTTAAATCTGTTTTCCTAAAAAAATATTCTTTTTAAAAAAATGTCACATGAGGGCACATGTTTTTTTACCATCCATATTTATCGTGGAGAAAACACGACAATTTCTCGTGCCATTTTTTGCAATGAGTGTTACAAATTTACACTGGGAGTGATATGACCAAAATGTAATGAACAGCCTTATGGCACGTCGCCCTAATATAAAGGAAAACACATATAGCTGTCAAAAATAAATACCGAACGGTTAAGGACATCCAACTGGAAAGTCAGATTTTCGGATTACTATAGAACGACACTTTCACCACCTTCTACCTCAAGAGCTCAAGGTAGATCCACTGAACCCACCGCTCACCGCAGATTTCTTTGTTTGTACAAGACAGTGACCTGTTTACCTACTTCTCATGCAAGGACTAACCAATACAGTCTACTGTTATTTCTGTTAAGTAGTCACTCAGTCAAGTGTTCTCCAGATTGACTGTTGGGTATCTGAAATAGTACATTTTCTCTGGTTTACTTAACTCATCAATTATAGGTAATGAAGAGATACTCGAACGGAATTCTACATTCCTTTAATACAGCATACGTATAATAGTTATTTCGATATAAAGCTTTAATCAGTGAGGTAAAGATAATATGAATGTTTTCCAAGTTTTAACAACGTGGTAAAGGTTTTCGGTTAATTAATGAAGGAGTTTTTTCCTAAGACTACATCACTCTACCTGTGGTTGACATCTCAGTATTTACTGATATACAATATTTAACTCAGTACATACCGCTGGCATGAAGTCGATGAAAAATTTGCTGCTAATGCTTTTGTGGCATATCTCAGACTTGCTTCTGCTAAGGGCATAAGCACGTAACTTGAATTTGATGCAGTAATTTTATAACTCAATAGATTTAGTGCTTTTCTGATTATTGCTGGGACTACAGTAGAATTTTCTCCTAAAAACTTGGTAATTCGTGTGGAAAGTTAACGATTTAACCTAGCTTAGTCGATTTAAAAAAGCCTTACTGAAGCCTTACTTACTCATTCCCATTTTTACCAGTACATTTTTCTCTCACACGCACGAATCGTTCTTCATCCTGATTTGAATCAAACTAACGAAGTTGTTGGCTATATGACGAATGAACTCGCTTTTCCTGCTTCACTTCAATTAGCTCAGCATGTCTTGGGACTCTGAATAAATGCATTGTTAGTTACTCCAACAACTTCTTTATCATTGTATTGTCAGTGAGATCAAATTCAACGTCCATCAGAGCAACAAATGGATGAATTCGGAATGCGCTGGTTCGGTGTAATCGCAGGGATCGGAACTCCCGTACCCCGACCATTCGAGTGTTAAAAGTACTCGACTAGGTATGAACTATTTGAATACTAGACGATCCATTATGGAGGGGACGATTCTGCCGATCGAACCAGAAGTCTTCGGTGTACACTCGGTGATGTCTCACGATCTGTGACAAGACCAGCGCCAATCGTATCTAGAATGGATAAAAGTGGCAAATTTCCAGAATAACAGAAATATATTTTCGATAAACCGCTTACGTGATAGTGTTAGGAATAGGGGGAGTTTTTAATCCCTGCACGTGTTCGCGGATTAAACATGCCCGACGAGTTTTCCATGAACATGGGCACCAATTTCACTGCAACAAAAATAGTTATAATCTAAAAAACGACTTGTTTACCTCTATCCCGGTAATAGACCATACGAACAAAACTCACTTATACTTTCTACGAAACTTTCATTCCGCTTACATTTCCATGAATCTCGAAGTATTACATTTCACATGTAGCCAGTTGATAAAATAATGCAATTCGGAAATAATTCCCTTCCCAGAATAATGTATTCCGAACATTTCCGTGCACTGGCTTTTAACACAGGTAATATGGATCTTTTCACTAAGCGCCAAATAAAGCTCTCCATTAGTCGAAATCGCATTACCATTACATATAATGGAAAATGCAGGCTTCACTAATTTACTATTGTTTTTCGATTAAATAAACATCAGGCTGCCCTTAACCCTGTTACTTGAACAACGTAGGTAGGTCTTGAATTAGGTGAAAGAACTCTTTCAAAATCACGCATATATGGTGACGACATATCATACACATAAATGAGATGAAGGTTAGAATTTATGGAGTTCCTTTTAAATCCAACAACAAATCAAGCGACCTAGACAACCCCCTGAGGGTAATCTATGGCGTAGTTCAAAGTGGGGAACCAAGGGTAAAAAATTCGAAAAATTATGCGTTTATTTACCCGTAGCACGTGCAAAAAATTACAGGACAATATGAAGAAAGTTAGTTGGGACAAGAGATAAAAATTCCATAATATTGAAATAGGAAGAAAAAACACAATATAGATAACTAGGTACCTAAAGAAATGTGAAGAGCAACTTACATAATTAAAGGGTACGAGGTGGCGATGAAAACTGAAAAGGACTGTTCCGTTGAACGTGCCCGAAGACGAGTGGTTCTTTTATTGAATTACTTCGTCGTATTTAGACAAGTAAACTTTCTGTTTCGGAAAGCAGCAAAGGAAAATGTAAATGTTAAATTTGTAGAAATTGGCGATATAATAAAATGCGCAACCTGGAATGTTCTGGGATTAGCTCACAAAGAAATAGAATTGGAAAAAATACTGAGATAAATGAAAATAGGTTTACAGCAATTACCGAAATAAATAAGAAATTGACTGACTTTCCATATGTAGGAAACTCTATAAAAGTATGCAGCGGCATAAATGTATATGAAAGAATCCTCCGCTTTTGGGGGAAGGGGGGGGGGAGCAAAGGTACATATCCTGAGGACAATACATCAGTTGCGATATCTCAATAGTATTATTAACAATAAATACCTATACAGGGTGGAATTAAGAAAAGCAAATATCTCAAAAACAAGAACAAATGTACAATTTCTGCATCAGAATGAAAAGAGTTGCGTTATCTATACCAAATACAATTGAATAGATATCTAGCATATACAGAGACACTTGACAACGTTGAACATGAACAACAAATGGAGTGATATCAGTCCAATGGTTGGAAGTTCTGTTACTCTCTGAAAGGGGGATAGACCCAAATGGCAGAATTGAAGGGGTATAAATCTCCTAAATTCTGCTCCCAAAATACATAACAAAATCCCAAATAGGAGGTGAAGAAATATTACAGAACTTTTAATAGGCGAAGAAAAAATGGGTGTGTGAAAAGGCAACTCAACTATCGATTTAATGTTCAGATTACAACAAGTGATAAAAAAGCAAGGTTCAATACATAAAGTCATGTATGTTCTATTGATTTAAAAAGTATTCGATCACGATAACGGTCAAACTGTCTGGATTGTTATGGAAACACGAGGTTTCCCTAAACAACTAAAAGTGCAATCAAGAGCTTGTATGTGAATATGAGAATAGTGTTAGAAATAAAGGGAAAACTGACATTAGAACTATATATCAAAAAAGGGCTTTGCCAAAGTTGTTGCCTTTGGCACAACGATTTCAATATATACTTGGAAAACATAATGCGTAAAAATTATAATATATTGAATTTTATTCTCTATGTTGACGTTTTTGCATTAATATCTAAAACAGAAAATCAACTACACGAGGGTGCTTTCATACTACAGAATATTTATATTATATGACAAAAATATCTACAAAGAACAAAAGACTTTATAGGAACATACCAAGTAAGATCAAAAGTAGCTATTACTGACGAAATAATAGAGCAAATAAAACATTTCAACTACCTGGGATGTAACTTAACATACCATAATTATTATACCGTACAAGTATTAACAAATTTAGCGCAATTTGTGGAACTATAAACAGATATCCAATAATAAAACTAGAAAAGATAAACAAGTAAAATTTCAGAACACCATTCCCAAAAACTATCCTATTGAATGGTAGTGAATTATAAACAACTACAAAACAATAAGAAAGTCGTATCCTAGCACAAGAAAGAGATCCCTAAGTAGAGTTAAAGGAAGCACCAAAACCGATTCAGAAATGGAGGCATCAAAAATGAAGTAATATTTACAGTATAAATAAAATGATAAGAGAATGTTGAACATAATTGAAACAATATCAAAATACAATAGATGAGATTGTCAATAAAAGCTCTTAAACATAAACGTAGAGGGGAAAGGCACGTGGGACGAATACGTAAAAGATGGATCCCGCAAGAGACAGCATGCCTAATTGTTCTTGCGAAGAAGAAGAAAAAGAAGAAATTGCTGTTTCCTGGTAACTCTACTGGTAATTTTTATAGTCGCTGAATTAACACCTGCGTTTTAACACGAGGTTAATTGAGTAAGGTCAACTAATTCTGTTAAGATTATCTCCACATGATAGTATCTCATACTCTTTTGCAAAATCAATGCACTGAATCAGTAGGTGCGACCATATATATTCCTATCAACTTTCGATATGTTACGATTTTCAGTCGACTCTCAAGTATACTACTTGAAGTTTAAATCCATTTACTAATAAATTGCGGGAACCTGATAGATACAACAAGAAATCGAAATCAACAATGCATTTTGATTATTGCTATGCATTACTGTAATATACACATATACACATTTGTAAAATGTTCAAAGAAACAACAGTTTTCTCATAGAATAGAAATTTCACAAGTACCTAAGAGCAGATGTAAAACAAAATTGAGAAATAATTTCTAGGGGAAATAAATATATCAGAGGGAATTTGAAGTGATTGATAATATTAATTATTTCATGGGAATTATGGGAAGATAATGTTTATTAGGTTTTTGTTTTGTTTACTGTGTGTCATGTCTTAACTATTTCAATAAATATCCCTTGACACACGCTGTAGAGTGAGACTTGAGCGACATGGGGTGAAACGCGACACATTCGATAAGAGTAAATTTCTATTTATTAGTGCATTATAAACGAAAACTTAGATACTGTATTGAAAGCATTGCCAGGTTTATGAATAAGGATTTGAAACCACACTCTGCCACAGATACATTAAAGCGAGAGAATTGATTTTTCGTTAATGGTATGTCACCTTTTTTGTTTGTAAGGAGCGTATTCACATTAAATTTATTATTAATGTATTTCCTTAATACGCTTCCGACCTCCCCAAATGTCAAGAGACACATAGATAAATATCTAATGTATACGCGCCGCTTCGTTTAATACAAATAAAAAAACACGGCTTTATATTGAGTTCGGTTCATGAGTTTGACGGGCATAAATGCAAAAGAAAGTTTATTAACTATTCAACAAGGCGCTTTTAGAATAAATGTGTACGGTGGAACCTTTTAGAATATTCGAATGCTTTATGACTTTTAAAAAACAAACTGAAGGATGTAATGAAGTTTGTTGGAATAAAAATGTTATTTCCTATAAAAGTGGAAAAATCAATAAGCAAGGAAGTGATCTAAAAGTGCGCTAAAGGCTTTTTAATATTCGCCCCTAATCTACTTATTTTTAATAGAGCGAATTGCTTCATCCGTAGTTATAAAATTTATCCGTTTATTACGATTACAAAAAGTTTCATTGGGGGCGAAGAACTAAAACCTATTCGCCGCAGGAAAACTTAAACTAAAGACGGTAGTTTTATAAATTGTAGTCTCAATTAAAATAGGTAGATATTTTATCACGTCTATAAAGTAATTTCGCGAAACTTCCCTTCCGGCAATTTATCTTGCTTGATTAGTTTTTCTTGGATTAATTGCTTCAATTGTTTTTCTCGTTTTACCTCTGCATATTCGTCTTGGCCGAATTTCACTTTAAAAGCACTTTTACTTACAACGACTTTTATGCGAGCAATTTTCTTCTAGATTGTTTCCCTGTCCCTACTCCTTGGGATTTACAAGCCGTTCTCGTAATTAAACACGGAACAAACAAAACTATTAAAATTTAATTCATCGCTCGCAGGGCGTGCTCCTTGTATTTTTGTACCTGTGATATTTTTAAGATCACTTTAATAAATCATAAATATAGATTCGATTCATCTTTTCAAACGCATCTAAAATCGATATACAACATTTTGTGTTGGGTTAAGCCTTTCTCAACGTAACCTTAGATCTGGGCTTTAGGTTGAAAATTTATTTGAAGCCTATTTCCAAAATTAAATATCGACCCGGAAAGATATTTACTTTAATTTGCTGTAAACAGCTTGGGTTAGAAGTACCCTTCCTTACTATTCTATTTATTCAATTTAAACCTTTGATTCGTAACAAAAGATTTCCCATTTATTTAGCTTTTGTAATCTCCCACTTTTAAATATAATATCTGGAATGTGATAATGGGTCTAGTTTGATTCGACATTTGGCCCCAAAATATCTCATTTCATTTGAAGCACAAGTATGTTCAGTGCTGACAAATTATTTCGTTGATGATTTTGAATCCTCTTTTTTTATCTGGACGTGATCTGTCCACTAGGTAAGAGTAAAATGGGTCCAAATGGTCCTGATTCTTGGTACCAAAATAAAACATGTCGACTAGACATTTTACTTTTTCCAACTTGCTACGGAGAGGCTTCCAAATTTATATCAAGGGAGCTAAACTACTATTGTATTTCTCTTTCGTGCTCAAAATCTGAATCTTTGATGATTCCTTCATTTCATTCGTAAAGGAATTGTGTTAAAAATTCGACAGTGACAGTAATTCCGTCGATCCTTCGTCAGCCGCAACTTCTTCCCAAGCCTTAACTCCTCGAATACTTCAACACTTCTTCGCCTTACTCGTCCTCTTTCTTCCCCCTAGCCTCCCCCGAGAAACTTTTGAAACGGAACTAAATTATAACGAAGCAACTTCAAAGTCCTGCGAAAAGCCGTGGCATGCATGAGGAACGGTTCGGAAACTGATCAAACATTGTTGATATTGCGATCGATAGGATATCAGAACCGACGACAGTGACGGAGACGATAAAGGAACGGGAGAAGATAGACCCGATCGAGTATTGATTGAGAGGATGTGGGTAATAAAGAACGACTGATGAGGCTTAAACGCCGTCCGCGGAAAATTCCGGAGGATCCGTTCTTTTGTCGAAGAAATTCTTAAAAACGCATCATTCTTTTTCCATATTCTACATAGATTAGCAATCGCAATATTACAATGTAATATGCATTATCAAAATGAAATAAAAACATTAAAAGTCCCACAGGTGTCCCACAGGAATAAATCTTCTTGATGTTTAGCACGGAAAAAACAACTAGTATTTTCTCATACAATATGAAAATACAGAGATTTTCCAATGCTGTTGTCATCTTGTATGGACTAGTACGGGACGAATGCTAATTTCTATGTTTTTATTTCATCTTGATAATGTCTCAGATCCGGGGCGAAATCTCAATGACTTTTATTTCCTTTAATTAAATGTTTGTGTAATAAAATTGTGTAAAACCAGGGCATTATAGGAATTTGTTTATAGGTAAATACGTTAATAATTCTCAAACTTCCATTATATATTTAAAATAATTTTCTGTTAGTTTAATTAATATTATTCGCTTGTTTTGTGCAACTTTGTTGTAACGTGGTTAACATATTTTAATCTTGTTTTATTGAATGCGTTTTACTTTGATATATTTTACAAATACTTTTAATCCAGAGGGACCGATGACCCATTTATTTATTCAATTCTGTGATATAGTATATTACTGGTGATTATGATAAACTTAGATTTGTTCAATTATATTTTGGCATTATGTAGATTGCTACCTATGGAATTGATTGGTTAATCTTCATTATCTAAGCCGAAGGAAATTCGTGCAGATGTTCACAAAGTCGTCAATGAATAATTTCCGAATTTGAATCTTCGCTTCATCGATAATTTTTGTTCAACTTCCATTTTCGTTCCTTTGTAATCCGGCCCGTCTCGCCTGAGTCATTTTGATTATCCTTTTAGAGTTGTCCTCGTGAAAATAATTAAGATTCTCACCTAAATATATCCACAAAGTTCGGATGGGGGGAGACAAAAGAAAAAGAGAGGGGACAAGTTCAGTACTGAACACCGACGCCTTTAATTTATTTTTAGGCAAAATCATTTTTGAACAAAATTGTCAGTCATACTTTCGTAAGTATTAGTACCCTTTTTATTGACATCATATAGTGTGTAGTATATATTATGAGGAAATGGTTGCGCTACTGATTTTTGGTTTCTCTCAAGAAAATAGTAGATTATTTAAGAGTCTACACAGAAATATTTCCTCACAGGCGTTCACCGAAACATCAAACACTTGTTGTTTTTTACGTTACCTCTCTTAAAAGTTATTAAGGGCACCAATTAAAATGACAATAACATATAATAAAACGAAAAATTGAAACTTTATTATCTGGGAGTCGAATTTTGGATGAAACTGCAGGTAACATGAACTTAAGTAGTATGCATTTAGTTTCAGGACTGGGTATATCTAAGCATTCTGTAATCAGAGTTACGAAGCAATTGCTTTATAGACTCGAATAAATGACTCAATTTCTGTAGATTCATAAACCAACAGAGAGATGAAAACGTATATTTTACTACAAACATTTGGTTCATCAATAACGCTTGTGGCCCATTACCAATATAATACTCCATTCACAAGAATGGGAATAATTAATTTGTCTAATGGGCATGTTTATTCTAACATAAATTCTCATGCATTTAGAAATAGGAGCTTTCGACATCAATATAAACTAAATGTATGGGTCGAAATCATCGGTACTTTTATACTAAGACCAATTGTTATGTCGACTAGATTAAACAAAGAAAATTATTTATACCATCTCCAATATGCGTTTAACCCTTGTGTTGCCACCCGGGTACCCGGGTACCCAACGGGATACCTTTTGTTGAATAACTTTTTTTCTAATATAGAGAATGCCTCTCAAATCTACATGATTTAACCGATTTTCTATCGAAATTTGCACGCACATGTTTTTTAAAAAAATATTTGGAAAAATTTTTCAATTAAAAAAAAGAACACGTATGAACCACCCGGGTACCCGGGTACCCTAATAGAGAAAACATGATTTTCGTGTAGTATATCATAAAAATAAAATTTATTATAACAATATATAAAGTAAATATGAATTATTATATAAATAATAACAAAATATATACATTTTTTATTGTTCATTGATGCAATGTACTGTGTAAAATAATAATAACAATGATATTTTACGATGTAGTCGTTGAACCAAAATCATGGAGTTTTAATTGTTTGCACATTAATATAAAAAAATTGTCTATAAGAATACATACAAAAAAGTTATTTCGTACGTTTACAATGCAAACATCTAATTCCTTTTGCCGTGTGTTCATCACAAACAGGCTTAGTGCAGTCGATGCATGCCTTCCTGGTTTTTCGTCGCTTTCGAGTAGGCTGCTCGTTGCAAATGTAACATGATCCAAGTACCACATTTCTTCCACTTGTGTCTCGTTGTTGATTGTCTTGAATTACCATTTCTGCTATTGGCCTTTCTAAATAACTCTCGATAGCGATTTTCGTTGCATGGTTTCGCATAATTTGTTGATTAGAACATCGCTTTTCTATCATTGGCATAGCAAGTTCTTCCGCAAGCTGGCGTAGAAACAGCCTGTGTCTGTTAGTTTTTTTCGCAAGCGTGTCATTATTTTCGTAATAAATCACATACTAAGCAACGCCGGCGATGTCCAAAATGTTGTAATAGAAAGCTAGCAGCCATCTGCACGTTCGTCGTTGGGTGGAATATCTCGAGCACATCTGATCCATGGTGTCTACACCAGCTTTGGTTTTGTTGTAAAACAAAATCATTTCTGGTTTCTGGTGAGCTCCATCAGAGATCGCAGCGCTGTTGTGCATTGTACTTAGAAGAATCACCGTTTTTTTTTTCGGAACGTAGGAGCAATTGGTGACTTTGTCATGAAATCCCAAAAGAGAATATAATACCGTCCTGAAGTTTGATGGTTTCATCTCTCTCTAAACCTTATTTTTTTCAGGGTGCCGACGATCGTGAGCTTCCACGACAACAGATTCTCTGCTAACGGTAAAGTCGTGAAAAATCTGTCCATGCTGATGTTTCGGCCTGATTCTTTGTAAGCGAAAACCAGCTCCTTTACGACTCGTTTTCCTTGATTCACTTCTCGAGTATTTCCTTCTTTACCAGTGTAGAAAATGCCTTTCAGTGGCATATGCAATACTTGCGTCGCACAACCAAAATACTTTTAGACCGTATTTAGCAGGCTTCGATGGCATATACTGCGTAAACTTCATTTTTCCTCGAAAACGAAAGAGCTGCTCGTCGATAGTCATGTGCTCCGTTGGTCTGTACATCGCTGCTAGCTTTTCAATCAGAATTTTCCAAATTTTAGAAATCGGAGCAGCTTTGTCATTGGTAACGCGTTCTTGTTTTAAGAATGTTCTCGAATATACTTCAGGTATATTTCGACCCTTCCTTTCTTGTTTAACACAACTGACCCTGTCGGAAACGAGAAATTTACGACGCAACATTTATTCCTGTTTTAGGGCTACCAAGTTTACTGTACATAATTTAATTGTTATATACAAGTAGAAATACCTTCCTAGAATATGAATAATTATATATTGATTGAATAAATATAGTTATTTTGAGTTACAAAGGACTTTTAACAACAATTTTGTGTGCGGGGTACCCGGGTACCCGGGTGGCAGATGCCGTGAGTTTTTTGGGTGGCAACACAAGGGTTAAGGATCTATTAGACAATTTGCCGTTATCGTTACACCAAAGTTTGTGGTTCCTGCACGACGAGAGCCGCACTCACTTTAATATCAATATCTGATACTACCTATACCCATAATTTCCCAATAAATGGATAGATTAAAAGTTTATTCTAGGCTTGTAGAAGCGAAACACGAATTGCTACGTGTAACGAATGTATTTAATAGACTTAAAAACGATAGGGCAACAAGAATGTACTACCAATTACAACTTACTTTTGTCGCATCGAAATTTGTTTACATAGCGACGGAGATAATTATGAAAATTGTTTATGAATATTAGTAATTATTTTATTGATTATCCTGTGCTCTGATTAATGTGTGGCTTTCCTTTTGCTTTGAAAACGACATGTTTTTTTATTAATATATAATGTAGCAATGAATTTCACAAGCATCATTCTGCAGCTTGCAAGTGGTTAAGACAAGAACTCAATATCATTGCTTAGGCTTCATAGAAAAAATACTTGTTGCATTGATTGCACTGTAATATCATTGAATACAAATGAAAAAAATTCCATCAAGTATATTTTGACCTTTTTTATTAGTTTTTCTGACGAAGTTGTACCAGATAACGAAATCGTACAATATATGTAAAATGACTAAACTGTTAGTATTGTATATTCAACCAAAAAAAGGCTTAAACATACTTATTGCCTGGTAAAAACTATAGAAACTTCTGTAGATGTGGATAGCTGCCGGTTTGTTATTTGCAAATCTTTTTTTTCAGTTTGTGTTAAAGTATTGCCGTAGGTAATGAAAAGTAATATCCTGTATTTTATCCGAATATTTCCAAATTTTTCCAAAAATCCAAAAATTTTTTGGATTTTCATCCAAAAATTTTGAAATGGGAATGCGGGTCAAGTGTATCTGATTGAATCGGGTTCTTTACTCCCTATACACTATTGCTTTGTTTTTGAAACTCGGTCTATCTACTTGTTTATAAGATACGGAGTATTGCAATGGCAGTAATTAGTTTTCCGATAGATCTAATATTGTAAAAACGTATTGTGTCATTGAAAAAGTTACCGTCTTTTGATTGCCAAAAATTGTAGTCCTTTAATATAGACCCAGTAGTTGTTCGATTGCTGTCTTATGAATTCTACGTTTGAGCAGAAAGTGTGGGAATAATTGAATTTTATTTAAAAAAATGGTGAATGTATATGATTAATCAAAAACCCTTTTCAATGGAGTATCATTTGACCCGCATTCCTATTGGACATATTTCTTTGGGCTATAATTTTTGTGTCAAAAGTTGCCTTCACAAACAAACTTGACGTGTTTTTTCGACACAACATTATTCTGAAAGTGATGTCTTCCGGTACGTTTTCGATGGTCCGCCTTATATATTGACCTCATGAATATGGTGCATTTTTTGGGGCAGTTATTACCGCGATAATATAAGACAAAAGACGTTATAGTGGATATAATAATATAGATAGTAAAATATAGATAATATTGTTTTTCCAAACAAAAATTTCATGCCATGATAGGGTGGTAAAGGTATGTGAAATAATAATTGCGTTGGGTGGAAGTTAGGATTCTAATCACTGCTAATCTTAATGATTCACTGCGGCGCGTTAGGGGATATTTTTATAGGTCAAATTTACTTCACCGGTATCACTAACACTTGACAGTCAACCTCCTCGCCGGGCAATAAAAAATATCGAAAATAAGAACTATAACAAGGGAAACCCATAACTTTATCGCCGTCCTAATGCTTTCCTCGACAGCTTTATTATCGTCTCGGTTATTAATACGGTCAGTTATTGTAACAAGGCCATTTTTAGACGTTATTTCGTTAGTAATAGCATTCCGCCACGGCCCAATACACTTATTATTAACACTTTCATGCATTTCTCATGAGTCGATAAAGGGCCGCCATCCCTTATTCGGTCGTTTCCTCGCTTAACGCTTCGCTACCGCTCCGAAAAACCGCCTTCGTTAAATATTAAGCATTATTTTTGGATCGAAGCCTATAAAAAAAGAAGAACGAAAATTTATTTACTGCGTTTTATTATTGTACCATAGCCGTATTAAGTTAAAACCTTGAAATTTTCCAACATCCCGGGAACATTTCTCCCCATTTTACGATAATGGAATGCGACAAGGAAAAAATAAGGGTTATTTCTGGAAAAAGAGCTCTAATCCCCTCTAATCTGCTTTAACGGTTACAAAAAAAAAGACATCTGTAGCAGATTCTAGGCCATTCAAGTTGAATAGTTACCTAATAAAAAAATTAAATTATTTCAAAATAATAATAACAGTGATAGTTATAACAACTTATGAATAAACAACGAAATGGCAATTAATTTAGATATTTAATTTGGTTTGGATATTATTTACAACGCAGATTCCCATGAAATCAAGAAGCAGTAGGTATAATTTAGTTACACAATCCAATGCCAGAGCATAGTGATAAACTGATGGTTTATATAAAGCCAAAATATTGAGGTTATTCACTATGGCGATCACTCCTCTGGATTGTGGGGAACGCTTCTATCGGGTTTCTCTTCATTACATGTG
The DNA here is from genome assembly GCA_963576515.1 of Cryptocephalus primarius. Classification (NCBI taxonomy): domain Eukaryota; kingdom Metazoa; phylum Arthropoda; class Insecta; order Coleoptera; family Chrysomelidae; genus Cryptocephalus; species Cryptocephalus primarius. The sequence goes on from OY754939.1 coordinate 3,835,593, forward strand.
CCTTCTAAATATTTGTATCTTACAATATTTTCTGTTCCTAGTTCTTCATTTTTATTGTAGCTCTTTTCTCTTGTTCTTTTGTGAGATTGGATGTTCGATAATTTGCTCCCATTTGTTTTCGGGACCCTTCCTTCTTCTTTATTTTAAACCGTATTCTCAAAGAAAAAGTAGTGCACTATAAGCGTTTTATAGCATTTTATTTTGTTTCTCTACTCATGTTTTAGTTCATAGTCAAATTTTCATTTCTTTGAAATGTTAGGTTCCATATGTGTAATTTCACTGTTATTTTATATTGAGATGTTCTTATCAGAGTTAATTCTATGTAATCGAATGAGGATTGTCTTCCAGTTATTATATTATGGGTCTTATACTTATTCTGCTTCCTTTATCTTTATTTCTTCTGTCGATATCACTTCTTTTAAATTCTTCTTGAAATTACCAAGGTGCTTTATAAAGTCAAGGAATATTCAGATATTATCTAAAACCTTTGAGTAAATAATGAGTTTTTCAAATTTATTCATTTCAAATTTGGGGGAAATGGTTTTATCTAAAGCTCGGGAAATATGCACTTGAAAATTCCAAAAATATGCGTACAAATATGAACAAAAACATTCAAAATATGCACTAAAATATAAATTTAATATGCAGAGATGCATTTGTAACGCAATTAAATAAGCAGTTTTTTGAAAACATTTACACATTTCTTTAAAGCATTACAGTTATCGAAAATCGAAACTGCAAGTTACACCTTTAATTCCCTCAAAATTATTTCTTATGAAATGGATACATTTAACCACATTCACCATCTAGTACCCACAGGTTCAGGTGATAAAGGCACATTAGGTAAACGATCTTTAAACACCTGTATTCTAAGCGAGGATTTTAAAAATACTTTTTATATTTGATACTAGAATATTTACAATTCGAAATTCTGTCCTTATAACTTCAGCCACTCGATTTAACCCATGTGCTTAGGTTTGAAAAAAATATTTTCAAATTTTGCCCTGCTATTTTTTCTGTTGGTACCGGTTCAGGTAAAAAAAATTAGTGAGAAATTCGTTTACAAATCTGGATATAGTCAAGTTATTGTTGTTTAGCAATTCCTTAACCGAAATTAAAGAACTGGTGCTACATTCACCACTACCGTTTAAACTTCCAATGATTAAGTTTGCAACATACCTTTTAATATCCTTATTGAAATTTTTTTGGCCTAAAATCTTGGTATGGTTTGTACTGATGAGCTACTAAACCAAATCTTGAGGCTTTTGATTACAGTTCTGTGCGCAGCGGTTCCCAAGTGTTGATCAACTTGAAATTTCTTTTGGCATAAGACCTAAGAACAAAATAGTTTACGCAATGCAAACGATCATTCTTATTTGAACGCCTTGTTCATATTGTAATTCTTGAATTATAAGAGGTAATTATTTAGTTGCATTATTAAAAAAAAATAAATTTGAAATTTAAAAACTTTAGAATGGAACAATATACTTATAAAAATTTGAATGATATTTATTAAACAGAATAATTTTTCGATTGAAAATAGGGGAATGGTAAATACATTCTTAAAACGTAAAACCATTATACAATAAGACTTACCTTTTTGTCGCTAACTGTGTAAAATATATGGTTGTTCAGTGATTTTAAAATCGGTTGTACTGTTTATGCATTTCTTGATAAGAACAGATTTGTTAGCACTTTGTATAGGCATTATCACACACTCCTAATAAACCCTTCAGTGAAATAAAATGAAGTAACAGAAAAGCTAAATGCAAGTTTGTTCTTGAAACCTTACATTTAAGTGGGAGTAGCAAAAAACGATTTTAGTGGCTAAAAGCTAAAATCAACGAGCATTTCCACACATAAAAGCCGAGGAAGATTTTACCTTTGGAATTCCCTATTTACACTAATTCCAAGAATGGAGAGTACATCCAACTTTAATCATTACTTAATTTTAGTAGCCTTTCGAAAACTAATCTTAACGAGACGGTAAAAGCCATTAGTATTAACAGCCTTACAACAACCCCCCTTTTTAGAAGGCTTAACGCTAAGCTCAAGGTTACAGTATAATACATACCTATTTACACAGAGATTTATACAATCAAAATTTTTATTTTCTTGAGATTACATTCCGAAAATCCCTGAAACTGTGTATTTTTAATAAGTACATATGCATTCACAGAATTTTGTCGTAATATGCAGATATGCACTTTATATGCATTTTACATATTTTCCTCTAGTTATATGTATCATGCATGCATTTCTAAATATTTATGTCTTGTGTTTCAATTTCTCCATTACTACTTATATATCTTTTTACATTTTTTTTTGGTAAACAGCACAGGATTCTATAAAATTTGAAACCGGGCCTGGAAATGTATCCTCTATTTTTTGCGTTACCCTAATAATAGTACTCGATGACGAATGTTCAATTTTGTTCGGGGCAGATCCTTTTTAATGAATTCATTTTCTTAGCAAAGGCTTCGTAATAGTATGTTCAATCTGCGCTTCCCGATGGGGGTCTAATTGCTTTCCATCAAATACTTACATGTTTATATGGAAATATTAAACGAGACAACCTCCTCCTCATACTCCTCTTTCTAGGACGAGACGACGTCTCTTTAGAATATATACCTGCGTATCATCATGATCCGATTTAATACCTCGGAGTACGGAAAACACGACATAAGTAACTTATGTTATACAAGACAGCAACAAAAATTCAGAAAAAGACTTTCACTTTGAAGTAATCCCTTTGACATGAAGAAAAGTAGGAAAAAGATTTCATTTTCTTTCATGGAAAAATATATACGGAGCTCTAAGCTAGTTACAATATAATTGGTTCGCAGTAATCATATTTTCGCATCGGAAGGAAATGATTGAACCGATAAGGGCGACTCTCGCTCTTTCTCTCCCACCGTCATCTTCGTACTTTTTGACTTAGCACACCGGTAATTAAATGACTCTGTATGCGGTTCCTTTGAAGGAAAAATTCCCGGGTAAATGTTTAATTTGCAACTAATCGAATACCTATGCTAATCCTTACAACTTGTTTCAGAAACAATCAGTTTACAACAGTTAATATATCTAGTTAACACCGTACTGTGACAAATTGGCCATTGGATACTGTATATCGATTCGATCCCACCATTGCCTATATCTACACATAATGTCGAGGTAAGGTCTAAAGGTCAATTTATACAGTACGGTGTTAGTTACACTACTGTCGTCTTCTTAAGTATCTTCTTGATGCGATTTTTTCTCATTGATAAGTCTGAGTATCTCACGTCGCTCTCCTCTAGTGACGGGTCCGAATATTGACACAGTTAGACCCAATGAAATCCATATAGAATTTATAAGATTTATCAACGAGAGATTGAAAGATATGAAAGATATATTGATATGAAAGATTTATCATAGAGAATCTATTTTTAAATCTAGATTCGGGAAGCTATTTAATGAAATATACCGCACACAAAATTTTCCAAAACAATGACTACACTTTTTGTTTGTACCCATCTCAAAAACTAAATATCCTAAGAGGTGCAGTGATCATAGGCTCTTTATCTGATATCTAGCATGCTATAGCTCTTGCTGAGTAATGAACAGCTTTGTTTCAGAGATAACGAATATTTTGTCAGGAAGCGTTACTTTGTATTTCCAATTATTTGGATATTTTCCTACTTTTACTAAAACATAAAAAAATTAAAATAAATTTTTCATGTAGTTTCATGGGGGCTGGTTACAGATATGGGTCACTATTTTGTCACACTGAAGTTGCCTAAGTACATGTGAAAACTTTTCTGTTTTTTTGAACGTATCGGCAGCAATATCGACTGCAGTCGCTAGAAAAAGGTTTTAAAGACGATTTAGACACAAAAGTGACCTAATCGGAATTTCACTTTTTAAGGCCAAAGTATCGAGATCAAGAAAAAATGTCTTGTTTCTTGGTAGAATAAACCTCAAAAGCCTGGTGGAATGTTTAATTAAAAAAGGACCAAAGCGACATCAATATTATAAAAGAACTGCCGGAGTCTAACTGCAAGTATAAGAATTAGTCATTAATTAATATATTAAATAAATAATATATTAATAATAAGAAATAAGTCATTAGTGTGAAGAAAATTGCAACAGAACGTTGTGTTCTTTCACATATGCCAAAGGAGGAATTAAAATCAACGAAGAAATCATAACCATCACCATTCACGCTGATGGTGCTATCGTTTTAACTGGCGGCCTGGTAGACCTGCAAACATTGCTCAATAAACTTCTCTACAAGCGGAATCATTGAAGGCAACGTATCAATAACAAAAGGTAACTTTGTAGTCCCCGTTGGATTCAACAGATTTTTATCTATTGTAGTATCTAGGAAACTTCAAAAGAACTCAGGTGCTGGAATCTTCCGTCAAATTCCTGGATGGTACCTTTCTATAATCTCCAAGAATATCATTCTCAGAGTTACGTAGCATACAGAATGTTCTTTAAACATACAATAATTTTTTTATAACACGAGAACTAAATCAAGACAGTTTAATGAAGAGTAATAGAGACAACGTAGGTCGCTCCACAATAACAAACCATTTAAAAAATAAAAAGACATGAATACCATCAGTTCTATAGTTTTATACTCAATGCTTGTTTGTATTATAACCAAATTGTTGTTGTTTTGTTACGTAAGAATCTCAGGAAGCAATTGTAATGTCGAAAAATAAATTCTATTATTATGAACCTAATAATTGAACTGACTGTAGCAAAACACTATTCCAGGTTTAACCTGATAGAGGTATTCTGGCATGACTACGTAGAAAATGAAATGAGTTGACCAACTCAGAGATCCAGGATTGTTTCAACAAAATTTTAACCATTCCTTAAAATGGCACTGTTTTGACATTTAAAAAACTATAACAATTTTATACAAATCCTTACACTTATACCACTGCAGAATAGGGAGAATGTTATTAATCCAGTGAATAACTATTGAAATAATATCGGCATACCTAATAAGTAACACCTAGCTCACTTGGCATTGTATATTTACTTCAAAGTTTTGGTGCCAAAAAAATGGTTTTCCGGTTATAACTCATAGTCTATTCCTCTAATAATTTCCTCAAAATTCGCGTCAGAATTCGTCAATTCTTCAATAAGAAACTTTCAAAATCCCATGAAACGGAGATTTTTCATTACTGAATCATTATTTTAAAAAGGATATTTATACGATAAAATACTCTTTAAAAATAGGGTGCCCGTTGACCTTCATATATTTGCAAAATTTTAAGTTAATTTGATTACTAGTAATAAAAAAGTTGTGACCCCTAATTAAGTCTCTCCTTTATTTTCGTGGCAATGGCTTATTTAAAAAGATTGTAGCAAAGAATTTTAAAAGATGTCATAAATTGATTCATCCCGATTTTACCCCTAACTTAGAGCGATAACACCTGAAAGGTCCTTCAGTTAAACAAGTAGTGAGTGGAGTGGTCGTGCAGTTACAATTACTTCGAAATACACATAACATCGTGTTAGCGCCAGTGTCCAATATACAGATTGCTCCCCTAAAGTTTAATCTAAATATCCTAATCAGCATATATGAAAATTAGGTTGAATTTAGGCTGGTTAGGAAAAAATAGGTTGCACAGATTCATTCTAGCTGTCAACAACTCTTACCTCGTTATCCTTAAACGGCCTGTTTTGATCCGATTGATCACATATAATTATTTTGTTGGAAAAGTAATGTCGAGAGAAATTCAACTTGAAATTTTAAATTTACTAATACGTTATACAGGGTTGAATTGACAAAGGAAGGGAAACTAAAATGCTAGTACTACAACAGTTCCTGGTTTAAAACAATATTACAAGATATTTTTCGGAATAAATATTTCGCACTAGAACCATGCATTACTCAGAATCTCACTGATTTATAGCGCCCAACCATAGTGTATCTCCGTCCCAGATGAAAGTCCTTGGGAGTGGTCCCTTGGTCTGCAGTCCGAAGCATCCTGGGTGCTTCGGGGAAAGAGAAGGAAACTAGCGTTTTACCACGTCTCCAAGATTATATGCCCGTCCGAAAAAAGTCATTACCGTATACAATGTCGAAGAGGAAAATATGAGAGAATGTCCTGCAAACGGCGTTTAGATATGCTTTTTCTGAGGTCATCAATGCTTCCAGAATGATGCACCTATACTCCCAAAAAATGAATGCCTGATGCCTAACGAAAAGCCATCTGCAATATACTAAAACATTACATTTTATCGGTTTAACATTCGTGTAATCAGTTGTAGCTAACGTTCCCAAGTGTACTACTTATGGTTGATAACCCACAATATACTGTTTCATGTATAAATTAATTAATTATGGACGTGTAAAACATGATGGCCTCAAACCCACAGAAGTAATGGATCGATAGTGGACAGAACATGCTTCCAATTTACAAGTACTACACTCCATTTCCTTGTGAAAAGCTTTTTATTATGTACCACTGAAAAAAATACCATCATCGAAGCTCAAACTATTAAAAAAAAGTATTAGGGCGGGGTCATAGGCCGTTGCTCCCGCTACAATGTAGGTCTCCCCAGTTTTATTTTATGAGAGTTATTGAAATCATGGTCTTTTTAGCGCATTACGAGCATTTATTGGTGATAGGTGACGTGGTTGTGGCAAGTTAAAATTAAACGGTGTCATCATTCAGAAAGTGAGCGCAAAATAATAAAAACTTGTACATATGCGTTATTATTCAGCAGTTTTGGAATGCATTAAAATAACGCACGATCGAAATCAGCTAACACTAGGTCCACTCATTGAATTTATCCTTTAATTTTTTGGTTTCAGTTTTGCTTTACATCGTGAGCACATTACTGCATTTTTTTAGAAATCCAAGTGTCGTTGGATATTTACGAAGGTTTAACTATAAGTCGAATTCTGTTACACTCGAATTTTCTATAAGCTGAATTTTTCTTCATTTCATGAGCTCACGTGAAGATTCGATTTTGGAAAAACAGTTTTTTTTTTATATGTAATGGTGTAAAAATCTTCTTGAAATGAAAAGATCCTAACCTATTCCTAGCCTAACCTATATGTATGTTTGTAATTGTTTTATGCTTGATGCAAAAATTCTAAATGTTACGTTAAATTTGAATTAGTATTTTTAGTACATCCCATTTGCTGCATTTTAATTAATTTTATGATTTCAACTTCAGATATTTTTCATTATTTTAGTCATATATGCGAGCAAATGGTTCACAATTTTTCCGTTTCTTCAACCAACAAGGTTCAGATTGAATCTTTTTTTTTTGAAATTTGAATGACGCCCATACTAACAAGAAAAAATAGCGAAGGTCAATGAAAATCTCTAGTGTTATATTTCGTTCGGTCAAATTTGTTGGCGAGACCGGTGGTGAATTGGCTGAGGCTGCTTGCTAGAGAAAATCTTATTGCGAGAGTCCTTGTCAACTGACGGAAACGGCACCACTGACCGAGGAAAACATACGTATTTGAGAAAATACTAGTATACGTATTTTCTACGCAAGTCACAAATTTTCCTATAATAGCAAATTTAATTTCATATTCCTCATTCAGATTTATATCATGTTAAAGCAATTAGGGTAAGTGCAAAATTTAACTGAGCCTCCTTCTATAAGTACAGATAGGATATTTGATTTCTATTTAATACAATATTTTGTTTGTGATGTAAGTATTTTATCTTAAATGGAGAATTTATTGCTTCTACCTCGTGTTTAAACAAAAAGTGTAATTCAGAATCGTTTCTTCGTTAATGGCGTGAAGGGACCGATGGTGAATCGAACATGACATTTCCCTCATCGAAAAGCGTCTTCCCGAATACTTCGCAATTTTTTGTTATAGTCCCAAACGACCGTGCTAACGCCTGTATTTGGCACAATAAAGTCCATTACGGAACACGAGCGACCGGCTGAAAGCAGCCTATTAACTGGAAGTGTACTGTCCCTAATGCAGTTAGTGCAGTGGAGCTCGTTCCACGCTTTTTATAGAAAATTCACTTACATTATCTGTTCAGCACACAGTCCAACGCTATCTGTACCCTTTGAGATACCGGGACTAGCCTAATAGTGCTCTTTATTTAATTAAAACCAGAGTTTTTTAATGAGGTCCCAACTAAGCCTAATACTTTCCCGTCAGCTTGACCAGAAGGATTAAAAATTAATTTTCAAAAGCGCCAATTTTGTTCTTCGCGTCCAAATCGAATGGAGATCGATCCTTGCCGGACTTATGCAAAATGTTACTTAATTAAACAAACGGCAATTAAGCTTGCGCAAATATGTAGTCAAATAATATACGAGCAGCCGGCGTCATTGTTTAAAAACAGTTGCACTGACATATAAGCCATACATTAGGTTTATTGTTGTAACATTAACTTTCCGCGCTATAATATTTTCCAATGCATTCCAATTAAACGACAAAAATGAAAAATGTAACGTGGAAAAGTCTTCTATACATTCTCTTTATTTTAAAATACTTTTGTTGGTTTTGTGAATGTCGAAAATTACGTTAGAAAACCTATTAATATATGGATATAAATATTCCTTGAGAACTAAATATGTTAAAAGGGAAGTATTATTTAATAAAATGTATAAGTAACAAAATGGAATGTTTTAAAATGCTGAATGCCGCAACCTACTGTAAACTCAATTTCATTTTAATGTGACATGGGGCCATTCATTGATTACAGAACGGTCCCAGTGAGAGCAGAGATTTAAAAATTCTCTATATGACTTTATATCTCGGGGAAAGAGGGTAAATGCCATTCTTACATAATATTTTACATATCGTAGTATACAATTGATGATGAATGGTGGATAATCGAGAACAAAAGCGTTAGGTAAAGCAACAATTAGATTTACTTTTTCAGTTTGAATCACTAATTCAAACGAATTGCACTGAGGATCGTACTTATTTCTTTATCGTTGTTCGTGTTTAACATATTGAGACGAAAGGCATATGGTGAACGTACATGGGCTGTACGCTCTGCACTGTAGGTCATGGTACTGTTGGTTACATGTACCCTGTCATGTTACTGTGTGCTCTCTTATTTGTTCTCGCTTTTCCTATTCTACTAGGTTTGTACCTATTCCACTAGGTAGTTCATTCAGTACTTAAAAAGCTACACTAAACAGGTTAAATGACACACCAGTGGGCCAGTCAAGTAGACCGGCTCACATATGTATACATTCACGCACTTACTGGCGATCCACTCCCATAAAACAATTGATGAACTGAACAGCTGACTTTTACTATTTTACTTATTTTCTTCTCTGATTGTTTCAAATCTAGTCATTCATTATTTTATACAAAATATTATTCGCTTGTAATATTTTAACTGATTTCATTCCCCATGTTTAGATTGTTTGAAATCTTACCTTGAATTATAATATGGATTTTCCAAATACCATCCAAATACTATATTTAAAAAATAAAAATCTTTGATTTATGTCAATATAAATTTAAGTGCAACTGATGATTTTCCAGCAGCATTGAACTCTAGCAGAACAAAGTAAAATCTTACATAAGAAGGCAGAGGGGAATCAGAGGAATTTTATATATCTTTACGTTGTTGAAAGGGGGAGGCCGGAATCAAAAAGCTCAAAAAATCATCGAAAAAGTAGCGTTCCAAGATTTATCTCTGATTAACTGCTATGTTACTAATGACCGAATATGTTACACATACACATAGAAAATATTACACTAAAATTTTGAAATATTTGAATTTCTAATAATTTTTATTACCGAGCAAACACGAAAATGAAACATATATTGTTTTCAAATAGAATACGGGTTTTTGATATCACTCACAGTAACTGAAATTCAGATATTTATCCCTGAATTTCGTCCACTGTAAAAGATAATAATCTTCTATTGTTTAATAGAACTTGAATTTAACTGAACGAAAGCTACGGTTTTATTGAGAATCCCACAAAACTAGAAACACCTAAATGAATTTTGAGAATTCCTTGTTTGAAATTATATTTAAAATATTTTTGGGGCTTTTCACTACGGTTTCAAGAGTTTATTGTATAAAATTATCTACTGTGAAATTTAAATAAAGGTTCTAAATGGTCGTGGAACCCATATATACCTAATACATAGGTTATGTTAATTAGTAATAATATGATCGTATTATTTATCGAAAATCACTAATTGCTTTATAGTAGTATATGGTAGTACGTAACTATATCACACACCATAATACAAAAATTGTAGTGTTGATTTGAAATCAAATCATACATTAAATATTACGTGTTTTCTTGCAAAGTATTGTCAAAAATGTCTTGTCTCAAACACATATATACATATAAAAATTTAATCTTAACCAATCTTAATCTTAATTTTTAGGTTTTAATTCCATAAAAAATCAAGTGGTTAGAAATTAAAAATCATATCCGTTTTAACTGCCTAATCTTATAAATGCTAAAGAAATTAATAAATACTTATAATATATTATATATACTTTAAGTATACAAATGGTTTTTTCAACATGGCCAGAGGGGAAGTTATCAATATTTTCCAGATGAAGCTTAGAACAGCATCTCAAAGCTTACTTAAAGCTCCAAAAAGTCGACCCGTAAAGTTTTTTAAACTACTTCAGTCTATATGAATTTCCTTTTTTGGCATTTGAAATAGAAACCATAATCAATCGCTATTTATGTTTCCAATTCTGTCAGAAATCAATATGTCCATTGCGTATTAATGTATGTTAATTAGCTGATAATTTCATCTCTAAATCATAGAAAAGGCAGTTATTTAACTGCTACTTTTAAACAGTTTAAATCACATTAAAATAACAAGTAGTCCTTTCTATGTTTCTCCTTCCGATCTGGAAAAAGCTAATATGTCATTAATTCATGCAAATGAAAGAGTGAAGTGAATTGGGTGAGGGAAAATATTAAATTGGAGTTCGGACTTTGTAGAGTGTCCGAGTTGAAACATAAATAATAACGTATAAGGAAAACCGTTTGCAAAATGATGAAATTTCAGCTGTGAGAAGGAAGAAACTATGGTAATTAACAATCAGTTCTTTAACGTGTACCCACATATTCGAGGAAACCGATTTTATAGCCAAATTTATAGCCAATGTTTTTTGCTTTTCTCCTCTATGTTTCTATCTCCCGTGAATAAATGTAGGAAAGTGGTTTAAAAATGATTACATTTCATTCTCTATAGTAGTAGCCTATAACAGTATCCCTTTACGATGACTACACACAGTGCACTTAAGTAACTAGTGCGTTGGAGATAAGAAGGTTTGTCTCAAGTGAAAATCACTATGCGACCGAATGTGGCTCTAAGTGTTATAAGCCGGACATGGAATGGGTATTTGGAGACGGGATCTGCAGCATACAGACATGGGGGAGTATGAGGAAGAGCCATAACTCAAACTCGAGATCGTTTCATAGTCATAGTTAGGAATTAATGGGCTCTTCAGGCAAGCTACTGAAAGTATGATTTCTAGTCAAACTATCAGATGACGGTTACACAGTTACACCCATGCAATTTGACAACAAGTAGACGCGCTACACACCCACAGTTGACGGCGGATCAGCGTACATCAGATATCGTTGAGCGATGGAACACAGTCAATGGAAATGCTAGGACTGGTGTTACTGCCTCTTTTCCGACGAATCAAGATTTCGTTTATATACGTCTGATGGTCGAATATTGGTATGTCGCGAAAGAAGACGACCAAATAATTTAAATTACATTTAATATCCTCAGCCACTCTTTTGGAGACGAACAGATTTATATCTGAGGAGGCATATGTTATAATGGACTTAATAATTTTAAATAATGAAACAATGACGATATCGCGACAGTATCTTAGGGCCCATAATTGTCCCCATTCGCTGGCGCAATAGGTGACAGATTTGTTTTTGTTGATGATATTGCCCGTTTTCATGCGCGAGAATTATAAACGAACGGAAAAGGTATTAAGGGGGTATAAGAATGGAGTAGTTATCGTGTTCATCGGACTTGAATTCTATTGAGCAGATTTTGTGTTCATTGTCCAGGCATCTAAAGCGACTCCTACACCCGCCCCAAAATTTACTACAATAGTCTAATGACTTGCATGCAATTTAAGAAGCAATATCTTAGCATTTTATCAATCATTTAATAATGACTTTTACAAACAGAGTAACAGCATTATGGCGAGCCAGGGACTGTCAGGTTCTTTTCATTGAAAATAAATTTCCTTTTCCTTTCCTTTAATGTCAAATATGGCCAGTGCATAAAGTTGTTGCATGTGTTTAACATATCTGACTTATTTATTTCAAATATTCACAGAGATAATTTAAATATTCTTCTATTATTCACTTAAATTGTTGAGCAGTGTAATAACGAACGCTGCAATTTTCATATAGAATAAAATACTGTGGTTACTAATCTAATAACCTATTGACCAGGCAGAATTATTCAGGATTAGTTAACGATAATTGCTTATCGACTTGTTACAATAAAATGTTTTTTTGTCTGACAACAGCTGTGTTTCAGCAGATTACAATTTTCTAAACGATTGTCAGAAATATATAAACCTAAGTAAGTTTCAAATGTTGAGAAAAGCTGGCTGTTTAAGTTTTCAGAAACAGTAAAAAAAACAAATATTTTTTATTTACTTACGTGGAGTCGACAATTTCGAAACTACTGAAAATACACTATGAAATAAATTTCTAGGACACCTACCTGAGATGCGACTAAAAACACCTACTTGAAGACAGATCAGGTACAAATTACGTACACACAATAAATAAGTAAGTTGAAGTTACCTATTATTTGAAGAACATTAAATCAGTGTCCAGTCCAGTGCATATCATTGCATGAGAATATTTAACTATCACCATTTGTACCTGTTTAGCCCCTAATTTCATATAAATCTGTAAGGGTGTAAGAAGTGACCTCTTGTTACAACTTGCTGATGACTACTCTTACTAAAAAATATTCAGTTTCAGTTTTTTCAGTAATTGGGCTATTGATATTATATAAATTTTCCTTACAGCTAATTATTGACTTTTTCTTTTGACTTTAACTGAATTTTGATTAATTTTTTTTTGGTCTCATATGCAATATGAGATTTCACACAGATATCGATATCACACAGACCTCCAGTAATTTGATAATAAAAGGCCCAAAAGCAATAGTGTTGATCGAATATTACCATAATACAACTTGTACGTACCCATCCACTCACCAAGGTAATATTTGTTAGTTGATATTATTTATGGTAAAGTAGGCGTGATACCGAAAATTAAGTCCATTCTTCAATAACTTATTAAAACTATATAGAGCTAACAAGTTAAAGATCTGTTTGTCTTTAACCTTTGATTACACAGCTTAGAATAGATAAATTATCTAGCTTCCTTAAAAGTCGCCTAATTGGTAACAACCTCCAGTGGACACAGGTATAGTTTAGATGATCAAGAGGTTCAAAAAATTCGAAACAAAGTGGTATTTATATTTGCAGTATTCGTTACACAATACTTCTTAAGCAGCTAGAAAGTTATAACTCAGTTCGATGTAATTTAGGTTTATGAGTTGTTGAGAGACCGACAATTCGTAATTTTCCCCTACCTAACTATAGAAAATGCATCCAGAGTTAATAAGAGAATGGCCACATTTTTCAGAGAAGCAAAAATTTAAAGGAGGTATTCATAAAAACAAAGTAAAAAATGGGTCAAGGTTTTTTTTTAATCATTACTTCAAAATCATCGTAGAATTGTCATGCTTATGAAAACTGAGTTGCACTGAATGTATGATGCTAGTTTGAACTTTGTCATCTATGATTCACATTCAGGATATTACATCTATAACCAAAATTTTCAAATGACCCTTTTACAGGTGAATTTTCAAAACCATTGTGGCGAATATATTATGTAGCGAACAATTATGGATTATAGAGTTATTAAATTAACCTATGCAATTTCTAGATGTTTCTCAAGCATACGTATCTGTTAACAATTTTTCTTATTGAGTTGAAAACTCAATACGAACACTTTCTTTCCCATAACGGCTTTTCTGTCACTTAATACTTCCTAGCACACAGGGCGTAAGTTAATAATAAAAGGCGAGTGTTAAAAACGCAAGAAAAACAGATCCGTAAAGTATCAGAAATGTTTAATCAACTATTCGAACACTCAAATACACTTAACGATTGTTGAATCGTTCAGCACCATGCTGAATGCCGTTGCTGTATATACTCTGCTGTCGCTAATTTTACGAAAAATTCACTTACCGAGAGGACAGCAACCTGAATAATTTATTTCCAAGTTTCGGAAGGGTCCCAGTTGAAATTCATAAACCATTTTCGAAAAATGTTTTTGAAGAAATGCTATATAATGCGACTGTTTAGGGTGCCATGTTTTTTTTTTCTCAACTATAGTTTTGATACCTGGTTAAAAGTTATATTTTATACAACCTCTAAAAAATAAATGCACAGCCCCCTCCAGAATGCTGCCGTGAATCACATAATGCTCAAATTAATCGAATACTAAACCGATAGAAAGGTATTAAAACTTCAGTGATAAGCAGGAATTCTAGTTCTTAACGACCTACACAAGCAGAATATTTCAAATACAATAACTTTTCTTTTATCACAAAATGAATGAAAACACTAGACGGTCCCAACCGGTCCCATTTCGCTATTAAGGACTATATAAAGTTTTACGACTGTTCGGTCGCGTACAGGTGACTTTAGTTCGCGCCTCGTTAAGTTTCACGTTAATATTTCAGCGATACTTCTCGCTCTCCCACATCAAGAGCTGTGGGAGCTGATTAATTTTTCGTGGGCCCGTCATAACTAATCCGGACGCGTTCCCGCCGTATCTCCATTGTTTCCAAGCGAGCAACAGGTGAAACTATCGCCTTGGCGAGGAGACCCCTTCGGAGGACGTTTGGCAGACGATCTGGTGATGCATAAGTGATGACAGTCGGAGAACGAGAGTTCCGAAGGTGTATTTTGCGATCTCTTGGATGTCCCGGGCATTCTTGGAGAAATTTCTGAGCGGCCTAGTGATTTGCCGCTTAAGTTTCAGGGAAACCCGCGAGGCGTTAATAATGTATCGGCCACGTACCCAGCGGTTTTCAATGTGTTCAAGTCGTGAAGGAACAAGTTATGGAAATGGAGGAGTTCATTGGAACAGTCGTCGTAATAGGTTAACGTATCAGCTCAACAAGTAGCAAAAGTAGGTAATTTTTATCGTGGAAGAAATTTTTAATAATTTCAATTTTTGCAGTAAACACGAAGCTTAGCTGTGCTAAACTATTTCAAGTTATGGACTAAAAAGTTATGAATGTACCATAAAATATGCTTTGGATATTTATTTAACAAGATAAATGTGATGGTTTCGTGAATGACTGGTTTAATATTTTGGCGCACATTAATTGCCCATTTGAATATTAAAGATTATTTTGAAATCTGAATTAACTCACGACACAGCTTGTCAGAGATTACATGCTATTTGTTCCTCTTTCTGGGTTTGCCTTCTTTTACACAAAAATGTTAATTTCGTTCTTTGAATTACTAGATAATTGTTAATTATACAGATTCTTAGTGACAAAATAGAACACATAGTAAACCGTACTTGTATACAAAATGTGATAAAATTGGCATATGGATAAATAACATGAAGAAAAGAGCATGAGTAGAACGTCTAAGAACGTTTAGGAAGTTCACCTGAACACCAATCCTAAAATCTTTCAAGAAGTATTGAAATATATTATAAATGAGGGATTAGATTTCCTAACAGAGCTCCTAATAGGTTTCAGTAAAAAAAAACACTATTGTATTATGCCAGATACAGTTCGCTAGGATTGTTAAAATTAAATGTCGGAAAAATATATAATTGCCGGAAAGTTTAAAGATTTTTTTAAATTATTCAAAATTGCACATGTCGACATATATATATATATATATATATATATATATATATATATATATATATATATATATATATATATATTCATCTACAGATGTAAACACACACCATTACACAATGCCAAGATTTTTACGGAGATGGAATGTTCGGATTCACGGTTATATTGGATGCTCCTCAATTGGGGCGAACATAATATCCCTGATAACTGACTTGCTTCCATATAAAACAGATAACACCTATATTTGCCTATTTCGTTTAACAAAGAATTGTATTAGAAATTGGAATTGAACATTTTTTTAATAAATATTGAATTGGCGACTGATTAACGGTCCGAGAAAAAGCTATCCAAATATTGAAATAAATGAGATTAATTTTCGTTCTCACCAGTGTCTTTTGGTGAATAGTTCAGTTAACAAACTATTATCGAAAAAATAAGGTAAGGACGCATATAAGAATGTGATCAGCTCTATCATATTCAATATGAGCATGTAGATCAAAGATGGTTAATTATAATGCAAAATAACCCTAAAGAAGTTACTTTTCGCAGAATGGTGATTATAAAATGATATTATGCAGGACACGAGAATATGTTATGACCAAAAACACAGGACAATAAATACATTTGAAGGATCGTATTCTAGACATAATGAAAAAGGTTAAAAAATCAAGCCCAATATTTTTGAACTAATATCCATTTTAGAAGAAAAGGTCAATTATCTTGACACCGTAAAATCTACCGATAACTTCCGTATCACTGCCCTTACTTCACAATCGGCGGGCCAATCAATTGTCTTAAATATTGCGAACTGCGAACAGTATGAACAGCAAACATCAACAATAACAACGCTAGTGGCAACCACAAAACATATACCTCGGCGTTTGACGAGCAAAGCATGCCGGGAGTCGGTGCGCATGCGTATTTTATCCTTGGCGCCAAATTCGAATACTTATGGCGAATCGGACCTTACTTTTGGAATAATGCATTGAAAATTTGACCTTCATAGATTTTTTAGTTGTTTTATGCAATTTAAAACCAGCTACTTTATATAATAACTATTATGCGCCCTTTAAAATATACTGTAACACAAAAATTCACTCACAACAAAGCTTTGTTCTTTAAACTAATAACAACTGTAATCCAAAACTGAAACATAGACATGACATTATTTAAACAATGGGAAGTGATACGTAATTCATATGGTTCTATGTGCTTAGACAAATACTGTTTCATCAATATTTTGAAAAAGAATGGAATTTCGACAGAACGAGTTTTAATTCTGTTTTAAAGAAAAAACTAATATTTTGTAGAAACTTCTCACATATCTCACATTTATATGGAAAATTTTAACTATTGTCATCTGGTCTGTCATCAAAAATTGTCTGTCGATTAGTTTTTTGCAATAAATGTTACAAATTTACGTTGGAAAATGTAGGGTACTAAAATATGATGAACAACTGTAATGACGAACATGACTGATATAACTACCAAAATATTCAAAGCATTTAGTATTGTATAAGTCATAGGAACAAACAATCAGTTCTTTCTTGAACATATCGAGACAAAACAAAACAAAAATTAGCAGCATAAATCGAAAAATTATTGGTAGAAATGGTTCTACCTACCAATTTATCCGCTAAAGTCAAATTCTTTGAAAATAATTACTCGAAGGCAATTGCCTGAAGACAGTTGCTCGAAAACCCGTTTCCCCAATGAAGAGTTTCTGGAATGTACAATTATTCGAAATAAAGTCCTGTAAGTTGGTTTTCGAGAAAAAAAATTCCATCAACTGCTTTCGAGGAATATTCCTAAACCCTTTTTTATCAAACTTTAATAAATTGACGATGGCTAAAATCGGTTGAATTGCTAGTGAGTTCGGTGGGTGGTATTGTGGTTAGAGAATGAATTTATTAGTTATTTTGAAACTAATCTACTACTTCCTACTACTACCTACTACTACCTTCCTGATAAAATCTTTCGGTTACTAAATATCTAAATACGGTGAGTTCCAACTACAGTCTTATTCAACACGAAAGAGTAAAAAATCGTGGAAGAATCAGAACATTATTCTATCAATCATATAATCTATTAGCACAAAGTAGAACATCAGTCAGCCACCAAATCTATATAAGCACAAAAAATAATAAATTGAACTTTTGCGATGCTGTCAAATAAAATAAGTACAGATAATGTCTCCTACGCGTCCTCTGAATGCTGGTAAAACCTTTGAAGATGGACTGGCCTGTCGACGATGTCTTCGAAAGGGGCCTCAGCCGTTAGGGTTAAATCTTTGGGCCTTAATGCTTAGCCTACGGATGAATTTAGAGTTGTCTGTCCCACTTGCTTTCGAATCCTTCGTAGGCTAGTGATATCCCGTCTTTTGATAACATTTTCGGATATAGATTCAAGACGCATAGCCTACATACGTAGTCGTCGGGATCAACGGGGTGCGCGCTCACGATAAACTCTAAAAACGGCCACATACATATTTCTAAAATGTTGGACTGCAAGGATAAAGAATTGTTTATGCACAACACGAGAATAGGATTCGCTTGATTCACTGAAATGAACACTTGCAAATTGAGCTGCCTACATTGGTCTCTGCTGTGAAGAATTTTTCGAGTTTATAATTGTTTACTGCTTCCTAGCCTGACTTGTAAAATACTATATTGCTGTTGCTGCTGTTAATATTTATTACTGCTCTGAATATTCTGCCCGAAATAATAATAAACCTGCTGTCAAAGAAATACAATCCTGCACGTGTTTATCATATAAAGCAAGGAAGATAATTTATTCATGCACCTTCCCAAGATATCCATCCAAACACCGTGATTAAATTTTAATCGAATGTGTTTCGATCGGTGGTGCCGTCGTTAATTTGGCTAAATTTCCAGACTTATGGATGTATCCGTAATTACGTAACATTCGTGTATGCAGAGACTTAGGGATACTGGAACATAGGATGAAGGAGCCAGCGATTTCACCAGGAATAACAGACAAACATTTCACAAAGGTGGAAGTGAAATACAAACTATCTGAAATTCCATAATCAATTCCCTGATCCGGTGCATCTCTAGCTATGTATGAATTTAATAGGAGCTCTGGGTACCAATATGGTAATCACGGATGCTAATTGGTCGCGCTATTCGACCGATTCAGTCTCGACGAAACTAGTTTGTTGAATGAGGGAAATATTTGTCTTGGGGTTAATTTTATTGTTTAAGTCGTATGAACGTTACTTTCTGTAGAAATATGTAACTTGTAGCTAATCAAGTTGATTTCGGATCGAACAACAGTATTAATATTGTTAATACCATAGCATAATATATCAGTTATATACTGTGTTTATTAGAACATCTAAAACAAGGAATTAATTACGAACAACAAGAAAGCACTTTTACATTTCACTTCACACGCTAAACCGTGCGAGTAGAATAGAATGGGTTAGGTTAGAACCTCTAACAATTATCGGTATAAAAGTTTTCAAACAAAAACAACATGTATAGAATATTTTTCGAATATATACTTCATTTTTCCATATTTATATTTTTAGTGCATATGTTTTTAATTAATACAATTTTTATTTAAAAGTTGTTTCCAAGTAAAACCATATATTTATATTATGACTTCCATTAGGTATCGGAAAACTTTCCATGGGGTGTTTCAAAAGACGTCCTTACATATTGTGATTCAAACCTTAGTAAGGACATCAGCATTAGTCCGACTTCATTTTTATAAAGGCCGTTTACATTCGTATATGGGTAAGCGTTCCCTCCCGCTTGAAAAAAAAAAGCAATCAGCCACCAAAAAGACGAATAAAGAACGCGGTTAGAACATAAAAATAAAGCAAATAAATTCGACGGAAACCTTCAAAAACAAAGCGTCCTTAAACATCGCGACATCAAAAGGGGACGTCAATGAAAATAACGTCCACTCCTCTGTCCTTAGGTATCCCGGAATGAAATGCTCTTTGACGGGCGAAATTTTTTTACGTGACCTTTATTTCGTTTAAAACCTGTAGCAACACAAACTGTTTATATTCCACTCAAATTTTCCCCCTTTTAAGTGTGCTTTTCTTTTTCAGGTAAGTTTCCAATTTCCTGCTTTCCGCCCCGGCGACGACTTCCCTAAATATTTGGTAAGGTTTTAAAGTTCCATATTTATTTTGCTGGCCAGCGCTGAACTGAAATTTTGCACAGCAGAGAAAGCCGTGAATTCTCGATATTAATTAAAAGTTGTATCTGGGAGATGCGGGATGATGAATAAAAATAATATTTCTCTACTCAGCTTAATTATATTTAATGAAATTTCTATTAAAATGCCTATACTTGATATGAGTTGGAAACACCCCACATTTTAGAAATGTTGATGTTTTAATGTAGGTACCATATAAAACTAATTTTAGAAGAACTCATTTTAATTACAATTTCATTCATCTTACCGCGCCAGATTCCTAAGTTTTTTTGTAAATCAACGTACTTGTAATAAATTTTAAAAAATAACGCACTCTTTGTTTTGAACACATACCAGTGTGAGCAGAAGTATTTGTTAAAATAATTTTGTGCTTCAAACGAATTTAAAGGATAGGTTTTCATTTGCATATGACAGATGCAGAGAACAACTTTTTACGTAAGACTGCGCTGATCTGTTACGACGTGAGTAGTCCATTCGAGCATATTTTCATATCAAATTTAGAGCATGAATTCAAATGAAAATTAAAGCCATATTTTTCGAGGTTTATCAGATTAAACTATTTTTTAACTTCATTTTACGTACCTATAAGTTTCAGCAATTTGGTAATTTCCATTTGAACCACTCTGTATGTTCAATAAAAGTATATAAATATGCATTTTTGTATACAGAACAAGCCAGTGTATCCGGTTTTGCTCGGACATGGACCAAACGCATTATTTTTTCAGTCCCCTAAAAGTAGTACATTTGGGATAAGTAGATTTTGTAACCCATCTGGAAGCCCCATGTTAAACTACTAAATTTCCAGTTTCTCGCTATTTAGTAATTATGCCTTAAATTTCACCCCCTTATCCACTCTTCCTTAAGTGAAAATTTGAGTTTTTAGATATTTTCCCATGCAGTGATTAATGTTTCATACTATTGAAAAAGTGCTTCAGGTAAATACTGACTTCCATCGACAGGAAAAGAAAATCGGAACTGAATTTTTTTCTGATCCATTTTGAAGACCCTAAGTTGTAAGCATACTATGTTAAAGTTTCTAGTTATTAGGTCACTATTTAAGAAACTCCATCCATTTCTTACCTCCTCAGTAAGGAAAATTCTGAATTTTTAAATATTATTTAAAACAAACTGCACATTAAACAAAACAGAATATTAAATGAATACATCGCATTCGAATCACACAATTCAATTTTCTTGTTGTTTCTAAACGCAACGAGATAATCTTTCGATAGAATGTGAAAGAATGAGAGGAGTGTCGTAACTTCCAATACCAAAATACACCACCGGCCTCTTGTTATATCAGGTAAATGCCCGTTTTTTTCTACCGATGCAAATCGTTTAGAAAACCTATTTAAAATCGTAGCGCCTTTTGTTATTCTAATAAACAATTTTTTCATAGTTTTAAATAAATAGTTTTTTTGCATGTATCGCCAGGATATATTTACCTTTAAATATTGATACACGTTTACCTATATATCAGTAACTAGCTCGAATTTCCAAGTTTATAGAATCTCTATGGATATCTCTGGATAATATATGTTAAACTACTTAAACCGAGTTTAGACCGACGAACGAGAATAAACCGCAAATGTACAATATTATTTTTAATATATTCCAACAAGAAAGGGACAGTTGACCTGAAAGCACCTCAAAATGCTTCTATTAATTCACTGTATGCTTCATGATGTGCTAAGGAAAAGCTGTTTAGTGATAAACTTTCTAGTTTATATGGATTTCGATGAAACACACACAAATCTGGAATTTAAAAAGACGCTATGATTTTTTTACAACACACAAAAATTTTTTTTAAAATAAATATATAACACAACTAAATTTGCCTCCGCATTCTCCAGAGTTACTACTCGAGTATATAAGCTTAGAAACGGTGCAGGGAAATATTTAAGGCCAACGAGTGATTTGAAAAAAATATATTGAAAAGTCCGAATGTCACTTATTGAGAGTGTGAAATCGAGGATAATACCTGCAGGGTAATATTTAAGGCCAACGAGTGATTTGAAAAAAATATATTGAAAAGTCCGAATTTCACTTATTGAGAGTGTGAAATCGAGCATAATACCTGGTTCTCAGATGGTTTGCGACAATCCAACAGTCACAAATTGTATTTTCTGTTTTGGGTGAAAAAAATGGTTGAGGTTATAACGATCTCCAAGAGATGCCAAGTACATCAGTTAGTACTTAAAAAATCGCAAGTTAGTTTGATACCTGGTTCTCACATTGTTTTGGACAATCCAAAAAAAATCATAGAAAATTTAGATTACCTTTGCTTTCTGAAGTTTAATAATACCACAACGGATCACATATATTTTTCATCCAATACCATATTATTAGTGTAAAAGGCTAATTTGGTCCCAAACTGTACTTAAGCTGAGTAAGTAAATCCATACAATATATTATATTATTTACATTTCATTATATATCAATAAACTTTTAAATATTTCTAGATATTTCGAATATCTACATCACGAAGGAAAATTTCAAAAATTTTTAGAAATATCGACTAAATGTAGAAATATGACAGGCACAGTGGCAAGTTGGCAAGTTGCAATAATAGGGCAAACACATGCCATATAAGCTAAATGAGCTTTTGTAAGTAATGATTTGCAATACGCTACAGGATACTTTAAAATCTATTTAACCCAGATCATTAAAAACAGTCTCAGTTTTCAAAATGTCCTACCCTCAGATATTCAATGTCAGTTCGATAATTTCCTTTCAGACGCACCCGCATTTTTTAGAAGAAATAAATAAATAAATTTAGGGTACTATACATCTGAGGCTATTTTACGGATTTTGCGATCATTGCCAATTTAACCCTCGCTGAATACATCAAGGGGTCCTTTGATTGCGTCCATGTCTACGCTGGCACAGATGATGCGATCCGGTTGATAATTTGATGTTTACAGTGCTCTGTATTACCGATTACGGATATACATTAAATTCCGCATTTTTCGGGGACTCCAACGGAGTTTGCTGGCACAGCCTTTGATGATGATGAGAGAGTTAATTAAAAAAAACAGGAATATGTTTTTCCTGAAGTTCTGAAAGACAGCGAAAAAAGACGAAATTGTCAAAGACAGGATACGTCTTTAATTTCACTTTGCTGTCAAAAATAATGATTGTTCGTGATATGTGATAGTGATAATTATGATAGTGGTATCATATGAACTATTACATATGATGTGGTAGTTTCAATTATGAATGGCTTTGCTTCGTACTAAAACAAAACGCTTTATTCTTGAAAAGGTAATATTCTAGTTAAACAAAAAATGGCTACAATATAAATTTTTCCTTCACATTCTCTTTCGAAGTTAAATCGGATCTCATTTTTGAATCTGGTTGGAGTAAGACTAAATGGTCTTTATATAGCAAATGGTATTAAATATTACTTTATTCAAATACATACAAATTGTTTGTTTATTTACCAGTAAACATATTTAAACTTATTTCAGCATTACGTTTGCCGTCGAGTATCTCTAGAAAGATTAAATAACGTAAACAGGGGAGAAACAAAGTTTTCAGTCGCCACGGGACCATCCAAAACAACTAATAAATGTCTTCTAAATTAATGCGAGTCAACAAGGTGACTCTCACCACATATTTGGCCTATTCCCTCAAGCTCCAGCTTTGATCCGTAAACAAACAACGAAATGGAAATTGGGCTGTTTGGTATAAAGCCGTGTCACCTTTTGGCGGTTTACGACGATCCCACATACTCACATAAGTGAGGTTAGATTTTCCGCATATATGGAAGAGGGAAAAAGGAAAACTTAGCGATTTTTGTGACGAATTTAAGTACCTAAATTTTATTGTCTCATTCTCCATCCTTAACAATGTCTCTTCGCATTTGTTCCTAATGTCCCTTTCGAAAACCATAGCAGAACAAGTTCCATAACTCTGACTCCCTTTTCGAATTATGTTATTTACTTACCCAACTAAATTTACTCGCGAACGCCAGGTTACGTAAACAAAACACGAAATGGGCAAGAGTTATGTTTACGCTGGACATGAATGAGGAATATAAAAATATACGAGATAAAATTGAATTTTCCTGCCAAAACGTATAGGTGCATAAGGCTAAGAACAGTTATAGGATATTCCCTTCTTGTCTCTTAGGCAAAATGCCGCCGAGATTTTAGTTTCATCGGGTCAAAACACTTTATTTAAGGAATTCGGAAATTTTTCAACACCACCGAAAATTCCTCTCGTTTAATAGTTTCCGGCAAGAATTTATTTCATTTACAACTGTTCACTACATTTTTAATTCGGTCCGATTAAGCCACAGGAGACATTTCGAATTATCAATTTATGCCCAGACACAAGCCCATAATTTTCGGAGTCCCCCGTTTTCGCTTGATCTTTTTATGTTTTGAGGATCTTTTTATAGGCTCCTGAGGGTAGTATTAAGTGTTGCCGCAAAAACGTTCGAGAGCACGAATTCGTGCAACACATACCGTCTGGGGATTTTACAATAATTTACGCCCACTGGAAAACCGTTGTAAGCATTAAATTTTCTGAAATGTGTGAAGTTGTAAACGTAAAAACACGCTCATTTATTTAACGTGTCTGGCGCGGAAAGTATATATGACAATTTCAAGAGATGTGACCGTTTCTTGGACGTTAATTGCCGATAAACATTAATTACCGATTTTGAAGATGAGCAATAGTGAACTTTGTGGGAGTTGCAGTTTGTTTTGATGATTATCACTTCATTAATCGCTTTAAAATACCTAATGAAACATGGATAAATATGTAGGATGATAGCTACGTGATAGGTATTGAAACAAACCATTTTTACTTGCAGAGACATGATTAATTTAAAAATAAATACTATTTCGGTTTTTGGTAAGAGTATTGACAATGTTCTAGCTTTTTATGTTTTTGTTCACTTTTGGAGATAAATTGACAACAGTTTGAAAGTAATGTTAACATTGTCTTCTTTACACGATTTTTCGCTAAACCTGGGACATTTTACTTATATATTTCGCATTGCACTTCACTCGCTAGATCTTTGACACTTATTGCTTTTCTATTCAGAGAACGCGTTTTCGGACTTCCCTTTTACATTCTACTTAATATGTCTATTCTGGGCACTGTTTGAGTCACCTCTAGCTCTACACATACTTTCATTGAAGGTAACTCTTCCAATTCAGTCTATCGTATATCGTCGATTTTTGTGGCTGCTTTCCCCACTTTCTATTTGGTATCCTTATTCCTCGTTCTCCTTATGCACGAAATT
Source organism: Cryptocephalus primarius (assembly GCA_963576515.1). Classification (NCBI taxonomy): domain Eukaryota; kingdom Metazoa; phylum Arthropoda; class Insecta; order Coleoptera; family Chrysomelidae; genus Cryptocephalus; species Cryptocephalus primarius. The sequence goes on from OY754939.1 coordinate 3,860,927, forward strand.
CTCATCAATCTTTATTTTATCTTCATTTTACATTTTTATCTACCACATCTTGCAGACTTTTGATCATATTTTCGTATATGATGAATTATCCCCTTTTGTTTATTTTATCATATCTAGAGTCCTATACCAGAGCCTGGGGTACCTCAAGGAATTAAAGCTCAAAGGGGGTTAACTAAAACAAAGAAAAGTTTTGAAGCAAATAAAAAAACACCAAAATTTACGTTAACAGCAGAAAAATCACCAGGAAAAAAAATAGACTTAAGAATTAGGAATCACTACGATCTTTTCAATTTGGGTTCACTTGTGAGACGATGGAAAATGAACCTCATCGTGTGTCTCCCACTCCAAGTATGTCTGCCAGCGCAACGAAACGGGTGCTGGCCCTGGCCAAATTGTTTCAAGGATATATAAAACAGTAATGCTAGTGCGTATCTTCCATACAGAGAAAAGTGAGGTTGAGACTTAGGTGCAACTGATTCTCCAAAGTCCAATGAATCTACTAATAGAATATCTGTCTATCTATCTATCTATCTATCTATCTATCTATCTATCTATCTATCTATCTATTCATCTATCAATCTATCTATCTCTCTCGCTCTCTGGGTACTAAATCAGAATGAAAGGAAATACAATTAATTAAGAACAAATGAATATGTCTTAATGTATATTTCAATTATTACAAAAAGTAAGAGGATTAAAAAAATCGAATCATGAACAATTACAAGTTATTTCAATAATCATATGCCCATTGTTTCATTTGTTGATGATGTACAAATTTCGTCAAATTTACCGTTTGCAGACGTCGGTGAGTACTAAAATAATTGCATGTTACATAATGTAACGCTGTACCTATTTTAAAGGTTTTATAATAAATATTAAATACTGTAACGAATTGTCCACTCCTTATCGGCAGTCGACGGTTATGGAATGATCTCGATATGTTCCCCGACGACACGGCGGTGCCGATTCCGAGAACTGTTAATTGTTTTGGAAAAATCTCGAAGTAACACCGTTAGAATATAAAAAGGCGACCGAGAGATAAGCAGTTAGTCTCGAACAGATGTTCATGTGAAATATCCGATATCCGTCGTAAAAACCAATCGGATGTAAATTTACATTTAAATGAATTAGAATACGTCCGTGGAGTGTTAGTGTTAGTTAAATAAATTACGATTAATTAGTCATAGTTAGTTATACTAATTATTAAGAATCCACCAACGTAACAATACATTGGGACATATTCAATTGTTTCTAATAGGTTGTATTTTCTTTCATTCGGATTTTGTACCCAAAGGGCGAGGGAAAGAGAGAGAAGTAATTAGTAGTACAACAATCTTAATATCCATCCAGACGCAGTTACTACCTAATAATATAGTGTATATACAGTGGAGTATATAGTATACTTATATATATCCATATATACTCCATATATATATAGTATACGTCCATATGTCCATATATAGTAAACTCCATATGTATGTATATGTAGGGAGTTACTATACTCGTATAGTATATTCAGCAGAGTTAGTCTTAGTACACATACGTACGTATGCAAAGTACGCACGTACGTACGTACGCAACAATTCTTGAATAAAAAGTTATTTGTGCAATACGGGACGGAAACTAAAAAGCAGGTATGATATAATTAGAAGTTAACCGGCATATCTTGAGAAGCGTATGCCGACACTCTATGAAAGTATAACCGTTTACTCGTTTGTTGAGAATTGCTGTCCTATGTGGAGTAGGAGTGACCATGTTAATAAAGTAGATGTTGACTTGAACGTTGCAATGCTATTAGTATTTGGAACTTAAAAATCAGATTCAGTAATAAAGTGCCAACATCCCTTTAGAGAAAAAGAAAAGAGTTCGAAAATTGAAATCAATATAAATCGGGTTCAGAAAGAAGATGACAAAAATAACTAAAATTTCAAAATAGTCAAATTTGATAACGGGAATGGTATTGAAGGATCATACCTCAAGGACCGCATGCCAACGCTTACGCCATATGTAACCCCTAAAGATATAAAGCATCTCTGAAAAGTACGGTGGGTGGTTGTTCAGGTGGAGAATAATAAAAGTGCTAAAATATGTGATCATTACGTGTTACACAAAATAAATACATTAACGTAAATATAAAACCAACAGACACTATACACACGAGATAGTTAATGGTGGGGGAGGATACTGATATAAATAAATAACTATTACAAGAACAAGATATATAGAAAAATATTAGTCACACATTATGAGACTTTATGTTTCGTGTACCTGAGAGACGAAACTGATTGTCACTTGTCACGGATGAGGTGGACTTGTCGGATGAGGTGCACTCCAACGAATGTGAGCAAAGCAAGTGGCGCTTTTACTGATTTATTCCAGTGTTCATACAATACAAGTTACTGATCCGGCGACTTCTGTAGGTCGAATTGCTGCTATTCAAATTAATATTACGTCGGTCAACCTAAATCAATTTTTTAAACATATGTAACTGCTATGGTGCAGGTTTTGAAACTATTTGTTGAACGACGGTAAAAACTGTATTTTGCAATTTATGTTCTATAATGTAAGTCATATTTCTTTACGATACTTTGATTGGCAATTTCACAATATAGGTTGTGAAAGTTCTCTAGTTTCACCTCATCATAAAGAATTTTATTCTTCAACTTTTAAAGCTTAACTGATCATCTTTAACTATTTTACTATCTTCTACCCTCTGAAACCGTAATGTACTCACATAATGTGGAATTCAACCTTTGTATTTCGATGGATAGCTTGGATAACATATGAGTAAAATTTGAATTGTAATCGTTTTATTAATGATATTACGGATGATCCCTAACCCACGGGATAGAGAAACGATTTATCATTTATTTGCTGACATTAGTAACTCCAGAATAATAATAGTCATAACTGTAGTCGCAGTTACCTTGCTCTTTGATTGGCTGTTGGATACGCGAAAATATTCGAAATCTTATTAATTAATCTATATATATATATATATATATATATATATATATATAAAGCACTTTATGAGCTTTTATCTGCTTTATATATGATAAAAGGCACTTTAAACTATAACTAAATTGTTAAATATGCGCACTACATTCCTAGATTGCATACTGGCAAACCAGCAGGTAGACTGAGGCAAAAATGACATTTTTATATGTTGTAACAGTTAACCAGTATACATGTTTCGATTCAATTTATTTTTCCCCTTACCAATGTCCATTATTTCAGTAGCTATAAGAATACAAACAAAAACCACATACATACATTGTTTCACACTATTTATACAAAGTATATATTAGACGGTGAATTTTTCAACTTTTCTTTTTAAGTTCCCCCGTAGTCATCTAAAAATATCTTACTAGGCAAGAAATATGTATACCTATGGCAAACTGTCCGGCGAACCGGCGACGGCGAATCAAGGACAGTGAAATTGCGAAGGCGAATTGTCCCATTAGAGACCTAGGAAGCACGGTTTAAGATTTTTGCCTGTACTGAATATTTAGAATTACCCTTTGGAAAGAAATGTCGTCACTTGTAGATTTTTTATAAACTTATTCAACTTCTGTTCGTAGAATAATATATTCCGATCCTAGAGATATTTTATGTTCCCACATCGAGTTTCGGCTGTATTTATCTGGAAACACATAATTTCATATTCGAACGCCGATAATTACGTGTCGGGGGTGCCGACCCTTCCGTCACTTCACCCAGCATTTCAGTGTTTCAATACAATGACATGGCTCAGTCCGCGGTAAACTGAGCTCTTCACCGTCAAAATGATTTACGACATACCGAGAAAAAGCGAACGAGCGAAAGTCTTCGTGTGTGTAGTGCAAAAGAGCGAGGCAGATACAGAAACACGGAGAGAGAGAGAAAGAGAGAGAGGACGGCTCATGCTCCTCGCATTTCCCTAACAATGCCCCTCAGAGCGCGAAAAAGCGATCCGTTCCTTATCCGTCTTCCGACGATTAAACGTTCAATTCTGGCCGCGCGCCGACTTTCCCGTTTATTGGCCTCGATTGTAAATCACGCCGCACGAGAGGAAAATCAAGAAAATAGTTTTTCCGCGAGCAACAGGCGCGGCGGCGGAAAAGCTCTACTCTATCCGTTCGGGGAGGCGAGAGGGTGAGCAACTGGTGGTCGCAGTCGGCCGCCGAGAAAATATTACACATGCAACAGTGTAATTGGCAGGTGCCCAAAGGGCTACTCTCTGTCTCATTCCGTGCGTCCCTTGGTTTCGACATTGCCTTTATGATGGTTACGGGGGCCGGGGTGTGTCCGACATCGATTTACGCGTGTTTGGAAGTGACAATTGAGGATGAATTACTACGGATTGTTCCCGTCGGCTGTCACACAGAATCGATGAGACTTACTCAATATTCAGCGATTGTCATCCTACAAACCCCAAATATTGCTACTCCACAAGCACATGAGTTACCATTTACTTATTCTGATGAAAAACTCCTTTTGTCGGATTTGATATCATTTATTAATGTAGTTTTATTTGTTACATTGCAAAGATTATCAGGGCAACGTTTAGGAATCACTAACTGCCATATTCGTAGATTATGCTGCCATATTGATTGAAATGTTATAAAATATAGAGGCATATTGTCATTATACATTACTAATAAATATTATTACATGCATTATGGAACCTAATACTATGCTGAAAGAGATGGTGTTTTAAAATGTGTCTATTGTATTCTCAATATTAAAAACTGCTATTATATTATTTTGGAAAAAAACTGCACTCTGAACGATAACTTGCAGTTTGCTTAACTATAAAAGTGAAAAAAATTGTCGATTCATTAGCAGTCTGTAAACATATCACAGTGATAAAATCACTGTAGTAGAGATTTCCACAAAAACTACACCGTCATTTAATTAAAACCGCACTTGAAAAATGACCGATCTGACTGGGAAAGATTTCAAACGAATACAACGTACAGAAAAATTTAAAAAAACAATAATACTGACTGATCTCAAGTCGAAGACGACTTTATTCATGGACCCGAGTCTGACAGTGTTTTTCACTGCAACCTTCAACACAGGGTTGACAATTACAAAAATCGATACCCTGATTCCCCTTGAGAACTGAAACAGTTAAAATTCAGAAAATATTAGAAGCTTCCCTGCAAATTTTACATACAATTTGACATGTTGCATATTTGTATTTAAGAGAATGTTAAGAGATTTGATGCAAAAATCTGATGAAACTATTTTGTAGACCTTAGAATATTGTATAACTTCTGTATTTAATAATTTTTTATATAAATTACGTGCAAAAGTTAGTTGCGAAAAATTTAAATTTTTATTATACCTTCTAAATTATTTTTTAATGTATTTTCTTTACGACAGACGTTCTGCACGTTGGCTTTTCGTTTAGGTAGCGTAATTGATTTCGACGAAAAAACAAGTACTATGAGATATATCGCTATTATACATTAATATATACAATTTTTTTTATTGTCGGAATAAACTCGCAACTACCGGAATCGTACTCACTAATTGCATATCATTTTTAGTTTATAATTATCATTATCTGTTCGTTTTTGCAACCCAGATAAATGGCCAACCTTTTTTCCAATTTAAAAAATTGAGAATTATTTTTAAAAAGCAAGATGAAAATTTTGTTTGTTATATATATATATAATGTCCAAAAATTTTAATTAAAATAAAAAACTTTTTTGGAGCCATATGGTTGCGCCATCTATCTTATCAAATTTTGAGTTAAAATTTTAAAAATCAGAAATTAAAAACTGGAACCCTATCACAGCGCTATTTACTTGGCCCAATTGTGAATCTACACCATCCAGAGACACACCCAAACACAAGAAAGCTTCATAAAAATACAGCTACAGCTGCCATTGAGTCAAAGGCTCTACCATGATGAACATCAAAATCATAATTTATATTTTATTGACAATATCTCTGGCTCTTTTCTTCGTAGAAAACTTCTAGGCATTTAATTTTAGGTTTATGAGGCTTATTTAGGCTTAAAAAAATTCCACTTTTTAGAGACGTACAAAATTTTCAAACCGAGAATAAAAGTCGACAGAACAATAATATTTCAGATGATGAAAACAATGTTTGTTATGTATTTTTATTCTGTTAATCTTTGTTCATTCAGATTTTTTTTAGTCTTCTTTTAGTTTGTGTGACAAAACCTAAATAAATAGGTAGAGTAAGAAAATAAAAAGGCTCCCCTGGGTATATTATATTTTTATTGAGTAAAATAAACCTTCTGCTGTAACACAGGCAAGAGATTTTGGAGAACCATCCAATAGAGTTAATAAAAAAAAAGGTCACTTGTGCCAAAATTGCGGTTTTTCCGTTTCCATTCATGTTCCAAAAAACAATTTAATGGCAATTTCCAGCTTCCCCTCTTTTGTAAGAATATAGAATAATTTGTACTTGAACATAAATTTTGGGAACATAAATTAAGGAAATTTCTGTTACGATCATTAGAAGGAAAATTTTCATAAATGAACAAAATTAATGCGGTTTTTGCATTTAACCGTGCTCCACAATTTAAAAAATTTGCAAAAGTCAAAAATTATACACATATTACTATTTAAATATATTTAATTTATAATATACATAACATATATTTTTTATCTCTTCAGATATTTTTATTCTCGAGATTTGTTTGATTATTTTGAAATTATTATTTTGAAATATCGAATTATCTCCAAAAATTTGAATTTCGCCTTAGCATTAAGAAAATACTCTGTCGTATTTAGTAAGACCTACCTTCCTAGAGAAGTAATAAAATTTAAAAAACCAAAGTTTTCGTAATAATAGTTATGGAAGGTATCGTTAATAAACTGAAAATCGCACTTGATTTTTTTGAGTTTGTGTGAGTGTATATCGTCTAAAAATTTGTCACAATGTATCGATGTACCACCAGACTGTATTTTGTGTCTTTTATAAGGGCGAGGGGTAATTATTACTGCCTTAGCCGGCTAGATGTACAGTTTGATTAACTCTTAGAATAACATGAACACACTCTCCTATTGTTCGACACAAGATTCCTACAATCACTAGCACGGTAAGAGGAAAGGCAACTTGCCAATAGCTATTCGCTGCTAAATTTCGATATCACCCAACTTATAACAGCTAAACACTAATGCGGGCCCCATTGGAAGCCTCTGAGTTCGGCACACGAAACGGGCTCCTTATGTACGACGCACAACAGGTTTCTTTTATTATTCAAATCTAAAACATCAACTTTACGACGGAAATGCAAGACTGCTTTTAGAAACCCCTACGCTGTACCTTAATTTTAATATTTCTAGTAGGAGGACTATTTCTCAGGAGCCCGCTAAGTTTGTGGAACTCAGAAGGGTCGACGGTCGAATAAGGTCGGCAAAAGTGTTCTGCGGTGTCGAATTGGGTTGGGTCAAAGTTTTGCGGCACCAATGACACTTTTGAGCCTATTCGTTCTATTTTGAATGTTAAAAAAACTGTAGCTTGCAGCTATGTTCAGAATTTTAACGAAATTGAATTTTAGGAAATTCCGATCTCTGTCGTTTTTATCAGTTATATATTCTATTACAAAGCTTAAATAGACAAATAATAGTTAATTATTGTCAAATTTGTAGTTCTCCCATTAATCTAAATTCTGAACAAATTTCGTAACCTTAATAGATCTCTGACAATTTTTTTAAAGTACAATGTTTTTAAAGTTTGACCCTAATTTGAGATGTAAAAAAATCGCTGATGAAATTTGAGTATGGCATAAATTTTAATTTTGATTAAATTTCATAATTAAGTTCTTATTTCATCACAAATAGTAGTTATGATTCCATCAAATTTTGTCTCTAAAACCTCCGGTAATTCTACTGTACATCTAATACTTAAAATCAGTTTTCAACAATCCAAAGCTGAAAACCTGGAGATGAAATTTAAATAATTTTCTTGTTGATTTTGCTTATTCCAGTTAATTTATCTATATACAGATCACATGATCAACACTGATCTTTAGTCTATGGCACTTACAATTTGTTTCAGTTTCATATTAAACGTAGTTTCCAAAAAATATCTCCGATGAGTTGAGCAAAACGCCACCTCTTTTTGAACTTGCCATTAATTAATTAAAACGATCAAAATAAACTTGACATGTCTGCTGAACAAATATCATCAACTAACACTTTCTACAGAATAACTCCTATGAGTAACTTGGTTTATTCTGGTAGACTATTAGCTTATAATAGACTAGTAGTATCCAATCCTTGACTTACCACCTCTTCCTGAGTTTAACATACCAATTAGTGAACAAATACCTATATTGGTGGACTATTGAAATAGGCTTCCCGTACAATATTTTCCGCTTCCGTACAATATTTTATAATTAACCGCGCCGTCGTTATTACTTTCGGCGTTTGTACTTTAAATATCTTTTTCTGCTACACTGACACAAAAAGAAACCGTGACCAATCATTAATCAGACTCATCTCTATAATGGAATTCAAATTCTTCTTTAGCAATTTGAACATCGTTAAATCCCACTTCAATTACGTCAATTTATCACAGAGGAAAAATCCCGGAATCAATAGAAGCGTAGAAGAGAGAGTATGATAGAGAGGGAGAAGGAAAAAGAGTCAGTTTAATTGCTCGAAACGGGACTAAAATGGAACCCATAAATAACCTCGACCACTTGTTTGCTTCCTCAGCAGCTGTCAACTGGAGGCGAGACTCTCTCCCTCTTTCCCTCTCGCTCGAACTTCCCACTTTTTTTGGTGTTGTCAACATGACAGGAATTTACAATAAGGAATAGGCGAGGAGACATTCTTGATCAAAACGCGATAGGAGGAAATGGGGAAACATAGTTATGTCTGCTGGGACGAGGTCGCTGCATAAGACCTCTGAAAGTAAAAAAATTCGTTATTTAATGTATGTAAAATTAGGTGAGATACATATTGCTTGTCACATGCAGTCTTGGTCGATTTCTTTGAAAGTGGATTGATGATTTACTCCAGAAGTAATGACAGTACGACTAGGAAGGGGAAATGAAAATTAAGTAAGGAAGTGGAACGATATACGTTGGTTCAGTTAAAGTAATTAATGTTTATTGATTGCAGTATGAAAATGATGTTATGTGTTGTAATTTGTACGATTACTATCATTAATATACAAGATAGGAGCAGTTATTAAAGTGAACGATTGATATTGCTTTCACATTAACCAGAAAATCTTGTCGTTTATGTTACACACTTTATAGCAATTTAAAACGAAATTCTATGACATACAAGACAAAATAGCCTTTTAACAACCTACTATTCCTTTAATTGCCTGAAAGGGAGCCTCCGTCTGAGATATGTACGACCACACAAGGAGCGCACTTCCCTGTCACATACCTGCTCACCAGACGGCCATTAAATTAACAAAAGTGTTATTCATTATTGCCAGTGCGCTTTTCGGTCTCTTTCTCTTTCCTTTCATCTATAGATTCGGCTCTCTTTCTTCCTTTCTTCGAATATGGCAGTAACAATTGCTGGCTGCTCATAACGTGGCACGTTCGGATCTTTCAAAGACCTTCTGACAACCGTTACTACGAGAAACCACTTAATGAGGAAGGGGACCGAAATACCGTTTTTCTAAGATTACACCGGAAAGTCAATGATGAAAAGAACTGAAATGTGAAAGGCAAGCATATAAAATATGGGGAGGATAACAAAGCTATTACAAAACGCTTTCCGATGGAGAGAAAAAGAGAGAGAGTGAAAGGGGCGGAAGGAGAACGGGAAAGTGGAATTTTCGCGAAGCACTTGCTTATAATTATTTTGATTTGGACTTTCGAAAGTGGCACGAATGCTCAGGTGGGTGCCAACTCCGCTTATTATGTTTATTCCAAGGGGAACAAGGCTCGACAGCCGGGGAACTTTTTTTATTAGGAATTTTTTTAAATTCTCGTCTCTGTCATTCAAAACGCCATTGAGAATATCTCCTATTAAATTTTACGGGGCAATAAACCGAGTTTCGAAAAATCGAGAGAGACGTTTGTTTTATTACGATGAGGAATTCAAGAAGTTGCTACGAGACTTAAAAAGGAATTATGAAGATATTCATATTCTTCCATCAGTGGTTGCCAATGAGTCATCTACCAAACATCATATATAAATAAGCTCTAACCGAGGTGCAAGTTGTGTTTATAAAATATGTCGGACGCGAATTCGCCACAATTCCGAAAATAGTGTTCAATATTTCCTAAAGCCACACTCCACATAATCTCGAATTTTAGCCATAAAAATGCTTTTGTCATAGATCCTCATGCTTCATATATATGCTTGTGCTGTATTGTCTTTAACCTGTGCAACCCTATGGCGGTGATAAGCTAAACAATCTGAAACTATAGTGGTTTACAAAAAACTTTTCCAAACGATTTTTAAATTTTGAAATAATCATTGTAGTATCATGTTCTCACGATTTGCACAACTGATGAACTGGGCCATTGAAAGAATATTAATTCGATGAAAGGTTTACCACATATCGTGATAAATCAACATTTAATTTTGGAAATAAATTTGGTTATGCCATTGAAGAAATTTTGATTGGATTAATAACACAGCCCCACAAAAAACGTCCGGATGTGTAGATAAGACACGTGTATTATTATGTATTTTTTATCGCTGAATCCGAATCCGAGGTCTGAAAAAGTCCTGCGCAGCTGGAATTGGCCCCAGAGGCCAAAAATCGCCGCTATAAGGTGTGAAACGTGGATTCAGGGATGACGGATGCTCAGGCGAGGTTGAGATTACATTACCAAGCCAAAGCCGAATTCGTGGTCAAAAGAGTTTACAGCTGACTAGGATTCACCCTCTGAGGTCGGAAAATGGGCCCTCGGGGGCCGGAAAATCCAGATCCCCAGGCCGGGATGAGAGCACTCTGATTTTCATGTACTTTCAAATTTTAACAACGCAGATGACGATGAAACAGTTCGAGGCCTAAGTTTATTTATTCATTAAATTTTTTCATTACATTAGTAAATTCTTTTATTAAATTTATTTTTTATCAGATTTACTTTTGGTATTTTTTTCTTAGTAAATTTATTCTTCATTCAATTTATTTCTAGTAAATTTATTTATTTATTAAATTCATTTCTAGTAAATTTATTTGTTTCTTAAATTTTTTTATTAAATTTATACCTATTAAATTTATGTTCTTAATCAAATTTATTTTCAGTAAATATAGTTTCTTGGTAAATTTTTTAGATTGTTTATATATTTTACTTTCGAACTCTAAACTTTTTTACCACGAATTCGGCTTTGGCTTGGAAATATAATTTCGACTTCGCCTGAGTATCAGTGTTTCACACCTTGTAGGGGCCATTTTTGGTCTCTGGGGTCAATTCCAGGGACGCAGGCCTTTTCTGATCTTGGATTCAGATTCAACGATAAAAAATACATAAGAATACACATGTCCGATCTACAGATCCGGATTTTTTTGTGTGGTTGTGTAATTTTTGACATGTGACGAAAAAGGTCTTTAACCCAACAAATTTGATTTTTAAAATAATCTTGATTCTGTTCATTTCTTCTCATGTTGTGCCTTCTTGTAACGAAATATATATTATGAAACTGCTTGCTCAAATAATGCTTGTAACTTTTAAACAATTTAGATTCTGAGATATTGCCATCATATTTTATTATCATTTGCCGTTTGTGTAATTTTGAACTTATGGTTTGCTTTATTAACATTTGTCACCTTGCATTTAGAAATTAGTTTATACATATTGTCACGTGCCGGACGTCTTCACTCTGTGTCAGGGCCGCGTGAGGTAGGGGGATGGTAGATAAGGGGTAGGGCTTGTTATGAATAAAACAGATCGAAAACAAAAGAGTAGAAAACGTTTTATTTCTCGCCTGGAGCAGAAAACCCATAGGTCAGTCGTACTAAACAAAGCAACAAAAAATGACAAAAACCACACTCGCCGGACCCCACTCTCTGAACCACACTGTCCTTCCCGCGCCTTTCCTCTTTCTATTTATATTCATATATTGTTTTATGTTCTTTGCGGTTGTTGTTACAAGACATATCCTTTTTATAAAGAACACTCACTTTGTTTGTAAGTGTTATAAAAATAATGTATCACGTCACCATGGCCTGAGCAGTCAACCGATTTATTGTTTTTGCTGATGGTTGTCGAAGTCTCGTGGCCGTGACAATATTGTTTTCATAATTACCTCTATATTTATACAACTTCTAGAATATATTTATCTTATAGTTAGGTTATATATTCGCACGAAAACGATATTAATATTGAAAGATATTAGATATAGAGTATCATGATCAGAGGTCGACCCGACAACAATGACAAAATCAAAGCAAACATGAAAGAGAAAATATGAAACAAATTAAGTGCCAATGACAGAAACCGTTCTCTGATCGAATATTAACAATTGAGACATTAGAAATAAAAACACAAAAAGGAAAGCATATAAAATAGGCGCCAAATAATAAATCAATCGAAAACTCAGGTTAAAAAGCACACCATGTGTTTTTATCTGGATGTGGATTTGTTTGAAGTTTTAGTTGTACGCAACTTATTTGCTAGCATAATAATCAATGTTACTTGAGAAGTGTCCAAGGTACATGCTTACTGCCGTAACTATGACTCGACTTAATTATTTTTAAAATAATCATTTCTAGTTTTTAAAGCGTAATTTTAAATATGTGCGTTTTTCTTATTATTTGACTTTGGATTCCACTTTATATTTTTGTATTTTACCTACAACTTAACCTGTCTGTAGATTAAATGATACACCCGCCATGACTATCAACTAGTCGAAATCGCCGGTTGCGGAAAGTTTGTTAAACAGATAATTAAGCTAGTTGACAAGACTTGGTGTTTCTCTCTTCTCTGTTAATATTATGGCGAACTTATGACAACCTTCTCCTCGATGATCAGTTTCTTCATTGCGATGAGCGTACTTTCAGTATTAGTGACATCGCACACTGTCGTCTCAAAGTTCGATAATTCGGCCACAATAATTAAACATATCCCTTACCCAGTAAAATCTGAGTAATCGGATGAATTATGAAGAGCCTAACGAAATACGAATTCAAAAATAAAGGGAAACATTGTTACTTCACAAAACTTTTATCAACTGCCTTCAAAAGTCCGCGATAGAGCAAGGGGAATACTGGTCCAAATTGATGCTAGATTGGTTTTCGGGATATTAAAATTCATTATCAGAAGGTTCAAGGGCCATATTTTAGAGCGCTTACTTCCATACAGCTACGGGTAATTTATACTCAGAAAATTACCGTTCGTGGAAAAATACAGTAAATAAAAAATATTTAAATTTACTGTCACTGCAAAACATGGGTTAGTTACGTACAATAATATAACATAGTAGAAGATTAGTTAGGTAGTAACAAAATATGAATGTTCAATTAAACCAAAATGTACGAGCGAGTCATTTAAAGTAGAAAAGCGGGTATATACATTAAATGGGTGAGCAGGTAAATTTAATAATATGTACAAACGGATATTGGCGGAGATGTTGGCGTTCTATCAGAAATCGTGAAATCTAAATTGTTATTTTATAAAAAATGGCACCCGGAAAAGCTGCCGCTCGCAATGGACCACCGGCCATTTACCGTCTACACAATTGATCGCCAGCAATTTACCGCCTACACACTTGATCGAGTACATAATTCATAGCTTACAATTGTTTGTCAGCATACTTTAGTCACCAGGCGATACATAAAATTAATTTATGAAGTGTGTCGATAGAGTATTGCCGTCTCAAAGTATTTCCATCAGAATAGTCTTAAAATGATAAACAAGCATTCAAAACCCACATTTATCGCAATCTTTATAGTCAATTATCAGTAAAGAGCGGAATTTTTAATCACATTCAAGGTCTTACCGGCAGGCCGCAGAAGACGCAAGCGTCTCGTGCAGGTGTCACCATTCTCGTATTTTTTACTATTCCCAGAGCCCAGATACAGTATTTTTGTTTTCGAATTAGTTTAAATGCTTAGTTCGGTCAACGCAGTGTATTTTTCTACCAGGCCTGTTGGTATCGTAGTATTTAATTTCTTTCTCGCTTTATTAATTTTTCAACTAGCATTTGTAGTGGCGAAATTTTTATTTCTTTTGGGTATCTCCATTTCGATTAATTTTGTTTTGTTGCAATTCCTCGTATCAGCTTTAGTGGTTGAAAAATTTGGGTTTTTCATTTATACCGTATCATATTTGGGGTCATTTGCTTTCCGTTTTTAATTATATTTTTGAAAACAGTTTAACAGTGGTTCTAGGTCCTTACGTACAACTTGGTTTATCTTACTATTTGTTACAATGGAACAGCACTTATTAGAATATGATTGCTTTAGCTATGTTAACGAAAGACAAATCTATTGCAATATTTGCGCCCAGTCTTTAGTGTTTAAAGGTAAACAAAGTCTGGAGCAACACATTAAGACCCAGAGACACATAAAGAATATAACGGGACCGTCTGACAGAGAATTTTTCCAGGACTTATGCCAAGCTTTTACAGCCGCAAATATTCCTTTAAAAAAATTAAACAACCCTTCCTTCAAAAATTTTTTAAAAAAGTATACTAAAAGGGCGATTCCAGATGAATCTACTTTGAGAAAGGAATATTTACTGAAAGTGTACAACAAAACAGTAGAAGCAATTAAATCTGAATTTTTAGACCAACACATGTGGATTAGTGTGGATGAGACTACAGATATAAAAGGTAGATGTGTCGTAAATGTTGTTGGCGGAATATTAAGTGGACAACCCTCAGATCAGCATTTAATTAGTACAACTTTCCATGAAAGAGTAAACGCTGAAAAAATATGCGAACTTACAATAAATGGTTTAAAGAAGGTTTGGCAAGGGGATCCATCAAAATTATTATTATTTGTTTCAGATGCGGCCAGCATTATGTTGAAAGTAGGAACATTGTTAAAAAAATATTTTCCTAATATGCTGCATATTACTTGCTTTGCTCATGGATTACATAGGGTATCTGAATTTATTCGAGAAAGTTTTCCCGACGTCAATTCTTTAATTAATCAATTTAAAAAAATCTTGTTAAAAGCTCCATCACGGACTTCATTATATCGAGAAACATGTCCAAATCTTCCCCTTCCTCCTCATCCAGTTATCACACGTTGGGGCACATGGTTAGAAGCTGCTATATTCTTTTCAAAAAATTTTGACATACTTAAATTGTTTGTTTCCAAGTTAAAAGATGATGCTAGCGCCATTGAAAAATGTAAACAGCTTGTTACCAAAGCCGATTTACAGAATAACTTAAAATTTATCGAACATAATTTTTCTGAAATCCCCGAAACAATTACGTTGTTGGAAAAGCGAAACATAAAACTATCGGTTGCCCTAGAAACATTTGATTCTGTGTTAACTCATTTGAAAAACACATCTTGGCCGTTGCAACACAAATTTGTAAATAAAATTGATGCCATAATTGCACGCAATACCGATTATTTTATTTTAAGGCAAATAGGTATGGGTGGATTTAGAGATGAGGAGGTACATAAAAAATATTCTACTCTTGTTCCATATTTTTTATATACTCCTGTAACAAGCTGTGATGTTGAAAGGTCCTTTTCAGCCTTTAAAGACATTTTAACGCCAAAAAGGACAAATTTTACGGAAGAAAATATTGAAAAATATTTAATAATTTATGCGTATACTTCAACAAAAAATAAATAATTTTTTCAAACCATTATTGTGCTGAGGTTATTATGTTATCAGTACGCCACTGAACGGGGAGAAATCGATCAAGGCAGTATTGGGCGGCACGTCGCAACGTTATCGCCTTTATTCATTTGGCCCGCTGGACGTTATATATCAACGATTATTTTCTCCGCTCTTTGATTATCAGTTATGTTGAAAGAATTGAGTAGGTAATTACTACAAAATTTTAATATAAAATCTGATTCCATCCTACATATCTAATATAAAATATTAGTACAAAAAACGTCTCAATATCAGCAAAATGGAAATGTTTATTGCAGTTCGCATAATCAGTTACAATGAAATAATCAGTAAGAAACTCCCAAATATGGAAGTATAGAAGTATGGAGTAGTAAATATAAAGTTAGAATTTCATGAGAAGTGTTATGCACTATACATCTTAGTTAATCAATAACATTTCCCGGGTCATTTTAGCCACTCACGAGTCTTTTAAGGTGTTCGTCAATATAATTCAATACGCTTTTCGTTCTTTTTTTAATGCTATCTATAGATTTCGAATTGTTCCTTAAAGGTTTTATGTCACCCTTTAATAGAATTATCCGACTTTGGCAACCCTTCAACAACAAGCTGGGGTACGTTCAATAATTTATAGATATACTTTGGTGGTTGAGGAAGATGTCATCTGATTGGACGTCTAATTCTGGTTTCCTCAAAACAATCAACAACTTCATGTGATTCTATAGAAAATACACCATTTTCGCACATTTGTTCGAAAACGTCCGTCACAATAACAGTGGACACAAACGCTACTGATGACAACATTTGCATATTTAAAGCAAAACTAGCATTAGTTTCAAAACGTTGCCTCAATACATTTATTCCGAATAAAATCAAAAATATACTGTGAAAAATGTAAAAAACCTTATTGCGAGGAATTATCATCGCCGTCTCCAAAACTACAGTTAATGTACATTAGAGATAGAATACGTGTCCTTAGACTTGCTGGGTAATATTATATAAACTGATGCTAGTGATATATTGCTCTTAAATCCATGTAGTGTACATAACTGATTAAAAAAAGAGGGAAAGTTTCGAAAGTTCTATAAGCATACCAGTGTTCCCCAACAACTGCAAATTTCTTTTAGTCTTCTTCATAGAGTTTGCACTCGGACACTTTTTTGTTTAGCTACAGGTTGTCGAGATATTTACAATAATATTATGAGAAGTGCTATTTGTCGCTTCTGCTTCAGTTTGAATGGCATTAAATAGTTATGCTGCATCAAGTTCCTAATGCGTCTTCACAGTGGTTCTGCTCCTTCCATATGTTACGGTTCCATGTTTTTTCAAAACCTAGGAATCGATTACAATTAACCACTATTTGAAATGGCCATGAAGCTCCGACAAAATTCAAAAAAAATTCGAGCTTAATAAAGTACCAAAATTTGAGAAATCATCAATAACTTCAGTCCGACTGATTTCTGTCAATTTTGCACTGTAGTTATATAACACTATAACACACCTATCCTGACAATTTGAACTCTTAAAATCAAAGGGTACGGACCTTGTAGAACGGGAAAGCTCTTTGTTAAAAAATTCTTTTCTGAATGACTGTTTACAGTTAAAATTCGAATTCTAAGAACCTCGCTACAATGTATTCAAGATTGAAAGGTGAAAGGAGACGTGAAATTTGCAGGTGCAAATGTAAATCATAGCGAATTTCGGGAGAAAATAAAATAATTACTGGTTTGTGGAGAGATGGGGAATTTAACTAGAAGTTGGATACCTGGATGAAGAGTTTTTAGTTGGCAGCAGTAAGAGAAGTGAATAGAGAAGCTCGCACGACGAGGCAATAACGGTGGGACACTAGTTGAGATGGGACTTGCTGCAAAGGGTTTTAAGGGTTGAACATTAAGGGAAGATTTCCGTATTGGAAAACAAGGGAAGTGAGGTGTTTAGGGTCCCTAGGATCATAAGGTGCTTTTTGCTTATTTGCGTGCCGAATTCCATACATGAAGAACAACTGTGGATTTTCACCGTTCCGGAGGGTCCCAGCGGACCTAACCAGCCAACCCGACATCTTCGTTTCGACCCTTCGAAGGGCGATCCTTCCCGATTAGTGAACCTTTTAAAATATCAATGGTAAGCAATTTCAATTTAATGTTAAGATTTATCGATCTGATTGAAAGGGGAATTAGCTATGATAATTTTATCTGACTGAACTATTTGGGATTTAGTTAAGATATATTTATTCGTCAGAACTTTTTAAAGGTATTTAAGATTTATTTATTAGTTTGAACTTCGAGAATTTTGTTAGAATTTATCTATTTGAATTGTGGACGATACTTAATTTGGTTACTAAAGATTGCGTGAACTGGAAATAGATTATTATGTTTTCCTACTCGACCAGTTAACATTTCAAGTGCTTCAGTGGCTCTTACTAGTTTGACTTAAGTCAACAAAAGATTATTGGTGAGAAGCGGCACATTTGGTTTTTGGGTAACTTGGACAGTTTCAATGAATTCTGAAATATTTAAAATTTCACAAATCCTAAGGACATGATGTGCGTTGACTGCCTCAAAGAATGAAAAACAACCGCCCCTCACGTACCAAATTCTATCAATTAAACTTTATTTCTAAATTGTAGGTTATATTCAATTAGTATATTTCTTAAGATTTTTTTAATTTCGGCAGCCACACCACATATCCTCTGAGGTAACCCCACCTAATTACAATCACCCTATTAAATCTTCATTTATTAGGCGGCGGTGATAAAATCGCCTTAATCGTTATAAAGTTACCTGTTAAATATTTTATTCCTAGAAAATATATCGAACGTCTCCGATATTGATAAAAATAAGTATGTATAATGGGAAGCAAATCAGAACTAATAATGATTCGGTAACTATGTACCTAACTTATTTCCATTTCTGAAAATAACGTAATAATTCTCATAATTATAAATGTCCCAGAATATAGTCTGAACTCAATTCATGCTGGCGATCATTTGCAAGCTATAAATTTTGGACGCGATCAATTATGTAGGCGATAAATTGCTGGCGATCAAATGCTGGCGGTGAATTGCAGGCAGTAAATTTTCCTGGACTCCTAAAATATTGAATTTTGTATGTAAAATGTTTGATCAAATTTTAGCACATTTCATTCTGTACATTAGAGCTGCGATAAATCAAAATAAGGTTTGAGAAAGCATAATTTAAAATTCACTGGAAACGACCAAAAATGTATAAAAGAAATCTTCTTCACACCTACAATTGATATATATATATATATATATATATATATATATATATAATAATAATATATAATAATATATATAATAACATATAATATAATAATCTCAAAATGTCATGCTGCCAAAAGCCATTAAATCCATTTCATGGTCCCTGCTTGATATGAAAAGTGTTACATGTTACATAACTTAAAATGCATACTGACAACTAGATACACACTGAGCGCTGGACTCAGGCGCTGGAAAGCAGGCAACAATAGAATTGAGAGATCCTAGTCGAGTATCTATCGCCATCTAACGAGTTCAAAAATGCATGGGTACGAGTGGTGGACGAACAAGAAATTGAAGATGCCCGACGTATAATCGTTGGGTCGAATCGCTTATTCAAGCCGGGAGAGAGTTTTTTGGTTTATTTAATCGATGAATAATGGCAATAACTTGACAAAATAAACAGAAAATGAAATTTGGTTTTCAAATTTTTAATATGTCAGTAAATTGCATTGAACCTCGAAATTGTTTAAAAATTAAACTAATCGATTTGGATCAAATGGGGTGTAGCAAATGTTTCTTGCAAAGGATTTAACTTGATAAATTGATATTTTGACCACATAGACTTGATTTATTTAATTCATATCTAGAGCAGGGCTATTCCGCCCGAACAGAAATATATATTATCAAAATAAGATGTTATCGATAAATTCCAATATTCTAACGGAAAAACAAACAAATCTCTTGAGCATCGTAATAGCTATTATGATTTATTACTGGCATATAGTTTACCTTCCGAAATGTGTAAGGTAAAAGATGATGCGTTCCTCATCTCCTTCGGCCATCTTTCAGCTATCCTCGCGAATTACGTGGTTACTCTAAAATCGATCTAAATGGCTTTTCAAAAGTTAAACACAAGTTTTTGACGTTTTGCTCCTTAGCCGCGGGGTGACTTTGTTTTTAAGAAGAGCTCCCGGATCTTACCGTTTTTCTGCGTTGCGTTGGATTCGATTTAACTTGTCAGAACTTTATAAAATTTTAACGCATAAAACGCGAACCATAAAACATAAACATCTTTCTCCAGGAGGCCTTCGCAAAAAAGAAAAAGAGGGCGATCGGAACGAATACCAAATTCCACTCGTGGATATGTATTTGACCGTGACACCATTTTTTCTTTCTTCACAGTTGGGAAGAGATAAATATAGATAATCAAAGAAATATCAATCCAAAGAATTTTTGAATGACGGATATTCACTCCAAAGTGTGATTTATTAATACAACAGTGCCATATAAAAATCGTGCTCCATTTATGCCCGACATGAATGACATAATTAGTGACAGAAAAATGTGAATGAAAAACCAAATGACAAGTCAGACTACAAAGAATTTTCCTTCATATAAATTCGAAAGCATCGACATAATTTGTATCACATAATTTTATATAAAAGAAGAAATTGACGTATTCAGTATTTTACCATTACGCTGTCAGATTGTACCCATCTATTTCTTTGTCTGAGATCGATAGGACACTCATAACTGGAACAAATTAAGAAAAAATAATAAAAATAATAATAAAATACCTTTATCAGTTTGTAGTATATAAACCTAGATAACAAACCGGAGACGAAGTTTACTTTATGCTACTCAGCTTAACCTCATGGGTACGTATTGAATTTGATTACATGTATTGTTCTAACTTACTTATATGCAAGATGCAAAATAAAATTTACCAAAGAGCGAAGAGTTATGAATGACATTATACTGAAAAAATTTATAAAATACATAGAATTCTACATAATTGCAATTAAAGGGTTAGTACGTGCTCTTTGTATTTATTCTTCAAAAATGGCAGCGAGCGTGTTCTCATTCTCCTCAGTACATTGTTCAATTTTAATCGCTCATTGTATATGAATGACTTCTTAAAAATAGTTCGGCGATATTGTGGCAAGGTTAGATTGCGTGAAGATCATATATCTTCTTATAAGCTCTTCAGAGATCCTATTTATTTCGTGATATAGATTTTCCTTTTCTCGCAGCTGTAGTGACAAAACTACGAAGTTTTTTATACTTTAATGAATCTGTGATCAGCATTTTATCATTTACATCTTTCATATTTTTCTTTCATATATTATACTTAGACTCATGCATTTCTGCTATCAATCGTTTGGAGATTTTAATTTTGGTTATCAATACTATTTTCATAAATAATAGTATGATCTGACAAATGAAACTATGATATAGTATTTAAAATGAAGTCGGTCCTATTAGTATAAATAATATACAGGGAGAGGAAGGACCGAGAGTATATAATTATACGGGTGAGCTCCGAAACAGTGTGTCATACATAATCATACATAGTCACATAACATAATGGATGTTCTCATACAATCACTCAACACATTATCAGACAGCTGATTGATTTTATAGTCGCCACATATAAAAACGTAGTCGAATTTAGGCATCACGTGAGGCAACAAGTCGTCAGCAAGTCCATGAAGTGAATTAACTGAAATTTAAGGCATGCTTCTGTTCTACAGATCATCCCAACTAAGTTATCTAGTTTTCCTAATGAAATAGAGATGTAGAGGTAACCAACGCCAAGAACTGTGTATAATTGTTCTGTAATTTTACTGAATTTTAGGGAATCACGTATATCGACACATAAGCCCCTATCCCTTGCACCTCGGTCTTTTTGAATTAGTTGATACTCTGATATACAAATTAAATTGTTTAAAACAACATCAATGAGTCATATTTCAGAAAAAAACTGATTTCAAACTCTTGGAAATTCACAATACCTGCGAACGAATTGAATTTGGGAAAAAGGAAGCATATACTATTAGTAGATATAATTTTAATCTCGAATTTGAAAGATTAACCTTGCTGGATTCTAGTCTTAAGCTGCTTAAATTTAACCACTATAAAAATAACAGCAATTTGGACTATTTACGGTATGTTCTGCGTTATAATATAGAAATTCATATTTTTACAGTTGCTACATTGTAAAACATTATAGGTACGTGCAATTTTCAAATTAGTTTCTAAGCAGTTAGTACAAACAGAATCACTGCGGCACCTATTTTACGGTGACCAATCTTAATAGATTTAAAGCATTTAAAAAAATTATAATGGCACTTGATCCAACCTATATATACATATAAATATCGTATATGTGTATTTCTTTTTGTATTATATATGTGTGTACAAATCAGGAATCTTTAATCTTTAATCATTAAACTTTCTTTGTATTTCAATTTAGAATGAAACCTTATATCTCCATTAGCTGTATAGTTATTTTATTGATGAAAGTGACCGGTTCTTCAGTGTACGCTTACATACAATAATACAGTACTTACAACAATTCTCAACAGACCAGGAAATATTTGTAAGTTACCAATTGCCTTTTAGTAATTCTGCTTTTTGCTTAAATTATGGCCGACATGACAATTGCACTTCTTACCAGAAAAGAATAACTGAATTAAACTTGGGCCAGCTTAAACAAAAGGATGTTCACTGTAGAGGTTCCAGTTGTCTTAGCTAATATAGGTGCAATATAACTGCAACGCCCACAGTAGATTAACTCTCCTAATCCAAACACCTAAACAACGCTATTTGTTTTTTATTTATCCGCCGTCTTAACGCGTTATCAAACAACAAACTCCACTAACCGATTTATGCATTCGACTTCTCTTATCTCGATATTCCCGTCCGAGTCGATTTAAAGATCATAAATTGACAGGAGCTCGATTTTAAAAGTGACTTTCCAGCTCCATTGTGGCGCGCGGGAGAAGCTTATGCAACGTAATCGTTTTTATACATTTTTCAACAAAGAAACTATTTAGGGGATAACTGGAAATCGATGAGACAGTTTAGGGGCTGACAATACAAAATGGAACGGGTGTACCTTAAAAGTTGTAGCAATATAGAAGGATATACAGGGTAGAAATTCTGGAGTATTAAGGTTGTATTTAAAAATAGAAAAGATAGAAAAAGACAGATAGAACAAATGATTAAACATTTAAATATTTTATTCCAACCTCTTGTTCTCTTTAATATCCAGTAGTGCTACCATCATTCTTTGTTTCTTATATGTTGTCCTCCACTTTATCAGTAAATTTTTTATTTATCACTATATTCTGATGTTGCTGACATGGAGTTTTTCAGAAATTATTATCTTCAAATATAATAAAAATTACAGCAAAAAATTCCAAAACCATGTATTTTGGGTGTATTTCGTAGTACAGATCATTTAAAACAAAATTCTATTTGTATTCATTTTGCATAATTGTTTTATTCCGTTATTTAACTCTTCGTTATTAATTGCATCGTTTATTACTCTGTTAATTTTAAATTTTATTTATAACAACATGTGATTTATAAATCATTGTTATTGAACAATCATGATAGAATGACAGAGTATTAATTGAGGAGAATTTTAAAATGTTTCTAATGATTTTCTAATTGACATCAATTATTGCCGTACTCCAATTAATTCATTTTTTTTTTGAAAACTACACATTTTCTAGAGCAAAGCAGGAGAAAAAAATTTTCATATGAATTTTTGCAAAAGCCTCAATTGCAAGTCGTTAAATAGGTATCCATATAAAAAGTTTTGTCAACCCCTTAGTGCTTCAATGAATTTGTTCCCATTTCTGAATTTTGACAAGCAGTGCACCTAAACGCCGTACCAGATCTGACACGCCTACAATTTGTAAATATATTTATATCTTTTTAAATCTGAAGTCCTTCATTGAAGGTCCGTGACGTTACAGGTGTGCAACTTGATAGAAGAAGTAAGTTGCGTTAAATTTTTGATTCTCCTGCATAAAAACCAGCTGTGTCGGTTGGGATGCGGATCGGTAGATATATGTAGACAGCGTGTGTACATATTCACAATATATGGCGGCGGCGCAATTACTTAATGGTAGCACACACCATTTCTAGGGTAAAACTTGAAAGTGGTACTGCAATCAAGCAATAACTCTAAAATACCCTAAAATGCTTACTATTCTTAAATATATTCTCTAAAATATGTTTATGTTATTTCGAATTACCAGAATTACATAACATTATAGGACACTTATTAAAATCGTGCACTCACCAGTTTCTATGCTAAATATTTTAAAAAAAAAATTGCGTATTTCAAAAACAAGAATTCTACGATCTTTCTGAATTTCCACAATACAAACTATAGACAACTTAGACCTATAGAGGACTTCAAAAACTAGGGGAACTACTCATTAGTTTAAGGAATGAAAATGTGTATTTACTCAACTCCAACTCAACAGACTTGAGATTTTGAACGACTGTACGGTAAAGGTCGATAATGTTTCCATCATTCCAATTTACCATTCACATATTGGTAAAATAAGAAAGATAGAGAAAGAGGATGTGTATGTAAGCGGAGAGGGTGTGAGAAGGTACATTAAGCACTTGACAAATGGGTACCAATTGAAAATCATCCATGTGAACTGTGTTTCCATTTAATCGAAACAATTTTCACATATTTAAGCCACAATTTTACATAGTATCAATACGAAAGTACCTTTAGCAAGATTGCAGTTTTCTGTATAGACTTGGTATACATCAGTGGTGGATTATTGCGTAAAAATAAAAATGTAACCTTTACACTAGATCTCTCGCTCTATCTCCCCCAGCTTATACTCTGAACAATTTGTAGCACACGTTCAGTCACAACCTGCTCCTATATTTCACTTGTCCGTAGCATTTTAGAACGCGAGCGAAATTTCATGCATAAAAAATTCGAGATCATAAAAATTTCATATAGTCGCATTACGTTCCTTCGTCCGGGATATTTTTATGTGGTGTGACACCTCGTATTATTTGCGCCGGTGGTCGGATGCCGTGCACGGGGGCCTGCGTGTGTATGTGTACATGTGTCGCCATTATTTGCAGCCAGTCGGAGCATGCATCTGACAGCTGTCGTATCGCCGAATGTTGAAAATGCCGCCATTCACACCGAAAACCTCGTTTACGACGGTGTCGCGATGGAGGGCAACGATCGATAAGGGATGAGGGAATGCTCACACACTCATATACGCGAAAAGTTCCGCCACTTTTACAACTTCTTAATGTTTATGCAATTTAGGAAATTACACACCCATTCCGATTCTTAGTACACACTATGACATACCGCTGGGTTTATTTTCGTTATAAAGTAAGTAATTCAAGAGTAGTCAACGAAAATCGAGAATATCCACAAAGGAATTTCCTCTGTCGGAAATACAGGAAATTTCAACCATACCCGGTAAATGTCACTTGATTTATGGAATAACTTGACCCTTCAGTTTAGGTACTAATGTGATAAGTACTTGAATTCCTTCAAACTATCCCTTCTATCAAAATACTTGCCGACGTTGGAAAGTGATTGGACAACTCCAAAAACACATTACCATTACAGATTTCTATTTTTGATGGCTGCCTTTATCAGGAACAAATAAAGGAGGAAAATGCACCTACCTTACAAACAGACCCGAAAAACAAAGAGAATGTATTACCGCCAACCAAATAGATTAAAGAAACTATTATTTCCTTTTGTGATATATTGTTAACAATTTTAGAATTTTATAAACTGTACGTGCCTTTTCGAGTGAGTGAGAGCTCACAGTTAACTTTTTATTTGCTACATTCATAGAAACTAATTGTTATTCATGGAAACTAATTGTAATTAACAATAGTTTTACGTAATCTATTTAAAATTCCTTATATTTTATGAAAACAATGATCATTCGTTATAGTGCAGTTTCATGCTACAGACGACCTAGTGTTTCTCTATCCATTTTCTGCTTTAAATGGATTACCACAGAGTATGTATATTAATTCAAAATAAACTTCGGTTGTATATCTATAAAGCTTCAAGTCGGCCTCCCAGGTACACATTCAGGTTTATTTTTTTTTTGTGAGTCCAATTTATGTTAGACATCTCAACAAGGCTTGATAATGCGTTTAAAACTTTTCGAAACATATATTTCCATTATACTTGTTCCTGTAATTTCGGCTTGTTTGAACTACTCTCCAAAGCTGTGTCCTGGGGGATATCTCTCGGATTATTTGAATCGTTTTTTAGTTTATCTTCCGTTCCGGTCTGTTCACGATATGAAATCTTGATTTAACTTGTTTTCGTTTGTTTTTGTTTGCGTATAACTTTTTGAATAATGAATTAAGGCCGACGGGGCTGGCGAACGGGAGAAGGGGAGAGTGGGATTGGTATTCCCGGAACAAATTTGTTCCATCGTTAGTTTTTTTTCTTATTTCCTCGGAATCGAACTACGTTATTAAGTTCAGTTTTTATTTCGCTAAAAAAATACTTGCGAGTCATAAATTTAAGATTCTAGCGATCATATCGAATTTATCAGAAATTAGGGGAACTAGACGAGATTTAGGAGCAGTGAATTACATGTTGTAGATTTATAGTTATATAGTTAGTAGAAGTACATATAATTCTGGACCCTGTTAAATGTGGTTTTCTCACAAAAGTTAGAATTTTTATTATTTTACAAAATGGGACTACAAAAGAACGGATCCAGAAATGGTATTCATAAATAGGTAACAACATGTTCAAGATTATTAGTCTTACGTTAATAATGAAACACGAATCAAAGAAATACATGCAGAAAAATAAGAAAAAAATAAAATTAAGACACACTAATTGTTTTTGGGAACACGAAAATGTTCCTTTAGAGAAAGATTTATTTGCAAATCTTTAATAAAACTCCATATATTTACAAATTAAAAGCAAAAAGGACGATGATTTAAAACGACCAAAAGTTGAAAGCTGAATTACATTTGTAGGTAAAACACCGAGAAAAAAATCTCTTAGTTTCCCGGAATCGAATGTCGCTGTATTAAATCGGCGGTACGCATAAGACGTAACTCATTAGGTATAAATATTTGTTATTTACATAATAATTATTTTAACCTACGCTAATCAAGGAGAGGGAAGAAAAAAATATATCCAGAGTATATTTATACAGACGGATAAAGAATCTGGAAAATCATCTATATCAATTAATTTTAATGGAGTTGTAAGTTTTTAGGCTCCTGTAAAAAGGAGTTTTGTTTTGTTTGTTTAAATAAGAATTTGTCTGCTTTAAGAATTTGAATGCTGGCCGCTGGTAAAGTGATGACATTGAAATAGATGAAATTACACATCGAAGTGGAATCTATTATTTTGTTCAATGCCTTGAATAAGAATGTAATGTTTGTATTATGCCTGCTATACAAGTTTTCACCAAGCAACCAAGTAAAGGAATGGCCAAATTTAAACGTATTCGCCAAAGGTTTGAAAATTTTACATGTGGCTCTGTTTCATCGTCCGAAGCATGATTATTTTGAATTTTTGGACAACGTATTATAGGTGTCTATTTTTTCTAAAAGTATTATATACCAAGAATCTAACAAAACAAAGGTATGAAATTTAAACTTCTTGCAAAAATTGTGAATAGAGGCATCCGATAATTTCCAGTTGCCTTGTCGTGCTGACTACAAAGGCTACTGTCGGTCTTTCGTAGCGCCAGATATATCCTTTGGATGCGGAGATATAGTGAAGGATCTGCCACTTCTGTTTATGTTTAAATTCTTCTTTTGCATCAGCTACTTCAATTGTATCACAATGTAGTTAAAATAATAAATATATAAGAACAAAACGAAATAATCGGACGTCCGTCACTCTAATTAAGTAAACAATGTGCGTATATATTCCTAACTTGACGACGGCGCATACATACAATGGTACTGCGCCATTTTATACTCCGTAGCTTGATGAATACTAGCATATCTGTATGGTTTAAATTTAGCTTCTGTCTTCTTAAATACTCATTTGGACGAAAATAAGAAAAATATTTGTTTGACGTAATTAATAAACTTGTTTTGGATATTCTAAATAAAACATATTAGACAGTTAGTAATTTATTTCCAACAGGTACATATCACCGATTTACAGGAAATACGTAATAGAAAAGAATAAAATAACGAACACATCTAAAAGCGAAAATGAGAGAAATGAGTACAACGTTAACATTATATATGAAATAAACCACCAGATACAAATGAATAAAGCACTGAATAAAAATTTATTTCTTAACGTAATAGAATAGGCGGCATAAGTTGTCATTAAATATATCACAAACAAGACAGTAAATGTTAAAGGTTTGGTGCTTATAAAATGTTGAAAATTTGTATGTAAATTGGTTTTGGCAATGTAACGATGAAATAGAAGGCAGTTGCTGAATTCAGATTGAGGAATGCGGAAATGAAGAACTTTTAATAAATAACCGTTTTTTAACTTAGAGTTAACTGGTTTATATATGAAAATATAAAAGCTAATTGTAATCTTCTGTAGTGTTGAAGGGACATTTGGAGACGATAAATTAAGGCTTCCTGAATAGAACCTCGCTGAAAATCAATCATATTCTTTTTGAAACTAAATATTTTACAAAATGCCTTCAAACCAATAAGACCTATCTGATACTAATATGATACTGGATGGTCTTATTAGTTGGCCATATTTCAGCCTTGACTGTACATAAGGATAGAAAATAATTTTAAAAATACTTTGCATTTTAAAATGGCAGCAATTCTTTGATATTAAATCAAAAGGTTTCGTCTCCGTTAAAACTTAACGATAACGTCATTTATGTGTGATTTAGTAATTTATGTGTGAAGAAAGAGTACATAATGGATCCAAGAAAATTCCAAAAACTTTAGCTTATATGCGACAATTGATGGACGTGGAGTTTACTAAGTCTTGTAGAGTACAACATTTTTTTAACCTTCTAAATGACTATATATATATATATATATATATATATATATATATATATATATTGATTGTTAAACATAAATCAACTATCCATTAATGCAATCAGTTTACATTACCAAACCTCAACCATTGTAAATATAACGCAATTACAGAGAAACTAAAGTCTAATACATATTTCTTACATAATTGTAGTTGTTGACATATGAAGAAATAAATTTTTCCGAATGCTTCCAAAATTGAAAAGGGTATTCTCTTAATACACTTGCCCCAGAATTCACTGCACACCATACTAATTACGAATTTTACGAATAATGAGCTCAGCGAGCCACGACTAAACACGTACCCCCAGCGTATGATTTTCTTCTGTCTTCCATTGAAAATTTATCTTCTTAGTTGTTCGTTGAGTACTTAGCTTCTGTATACATGCATACGGCTGTACAAGTTAAACGGATGCCGCACTAAATTAGCTTTTAAATTACAAAAATTTTTTAGAGTCCACTTTAAAACGTGGATGAATATATTGTTGACTAAGCGTCCCTTTTCATATAAAAATGATTTTGGGTGAAGTTTAATTCACGTTTATGATCAAATTAAGCTCCAAAAATTTTATTGCACACTCGAGAACTCGAGAAGAAAACCGTCACAAAAAACTCCTTAAGTTGCTTTCAAACTTTTCACCCTTCACATTTCCTGGACCTGACTTTGGCCAATAATGCGGTAACTTCATCAAATCTGTTATCTTCGACGTCCGCAGATCTCGTGTTTATCGAACAATCGAGCGCGTCAGGTGCCGCGAAAATCCACCACCACCACCAGACTTTGTCTTCTCTTCCTCCTTCGAGCCCGTCTTTGTGTATACGTACACACACTCCACAGCATAAATCCCTCAGGAGACAATCATCTATCATACGAAAAATAAGACTCTCTTTCTCTTTCCCCCTTCTTCGCATTTCCAATATATCGACCCGACGGCGATGGTCGGCGGACACTGAAGATACCGGCACACACGGTGAGGGGGTCCTCTAGTCCTCCTCGGTAAATAAACGAACTGTTTACACAGTTCGCTAAACAAGTTTTGGAAACAACATATAGAAATTCGAGAGAGCACAGGCATATAAAGAGACAGGAGGAGGAGAGACAAAGAGCACTGAAATCTATACGTTCGTGGGGCTAACGGAGCATATGAATATTTGTTATTTGTGGAAGATGCGCTGAATTCCCTTGTCGATTTCGCGAGCACGTATTCTCGTTATTATTGTCGCACGGAGTTTGTCCAATCTCGTTGCCTTCAATCACGTAAATTCGTAGTCGGCGAAGGGAAGGGTTTGGGGGCTGGCTGAGCGGGGAATTCAATGTGTTAATGTAGTTGCAAGGACGTATCTGCCGTATTTGTGATGGCTCCTCCACCTGCTATCCTACTTTGTTGCTCTTCTACTCGAACACGTAGGATTCGGATGCAGAATTTATTCGAGGGAACGTCGCGGAAATTGTAAACGGCAAAGTTGGGATTACGCGTAGCATTACGCGTTTATTTGAAATCATGGGTGGAAACATTTCAACGGTAAACTTTCATTCGATTTTTTTGTAACATTCATATATTAAATATGGGTGGTCCTTGTTTTCCAGAATTAAAAATCATACTTTTCTTCTCTTATGAGTAATGGTGTATAAAAGTTACCTATGCTTGGTATCATTAACAGATGGAACATAAATGGCCTGATCACCATGCGATCCGGCGCCACCAAACTTTGGAATATTGAAGTACCTCGTTGACTCAGTTATAGTAGGGTACGTCCGAATATTTTCTATTTTGTTTTCAGGTATGTATAGTATAACGAAACGAATGAACGTTAGGAATAGTGAAAACACGTCATTACCGCATCTATATGCAATCGTAGCCATTTTTTTAAAAAGCATTAATATAATGTGTTTTTCATTTTTAATTCCCAAAATACATATATGTCTGTATATACAAATATAGATATATGATTGTAGTGTTAACAAAATAAATAAAGGAGGTGAGACAATGTTTTAACTATTTGCAATATACCCGACTAGAAATTTGGCTAGGCAAACCCGAAAACGTATCGGGTCCCGATCAGGAAGTGGCCGGGCATGCTCGCCTAGCATTACCTGGCCAGATCCTGGTCAGGACCCGATCAGGTAATGGCGAGGCATGCCCGCCTAGGATTACCTGCCCAGATCCTGATCAGGGCCCGACTAGGCACTGGCGCGGCATGCCCGCCTAGAATTACCTGGCCAAATCCTGATCAGGACCAGACCAGGCATTGGCGAGGCATGCCAGGGTAGGACTGACACTGGCGAGGCATGCCCGTCTAGCATTACCTGGCCAGATCCTGATCAGGACCCGACCAGGCAATAGCGAGGCATGCCCGCCTAGGATTACCTGGCCAGGACCCGATCAGGCACTGGCGAGGCATGCCCGCCTATGATTACCTGGCCAAATCCTGATCAGGACCCGACCAGGCACTGGCGACGCATGCCAGGGTAGGACTGACACTGGCGAGGCATGCCCGTCTAGCATTACCTGGCCAGATCCTGATCAGGACCCGACCAGGCAATAGCGAGGCATGCCCGCCTAGGATTACCTATTATATATATATATATATATATATATATATATATATATATATATACCTATTATGAGTAATACTTTTGTCCTTTAATATATTGTATATATATATTGTATATATATATATATATATATATATATATATATATATATATATATATATCTGCCGTAAAACGGGTCCAAAATGGGAGGAAAACAAATTAAGTTACAGGTCTTTGGGAACCGATTCCCAAATGTGGAATGAACACGGAAAAATTAGCCGGCACACTGTTTTTTGGGCCTTTGTATGGTCAAATCTAAAATTTAGCGATTTCCAATTTTGTGTATTTTCTTGTGATTTCGGCAGGTAGGGTTTTCATCTCAATTCTGGTATTTGACTTATTTAAACATGTCAATGATCAACAATGGATCAAGGCCGCTAAGTATTTGTGATTCGGTTTGATTAACCATAATTAATCGTGATTAATGGGTGATTAATGAACGAAAATAACAAAATTGATGTGTTTCGGGTTTATCTCTCCTTGAACGCCATTACTTGCACTTGTAAATTTTTTTATGTGATTTTCGAATTGTTCCGTGCGCATTCAAAAAAATGGTAAAATTCAAAATGACCAAAATGTGTCTGGGTTAATCATTGTGAATGAAAACAAACTGTCATTAATCAAGATTAGCTATACTTTAATGGTTGAACGTCCACCAATCCGTCAACATAAAATATCAAAATTCGGTTATGTTCATTCATTCATCATCCATTAATCACTATTAATCAAACATCAAATTCAACTATGAATAGTTATCAGCCTTGAACCAGTGTTGATCACTGACGTGTTGAAATAAGCCAAATACCAGAATTGGGATGAAAAACCTCTTCCCTGAAATCACAAATAGCACACAAAATTGGAAATCGCAAAATTTCAGATTTGACCCTATAATGGCCAAAAAAAATAGTGTGCCGCCTAATTTTTCCGTGTTCATCAATTTCGGCATATTCCTGGTGATCAAAACTTCGAAAGGAACCGGTTCCCAAAGACCTGCAACCTAATTTGTTTTCCCCCCCATTTTGGACTCGTTTTACGGCAGATTGTGTGTGGAATTCGATATATATATATATATATATATATATATATATATATATATATATATATATACGATTTCATTTTATTACGTTCCACACATTAATATCAAATTTCTATCAATTTATATCAGCGTATTGAAGAAACGAGTTATATTTTGAGTGTTTACCGTGGACAACATATTAATCCACATAACGTGTATATTTCGTTTACAATATTCATCCTGTTTGAAATTTATGTCATAGCAGGGACGCAAATATTAAATGGTTTTAAATTATCAAGGTATGACAGCCTTTATACATGAACGGATTTACATTAATATCATCTGTCCGGTTCAGTTATCTATCTAATCAAAAATATTATATGTAGGGCGAGTATGTTCCGCAATTCCCCATGGACATGTATACAAATTGAAATTGGTTAACAACTAATTGTAATGGATTTTAAGAAACGATTTATTTTTTATACTTATACATAGGAATACTAGTTCTTGGGATATATTAAAAAAATTTCAGATGTAAAATTCCTCAAGTTTGGAAATCAGGAAGTGCGGTATATCATTTTTCGGACCAAAGACTGGAAAGTTAATATTGTCGATTTTGTGAAAATTGCCACCAAGCCAGTGTGAAAACTTCCGGAAACAAACGATAAGAAATGTCCCCCTGGTGTTAATAGTGAAAGGATGATTGCTCTAAACTACTACTTCTCTGGGAATAATTTTTAAAATATGAAGTATTAGAGTTTGTCAGAAACAAGACCATTTAAGATTTGAAACATTTTGATAGTAAACCATAGCAAATGATTATCGGATTTAAGAATGTCCCGATATATGTTTTAGTGTATTATTTAAATACGTTGGAATTTTGATTAATGTTTATATAGGAAATGATCATCGGATTTAAAGTTGCCCCTATATATGTTTTAGTGTATTATTTGAATACGTTGGAATTTTGATTAATATTTATGAAACATATGAAAGCTATTGGTTTCGATTTAGAAAACAAAATGATTCTGTCACAAAAAAATTGAAAATTTTGTTAAAAATCCTACGTAATCACTTGAAAATTGGCCGTAGAATTATAACGTGCATACCATGAAATTCTCTGCTAGTTTTTTTGTAAGTTATTAAAAAAAAAAATGAAAATGTCGGCATTTCCGTTTTCAACAATTGTAACAAAAAGGTCAACTATCCAATTTCATACTAAAATTGAAAACCATTTGTATAAAGATGATATTTTTGAAGATATCAGATTCATACCAAAATCTACAAGTTTCCAGAAGTTTTTTCTTCGAGAAAATGAAAAAACTGTTTCCTTATTATTTGATGTCGATTATTATTCCAATATTAGTAATAATTGGAGTGGTTTATTCTTTTTGTTCATTAAATCCATATGGATTCGGTCATCCATCAATGAATATAATATTTTAACCTAGGAACCACTAGTTTCTATCTTTTTGCTATAAATTGTTGCGCAATAGTTATTCTTGCCCAATAGTTGTTGTCGGCTGAATAGTTTGTCTAGTCTGAGAAACTTATTAATTTGGCAGAATTTTATTATTCTGTCACATCTATTGTTTATTCTCCCTATGCCTAATTCACCTATACTTCCTAATACCTATTCCTCTTGAACTGCCCTTTAAAATTATCGATGATAATTGTAATATCCTGTTCTTTTGTCGATTTTAATGCTGCATTTAAATCGTTAAAATATTTTTCCAAAACGTCTTCTTTGTCAGCAGTAGTTGCATATCTTTATATTACTATATATTTTTCCTTTATTTTCATTAGCCATCATTGGCCTGGTCCGTACGCACTTTAAATAAAACGGTACCCATTCCATTCTACGATCTTGTCAATTCACTCATTTTCATTGTGGAAATCAATTTATGCGAGTCATTTGGGGACGATCATCAAGAGTGTTCAATGTAAATACGCCTTTACCGCCCCAAACAAAGAAAAATTTAATCAACAGAAAAGAGACGGAGCATACACAACTAACCGGAAAGGGCCACACTTTATGTTTGTTTCACAGTATCAGAAAAATCATTAAAGTTTGCGCATAACTGTCATATAAAAAACCCTAAATGACCGATAAAATTCTGGCAACGCTGTAGTTCCACGAGGTAAAACGTCCGTTATTTTGGTATTAGAAGTGATAAAATTTTAAAAAGGGCGAAAAGTGTTATAGCTTAGAAGTTCGAGAATAAGATTTCAATTAATGGTAGTTGGGAAACGTTACTGGCGAAAGTTTCGTCAGAGTACAATGTTGTTGGTAGTTATTGGGATAAGGGTCGATAAAAATAGTTGTTTGGGCAAGGACGTTATGTGCCTACTCGTTAGAAGTAAAGTGGGATTTTTTCCGATGTAACGGAACAAGCTTTGTAAGTACCAAGATAACGGTTACGTTTCGCGTTAAATTACAAAGTTTGCTCTTAACATTAAAAACATAGTATCCAGTAGATATTAATAACTCGATCATTTAGTTTTTCAGTTAAAAGTAAGGAAAATTTCTTTTATTATCGAAACATTACCAACATTGTACGCTATTTTCCCTTTCAACTTCTTATATCTTAAGCGTATGGACGTCAGAGTGCGAAAATTACGAAGAATTTCGAGCTTTGATAGCGAGTGCGATACAGATATAGATCACCTTTTATAGATTCTTTCCACGCCTGCGGTTACATCGGAAGAGCACGCGAACCCTGCGATGGCTAAAACATGAAAACATGGCCCAATGAGCCAAATACCGATTTCAAAGCAAATCGAAATAGATTCACGCTTTTACATAGATAATAGACGTAACGTGTAAGCGGAAGTGTCAATCATTTCACGTCAAACTGTAGATTGAAAAAAACAGCATCTAGTCTTATGTAAGATATTGTATAGAAAAAATTGTAGAGATTTTCTAACCCACTTGGTAAGAAATCGTGGACTGCTATGCCTGTGTAGATCGAGTGAACTGTTGGAAGTTGTATTCCACTTAAAGGTGTTTAAATAAATATTTAGTATATTTACATGAGTCTGTTAAAGAATTGTGCGAGTTCAATGAGAAGAGCATGCCTTGTACAAGGTCAAATGTGTAAAATATAAAAGTGCTGAGGATACAATGGTGCTCGAGTGCAACCTGTTGTTGAATTCATCAATAAGTGGCGAAGCGATTGTAATAATTCACACACAAATTTTGATATTGCTGGGTATCAGAAACTTGGCTACATAAAACACATGATTTCAACTAATTTGGTTAAAAGTGTAGTTAAAAATATCGTCGGGTTACTGCCAAAACAAGGTAACTCCATAATTTGATATTTTGAGAAATCGTCGTTTAAAAATTTAAATTGAAATGAAAAATCGTCACGGCTTCAAAATGATTTTTTAATTGAAAAAATATCAAAGTATGTAACAAAACAAAAGAAACATTCCTTATAAATATTCCTAAACATAAAAACAATTTAATTTTTTCAGTACTTAACTCCGAATTGAGTAAAAGTGGAGTTAGCTTGTTTTGGCAGTAACCCGACGATATAGATTACATGTTCGGTTGCAGATATAGGGAACGCCCGAATGAATTTGTACTTGTAGAATGTAGAATTTGTACCAAATGTTACAGATCTTCTGTATGGTCATGTCGGAATACTATTTCAATATAAATTATATAGATTTCACTGATGTCATCAAATGGAGCTAACTGTTAGAATCGTAGGGATTCACAAAAAATTTCTAATTCAACTCGTATCCCTCGTCCCTATAACATCGTATCATAGCTATATCCAGCACTCATGTCGACGTATTACTGACAACTGATAATTGTGGTACTAGCACTTCTGGATTTTTCTGAAGTTTTCGCCACTTTAAATCACAAATTTGTGTTTGCGGGTGTTACACTACTTAGAACAGAGTAATAGTGTCATTTAACTTTTTTAAATCTTATTGTGAAAATATGATATATTGATATTGTTGTGAATACAACAATATACAAATATTATTGTGAAAAATATGCGTCAAAATAGATAGTCACTCTACTTTACCTTTAATATCCCTTGTAAATTAATACGTTAAACAAATAAAAGATACCAACTAAAGAAAACAACCGGGATAACAACCTTGGTGATCTAATGTCCATAATTTCATTAAAAGATGTTCAATATTATACTGAGGACACGCAATTCTACTTATCGTTTAAAAATGAAAACATAATTATATCATATCTTGCAAAGTAATGAATAGCACTTTGTAAAGTATTGTGGATAGCTTACTAAATACATTCTTTATACTTAATCCCGCAAAGTGTTCCGTGTTGATATTTGGACAAAAAATGGATATCGTTAGTATAAAGCGCCTCGAGTATAAAGATATGAATAAGGATAAGGATAAGAACAACACGTTACACACTACACTAAAGAGGCATATAATAAATTAAAGTTGCTCTTCTCAATGCATTATAATTGATTAGTTAAATTTTTTTTTAAATACAGTGTGATTATTTTCTAGACTTTCGTGTCGTTTATGGAATGGAATTATTTTATTTAATGCATGTCCAGAAAAGTTTTATTTATAAATTCCACAACACCTTTCTTTTTCAATTAAGGAAATCATATCGAATTTCTCACAAACTTAATAAGGTACATGAATTTGAATATGGAAAGAGAAAAAGGACCGTTTTTTGTTTCTACATAAAATTATATGTTATTAAATATCATTTCATTTCTCCTCCATATTCATAACACTAACATTCAATATAATGAACCTATTAAGCTACTCTTTCATATAGCGTTCATGTTTAGAAGAAGTTGCACATGAAACGTATCAAATTAAACAATTCTCTCTGGTGAACATAAAAATGCGACACCTTCCAAATTTCGTAAAATAAGTAAGTAAAATTTGTAATCGTAAAAATTATGAAGTTTTTTCATTAAAATAAAGGAATTATTTACTGACATATAGCGCAGGAAATAATGGGATAATAAGTGCAAGGCATAGTTCTTTTAGTCAATATTTCTCTTTGAATTTATATAAGTTTGCTAAACTTTAGATAATTTGTATATTTGAAATAAACCTTTTATCGGTAGCTATAGCGTGAGGAATTAATAGAAAATAATCGTCACGACAAAGCTTAACGGAAGTTATGCATAACCCTGGCCTCTCTCCTTCCGCCCCCCTCTCTCTATTTTTCGTGGGCGGGCATGAGAACCAAAGAACAAACCGTAATACCGCTTTTCATTCATATTACATTGTCTGACAAACACAAGTTCATATTGTTAACTGCACTTTTTTCAATAATTATTTTACAATAATTACGTTGAAAACCCTAAGCCTATGCGACATTTCAAAGAAGATAACGTTAGCGCATAACGCAATATAAATTTATATTTAGGTTTAAATATAACTTTGTTATGAAGAGTCAAGATTGCTGTAACAAATAAATTAGTTAAAGTAGCAATGGTTTCGTTCTATATAAGTATAAGTTACAATTCAATTAACTTTGTAACATCTTACCCAACGTTAAACTGAAAAACGGGGATATTTATTATTTGACAATCGGTGGAACTATTTTTAACAAACAGATTCTAATCTCTTAATAAATTTAATGGGAAGCTTCTCTCAATACACTTGACTTCACTTGACCTAATTGTTTTGGAGATTAGCAATTTGTCCTTACTGAATTCGTCGAATTGATCGTTCGTCCGGACTCTAGAGGTTCATATATTTTTCATAATGAAATTGCTCCCATCCTCGCCCTTTTGAGGGATGCGAAATTAATGATATGTGGTCGAGTGTGACGCCGATGACGAATTTATCGAGCCGCCAAAGATTCCTTCGACTGTTTCATGACTGTCTCAAACATCTCCGTACGTTTTTCCTCAATTCTTTATTTATTCAATCTAATTGGTGAATAAGCCCGAAGAATACTGACAAATATACATTTCTTTCTTCTTCTCCGGCTTCGTTTCTTTCTCCTGGGAAACATCCCAAGTCTCTGTCTAAATTAACGTCAAGAACAATTTGCCACTTACAACACTTCTGCAAAACATAATGCATCAAATTTGGAGAGGAAATAATTTTAAAGGTCGTGTGTTAACAAACAGTTTTGAAAATGAACCACGCTTTGCATTCAGTGGTTTAAGAACTTATTTTAATTGGAGATCATAATAATTTCATAAATTACATTTCCTAAATAAGAAGATGGTCAGTGAATATGGGTTTGTCGTCCAATTACAATGTTCAGAAATAAAATCAATGACAATAACCTTATTTCTATGTGAATATCCTACAGAAATGTTTTTTTTTCTTGAATACGTTTTCGTTGAATCAAACCTCATTTCAAGAACTCAAATTATTGAAACCCCCTTCCCCCATTCAATATCTATATATAACGCTACCTTCAAGGGAAGAGGGTATATACAACAGGAACGTGACCGATCTTTCATCTCACGGGAATGCTTCCGAGATTTCCCCCGATAAAACTATACACTTTTGTTGTAAACTTTAGTAATTCTTTCTCAAATCATCCATCATGAGATCAGCAGCACACGTTCTCAATTTTGCGACCTCAGCCGTGTGTTTGTTGGGTGCGGACATCGTGCGAGAGCGCACGGGCGTGTGTTCCATTTCCGCACATACAACTTTCAAAATCGAAATGAAAGAAAATAAAAGAGCCGACGTGTAATCCTGTGATAATTTAATGGCTGCTATCCATCTTCCGCGTGGCCATGCTCCACTGACCATGTCAAGTGTTGAGAGTTCGTCGATATCCAAGACGAATTTTATTTGCAGGGAAACAAAAGAGAGCATTTCCAGAGGAGTGGTTTATCCCTAATGATATATATATATATATATATATATATATATATATATATATATATATATATATATATATATATATATATAAATTATTATTATTACAAGTTACGAAGCCTCGTCTTTTGCTCATCAAAATTACCAAAATTACCAAAAATCGTAACTACATACATCAGCCCAAATGAGGACCAAAATAAAAAACAGCCAACACCAAGAATTTATTGTATGAAGAATATGAAGATATTACCAAGTGTCTTTCGAAAATTTTAGGAAATTGCGGATTGCGATGAAATAATAAATATTGGTGGAAGTTACCATTTGACCTTACAAATTCACGAAAAACTTAAAACTAACAACAAAAACTCACTGTTCTCATTTGTTAAAAAAAATAATAAAACCTTCCTATACTTACATATGCGCAATACACGTGGTACAAATAAAATTAATCGCATGTGACCCGCTGATGTGCAGCACGGTGAACACGTGACGTGATACATACCAACTATATCGGGGAGTAGGCATACAACTGTTATACGGAAGATATATGGACATACATTTGAATGTTTCTTTACTTTACACTTCGTCTATTTTAGCTTCGCAATTCGCATTAAAAAAAGTAGTAAAGACTGCGAATTCTAGAAGAATGTTGATAGTTTAACCTACCTTTTAAGAATGTATTTGTGCATTTATTACTGAATATGTATTTAATGAGCGAGAAAAAGTAAAGCTATAGTAATTTAAATTCGATTCCATTACTTTTTGATAACCTTGGCAACAGTGTTAGCCTCTCCATTGATCACGTGGCATCGAATGTTGTCTGAGATAATATGTATGTTTATTTCTTGCAGCATAAGTTTCTAATGGATTTTCCAGGTTTAATAGAGGCTTGTGCCATTACTTACTTCACCGGAAATATCATAGGCACAATATTATTTAAATTTTGTTAATCAGTTTTTTATCTGGAAGAACGAACCTAGATTGCGGTTCGGATTACTTTTACCCATTATCAGATGAACATGTAGTTACTATGAATTTGTTTAGTAGCTTGTCCATTCTTTTACATTATTAACATAGTTTTGGTGTGCATTGCATTGTATTATTAATTGCTGACAAATCTTTTTGTATTATTTTCAACTGATAATTACATCGTTTGCTTACGGTAAATAAAAGTAGTTAAAAGCATATCCGAGATCCTTTCTCTCAAATAAAAGGGCAGTTATCAATTCGTTAGTTGATTTTATTGAGTGACTTTGGATTTTAGTTAACATAAATGTCTGGGTAGGGGTAATCAGTAATCAGGTACCCGCACTTGAAAAAGTATTAGATTGTCTTAATTTTTTGGAAAATGTTTTATTCTACTCAATAGGCAATATTCCGTTGATAATAGAAGAAAATATTCGTTTTTATAGGATGAATCCTCTCGTTTATGCTGTTCCAGTAGAGATTCGTAATCATTTTTAGGTATGGATTCAAGATGCATACATTGAAACAAAAAAAAAATGAATTTTTCCAAGAAATAGACACTTTTTGTAAAATGAATAGATAAGTGTCCTGCTATAATTGGTTGTCCTATAGTGCACATGCATTAAAATTTATTCTTTCGTTTGAATTGGTGGTTTATTTTTCAGACTGTTAAAAAATGTATAATAGTACTGTGTTCCTAAAATAAAATATGTTTAATAACTGTTTAAGAATTCAATATTTCAAAGAATTTGCAAAAAACTTAATAATCACTTGAAGCAAAAAAACTCCTGATATTTACAAATGTCAAACTTTGTTAATCCTTCCAAACTAGCTTGGAATTGTAATTTAGTAATTATTGAATCGCAAGAGACGCAAGAAATTTAAGTCAGACTTTCTCGTACGGTATGCGTCGTACTGAGTTCAAACAGGAGTTCATTTTTTTAAATTCCTTTCAGTTCATATATGACACAATACTCTAATTGAAAATTTCGGTTGATCACCCTCCTACTTCAACCCGCTGTGATTATAGTACAAAAATTAATTTTAGATGATAGATGATTTTTAGAATTTTAGATAATTTTAATTGGTCATTAGAAACGTATTCAATGGGCAAAGCCAAAAATACAAAGACAAATATGAAATAATCTCATTATAAAGTTATATCGAAAAAACTGACGAAGTCGTTAAATCTAATGAGTTGTAGCTCCTTCATAAAGCACTCTCATATTAACGTAATTCGAAGGAAATGATCCCAAAATTAAATCTGGGACACCCTGCATAGCGTCCTCAAAGAAGAAGGCACACGTTTGTCTCTCATAATTAACAAATCCCTATGCACTAGATGTCTTGCCCCTAAATGTGAACCTATTGTACATTGCATTTATTTCGAACCTAAATCATAATCACTTAAATTTCCATTATGTTTATTGCATTCCAAGATTATCCTCTTTTATTAGTTAAATTGGTCTTGTGAACATTAGTGAAATCAAATTAGCTCTAGATAAATATATGAGAAAATATAGAAAAGCATATCATAGAATATTTTTAAATTACCACTTTAAACTTTACTATAACAGCTCACGGGTTCCAGTTGAAATTATTTAAACATGAAACCATTGTTTCGCAATTTCGTAAAATTATACAATACCCAAATGACATATCCAGTTTTCCGTTGCAGCTTCGCAAACCCTTTTATCTGAGCTCAGTTTCACATTTCGATTAGGTACCTAGAATTTATTTCGCTGGGAATGCCATTTATATTGAATATAAAACTTTATAGAATGCAAAACGCTACCACCGGAGTGTACGTATATCCGAAACGCAAATTAAAACTTAATCTGTTTAACAATAGTGACTAATATAAAAGGATTAACGTGTACGCACGAAGGTACCTATTACTGTACTTAAGTTAGGAGTTTTGGCGTTGTTTTGAAATATCGAGTAAAAGGGGAAATAGCGTATGAGTGAAATCGTACAAAATAAACCAATGAAATCCAACTACTACCGCGGAAATAATTTGGCCGATCTTTAAATGGGAGCGTCCACTCATAGCTTTCAGTCTACGTATGTCAAAATAGCTCGCCGAGTTGTCCATAAAAGAGCTTCTCCCTTTTTCTCCTCTGTCTGGCTTTCTCACTTGGAGTAAAAAGCATTTCGATGATCGCAGGGCAAACTCCGAGCTAGTGAACTTTAAAGTAGGCGAAATTTCTTCCAATTAAAATTCCTTTTCATGATCCGAAGCCCACAAACCGGCTTGATTGAAAATGTGTTTACCAGTTTACAAAACTTTCGGTTGTGTTTCGTCAAACCTCCGGTCCCAAATGGAAACTTTTCAATGAAGCACCGAAGCACGATTTATGTAATAAACTTTGGTGTTAATAAGCGTTTCGACGAGGGGAGAAGTTTCGATTCGTAACAAAGAGTGTGTGTGTGTGTGTGTATGTGCGCGCGTGCGCGTGTGTGAGTCTGCGTGCGTGCGTGCATGCGTGCGTGTTTGTATATGTGCGTGCATAAGAGAACTTGCGTCGTAGCCCCGAGAACGACATTATGTCTCCAATCCGAGACGAAGTAAAAATGCTTAATAATAATTACGCGATGTTTTTCGCGATTCAACGGCCCCAATAAAAATGATTACGTTTCGTCGACAATATGAATATTCAATGACAAGACGTATCAATCCTGGCGAAGAAAATTTTCAATTACATTTTTTCTTCTTTTGTAAATTCTAATTTGCATCAGATCTCCGTCTGAAAAAAATGCAAATCGGGCCCGAGTATCTGAAGGGTTCTCTCTAAATACAGTTCTGAAGTGTATTCCAAAAGAGGGACCTTTTCTCTCATTTGCAAACTTGAAAGGAGCCTATCTGCATATATTACCTTTTATAGGTCAAAAACTTTTTCTATTTCAGATATTTCTTTCTTATTGTTTTTCGATATTTCATCAAGCCCATAATCACTGGGGGTTGTTAAATGAAAAAATTGTTTTGGGATCTTGCCAGGGAATATTGAAAATTTTAGGGTGTCTACGAGATTCTTTTATAGCGGGCTATAAAATTTAGTTCCGTTTCGATATTAGAAAATTTCAATCCATTTTTTTCTACCGTCGAATACCAATACCATAATCCAATATAGGTACACAATTTTTTTGCATCGAACTCTAGAGCTATCTAGGAAAAAACTTACAGCAGAGACTAAAAATTTGAGAATTCACTGCGTTTCTTTGTTTGTATGAGGCTGTTTGGAAAAGATTCCTCAAAAAAAGGGTTAGGTCAAACGAATAGAACGCGAATGAAACCGGGAAGAACCATTGCCACAAACTTAATTTCGGCCTAGTGATTATCGCAGCGGTACATATTATTCGCAAAAAAATAAGGATCGATTTATTTTAAAGATAAGAAGCATTAGCCTCCTTTGGAATTGATACTGCCGACCTATGAGACATTTACCTTCACATAAGGAATCACAAATTATATCTCTAAGACCACGTAAGTCAAAGAGTGCCTTGGTTTCCTTATTTAGCTTCAAAGGTCTTACTTGAAAATTATTACAGTAATTATATTAGTAATGATAAATAGATCCGTGTATGTTTCGATTTTATATTTTACGGTGCTTTGTGTCTCCTAGGGTTGTTCGAAATACTAAAATAACCCTTTACTGTACAATGTACAGATTATACAGTAGAGATGTTTGTTGAGATCTGGAGCACAAACCGATGAATCATTTTTTTTCACTAGATATTTCATAATCTCTGCAATGAAGTGCAAGAAATTTTTTTTTTTCAAAAATAAATTCATGTATATAGATTATAAGATTATAAGTGGCTACAATTTCAATATACCAATAACTAAGAACTATTACAAACTGCTTTTAGAGAAAAACGGGGATTGAGACGATTTTTAGTGCTAACTCATTTAGTACTGAAACGAGTCAATAATGGCTGTAGATTTCACGGAAAAACAAAAATTCACTATTACTAGCCTACTAATTACTATTACTAGGGGTAGAATTTAATAGAGGCAAAACGCACTACATTTATAACAAAATAATAGAACTCAAAATGTTTAAAATTTTAACAATTTTCATCGACCATATTAGCGAAATAATTTAATTTTTAAAAGAGAGTTGATTGACAGAAATTGGAATAAGGTAGATTCGTCTAATCCCCGCATGACAAATTTTAGTCGACGTTTTACTTTTAACGCGGTTCATATGTACAAAACCGTACCAGACGAATTTCAGACTTTTGCCTGTTTTTCATGTCAAAAAGAAGTACCTACTGTTGGTGTTGGTACTGATATTGATGTTATTATTTTAATTTAAGTATGTCATCGTGTTAAATACATTAGCGTCACACAGACTACGCCCTAATGAATGTATATATATATATATATATATATATATATATATATATATATATATATATATATATATACAATACATGATATATATACTTAATATTACAAACTTAATATATATGAACCGTTGAAGGATGCCGGGATACATTTT
Source organism: Cryptocephalus primarius (assembly GCA_963576515.1). Classification (NCBI taxonomy): domain Eukaryota; kingdom Metazoa; phylum Arthropoda; class Insecta; order Coleoptera; family Chrysomelidae; genus Cryptocephalus; species Cryptocephalus primarius. Next base: position 3,905,564 of record OY754939.1, read on the forward strand.
CTATCGATATCGATTTAGAAGACATTTGTTGATCAAAAAGTCTGAAAAAATTTTACACTTCAATACTCATCCTTCTCAATTTTTCAAATTTTTTGAGCTCTTTTAAGCATCTTAAAAAAATCGTCAAATTTATACAATTCAAATTTTATTTTAAGGGGGAAAGAACCCTATAACCAACTAAAATAAATTATGGGTATTTTTGGCGCTGAAGTGCCTATTCTCAATTTTTTCTTAAAATCGATATTAGTTTTGGCTGGGACAGAAAACTCTATGACGTATACAGACTTAGTTCTTTGATCGAGACGTACAATAATGTCAGGCATATTCGCTTATATTCCACGTGTAGTGGAAAGGGCGTAATTCCAGTTAACGTTGTAATTGTCATTCTCCACGACTGTTTCTGTATCATTGTTGTGAAACATGTTATGAAACAAAGTTTATCTTCCTTTTTCTTCGTTCGATAGTTTCTTAAAACTAGAAACAAATAGCTAAATAAACTTGAACCTACCCGCTTCGTATAAATTTTAAAGTGTTCGATTAGCTGCTCTCATTACTTAATAAGCTTGCATTGTTTAGATAATTACCTGCATTTTTATGTATCTGATACATTTTACTTTCAAGAGTTGATGAATCTGATTTATTTAAGTTCAATTTTTTCAGAAATTCTGTTTTCAGAAATTAAATCTCATGTTCTTGATTTATATCAAGACTAGAATGATCAGAACCACTTACAATAGGGATGTTCACCTCTAAAGGAGTGGGCAGGGTATCATGGTAAATATTACTATAATTTATAGTATAATAATACTGCTTGTGTTACAGTTATCAATACATTTAGGTACTGATGCATGCAGTTATTATTAAATTGGGATTAGCATAATCTGTTGTAACAAAATGTCTTTTACAAATGTCTCTATACAATCAACATACGTGCTTCCACCTTAACATACGGGCAGCGTTCGTAAGAAAATTGTGAAACATGTTTGATCCATAAGCAGAGTTTACAACTGGTGAGCAGTACTTATTTGTGCGATAAGGAAAGTTGCATGAATATGATTGCTTCCATAATGAAATATTTGATGTTAATTATGGTACTACTAGTAATATTTGTAATACAAACTACAACTACAGATAATCAGTGAAAATATTATTAAAAAAATGTGGCGTTAATAAAAAGTTTAATAAGAATATTAATAAACAAATTAAGATATTTATAGTGCTAAAATATTGTATATTTTTTTTTATTTATTTTTAATCTTAAAACATGCCTCTCCCAATTTATATCATCACAATATTTAATATTTCATTTTATATAACATATTAATTATCGTTACGCATGCAACTCCATTATAGTAAATTTAAATGAGTAGATAAACAGGGTTGGTGGATCCCCTCACTTTCAAACATAACCACAAAAAGCCGGTGTGTCGGAGGTGATTCCGGGGGGTGCCGAAAGCAGAAAGCGAAGCCCTGGAGCCCCCGTGATGGGTGAGCGCTGCATGTGGAGCTTCGACATTCGATGTTTGAAGGCCACTAAAGGCCATGAGAGCTTATTACAGCATTACAATAGGCCCCCTGGCAAGCTAAAAGAAGTACTAACGACTGTCGATCAGGCCCGCTACTGCCAACAGCTTGTTAATAAACAGGTAGAAAAGTGAAGTTGTGTTCTTAGAAATTTTAAGTTATGGAGATATTCGTCCACCATATATTTGAAACAAAACATGGTGAATGCGCTTTTTACCAATTTAAAAATTCATGAGTAATTAGATTAGGTAATTAGATTAGATTAGATTAGATCTAGTAGATTAGAATTAGGCAAATGGTATCAAACATGATACGAATCATGGTGATTCAACATCATAGAGGTAGTGAATAAAATTATACGTTAAGAAAATATCGTTGTCTCCATATGACCATTGCAAGCGAATTTCTCGCGATAAATCCGTCGAGATTATCGGTCCCGCCTGAAATAATCGAGTTATAGCAAACCATTCGAACGAATCATAATACAAAAAAGGTTTCCATAAATTTAACAAAATCTTTTCGTCTTTTGACTCGCCGCGGCCGCCGTCGCTACTCCCGTTCCCTATTCCAATTCCTGTAAGTGAGAGTGAGAGGGACTCCCGAAGAGGAATTCAGAAATTCCCGCGATCCATAAAAGTCCACTACCCGATGTCTTCCGCTCGAGATGCACGCATACGAAATAGAGGCCGCCTCCCCCCTGCCGACGTTTTTCCAGTTGACGAACCCAGGGTCCATTGTCTCCTTTTTTTTATTTCCGAATAAGCATCTGAATGATGTAGTTTATATTGATTTTGTTTGGGGACCAGTCCCCTCCCTTGATCCCTCATGTGTAAATGTTCGAATACTTTCATACGACTGACCCACTTCGACGACGACGAGGACACCCCTCTTTCCTTTCTCTAAGTTTCGTGTGGTTACGCGGCCGATCGACACTCTGATTCGGGATAACCTTTGAAATATGAAAGGTCCTTAAGGATGAAAAATCGTTTCGTCGAAAGGGATCCGACCCAGTGAAGCGGCGACTTGAAAGTCTGGATCCACACACGTGAAACTATCACCCAAAAACTATTCGACACTCTATCGAGCATCTGTTTTATTTCAATAAGGAGATTAATTGCTTCTTGCCCTCTTTGCCTCTAATTCGATTTCTCATGGTTCCAAGTCCGTCCCGGACATAGGAGATCCGATATACGTTTTTCAAACGGGGATTTAATGTGCCTCAGGAAAATCCCCGTCTTTGGGCCCTCAAGGAGAGAAAACACTTTTCTTGTCGACTCTCAGAAGTCGAGATCTAACAGTGGAAATAAGAAAACTGTTGAGAGCGTCCAAATTCATTATCCTTCTTTTTCATACATCAAGTTAAAAATGTAGTGTTTATGTTGTTTCGATATGAAATCAACAAAGTGCATAATAATAAAAGCAATAAATCGAAATTTTAGGTGAGGGGTACCCAACTACATTACCTTTAACCACCTCTCCCCTTTTTCTTCTTAAAGTTTCCTGTCCATCAGTGAACGTTGACAACGATCATGGCAAATTCTTTTACATTTTGGATGACATTGGGAGACTGTTTGGGTGTATAGATTTAATCAGCCTTTAATGTTTTTAAACCACGAGTATTTTTTCCTATCGACGGTTCGTTTCCCCCTACCCTTCTTTCTATTATTAACTTCAGGAACTTGTATTGTATATTGCGGAAAATGTGACAAAGGTAGGGAGATCCCTGTGTTTTGTAAATTTTATGAATTTCCTACTCTGCCCATACGTCTTAATTGCTTTGTGTTGGTTATATGTGAGGTCCATCATACTTAACAGTCGCCTCACTTGAAATAACACATTTCAAATGTTTTCAATATTAGTGTCCAAATTCAGCAACAAAAGCAGAATATTAGGCCTAATCAACCATCTTAACGTTAAAACGCAATTTTCTATAGACAATTTAGCGGAGGAACATGGACGCAGCATGTTTTAAGAATGCCACCTTTTTACTGTATATTCAATCCAATAGAATTAGTTTAGGCTACAGTAAACTGTCATTTGCGAATCAACAAGTCATCCCTACAATGACTAATGATGTGTAGGAATACTTCATGCTGTTTGTAAATACAACTCTATTAAACTTATTTAAAAAAAACACCATTCGTCATGTCCTGCAACAATGAAACTGACCCTAAATTTCACATACTTGCTCAACCGATAGTTATAAATCCTAATGTCGATTCTATCTCAGATGAATTTTCGGATTAATTCGTGATAAATACGTAAAACATATATACAAGTTTAATCTCCAAGGATCATTTGCCGTACCTTAAAAGTGAAAAGACAAAAGAGTAGTAGAAACAAAAATAATTGTTTAATTTTTGTAAGGGGAAATGATTACAAATTTAATGTAATTTCTCTATTATTTCTGTGATTAATTTGATGATCAAATATTTATTAGCTTTACCAAAAAACGTATTGATTGCAGCACTGTATCCCAGAAATACCTATAGGCACCCGGTTTTGGGTGTCACAGTGTTTTACGTAAGAGCGAGTGAAATAGCCTCTAAATGCCATCTACTGCAATTTACATTAAAGTTTCGTCAAGCAGTTTTCTTTAGTATCGTTGTATCAAATTATGATAAAGAAATTACTTTCTGAACGCCATCTAAAGTCGTTTGAAAGAAAAATTCGTCGGGTGCCACATAAACAAATTTTATTTCCTTATATACAGTTTAGTTCACCGGTTTTGTCGCTGGAGTCGCTGTTAAACATATAGTTATTCATATGAATTAGTTTTGTGGCACCATGGAACTTACAACACATTATGGCTACCACCTCGATCATGAAGGGCACGTAGACACGCGAGCTTCACCCGTCCGTCGTTTCTACAAATTAATTGTTATTGTTGTTTACATATTTCCGAAGCAGATGGGAAGCATAGTATTTAGATTTACGTTGAAGTATTTTCTCCGGGAACGTCCAAGGACTATTTATTTTTCTTTTGAATGCTTTTTAGATATGCCTCAACGCAAACCCACTGAATAATTTTTGTGGCAATATGTAAACAATGTAAAATTAATTAGTGTAGATTAAACAGTGTTTTCATTTTCTCCTACCATTGGACGTCATCAAAAAAATAAGGAACGAATAATCTCACGGTGTGTTAAAATAAAAATCTTTGTTTTGAAAAGAAATTTTGATAAACAGCTTTCTATTATTTTCACGATTATAGCATGGTTAGGTTGAAATACTGTGGGACTGAGGGGGAACAGTAGTATGAAAAGATATAATTCGCGAACAGGCTATTTAATTCTGATTATAGTAAAAGTATAAAAGAGTGAATGGTTAAAAATCAAAAAATCAAAAAAATAAAAATAAAAAGTAGGCCTTCAATAATATCATTTGAAACATTTTTAGGTAAATCAAATAATACGAATTAAATAAAATTGCTTAAGAATTGCTAGTAACTAGTAACGAGATCTTAAAACTTATTTGATTTACTTGCTGAAGTGGCAATTTGGTCTAATAGGAAAGTAAGTAATCAAAAGTGCTTATCCATAATTAGCCGCTTAGGTGAAATAGTTCACTGCTGCTGTTACAGCATTTGATTCCGATATCAGATCATTATATTATTTACCAATACTTTCGAATGAGAACGTATTAATCCAAATCCTATCCCAGTTTTTATTAAACAAATTTATGGTTGGCGTCGTACCTTGATCGCGGATTCTTTTACCATATTTGGTCAGCACTTTTGAAGACAGCAAGGTTTTGAGACTCGGTTCGCTACTGGAACACCCACGTCCTCAACAATTTAATACTTAGTTATACATGATTTTTTGTCAGCATATAACTTAAAAACCCTTCGAAGTTAATTGAGAAAACATATTGTAGACTATCGAGATTTAAACTATCGACCAATGTTTGAATCTCGTCAACTAAAAAAGAAATTCTAATACCGGAAAAATGTGATGTAGTCTTCAGGACTGCCGACAGAAAAGTTTAACCCAATATTTTTTGAATATACATTTTATACAGTGCATTATTTTGACTGGCATTTCACATTTATATACCAAAGACAAACGGACCGCTGTGGTTGGTACTTTACGTTGGCGAGTTGTGCATCTAGTTATTAACTTGGTTGATATAAAAACATAGACTTCAAAAACTGAAGACCGCTCTGTTTGGCTCACTTCTTCGGCGAACTAGTGCACTTGCCTATTACCCTGGGCGATAAAGTACACCTAGACACCAAGAACTCTGGTGTCCGAAGGGTTTATTTTTCCGTTCGAAATGCAATAACAATTAATTGGGGTTTTATTTTTTATTTTCAAAAGAATGCAAACCTTAAAAAATCTCGCAATTTTTCTGTTATTTACTTTTTCATTTCACAAACAATTGGTAGTGTAACTCCTATTAATTAGATGAATGTGACGTACCGAATTTTTCGATTTACTTGCATGTGCTTTATACAATATATTTATGTAAACTTCCTACGTAGGCCAAGAAATGTAGCAAAGAATTGGCCCCAGCATCGATATTTTGTACAGTAATATGGATCGGAAGTCAGTTGCTAGTATTCGGTTCGTAAAAGCGTCTACAAACTTTGTGACCATATATGATCAACGAGATATGAAAAATTTTACCGGTGAATAAGAAACGTTAATTTTTATAAGTGCATATATTTAGAAATAGAACATAGAAAGTTTTATCAACCGAATATAATCTTTCAATTATGGAGTACTTCATGATACTGACAAACCAAGAGTTATTATGTTAGATAAGCTAGGCCACTTATTTAGTGGAACAACCTACCAAACCTGGTGCGTGATTAGACTCCTCCCGTTAATTTTATTTGATGTCACAGAAAGTTATTCTTCAAACTATCGTAGGTAATAATTGTATAATAAAAGTAAACATTAAAACCATTTCAAAATCAAAGCAATTATTACTGATCATCAATTTACATACCTTCTAACCAACATTTATCATCAAATGCCCATTTCATGATACATTATTCATATATTGTGAGCATGTTTATATTTTTATAAATAAATTTCATAAACAAGATTCACACATTTTAAAAATACCACAACCAAATTACATAACTAAAAAAAATGACCTACCGAGAATTAAAACATACATACATGAAATCCAGTTATCTTACGGACAAAAAATTGAGTGTGGATTTATATCAGTTCAGTAAAAATATTACACAAGTAAAGATGTAGGTATTAACCAAACTGTTAGAAAAGTTTGGAACAATTTTGTTTCTAAAAATTTCTCTTTCCATATTAATCATTTATCGGTTTTTAACGATATAAGTACGATCGTTTTAATAGATGCGACACTTTTTTGTGTTTCATGAATATACAACAGTACAATTTGTTCACAACAAGCGCAGTTTTAAAGCTCAGAGAAATACTGTTTCGCAGTTAAACTTAATTTGCCTGAATTCCTTAATGTGCAAGAAAACCCTTAAAGTTTATGTGTCATATGGTGCATCTAAATATTTGATAGTACCGAAATATATATTTTATTAATTTCATTTTAATAAACAATGTAATTATTTCACGTATATATGTATTTATTTAATCCCTCCTCTCTTCAAGAATTAACTAAGGTGCGCCATTATCTATTCAATACTTTGTTTCTATATACCTGCGTTTGAGACCAAAACGGATTAAAAATACTAAATTTGTAAGTTACGTAACTCTCTATTATGTTGCTTTATGCTCAATATAGTGATAAATTTATTCTCAATTGAATTCCAGAACACTCGTAATTTAGCAAGAGACCTCAAAATTTTCTCAAATATTACACGATATAGCAGTTAAATTTTTTCTATGGTCGGAGATAAACTTGACAGAGTAACATGACTCATCAATAATGTTATATTTTCACTCGCGTAACAGATTGTTTACTCGTTTCCATTGCCTGAAAGATTTACTCAATAGTGGCAGCATCTAAAATAAAACATAATGAAGAAGGTTTTGAATGAGATTTCACTTCATTTTTCACAGCATCATGTAACGAAAATAATAAATATTTTATTTTACTCTACGCATTATTTGCTTCCAAATCTAAGTTGATAGTAGGTAGAATATTCCTTTTCGCTAAAACGACCGGTCCCCCCCCTCCCTGCATCGCCTTAAATGCTTAGTTTTTACGCCGTGAAACTAAAATGATTTTAAATTAAAACAACGTACTAATGGTCTCAGTTAATTTAACATTGTCATTTGTAAATTTATTTCATCTAGCGAAAAAGTTTATTATTTCTTGCGCATACTTTTTAATGTTAATCTGTTACCGTTTCGAAAACAAAAGGGACCCGTAATACTCGTCGCGTACACTCCAAGATCGTAACAATGGGAGCCCCAGGCTGGGATCGGACTGGATCGCCATTAATCATATGCATCTTGCGACAAAAAGTACCAGAAGTGATTCCGCAGCTAAACAACGAGGGGCGCTCGCCCTCAATTTATGGGGCCCTTTATTCCACCGATAGAGCATAACCTGTATAGCCAGACACGCCATCGTTAGGGGGTCGGAGTTGCTGGCAGACCCTGTTTCAGATCAGCATTGCATGATAAATGTCGCAGTCTTAACGAGAATGGGGATCCTTTAATCTAGAAGGGTCACGCGGGTCAACTCAATGCAGTTATTCCAGTGAAATATGTCGGAAGGTTTCAGATGTTGGGTTGAATATTATCCGTCAATGTTGGAGAGAGTGCTTGCTGCCCGGGCGGGAGGGGTCTCATGATTTTCAAATTATACAACGCATTTTTTAAGTTTTCGACTATTAATTGATGATTTGGGACTGCGAAAAATCCGCGAAAAGTCCAGCGAAAAATTAGAACGTCTGAAAATAACACTAGACACAATTATTAAGTATCCAACTCGCAGATGGCATTGAAGTTAACGGAAGAAATTTGAAAAAGTTTAAAATAAACGTCGTTATTAGCTCTCCTTTGGTGTTTAACTTCCGTTTTTCTTTTACTGTCTTAAATTTTTAACTTTTAGGTAAGATTGAAAAACGGTTCATATTATTTCAGTCACTGTCAAAGTAAGAACTGGAATAAATTTTAAAGTCTACAACACGGAAGACAAGTTTCAAATTTTTAATTTAATTAATAAAAGTGATATTGAAAGACTTGTCTTACTGCCTTCATGCAATATCAAAGTTGAAGAATGACACCTTTTAAAATGAACCAAATGGTTGATTTTTTGTCGTTAACTTTAATCTGAGTGGAAATTTTACCGAAGAAATTTAAAATATTTAGTGTAGTTTTAACTCTTAAGTTGCGTTGAAAGCCGTGTCTTAATTCAGTAATTTCTGGTTTGAGTAAGGAATAAAAAATGGAATTTCTCACTTTGAACTTAACTTTCTTATTTACTCCCAGTTAATTGACTAGGAGAAATAATTTCGACTGAGATAATTAGACGTATTTCACTGCTCTACTTCAACTTAAGGTACCAAGTTTATAACGGCTCGTCAGAGAGGTTGTTACTCAAAATTGACGCCAGGTTGGTAATCAGGATGCTAAGGACACGAATCGGAATGCTCAGGTGGCAGATATTAGAAGAATTACTCCCTCTAAAACTATAGATAGTTTGAACCCGGTGAATGACCATGGAAGTCCACGAAGACAATACATGATTTTCGTGGACTTATTCCATCTCTTTTACGGAAAACGGAGTATAACTAATATGTAGAAAAACATTTACATTACGGTGAACAAGAGGTTTAAACGAGTATATAGTGAGGTTACAAAAGCATATAGAGGTAAAACGATGGTCGACCAAGGTATAAAACGGAAAGCAAACCTGTTCTATAAAGTGCAAATTTAAACGAGAGGTTTACTATATAGAAAAATATGGTATATGTACATGTAAATTTAAAGACTGTTACAAAAGAATTTACTTTATACGTTACTTATAATTGGGTACTAATTCATTAACAATTTATATTTAATTGCGACATTGAATATTTTGTAGATAATTTTGTAATGTGGCAAATGAAAAGCGTAAAAACTTGAATTTCATACTAAGCAGTGAATGAACCCCAAAGGCTATTGCCTTTGCGGTTGCGAAAGGGACATCAGTCCCCCTTTTGCGAAATTTTGTCCATACGATATATTGAAGTGCATACGATATACAGAAAATGCATTAAAATACTAAAAAAATATTCTAAAAATACTAAAAATATAAATTCTATGGCTGCCTAATAATGATACAAATACATCATCCTCATCAATCACATGATTCTAAATTCAAATCGTTCGTATCGAAACGATATGATAGGAAAATCACCAACATTAAATGACCCCATGGAAGTAACCAACTACAAGAATTAGTATTTGGTGAAATAAAGGAAAACATCAAATTTACACGTAACTTTAAACAATAATGGGAAGCGTCTTTTACTGGCTTAGTTTGAAGTCAAAAGATTAATCAAAAAAGTTTAAAAATTAAAGCTTATCACTTTGACTTTATCTTTCAAATCTCAGATGACATTGGAAACAGTTTCTTACTGCATTCATGCGAATTTGAAGTTTGAATTGGAGGAGATATAAAAATTCGTGTTTATTCTTCACTCAATTTCTCTATATTTGACGCTGAGTTAATAAGTTTTGCAATCTAAATTAAACCTAAAGTAAAAAACGCTAAAAATTTTATAAACAAATTTAGTTTTAATATTTTAACTGTCAGCTAAGTTAGAAATGTTTAACCACTTCCGAGCCAGAACAAGAAATAGGGCAATTTTTGTTATTTTTGTGTTATAAAAACTTTCAAATCTTTATCTTGAATTGTACAGTCGAAGAAGTGGACAATTTCAAAATACCCGCTGATTATGGTAAATTAGTTAGTCTTTAATTCTGAGATATTTGTGGTGGTTCTACTTGCACGGGGAAGATGGTTATTCCCGCTTATTGCCTTATACCGCCAAATATTGTAAAACTGCCCACAGCTGATAAAATCGATTTCAATTGGTTCACCCAAAAAGTGTCGGGTCATTGTTATTTCTACACACCAAGAAATATGTCCTAAGTACCTCGAGTTTTTAAACTAATCTTTTAATTTGAATTGAAATAGGTACCTTAATAACGGCCCTAGTGGTATAATATTGTGTTTTGTAACAATTTGAACGATAACATCAATCAATTTTTTATTTGACAGAATGATGCTGGCTTTTTAACTCACCCATGGCCTTATTTCCGAAAATAAATTCTACAAAATCGGTAAACGCCAAGGAAAACATTGTAAAACAATCTGAGCTACTGAGGCCATACAGACTGCTATAAGTGCCATTTTGGAAATGGGAAAGAGAAAATGTGCCAGGGAGTTCTAAAGTTGTGTTGAAACCTTTAGAAGTTGTCAATTTATTTTTGATGCCAATATATATATTTGTTAGACGCCCTTATATGCTTGGTATCAACCACAACACAACCACTCTATGGAAATATTTCCCCATGTGCATTCATAATGTGCAAATGCCTCTCATTGATAAAACGTCAGAAAAATCTCATAAATATTTCAGAAATACTGAAGTTCAGTTTGTAAAATAATTCAATTGTACCGGTAAAATCTTGTTTTATCAGGTGTTTGTTTCAATTGCCCGACAATACCCGCCCTTCTCCTACTTAATAATTTAATTTTACGAAGTAGAGAAACTTCAAAGCTAAGTTTCGTTCATTTGCGTACTAACTTTCGATTTCTTGACGTATAGATTCTTCAAATCCATAGGTAAACCTTCCCCCACTCTTACATGTAAACAGTCCTCGCCTTTCCCCTGGCCCGTACCTAATCCTCGATATTTCACAGTCAGCATATATATTATTATATATTTTTTAAGTCGACGATTTCTTACAATTCCGCACAATGTTCAGTTCGAACGTTGATAGCATTATTAGAGTCGTTATTTTTCTGGAAGGAAAAGAGCGAAGCAAGTGTGCTGGGCCGTCGAGATAAGCCGTCCCCCTTTTCCTGCGGGAGCCGAAATATGAATTACGCACTTAGACCTTTGCACATACATATTTCAACATCGTCTCTTGCGAATGGGCTTTGTGTTATTTTATTGGAGAGGAGAGTGTGGAAGAACGACTCGCACACTGTTCCGGATTTACATGAGCAGGTTATGTCGCTCCATTAGCTGGTGTATTTCACAGAGTGGCGGATTGCATTTGTGCATTTTTCGTCCCCTCAGCCAGTGACGTGGAAAAAATTAATTTTTCAACTCCAAAACATTAAAATAACAATACTTCTACGTGTGAGTTTCATTTATGTAATATTTTCTTAGTGATTATGTATTATATTAGATTTGTATGCTACATGGTTCATTAGTCTGCTTATTAACCCATTTACAGTGCCTGTTGCTTACAGTTCCCTCAAAGGAATTCAAGTGTGAAAGAAAAGTTAATGAAGATGAGTTTTCCGTTATTTTTATGGTTAACAGCTACAATCTTCATGTCTCGTCTATCATTCCTGGTTTTGTCATGAATATGTCTCAATATTTTCAAATACATTTACAAGTGGCCTAACTCCAAAACAATTCTAAAGCAATGAAATATGTCGAAAATTATCTTAAAGAATCACGGCGATTTCTCAAAAAAATCAAAATAAGCAGCAACTTAATGGTGAAAATTCGACAATTCCAACAACGAACATATACAAAGTCAATTCTATCGAATCATGTTATTAAATAACGAAGAAAGTCAGAATCAGAGGAAAATACTAACTGGTAAATTGCTGCCATATTCACATGAGTCGGAGTTTAATGAAGATACCGAAACCGCCCGCTGAAAATGCTCATCACCGTAGCCATGTCACCGCTTACCCTCTGGCCAGACCCTCTGTCTAAACTGAAAGCCAGATATGCTTTTTTCTATCTCATGTTTTGTTCACTTAACTAAAAAGATACGTTTTTCCCACATGATTCTAGTTAGTAAACCATTTAATTCTCGTTTCTCCCCTAAGGAAATTAGTATCCCTTAATCATTAGACCTTCCTGTAAATTTGTATAGAATCCAAGTAAATGTGCTATTCACGTTTATTAAAGTACTTTTCGTTTCACCCCCACTTTCTTCCCTTTTTTTGAGCTACAACCCCTAAAACGTCTCTGCACCCTTCAGGCACCTTAGTTGCAATATTTGTGATTTCTTTTTGTTTTAAATAATATATCTCTACTCGATTTCTCAATCTGTCAAAATCACAGTCATGACAATTTGAAATTTACATTTGGCTTTAATAAAATGTAATACTTAAAATTTAACGAATGAACTATATATGCGGAACAACTGATTTCTTTCCTAATTTACCTTAGTTCTATAATGAAAGGAATAACTACTTTTCTTGTGTCTATAATATCACTTTCCGTAAGTGATTTTGCATTATCGAGCAGTTAACTCTAGTCTTATTGGCCAGATTTGAATAGCTAAAATGTCTTTTTTAATTTCTATTGACAGAACTATACGAACTAACACTTTACTAAATTTTCAAAAAAAAGTTATACAACTCGAGGCCGGTAGGCAACAGCCTAATGAAATGGCAGACACCTGACCGAAACAAGATACATCGTCATTCACTCTGCTGAAATGACCGAACACAAACTTCAAAGCGAAGCACCCATAGAACGCACCAGAGAATAATACTCGACATACGTGTCGAGGTTTACATAAATGCTCGTCCGTACAATGACGTTCAACATAAAGCCGAGCTTAACGTTAAACAGAGTTTAAAAAAACTGAAAGTTTAGCCGAACAGGCGCAATCGGCAATTATTTCTCGAGGTATAGTAAATTTGTTACGTCATCCGTGATTACTTCAGGATTTTACGTTGCTATTTTCGTCACCCAATTTCAAATTACCTTTGTTCTTATCAATGGCGCCCTAAGAGTAAATTTTTCTTTTCAATTTATCAAAATTGAAACGCGCGAGGCTGTCACCAGAATCTTGATAAATAGAAAGAAGGATAAATAGATACGTCGCTGGTCTGTCAATAAATGAAAATGCATCAATGTTTCGCCATAACGATATGATGCGTTCCTGATTGTAATTGATGGTGTTGAGCCGATGAATTTAATCATTTTTGGCGTAACAGATGACGAATCATTGGGAGAGTTTAGTGGAATTACCGTTAAAATCCACGCACGTCGGAAACGTTTTGTTGCTCATTTACGAGGTAACAACAGTAACGCTTAACCTAAGATGTTGATAGTCTGGAATTCAGCGTAATTTTTGAAAAGCGATCACAAACAAGTTTCTGTACCCATAAATGTCCACACCTCATTCTGGGCACATCTTATTTATTTATTTAAAACCGTCACCACCTTGGGTTTGTGTATAATATTATCGAAACCTTTATAAAATTAAACACACTTTCAGATTCATAAGATCACCTAACAAGATTACAATGCCTAGTGAATAGACACTATATGAAATTTGTTGTCAATTAAAATGCAATCCTTGTACAGTCTAAATTACACCTTTTGATTTATGTAGTTTCACCGTGTAAATTGACTGATAAACGGTGACAAACCTTCAGTTATTTTGTGAGGTGTGTTTTGTGAGTGAAGCTAATAATTGTGATGTATTAGCTGAAAGTGCTTATGTGTTTATGATTTCCAGTTTAAAATCTATGAACAAAGAAGAAGTGTAGACTTTGCATAGAAATAATGTCTTTCCCTGTGTCACGGCTGCGTGAGGGTAACGGGTTGGTAGCCCCGGCTCGTGACAATAATATGACTGTTACAATGTTTAACATGTTGTACCTTTTGTCAGAATAATTCTGATTAGCTTACATCACACATTGTTTGGTGTTATTGGGGGAGGGGGCGTTTCCAATTACCATGCCCACAAAAAAGCCCTGTCAGTATTTAGCAATCCACCAGAACTAAACATTTTGTACAATTATCTTGCATATTCAGGCATACCTTCATATTTTATAACTAGTACAGAACATACTCTACAACAAGAAAGAGATTGTTGGTCGAATGAATCATATAAACAAATTATTTATCCCAGATTAACTGATAACAGAATTATTCTCATGAAATAACATCATTTCAAGCTTTAAAACCTATATATACGCCTGTGAAAATAGACAAGTTTGAAAACATGGTTTCAACTTATTTTGAAAATTAATTCAATTTATTCTTAAAAGCTTTGTGTCGAGAGAAAAAATTTTAAGATAGTATTTAATGTTTTTAATGACACTGAGAGAGTACGTCTAATTTTATAAACTTTTCGCCATTGTGGGATGCGGCTGATGTCAAAATAATTTTAGAGTGGCAGAGTTTACGAAAAGTGTCTCAAGAATGACCTTTACTTCCCAGCATATCTATATTACTTCTTTTGCGAGTTCGTACAATAGCTTCATTCTTCGATAGAATTAAGAAATGGGGTTGGTTTTACAAATGAAACGCATTTTTCGATTGGGCATAGTAGAGAGGCTTTGCTTGAAATGTCGAATTACTGCTTGACGATAAAAGGTTTAATATTTTTGTGGTATCTGGTCGCTTAGAGGATCGTTTCGCTTAGTACTGATAAGTTTTAGGGTCACAGTGACTTGTACCTGTTTGACACATTTTTGTTTCTGAAAAAAATTAAAGATGCGGTGGTACTAATTTGAAGTCAAATAGCAATGATGATATTTCATTTGATTTTCAAAATCCATGAAATATTTTTGGTGTTACCATTGATAAAGAGACCTAATCAATGAAAACATACCTGATAATTTGATAAGTAATAGAATACGATTCGTACGACTCCGTTTATAACGACCAACCGCTTTTATCGACATAGATACAAACTGAAGTTTGGCTTTATATAAGTACGACTGTACAAGTATATGCGTTTAATACCCCTTGTTAAAGCGACAAACCGTTTTGAGGGACCTAATTTTGTCATAGGAACTAAAAATTGTCCTGGACTTAGTTAGTTGACGGAGAGAAGTTTGACTCTGTTGCAAACACCATGATGTCACTAATAAATAAGTCGCTATTGTTTTTACAATATTCACGAAACCTATTGTTGTGTTATTGAAAATTGTAGGTTGAGAATTTGTTTTAAATAAAATTTGTAAACTGTGAAATATAGTACTTAATAATTTTTAAAAAAGTCAGGTTTTAAGTGAATTGACAATTTCAAAGCAATTTCACCCTACTTTAATTTCAATTTAAAGTTCATTTTATGCGTATTATTCAAAATATTGTTGCAGTGTTTTGTATTATTTTTTTAATTCCTGTTAGTTAGAGTTAGCTGTGTGTTAGATTTACTTTCACCTGAGTATGCCTACCAACACTCACACGGCGGTATATCGCCTCATTAGCATCAGCCGTAATAGAAGTGATCATAAACCTATCAAGTGAGGTGTCGTTGTAAAGAGCATAAATATGCGCTATTGGCTCTATTTTATTTTGTGACAAATGCCATTCGATTCGACTATTGATGCAATTATTTAAACAGTTTGCACTTAAAAACAAAATGCTAAATTCAAACCTTTTGTGTAGCGCCGCTGCTGAGACACGTGAAAATTATTACTACGTTCGTTTTATTGTTATTTACGTCCTCTATCTTACGAAATAAGAATGAAATAATGACATGTAGTCTTCGAGAATGATCTAGTATTAACCAAATATCTTTCATTGCTTACAAAAAATAACAACTTTTAGCGGAAATTTCATTGTAAAAATTTTGACATCACACATGATTAAGGATTATGCAGTACTGACAAACTGAGAAATTTTCGCAGAGGGAAAGTGGACAGCTCGTCAAAACGAAGCCACCTACGAAAATTTCGTCCATTAGTAATCACAATTTTATAGATACACTGGAGAACTGACACTTAAGTTTACTTAGAGAAAGGAACAAATCACATGCTCCAATAATTTGTTTATTAATTGTAACCATACAATTACTAGTATGAGTTGCGCATTAGTTCATAAAAATATTTCAATCACCATCCCTTAACTATTTTTTTATTTTGTGTTCATTTGGTAATGTTTGTAGACATAAATAAATTGTGTTTTTGACTAACTTAGTTTTTGTATCTATGCCAAAAATTTCTGTTGTCAGTTTCACGTAAGAGTGGTTGATATCTGAATATCAAAATTCAAATTGCTTTATCGAAATAAATTCGGGTTTTATGAGACAGTTCAAATTTCCAGATTCTCGTACGTCTTCGTGTTTATTAATTCTATGTGGATCCTCCCCACCGAATATTCCGTGTACGCAATTCTTTTTCAGTGTTCTAAAATTTCAACGAGATCCAGAACTTTCATCGCAGACAGCGAGCGAGTTACAGGTTGTACGATGTTATAAAGAGGCCATATTGTGCTGTCAGCTTTTGTGAGCCGGCATGTCTTGCGGACTTGCCGATGCAGAAATGAAACCAATTAGATATTTTGCTTTAGGGTACACGGTTCAGTAAGTATTTGGAAACCTACGAGCACTTTGCTGTCGGGAGAGATATTTTGTGTTTTCGGTGCGGGAGAGGGTCGCCGAAGGGTGGAAAACGGGAGAACGATGGGATGGGAGCTTTTCGATAATTATCGTGGCTGAAAGTCGATACTATACTATTAGGTTAGGTTTTGCGCAACAACACAGGTAATTAGTTGCCTACTTCTACGGTGTTAGCAAAGGTCAAGGTGACAGTTAGGATTGTGGAAGACAATAGGGACTAACGAAGGGGTCGAATAATAATTGCAATTATATCAAATCTTGAGACATTCGGATAAAAGCAATAGTAGTCTACAAAAATACGGTAATACAAACTAGTATAACTCCACAAAGTTAACTGGAATTGGCAAGGTATAACACAACGATTATTCAATCAAATAGCTTTTTAGAGGCATAGCTTTTTTATCGCGGGCCTCACTCGGGCGTATGAACACCAAAAAAATGAACGAGCCAAACGACACAAACTAGCGGGAACGCACGTCGCATCGGTGTCGCTCTACGTATATACGTGTACATATACACGTATATATACTATATATATGTATACATCGTGTATCATGTAGTTATAAGGTCACATCTGGCCCCACCCTCCGTCCCACACACATAAAGCTCCACTATCACATACTTTAATCGCATGGTACACGCAGATACCTGCGTATTATTAATAACTATAAACTTACTGATACCGATACGGTTCGCTGTAGCATTGTAGACACGTGCTTTCTTAGAATTGATGTAAATGTCAGCTATACAATTTTACTTAACATTGATAAATTTACATTACCTCATGCTTTTTCCACACATTTATTCGATCCACTTGTAGTTCAGTGCGTTAAAAAAGGCATTCTTTTCCTATGGACTGTTGGCAGAGTGTTTCATTTCGTTTTATAGTTATTACCTTTTGTCTGTCCCCACCTTCTGCGCTCGGATTTATAGACACATACAACTTCCGTGAATATGCACACATTCATGCAGAAATTTCAGCCACATACACATTTAACACATTAGGATGCCGCAATAAATGCATATTTCTTTAAAAATGAACAACTTCAAAACTTCTTCAAATCAAATTCGATTATCTTTTACAAAATTTCTGACAAATTTTGACAAATTCGTTCACTAGTTGACTAGGTAACACTGGCACCTAAAAAAATCTTGAAAAGGTAAAAGACGCAAAATCCTAATTTAAATAGGAAAAGTTATATCGACCTTTAACAACCGATATTACTAATTAATCTTGAGTTAAATATTTTTTTCACTAACCAATACCCTATTTATTTACAAAAAAAAGGGTTTTAGAATTTCATGTATTGTCAGCAGTGCAAGTGGTGCAAACTTGGTGGTGCACTATTTATAAAATAAAATTAGGGTTCTGATTTTATATTCTAATGCGACGTTTACACGCCTAGTTGCTTGTAGTATTAGAATTGCCACCACATGTATTGACTAATTACTTGACATGTTATTTATAAGGGACAAGTAGGCTTATTAAGCGACATGTCATTATCCCTACCACAATTTTACTAAACAATTGCCACTTGCCGGGTCGTGTAAACCATACCACTGAGGGTTTAGCAACGAGTTAAGCATGAACTATGGCGGCGATTTAAATGGTAGTACCACTTAAGAGGTTCCATAAGTGATCAATAGTATTCCCAAGGTTGACAAAAGCCTATTAATGCAAATAATATTCGTCTAGGAGCGGATCGAAGCGAATCTATATTGATGGATAACGATTTAATATAACGTCCAACGGTGACACACCACAGATAGAAAATTATATTCTGCCAACGCTGAAGGACAGTTTCCATCAGTTGTTTATGACATCGCAACGGAGAACACGGCTGTTCCACCGAACTCCCCTTCTAGTGATCATGAATCAGTTATAATTCGGATAATTATGGATTGGTTATAGCATTATTATATTTCTTCGGAATTTTGGCATGTAAAGTTGGATCATTATTTTAAGAGAAACAAAAAAGCAATTGAAAAGCAGAAATTGTTCCTTCTTTGAATTCTTTGAAACAATATAAAGCAGACATGTCTTTCGCACTATCTTCAACAAGCACTATAAATATATCGAAACTATGAAACAGACAGATGTAACAAAGAAAAATATCCTACAATTCAACGCTTGGAATTATAATTATCTGACATGTACTAAAGGTTAATTGGAGATAGCAGAAACTTAAAATTGAATGCTAAATATAAAAATTTCATGTTTTATTTGAAACAAACCAATTTATTTTTATCAAAACAGCCTGCATTCTTCAATGAATTTTCAAAAAGTTGTCAGTAATTTATTTTACTTCAAGTCCCGAATAAAAAAAAATTGATCAAGAAAAGCTGAATATTCTCTCATAAAAAAAATAAATGAATTCGAACTTGTATCTATATTTCTTAACTGATAGCAGCATAATTGAATCAGTGATTATAAATTTATTCATAAATAAGGAGTGCGTAAACGATTGGTTAATTTTCGTATCCTCCAATGAACCATGTAAATTTGCTACCACCAATTTGCCCATTTGAGTAAAATATGCGAAATATGCCAAAGAAAATATTTTTTCCGCTCATGGCAGGAGCAGATTTTGACAGATATTAATATATATTGATAGACAGGAGCATAATGATTTCTTTTTAACAATACTACTTTCCACGTTTTAATCGGTAATCTTTCATTGTTCATCCACTCATGTGGCCAGAAATGCCAGAAAAGTTTTTTCTCTATAGTACCTGTTAATGTGATTTCTATTTTCATCATTTATTTATTCTCTCTGCTCTTACATGATCTTGACGTGAAAGTCTGCAGCATCTCCACCAAAAATTATTTTCTATAGCATTTACTCGGTTTTACATTTTTTATATATTTATTGTCCAGATTTCTGAGTCATATGTGATTGTACTCTCCCCCAGTGTTTTAAATACTAGTTTTTTGTATCTCGAATGCCCTTATCCCGTTCATATAATCAGTTCTTTCTGTATTCATTTCCAGATCTTACTTATTATATTCTTCCACGAGTTTTCGAAGCATATATTTATCATCTTCTACATCTTCTGCTTGAACAACCTGGTCGTCAACAAATAATAAGTTTAGGTTAGGTTAGGTTAGGTTAGGTTGGGTTAGGTTAGATTACCTACATACTTTTCCAGTTTGTACCCCATTTTTTTACATTTTTGGACCTTTGCTTCAGAGCCGAGTTTATATAAATTTTGAAGAGTGTGGGGGATAATCAGCATCCTTCTTTCAGACCTTTGTTAACTTGAAAAAATTATCCACATTTATTGGATAAACGGATTAAGGTATAAATTATAATACTTTCATGGTAATTTAAGGTTTATTTTCTTTTTTACATTCAGTCCGATGTACCCGTGCCACCTGTGGAAATAGTCCAGCTTACTAACAATAGCTTATAAGCGGAGCCCATTGCTCGTTAGTAGTAAAAATTATTACTTTTGTTTCCTAATCAAGATTAGGTAAGTTTATGTGATTGTTAACACGTCACTTTACACTTTTAAAGACCATTACGTATTTTTAATAATTGAACCTTCTTAGTTTAGTTATAAAGCTGATGTAAATTTAATTTCATAAACATTTGTTCGTTTCGAACAGAGCAACACGGTTTTTAGCCATAACGATTATTTTTAGAGTAGTGTTCAGGACTGCTTTCTGATATGAATAATCCTATTGATACAATACTTGATACAGTTTGTTATACTTTGAATATTCATCAGTCGCTGTCCAGAGTTTATTCAATTGAACTCTAATGTGAAAAAAATTGACTACCAAAGAAGAAAATAAAACATACGCTATCAAATTAGTAACTATGTTTTAAATTTAAAAAAAAAATACAAAACTCGTATTACGAACTCCAAATGAGAAATTATAATAATGACTACTAAACGAGCAACTAGTGTAGCTGGCTTTAGTTAATAAAAAAATATGTTTTTTGACAAAAATATTTATTACCGTAACCGGTCTATCAACCCTATATGCATTGTAAAAAATTCTATTATTTTGAAAATAATCCGGCGCAAATATACTAATATTAACAAAATTAACATAAGAAGATATCGGTTGAGGTATTCCGGTAGCTTGGACAATTAAGACAATTGTTCGATCGTGTAGATCATTCGTGGTGATAAGGAAAGGTGAGTGGTCATTGTGCAAACACCGCAACGAGCGAATAATACGCCGAATATATTCGTAGTAGAAGAGGATCGCGGTTTTAGCGACGATAAAACAGAGGAACTTTGTTATTGACCCTCGGTTTAGTTTCCCATGTGAAATATAGATATTCCAGGGCCGAGAGGACAGAGGACGCAGAAATGATGGAGGGAGAGATGGAGAGAAGTAGTCCCGAAATACCGGATGAGAAGTTAATATTTGTCCACTATCGACCATCTCCTCTCAATTATTCCGAGTTGCCGGAGACCAGGGCTGCTTATAGTTACAGGGCGGACTTTGTCCGAAGAGGACATATATATATATATATATATATATATATATATATATATATATATTGGCCATTTGCGCACCACAATCGAGGATTATCGTTAACTTTATGGTAACTTCTAAATCCTAGTTTTCTCTATAAGAGGATTGCGTCGAATTTGATTTCTAAATGAAATAATGGGTAAAAGAATTCGCCCCTCATTAATGAGATGATGATTTACTTACGTCCGATTTATAATGATGTATTTTTGTTATTGAAACCTTCCTTCTTTAAGAGGACCAATTCTTTTTTTATTACACATTGATGAATGGAACAAAACAACATTTCGTTTC
Organism: Cryptocephalus primarius; assembly: GCA_963576515.1. Taxonomy (NCBI): domain Eukaryota; kingdom Metazoa; phylum Arthropoda; class Insecta; order Coleoptera; family Chrysomelidae; genus Cryptocephalus; species Cryptocephalus primarius. The sequence goes on from OY754939.1 coordinate 3,927,317, forward strand.
TCTTGGAGATATTGGGAAGCAAATTTATTTATATATGTATAGAATTTATTTACTTCCCTGATAATCATATTAAAATTTATTTAAACAATAGGTTTATTCATAAGTAGTTATTTCACCTAATTAAATAGAAAAAATATCTTCTCAACGCTTTTAACATCAACATGCCAACATAGATTTGGAATATTCTTTTCAATATAGCGATTTTTAAATAACTTTCTAATATTTTCTAATTTCTGTAGTCCAAAATATCTTCCAACACCAAATTTTTCATTATAGAACATAATGATTATTTTTCTTAAAATTGAAGCAGGTATAAGTTCATGACGTTATTTTTAAAAATTTTGCGTTTGGTTTTATTAAATTTTATTTATTCCTTTTTGAAATATTCGACACAAACTGCTTTTGGTAGTAATTTTTGGTGGAAACTAAGAGAATATGATCAGCAAACAAACGTGGTCCTATTTTTTTATCCGATAAAAATAAAATAATTTGTTTTTCTTATCCAGTAAGATGTCTCTGCTTCGTCCATTTGTACTTTGAAATGTATAGATACGTGGGAGATTTAGGCTTCTAGGGAAAGTTTTGTTTCTATGCGCGCAATTGACCCACGGCCTCGTATATGTACACGAGGATAAAACAAAAGAGCGTGCGGCGATAGCGTCACGTCCGGCGCAATCGCCGACGGACGTGTGCGGTCGTTCCGGACACGGCATGCGGTCCGACGGACACGTTCCGTTTTAATTCCGGCCCCCTCTTCTTCTGAAAGAGTCCCCTAACCCCTCATGGCCGCCCCTCTTCACGGTCGCCCCCTCGACTACTATTTATCTCACTTACATGCTCCCCCAGGTACCCCCAGAAATAAAAGGAGGCCGACGATGAGGGAGGGAAAGGGCTTAATTGAATGTGAGGGCGAAAGACTGTAACAACCTGTCGTAATCTCGTCCCATCCGTGTACGGCTGGACGTAATTCGATTGATGTACTGGGTGTTCAGAGATTTGAAGTTGAACGTGAAACCAGCCCGTGAATGAACGTTGAGTTTCGTTTTTCATCCAGTCTGATTGATAAATTGGGTTTATGGAACTGTTTCTAAGCTTTGTACCAAGCAACACTACAAACACTCGAACATAGAATTTCAGAATAGGTCAGGTACCTGTCATACACCGTACCAATCTAGACGTTTGGGCCATGGATCAACTACAGATTGCTGGGCTCAAAATAAGACTTTTTATCTAAATTCACTTGTATATGAATGTCTTGCATTTGCTCTGAATATGGTTTCAAAGTGAGTATGGAAATTTAATAGAAGAAATTAATGAACAAAAAAAAAAAGAAAATTTAATAAAAACAACTAACAAATGAAATAACTGTATATACAGAGTGTCCCGTTTATGAGCCTAAAATATGATGATTAAGTGCTCATGCTTAAGTTGCACCCCTGTAAAGTTACGAACATTCAAGAACATTCAAAAAACATATCTTTCCAATCAGCAAATCTAGACGTGTTAAATTTGGTAGATCACTTAGGTGAAATACAAAGAAATATCGGCCGGTAGTCTCCAGTTTCCAGTATTGTATCAAATTTTTCGAAGCGCTTATTTTTGGTGTTCGTGGAACGTGAGACTGGGTAGACTTTTAAAGGTTTTGTTACATATAACATTTTGAGAGATGACTTGCTATTTTTAATACGCTATTAAGTATTAAAAAGACATCTACCGAACGTAATTTTGCAATGGGAAAATTTCTCCCGCGAAGGCAAGGTTTTTGCCTTGTCTCTTACAATTTTTTCTACAATTACAATAATTATATCGTCGTATAATTGAAGTTCATGACGCAAAGGAACAATTAAGGCATAAACACGAGTGACGGATCCCTTTTTATATCGTAGTATGGAGAAGATATGACTGACCGCATAAACAAAGCTTATGGAACAGGAAATCATCCGATGCCCCTATTCACATTTCTTGCCAGAGGTTTGAAATTAATAGATTTTGTTTCATTTGGTTCTCGGTATATAATACTTTCTGAAAAATTAGACATTTATAACACGTTATCTAAAACTTCATAATGGTGACGCGTCGGCCACAGGAGCACGCCGCATATAAAATTTTCGAATCTTTGGCGAATAAGTTCGGATTACGCCAATTCGTATTCCGTAACTTGGTAAATCATTGTATAGTAGTTAGTATTTATTAATTTGTGGAAAAGAACACAAATAAAAATTGGAGGGATTCTATGTATTGGACACTACTAGAGGCATCTAAGTACGAGAGTTTCTCTCTACTAATTAGTAGATTAATATTAATTGTATGTATGATTCTCGCTGTGGCAAGAAAAAGGTGTTTAGTGATAAACTTTCGAGTTTATATGGATTTCGATGAAACACACACAAATCTGGAATTTACAAAGACATGGAAGACATGGAACACCCACAAATCTGGAATTTACAAAGACTTTTTCTTTATAAAGACACTTTCAGATACACTTTTTCCGACAATTGGTCGTTATTTCTGGATCTTTCTGGATCATACGAAGAAATAGCCGTGCATAAATTTTGTATCGATCATAACGCCTCCTGGGGAAGTTTCTTTTCAGACCTAACATTAGCATCTCCACGATACGGAATAAAAATTCTACTTGTACGTGACCCAGATTGATATCTTCATAGTACGTGCGCCTCTGGGTCAATCACCCCCGAGTGCACCCCTCGGGAAGCATCAGCGCGTGAAGCGAACGACAGGGGATTCGTCGGAGATTCGACCCTATACGGAGACACTGAAGAGACCCTTTCGCCCTGCGGCCAGGGAAGTTAGTGTAATAGAGTGGTAATAAGGAGGATTCTTCTCCTATATGGTCACGTTCGGCGACACTCCCCAACTTTTTTGTTTAATTCGTTCTCGTCCGTGTGGTTGCCGATTCTGATTCATGTGGTAAACTTTACGTGCAGCTTGTGAGAGTCGCTAATGTCCAATGACTCGCATTAGTTGAATAACACACACTGCGTCAAAATGTTAGCCAAAAATTGGGTGTAGGTTATGGGTAATTATAGGCATCACCCCTGGAGCGATCCTGTCAATTGAGATTGAATTTTTTGAGAGTTACAGTTTGATATTAGGTGTAACTAGATATTTTCTCATCTTTCTCGATTTTTTAGTATAGAGTAAATACCACATGCAGCGATACTGGTCGTGGTAACGTTTGACCGTTCTTGAAATTATCTTTCCACTCAAAGAAGGTATGCTAAACTTCATATTTTTGCACCTTCACCGAACGGGTTATCCAGGTTAGAAATATGTGGCGAGAGACGGGTTGAAATTAGGTTGGGAAGACATTTTTAGAGCACTATTTACTGGTTGTTCATATCTATTTAATAATATTGGTGTCCGATTCAATATTCCCTTTATTGAAGGAAAAGGTAAGTTATGACCTTTGCCGGATTTAATCGAAAGTAGTGCAAATAGTACTTGCCTCATTTTTTTCGCTACCGATATGTATTGCACAGATTATCAATTTAGTGAGATAAGGTTGACTAAAATTTGTCTTGCGTTTGTACCACCAAATACTATTTTTTATACTTTTTTCTTTCTCGTATTTTTTTTGTTTTTGATGCTTATATTTATTATAAAAAAAGAATCACCTTTTAATATCATAATATTTTCATGTTATTTCTGTCTCGAAACTTTTCCAAAGATCCAATGTGCGGTTTCTATTGTCATTTAATCCACGTTTTATTGACAAAAAACTTGTTATTTCTATCACTAAGTCCAACTCTTGAAGATGTAAATTTTGAAATATATCGCTAATAACTTTTGACGGTAAATAATGTGCTCGAGCTTTTTTTCTTGACATTGACCTAACATTCTTTTCTTTCTGTTACTGCAACACTAATTTTTCAAATATGACCCACCTACTTAATTATTTTTGAATTGTCCCTTACTAAGTTACCCCTACATTTTTCAGATTTTTCGATGCTGCAGTTCAAAGTGCTTCAGCACAACGTTTCAGGAATTACAATGAATTTTCCATACAGATATTTATTTATGTAAAACCAGTAAAAGGTCAAATAGGTGAATTCAGATACAAAATGGAAGAGCTACGTTTCTGGAAACATCAGAACAGTGTAAGTTGTTTAATTTCGGATTAGAACATAATCCAGCAAAACTCAAAACAGATCATACCTTCCGTGGTATTTGAGTCGAGAATAACTAGCTACGTTGCTACAATTTTGCAGTTCTGTAGTATAACAACCCTACGTTTGGTGACATGAAATTTAGACTCTAACACTCCGATATCCATTCAACGAAATTATCATAAATTTACTGTAGAAAATCTAGAGTATTGCTTATTGTACCATAAAACTTCTCGATAGTCGCAGAACACTAAAGTTACCTCTTTGAGAACGATATATACTTTACCCTCACTCAGTTTGCAATGATAAATCATCGCTTTATAACTTCTTCAAGAGAGCCGGCTTGGTAAGTGTACCCTATGAAACTTCTTTGGACGAATTAGTAATTATCCTAAAAATCTATATACTCCTTTAGTCGATGAAATGTTATGAAAGTGGCTTTACTGTGATAAATTTATTAGTTTCCCATATATTTTATTGTCCAACAAAAACCAACGAGGAGGTGTGAGTACCCTTTGCCAGGTTATAGATAGGAATGGGAGTGTTGAGCGCAGGATTAAGATCAGAAGTGGAAAAATAATTAAAATGACTTCAGGGAGATCATGAGTCAATGTTCACGTTTAATCAACCGCGTTGTTTATATCAATAATTAGAGAATACGGATGGCGTAACATGATATCGGTGTTCTATGGAGATGACGTCACAGACAGGATTTTTCCATATCTTGGTGTTAGATATGTCGTTATATACGTCACGCATATTTACTAACACCATGTTATAGATCGTTGGAAAAATTGCATTCGTTTTATTTGGCAAACCAAGTCAAACAAAGTCAAAATGATCTTCATGGTAACCTGTAAAACATTGCTTGATATTTTGCGTCGAAAGAAGTAACGCCTCGTGAACAAAGCTGTTTCATTCTCCGCGTGAGTTTTAGTTCCCCTTTTGAAACTATCGTTTTTAAAAACTTAACTATATTACTAATACATTAATTAAAGATTTAATATACAATATGAATTGCGAAGGACCGACGTTGACAAACTGATGACTCGGGACTGACTGCCTATTGTTCTGCTGCGTGTTGTTTTTAGAGGATTTATTTGCTGACTCGGTGGTTTACTCTTCTTTATATTGTAGCGGTTTCTTATACAAACAGATTTAGTTCTTCCGAAATTACAACAGTCTTTACACACAGAGATTTTGTACTACACTGACGTCAGTATTCACAATTCACAATTACATAAATAACTCTTGTTTTCCCATAACAACGACCTATACGGGGCATTCGCTACACTATCCCTCCCCGTCTTCAGGGTCGCCCTCGACCCTCGGACGATCTACTTCCACAGCAGTCCATATCAGCGAACTGCTACTGCTACGGGTACTGCTACAGCTACTGCTACTGCAACTGCTACTGTTCCTGCTTCGGCTACGGCTACTGCTACGGTTACGGCTACTGCTACTGCTGCTACTACTGCTACTGCTACGGCTTCTCCCCTTCTTCAGAGATTCCGCCTGATCCTTGCCAAATCCATTTGATTAACTCCATTGAGCGGGTTAGACTGCAAATCTTGTACAAAAATTAATCAGCAGCAAATCGAAATCAAGCAGGCCAATCCTCTTTCTGACCATGAAAGACACCAGGGATGACCAATCCCATCCAATGCTCCAGGTAGAAGAGGGACCTGTTTCTTGAAATCCTTCGCTACTCCTGCAGTTACTGAAATCCCCAGCAACTGCTTCATGGTTCCAGACGCACAACCCAGTGGTCAACCATCACCAATTCTTGTACTAAAGATGAACAGCGCCCGTCTCCCAATATGAGTTACAAATGTGGGTGTAGCACTCAAACGGGCCACGCGCGCCAGCCGCACGCAGTCAATCCATTCGAGTGTTATCCTAAATCTAACTTAGCTGTAAGTCCTGTGGAATCTCGAGTCGCGCCAGCCGCTCAACAACTCCATAACGCCGCACAGACTGCACTCCTCGCCTCTCCGCCGCGTGCCATCGCCATCACTTCTGTACGCCATCCCAGGTCCACCAAAATTTTTCCGCTACTTCGGTTCACCAAATCCCGGACGAGCCCCCAAATTTGTAGCGGTTTCTTATACAAACAGATTTAGTTCTTCCGAAATTACAACAGTCTTTATAAACAGAGATTTTGTACTACACTGACGTCAGTATTCACAATTCACAATTACATAAATAACTCTTGTTTTCCCATAACAACGACCTATACGGGGCATTCGCTACACTATTAATCCTCGGTTTTTAGTTGATATAACTCGTGCAAAAGAATTGCTCGTTTCCCCCTAGAACAAATAGTTTTCAAAGCTCAATTTTTAGATTCATCTAGTTTCTGAACTAGGCCGTGGGTGTTAAGCCATATTTCGTCCAAATAAATATCGTTCCTAGAATTTTCCCGAAATACCGAAATTTTTCAGAAATAATCTTGCCGCTTTTCCACGATATTCGATTCCATGTGATGCATCCATAGGTCTAAATTTTTAAACCGAATTCTAATAAAATTTTATGAGTAGGTAATGATATATATCGAGAGTGTTGCAATTGAGATTGAATAATTTATAGGGTGGGAATTTTATTTTCTCTATACGATTCATAAATCTTTTGTCGAATAACATCCGGATACTTGTACGATAATTTTTAATACGTTTCCTCTTTAAAGAGTAATCAACAATATCGTCTCGCATAATGATGGATTAATCGTGAAAATTGGAAAATTTGTCAATTTACCTCTTCGATGAACAGCATGTTCTCTTATGCAGATTTTTATTTTTTAAAGAACTATAACTATTTAAAACTACTCTTTGAGTTTCCATAGGCAAATCTTTTATCCAAAATTCCAAAATTTGTAGCTTGTCTTCTTCCAAATTCGGTTGTTGGACAACCAACAAATGAAGAACTCGAGCTTCACCAACCGGTTGCGGTGGTAAATCAAAAGGTCATGTCAATTTAAGAATCAAACAATACAGCATATAATACATGATGGTAATTCCACATTGTAGGTTTTATGTTTTGAAAATTTATGTAAGTATTTGTTGTTCGGAAAGTTTATACCAAGGAATTTAATATTAGAATACAATTTGAAAACATAGTAGTACAAACAATAAGTTACAATTATTAAATAATATCGTTTCTGATAAACCAAAATATTCAAAGCTCCGTAAGCATCAATTCAGATAGTAATCTGATAATAATGATGATGATAATCGAGAATCATCTCGATAGTAACAGAATTCAAAAGTCGTTTACTATCGAGTAAGATGTATAATCTGTGGCGATTTTAGAGTATTATGGAAAAACTTGCTGGATTCTGCATGTTCGAGACAAACTAATGGTTTAAAGGTAAGAAGTTAAGAAATGTGTTACTGTGTTTGAAGTTAAGAGACTATTGTATTGTATTGTATTGTACTTGATATATACCAGTAATAAGATTAATTTCAGATTACATAACCGATACATCATTTTCGCTTTCAAAACTTTCAAGAGAAAGATTTATATCGCGACCTGTTTAATTAATGTATGGTACGAATGTTGAATTCAATAAGCCTTAAATTCGTTCGCCCCCCTCCAGTTTTGCCGCATCGATAATTCTACAACCCAAAAAGGCTAATATTTCTCAATTTAATTCCGGTTTTACAACTTTCTGTATAAAAGAGATTCCGTTTTATGAATTTCCGTTCGCCTTGTGCACCTCCTCCCCTTCGCTGCCACTCTCGCCGCCCCACATCCTTTCCCCTCTCCCAGATACATTTTAAAAAGCCGTACTCTGTTCGCTCAATATTTCCAATATTCCTGAAGAATTTAATATTTTCCAATTTCGGTAGTTACCTCCTCATGAAAACGGGATTGTTGCCTCGTAAACAAGTTTTTGTGATGCGCTCCGGCTCGAATTTTCAACTTTATAAAAGCCCTGTGTACAACTGTTGATAAAACGGCGACGAATGCGAAATATATGCTACTGATCGGCATTTATTGGGGGAAGTGGGCGGCTAAAAAATCTGCCATAAATGCGTGAATAAGCGTCATGAGAACTCAGCTTAAACGTTTATATCCTTTTTTATGGAGTATTCCGATTGAAATATAGATACGTAGTAATAGATATCGTTTCAGCAGACAAAACGCCTGAGTAAATTTTTGCCTTTAATGTAACAAAACTCCATCAGGATTTCATTTAAAACGAAGCCGTCGACTATAAAACATAGGTAAAAAATCCACTAACTACTTTCTACTTTCTGCTTTTGAGATAGATTTGAAAGCAATTGAAACTGAAAGCAATTTTATGCTTTCTGCATTAAATTTAATATGTTTAATAATTTAGCCTTTTATTTCCAACGAGATGGACAAATATAAATAACGCTTTTCGTTCACAGGCTTAACATCTCTGTGAAGTTTTAAAAGTTGTGTTTTTACTTTTGATGTATCACCGGAACTTTTTAATGAGAGATTTTAAAACCGTCATAGTTGAGACATTGTTGTAAAGTGTATTATCTGTGAATGTAAAAATGTGGCAATGGTTTTACTTTAATTAACAAACGTTAAATAGTCCTAAAATTTTAACTTTTAAAATGTTTCGGTAATTCACCTTGAATTTTAAATTGAAATAAACAATTATTCCAAAGTTCTGGAAACTAATTTTGCCACAATTTTATAACCGTATACATTGAATTCTAAAATTTATTTTAATTCTATCAAGCGAATGCATCGTTGGGATCCAGTGCGGATCCAATATGTGTATTTCCACTAGTGCGAGTATTAAAGTCATGCTGCGAAGTGTTTAACGTATAGAACTTTTTAATCGTATAATGAGCTAAAATAACTATTACAAAATATTCGTAAGAGGATTATACACAAAGAGTCGTTCAAATACATCCGGCAGCTGTGTTAGCAAGCGCTCGCTGGAAATGTGTTGAGACCTGGGTGTGTACAAATAACAACCAGAAAATTTAAAAAAATTTCTTTAATTAAATTTAAATTTTAATTTAAAAATAAAAAAAAATTTCAGTTTCTAATTATGAAAAGTTGAAATTACAATAAAAACTGAAATCAGTTATAGACTTTATTGCAATCAGTGTATTCAGTTAATAAGATACAGTTATCAGGATTATATATTTTTGCTCCAATTTTGCTTATTTGGTTTGATGAAACAGCGACTTCTGTAACCGGCTAATGTACCTTATACCTTGCAAACAATAAATGCCAAACAGTATATTGCTTCTTCTGATTTTTTTTGGTTATCAAAATAATCAAAATGTGTTATACTGTATAAAAGTATTTTATTCAATATACATAAAAAAAAACTGCTAATATTCCACAAGAAATCAGTTTCTTGAAATTCATTACATCATGAACCTAATCCATCATTAATTAAAGCATTGTTATAAATGTTCATTAAGTGACCAATGCTCATATTTTAGCAAGAAATAGAAACTGATAGAAGAAAAGATGAAGAGGATCTGAATGTATTCCTTTCCTTTCAAGGTAAAGATGATTATTATTAACGATTTTATATATATATATATATATATATATATATATATATATATATATATATATATATATACATTGCCAATTTTGCCAAGGAATCATTCCCAAGTAATGATATAACTTTTAAACAACGATAGAATTCCTTTAATAGAATCTTATAGAGAAATGACTGCACATTTTCTATATCTGGCATTTTTAATAGAAAAGAAAACCGACACACGCAAAAATCATAGAATATCAATGTGATACATATTACAAAAATTAGAAGAATATTACCTGTACCGAACGAGTAGTTGCTCGAAATGGCGCTCTATTGTTATCAGGGAAAAGCTGAGCGATTTTATATTTCAAGGTTTTGTTATCGAAATATACATGTACCATTATGTGTTTTTATTATATGACACGGAAGGGTAGAGAAAATATCTACTAACATAATGTTTATATTACTTAGATTGTGGAAGGATGTAATAGAAATAGGTTAATAGCTGAGATATCATTATTGGTAGCCACATCGGAATTAACGCAAATGAAAGGCATAGAGTTGTCATGTGTCAAGAAAAGGTGGAGGATATTTTTAATGTTTATTTTTCATTTGTTTAAATTCATTTTGTAAGAATACTATGCGTCTCAGAAAGAAAAGCATTACGTGAGGGTAGAAGACACGATTACCAGGATACGTTGGTATCAATAGTGTAATTGAAATTGAGAAGTGGTTAAAGTATAAAATGACCATAATTCTAAGCTAAGAACAACCAGGAAGAGCGAGTTAATTTAAGGTATGGCCCAGTTTATAGAGCAAAAGAAAAGGTGTCGTTGTAGATAAAATTTAATAGCAGAAGAATCGAAAACCTTTGTTAAAAATAGACCAAAGGTGATAAAAATCCAAAATCTAGACAAATCTGAGCTTTTTCGTCTATTCAAGCAATAAAAATTTAAAAAAAATAGGTCGTTCTTCCGTTCTTTCACCATAGCGTGAAAATTATTGACGGAAATGCAATACGTTGTACAAACGATTTGTAGAGGACTAAATGACCTTCAAAATAAGCGTTTCCAAAAGTTAAAATGGACCCTTTTTCAAAAATTCACAGCTTTGCCCAGTTGAAAGCTGAAACGCTAATTTTGCATCAAATGTTAGGCTATTATATCCACTTTAAGCATGCAAAAGTTGGATGGTGTCGGATGAATAGTTTTTGCACAATTACGTTATTAACAATATTTACCGAAATCTTGCAAAATTCGGCGTATGAACTGGGATTAACCGATTTTAATTTTTCAAACGTTTTTTGAAAGAGGACGTCAAAACTTACAACTAGGCTATCTTGGATTTTCATATACGTTTGGAGAAGAGTGCAAAAAATGGCCTCGAACATTGTACGAAACGCGCGATTTCGCATTTCGAGCTGAGTGATGGGCCCAAGTATTTTATGCTGCTTGAAGCCACCACCACTCAGTTCCAAATGTGAAATAGCGCGTTTCGCGCAATGTCGAGGCCATTTTTCGTAATTTTCTCCAAAGGTATAAGAAAATCGAAGATAGCCAAGTTATAGGTTTTGATGTCCTGTTTCAAAAACCCTTTGAACAATTAAAATCGCCCCATCGATACGACCAACTTTGCAAGATTTGGGTGTATATTGTTAATAACCAAATTGTGCAAAAAGTATTCATCCGACAGCATCCAACTTTTGCACGCTTAAAGTTGACATAATAGCCTAACAGTTCACGCAAAATTGTTGCTTCAGCTTTGAACTGGGCAAAGCTGTGCATATTTGAAAAAGGGTCCATCTCAAAAGTTTTCTTGGTGAAAAATGCTCCCATCACCTTTTAGAAACGTTCATTCTGAATTAATTCTCTACGAATCGTCTGTGCAACGTATTGTATTTCCGTCAATAATTCTCACACTATGGCGAAAAAAACGGAAAATCGAAATATTTTTTTTAATTTTTATTAGTTAAAAAAATGCAAAAGCTCAGATTGATCTAGATTTTGGGTTTTTATCATCTTTGATCCATTTTAAACAAAGTTTTTTGTCCGTCTGCTGTTAAATTTTATCTAGCAAAAAAAAACTCTATGAATTGGGCTAGTAGTAAACACAGCTTTTGAGACTCAAGAAGATGAATGAGTTTAAATGCACCAAAGGAAAATTTCCAAGTAAGAGGAACGGAATATGTAGTTCGACGGTCGAGTTTATCGTTCGGTTTTGGAGATGAATTGTCATCGAAAACTCCGAGAAGACGACGCCTTCGCCGTCGTCGCCGAGAGAACACAATCAGGTGGGCGAGAAAGAAAACAAGGGAGGGAACGAGGACTCCCTCCATCTGGTGCACGTCGCCCTCTCTCCCATCCTGCCGGATCGATCCTTCTCGCGTAATGGCCACGAGGAGTGCGTGCGAGGGACGCGTGCGATTGGTCGCAGCGGAGGGCTTCTCGCCCGCGCACACACATACAAAAACACACGCACACGCATGCACGCATACACACGCACACGCACGCACACTCAGCCGCGTCTCGGGAGTTGCGTACGTAGTCACTTTCGCTCGAGGCGCGCGTCTGGTGCTCCTTCAGTCCTGCTCCTGCCGTTGGTCCTGCTGTGAGGCTCGGTCGGCGGAAAGTGATCGTCCCTGCTTCGTTCGCTCGTTCGAATCTCACGTTTAGTGTGTGCGTGTGTGTGAGGGTGTATTAAATATTTGTTTTTTCGGGACGCGTCGCGACGACACTCTTCCATATGGTGCAGGTCCTCGAGGTGGTCAGGTCGAACCCTTTCGACTTGTCCAATGCCGTAAGTACTACCTTGGGTGCTGAAGAAAAAAAAATGGGTCTTATTAACAAAACAGAAACTCGATTACATTCGTCCCAATATCCGTCCCCAAATTCGTCGTATTTACAAAATAAATAACACAGAATTTCTATTTGTTTTTTAACTGATATCTATTGCTGTTCTTTTTATCATTATTATAATTAAAGTATTATCACAACCTATTATGATATGTAATTTATTTGTCAGCAAATTTATTCCACATTCATTCCAAGTCAATCCTCGTTCTATATCTTCCAGGTTTTATTAGTTTTATTCTTGGTTTTTTCCCCATTCGTTTGGCCTATTATTTTCCCGTACTTATTTACTATATCACTTTATTTGTTGTCTTTCTATAAGTATATCATACATTCAATTTCAAAATTCTGCCTTATCAAAACTGTTATAATTCTGCATCTTTCGTAAATCCAGCTTCTTTATCTCCATTCCATTGCTTTTAACCTGCTTGACTGTTGTTTCAAAAGCGTTCAATTCTCCCGCCATACTTTGGGTGTTAAGTGAAGTTAGTTTTGGTTGATATATCCTCGGAGCTTAACAATTACCTGTCTGTTTTCCAATTTAAAATTTTTCTGACACATTCTATCCATTTATATATACTCGTACTTTTACAGTGGATATTAAGGTCATCAATCTGGTGTATTTCTTTTCTATTTTCTTTTATACTCGTAGATATCTCCGCACTTTCATTTTGTCAACCACCATGTTGGTTTTCTTTTTCCATATTTGTTGTTAAGTATTTTAATATCAGGACATTGTTCTAGCTTCCGAAATATCTAATAACTTTGTTTTGCTTTTCTCAAACATTACCTGCCGTCCAAATCACCAGAAAAGACATATTCCAATTTCGTTTCAACATTACAATATTTTACCGAATTAAAAAAAAATCAGAAGCAGAAATTGGGGGTCGATTTTTAATTAGGAGAATTAGGTCATGCGATAACGTAGTCTCGTTTATACGTTATATGGCTTTATTTTTATATTAAAATGCTATAAAATTTCATTATGAATTCTCGATTTATTATGAATCGACACGGTTTAAACGCAGTTGCTGAATTACCGTTCTCCTGCTTTAAAATTTCCATCTTGGTATAGTAATTTATATTACTAAGTTTTTTGGTCCAAGTCGTCTATCTCCAGTGAAAAAATTATTGCTATTCTTATACATTATTCACTAGAGAACGCAGTATATTCTCACCACATGTCATGACATGTTATCATGATTATTGTTACGTACTTATTTCTTAATATTTTACAAGAAAGATAGAGAAAGAAATCTTTTAATCATTACCATAAAACGGATCTTTTAGTAATTTCTAATCGGAATTGCGTGACATTTTGTTATTTTGTATGAACCAATGAGAATTTGAACCAACTAATATTAATAGTTTTGTGTTGAAATTTGACATTGCTCTCAATAGATTTAACATTGACATTTAGACGAGAGAAGTTATTTAAATTAATATTAATGTTATCAAGCAGTTAGTTAGTTCTACTATCACGTTAGCTAGCACACAGCTATTGCTAGACAACAAATTCAGTCTAGTGTACAGTAATGGCGCAAAGTCACGATATGCTAAGTAATGTAAATTATGCTACAGCACTGCCACGGTTTGCACTGTAGCAGTTATTTATGCAATGAAATTTTCATGGCATTACAATGTAATTTTTATGAAATAAGTCATTGCATGTTTGTTTAATACTGGTGTTTGGAAAGTTAAAAAGTATATATCCCAATTATCGTTACTCCATCGTTAGTCAGGATTATGTTATAAGTACTATATTCCTAAATATGTTTCCTTACGTTAGTTTTTTTTCTTCAAAAATGACTGAAAGTAATTACAAATTGCTTTTTTTTTAGTTTTGTATGCTATTTAGATTACAATCATAAAGTTCTTGGCCAAATTAAATGCTGCACATCTTACCTATACGTTTATTAATTTTAAATCAGTCAGTGCAATAGCACAGCAGTCAGTTGTATCAGTCTTACTGCAATTAACACTCATTCAACTGTAGCAATACTTGGTATCACTGTGTTATACGAAGTTCTTTGAAAGTAACAAGTGAATTACTCGTTACTATTAATAAGTTATTACCCAGCATTGTTTCCTACATCTATTGTTTCCTACATCTAAGTTTAAAGATATTCCAACTAAACTCATTATTGAGTAACTAATTAACTTCATTTTTATGAAAAAACTTATCAGTAATATGAAGATTTATAACTGATTTATTAATGTTCTGAAATCAATAAGTGCATATCGTAAATCCAAGGGCAAACTTTAGGATTATTTAGTTCAGTATGCATTTAAACATATGTTTTTATTGTTGTATTAGATTATCAAAAGTCTTATTCTTAAAAACACTTATTTCATTCTATTTAATGGGAATTGCAACGATTTCGGATAATACATCATCTAGCACAGTTATCTAACTATTTCATTGACAGTGTATTAACTAATTTAAGCTGTGAATTCGACAATAATTTATGAATTTGTATTACCCCTTACAAATTCATCCTGGTTACTGAATGTCAAATTCGGATCTTTTGTATAGGTACTGATCATTACAGTGTTTCGACAGTACTTCTTACTCGGCTATATAAGATCACTTAATGAGACCTACGACAATTTGTGTAGTTTCTTAGTAGTCTCTGTAGTCTGGTAGTCTCTATGTAGTTAATTTGGAATACTATTGCTTAATGTTGCAAAAAAAATTTTTCAAAAATTATATTCACGTGATTATGAATTTTAAATACTGAAATAACAAGTTCAGTATTGAATTGAAATCACCTGTTTTCAATGAACTTATATTCATAATCGTGCATTACTCTTTTAATAATTTTACTAACTTATTTTTTTATATAGAACGCAACACCAGTCAACCACGTTTCCCAGTAACAAATGATCTATAAAATAAATGAGATTTTCATACTTATTTCTGCTGTTTCCTTTTTTACCACAAAATAACTCCTCAGTTGCATAAAGTCTCTCTCACTTTTGCCATACAGAACAACGATCCAGCGTCATTTTGGACACGTCGAATAAAACATCTCCCATCAGAACCGAACTTATTTACCTGGTCTATAACACTCACTTTCACAGTTCGGATAGCGTCTTCCGAACCCTTCGATTAGCTTTCGATAAAAGGGAGTCCTTCCGAAAACCCTTTTCAGAAGGGAGAAGTCGGACCTCGTTTAAATGGTAACGAACTACTTCTTTTAAAATACTAAACGCTGACGTACGTAGAAAAGAGCACCTGACGACAGAAAGCAGGTATAGATAGATAGAGGTATATATAGAAGCGTTCTTCAATGTAATGTGTATTTGTGACTGAGCGTTTTTAGTATTTTAATTGATTTCGAATGTAGAACAACTGAATCGTCTGATACGAAGGGTTGTGTTAATTCAACAAATGAGACGGAGCGATTGATTTTGTTAGAAGGACCTGTTCATTACTAAATATTTTCTAGGTCTTATTAGCAACGTGTTTGATTAAAATATAAATCTCCGCCTCGCGGGGTGACTACCTCTATTCGACAATTAGGTCGGCACTCCCACCCCAAATTCTGTTTCCCTCTTCTCCCACTTCTCAGAAAATTCATACCGCTCATATGTTCACTGTGATTGAACAAACGCGGCATACAAAGATGATTACATTATTCACCGTCAGACATCCAATCTCTCTTGTAAAAGCGTCGGCTATCCTCCCCCGTGTTTCCATTTTCCAAAATCATCCCTCAAAATGTAATTTCGAAGTCGAGAACGTCGGCGTCAGTCGCATCCTCTCTCCCTCTCTCTTTCTCACTCTTCTCTCTCCTTCACTCCCCCGTCTAATCCCTTAGGCATGTCCAATCCGGTAAGTAACACTTTCACTTGTTATACCGTCACAATAAGGGCCTGTCGCCCATCCCGAACATCTGCGCTCTTTCAATAATTGGACTCTATTGGAGAATGGGTTCGGGAGAACCATTCATGTACGAATAGAGTCGCGATGGAAATTCCTCTGCGAGGTTCGTTCCTTTCCGATTATTATTACTTCTTCCTTTCGTTTATTATGTATGGGACTTCTTTTCAATTCCTCACTTTCTCTTTTTGTTTATTTCATTTGCAAAGGTTTCAGATTTTATTAGGTACACATTGTGAGTCCGGGTGCGATATACCGCTTAATATTTTCACATTGCCGGAGGAACAGGTGAACTTAATCGTGCCTCATATTGTGCGTTTGTATTTCTTTTATGCAGAGAAGTGGCTTAACCATGTCATGTATAAATAACTGCTAACTTAATTGAGCTGAATGGAGCCATTAGGTTGAATTGAGGCTTCCATTTTTCGTCCCAAAAAAGTGTTTTTTTTTTAATTTTACGATTAAACCCAGAGGTTAAGTTAATCAGTCGATTGTAAGATATACGTTAGCTCGTTGAGTTCATCGGTTTTTGAAGTATCGAGTAATTTCCAAAACAACTTCTCAATAATTTATAACTCGGTAGGAGCAGTGAGGTGTTGTCGTTGGTTGGGCTTGGTAGCCGCACTCCTCAGTAAAAGCTGGGATGAGTGCGGCGAAACGAAGGAACAGCTTTGGCCGGGTGCTGGAAGATCGGGTATCAGACCCCGGTGGGAAGGCACTGGCCATAGAATAAACAACAAAAAAAGGGTGGAGAAGCCACGGGGGTAACACAAGAAGGCACCTATAGGTTACGGCGATAAACACGGTACGATAAGGAAGATGCCTTCACCTCAAGACAAACACAATGGCCCTACAAAAAAAAAAACCAAAGGTTTTACCTTACCTTAATGCACTAGCAAGAAAATGAAAAAGTAGCCGGCCCAACAACTGAGCAGCCGAAGTCCCCGGCAGAGAGCCAGGAGACCAAGTAGTTGGTCGGGGGCGAGTTACCCTCTTTTTTAGTTTCCGGAAAAAGTGGGGAGGGCTTCGATAGACGGCTCTTACCAACATACATGAAGGATGCTATGAAAAACATCATCATCCCACCACGCCACAAGAAATGTACGAGGCGAGGACTAGGCACATATGAACCTCGACTTCACAATCACATCACATTCCACTAACAAATAGTCGGATACCATCCTTCATACGGATATGGAAGAACAGTTACACTCTGCTTAAAGGCTATAAACAATCCCCACGTCCCTCATCTTCAACCTCATGTTCGGCAAGTCGAAGCTAAATCCTGCATATGCTATCGAGAAGACGGGTATAGGGATTGCCGCGCAATACCGCTCCCCGTCAGATCTACTGGCATCTAATATTATCTTCCTAGCGAAGCGCTAATGAACAAGTCGGTTGAGGTTACAACACCAAACCGGCGAAATTTTAGCAGGTATAATGAATGAGATCAGACGTGGTTGACTCTCGCACCTGGCGGATGTATACCTAGAGGCGCTCTCAGGTATCCCTCTGGGTGTCCAGTCGCCACAAGGCTGGTCTACTGGTTGGGTATCACAACTTCTTCAAGAGTTGTAAGAGTAGAGGTGTAAAACCCGACCACGAAAGCTACCAGACGGGCATTTTTTGCATCAAAAAAGAAAAATGCATAAAAGTAACATACGAACAAAATTCTAGTACTTTTGAAATCAGAATATCATCCTCTTTCATTTGCTACAGAAGAACCGAAAATTTAATTGTTTTTCTTAATTTAATTCAAAAAGTTAATTGGTGAGTTTTTCTAGGAAACTCACAGTGTAAATCAAATCGTGTATCAAATAAATAGGACGTGTAACAGAATTTCAGCTCGTTAGGTCCAACGGTTTTCGTGACATGAACGTTTATTTAAATAGAAGTTAGTTTTTCAATAATTGATAACTCGAAAGTAAGTACCATACGGAGGTGATTCTTTCAGTTTTGACATCAGGAAACCATTATCTTTCAGTAAAAGCCAGGAGGGAATGTGGGTTTTTAGTGGTTAATAGTGGGTTTTTTTTTGCAATGTACTGTTCGGTACATTTTTATTCATTTCAGCACAAATTTTACAAACGTGCGTTTTCAAAATTGGCCACCGCAGTATTAATGTCAGCAGTTATGGAGAACAAAAGTCAGAAATAAGTTAAGCATAAGTAATAACCAATAGGGCCAACGTTATGCCAACAATAAATTATTAGATATTTACCCTGTTGTTCATAAACGCATTTTAATGTTAAAATGGGGTTTAGCTTCAAAATGCGTTAAAATGTGTTTCACAAGAGAACTGGTAGTGGAATTAGACAGAATAAGAGCCTGTAGACGGAAAGAAAAGCCGCTGACCTATACACTAGAAAAAGTGAAAAGGTACCGTAACGGAATATTTGGGACTGATTTACCGTATACAACTGGTTTAAAGGGCAACATGCAGGACAATCCTACAGGGAATATTTAACTATTGTATATATACATGACAATGACAAGGATAGGTTTCAATACAACTGGACAACAAAAGGTTTCACTTGACACAATGATACCTGACACTTTTCGCTTATAATGCACATGTAGACTGTCAGTGTTCTTAAGTGGAAGTTGTTATAAATTTTTGTTGAACTGTTTTGTCTATGTCAACTGAAATAACAACTGAATTAATGTTTTACAAACTAATTTCATATATGACGCTTCAGCGTATTAACCACTCAAGCAATATGTTTAGTTTTCAATCTATTTATGTTGCATATATATTAGATTTTAACACAGATGTAGAAGATAATAGTTGACATAATTGATGACTATTTTAATACATTAATATGTTGAGGTAGGGTGTAATTAGGTACCATTTTTGGAGCAGTATAAAGAACACTAAATCACACATAAGGAAAGCGAGTATTTTGCAAAGTAGAGTTGATGAATAGAAGTAAACAAAAGTATACGAAATATACCTTTTGGTTATTTTTGTCAATTAGGAAATTATTATAGAATGAACCTTAATGAGTCGATTGGCCAAAAGCCAATAGTCACAAATGTGACTATTATGGCACACTAAGAATGTAATGGGATATCCGTGCGGGTGAAATGACGCTTGCGAAATATTACCACCTTACAGTTGAACATTAAAATCTTGGAGTATAGAACGGAAAACAAGTATTTATTTAAAATACAATAATTACATGATACATTTTCTACACAATCCTATTAGCGTTTTCCGCAACGGAGCCACTTTTTTGTAAATATCGTACAGCCCTAATGACGACATTGTATTGTACATTGGCGACAAATGATGCGCTCGGTCTACTCTTCACTACTTTTTGTTCATAAATCTCGCCATATCCAACAAATTCACTTTCTATGTTTTCACTTAAAATATCCGAATCAAGTACCATATCACCAACGTTTGACGTATTACTCTCTGGTATAATACTTTGTTATCTTTTGTTGGTCTTGCTTCACTTTTCTCTATTATTATTGGGTTGAGATTTCCATTTTTTCTTGTCTTCTTCCTTCCGTTCTAATGTCTATGTTTTTTTGTGTATTGAAGACGTACGTTTTAAAATACTTTCCTTCGAAATCAGAATTTCGTCTAGTTATCTTCCTCGTTTCTTTGTTGTTCCACTTTGAATTTGGAGGGGATAGGACTTATAGAATTGAATATTTTGCCCGGTGAATCGCCTGTTTCTTTAATACGACTATTGTCGGTATCGTTGGATGCGCTATTGTCTGCTTTTTCGGAAACGGGATCTTCATATCCATTAAGAAAGGCATAATCTGGAATAGCGTCAGGACTAAAGGGATAAATTCCTGGCGCTCTAAATCTGGACGAAACATTCTGTCGCCGATTTTGTCAATGCTTCAGATTGACTTGTTCTTATTAAAGCATTGCGGACTGTGTAGTAATATAATTTCAAAGCTTTAAATAAGCCACGATCAAGAGGCTAAAACTGTAAACACTGTGTACAGCAGCTGAGTAAACACATTACAGTTATTTTGTTCTGCTCAGCTAAACACGGCTACAGAACTAACGTGTGACAAATAGCCGTCTGGTATGAGAACAGGTCCTTGAAGCTTACCAGGGATGAAACTAGTTTTGAATTCAATTAAAGAACAATATTGACGTTGGCAGATTTGTCCGACATACAAAGAACTGAACTAGGGGACATCCCGTTTTTGTATTTATTCTTTTTATTTTTCCATAAAAATGCAAAGCAGAGGTGTAAGTAAGTCTTCTGCATTGAAGCAAGTTAAGACTGAAATCATTTCTCCAGACTAACTTCTACGACATTTTTCTAACCCTTCCCAGCTACAAAGTATTGCGGCCTTTTTTTTTCAATTGTACGTCGGTGTCGTCCATTTTACTGAGATTTCCTGGTTTATCCATGAAATTGTTTTCTTGCAAAATTTGCTCAAATAGGTTAAAATAAATATCTGCATCAATTACGTTCATCTCTGACTTTTTGTTAATGACATGCCTTCTGATTTCAGTATATCTTCTTATAGATACCCTGGACCAATTCTTTTCAGCCCTTTTTTTATTAATAAATTTATGTCTTAACAATAATTTTCGGCTAATAATACACGCCTGCAGCCGGCGTTGAAGTTTTAAATTCGTCTAAGTACTACTATACGCCGTTTTGGCAAAAAGATTATAAAAACTATTTTACTTTAGGTTATGAATAGTGTAGAGAAGAATTTTAATACCTCACGTTTTTTGTCGACTGCAAATAGAAAACGCAGCCAAGGGCGATAACGGTGCCCGCGCTTGGTGGTAGATATAAGAACTGCAAGGAGACTACAGGTTAGAAGACTCAGTTTAGCAGAATGTGCTTCGTCGAAGCGCCAGGCGTTACCACCATCGCTCAAGTCTGTGACTTCTATTCCTCGCCGGGAAAATGTTTTCCGACCTGATGTCCATACAGCATGGTACTATTATGTATCTTCAAATTCCTTTCTTCTTGCATTCTGTGTTGATCGTAAAATTCTTTCGTGCACAGTGTTAATGTTACAACAGATTGATAACACGACTCCTTAAGACTTAACAAGAAGTTCATGGAGAGAAATATGTGAAACGTCTGTCACCTATGTTATTAAATTTTGAATTGAACTAAGCAAATTTAAGAATTCCCCCGTTACTGAACGTTAATCTAGCAGTCTATAAACATAACAACTTGAAATCGTATTCTCCCATTATTTATTAATTGTTGTTTATTGTATATTGGTAGGAAACTGTAATTCTTATAAGTGTGAGATATGAAATAATTTTTGAAAGAAATATTCCCCATAATTGAATACTTCACCCCTAATAACTCCTCTTATTGCCTTGTGATATGCGGGAGAGTGC
Source organism: Cryptocephalus primarius (assembly GCA_963576515.1). Taxonomy (NCBI): domain Eukaryota; kingdom Metazoa; phylum Arthropoda; class Insecta; order Coleoptera; family Chrysomelidae; genus Cryptocephalus; species Cryptocephalus primarius. The sequence continues at coordinate 3,949,014 of OY754939.1, forward strand.
TGTAGTTGTAAAGATGCTAACGATTTATGAGGATAAATCGATTTAGCGCTTCACAATTTGACAACCTGATCGCATTTGAACGTTACCGCAGGAACAGTCTGAGGTATTTACGCGATTGTTGTTCCTGGCGAAACATACGCGTGTAATTGCTTTAATTCCTGGTGACATCTACGGTATAACAAATGTATTTCATATCTCATATATGGCAGTTGCATTGAACACGGCCCTAATTTACTCCGATGACAGGAAATTAAAGTCGAGCTTCTGTCCATTATGGCAGGAATGTTGTTATCGCCTATCTCCATAGTTACAGGCGGCCGACGCTTCAGCCTACACTAAACGTCCATAGTCCAGTTTCAAAGGCCATTATTGAGATACAGTGTGTGAGATGAGACTGAGATATGTCAAACGCCTATTATGTTGTATCTTATCGGACAAAAGAATTTGGGAAACAGTAATCTGTTAACAATGTTTGCATTGGTAACACATCGATTAATTAAGAGAAGCGTCTTCACACTAATGGAGTTGTGTTTCATTAATGTAATCTATCATTAGTGCACGCTGAAGGACCCTTTACGACATATACCCAACGGTTGTCGGATCATCTTAAATCGCCATCGGGTGAAATGTAGGTCGAGGATCGGATTAAAAAGTAACGCGTAGGTACAGTTTAATGTTTAGAACGTAGTTTCAATTTTTACTCAGTATTTTTCCAGGATTCGTTGGGACGGAATCGTCCTTTAATCACTTCGTTAAATTATAGCTCCTGTTTCTCTAAGCTGCCAAAGATCCTATTACAAATTACAGCCCCAAAAAAACCTCTTTCTCTCCCTTTCCCTCTCTCAACATATATACGAGTATTTTGTTTCTGGCGGCGATGATGAAAAACTACCGAAGCGATTAATACTTTTTTCCATTCCTCTTTTTTGTGCGCGACTCGCCATCAGATTTACTTAGTCGTTATGGCGACCCAATTCCGTAGTCGCCATCGATTTCGCCACCCTTTTTCCCGAACATTGTTTTTCCCGCTCAAAAAATAACATCCCAGGGTTTTATCTGATTTATGTATTCGTATGTGCATTTATATTTACAGCCAGATATAATCGCCCTCCCCCCTTCATTTGGATTTGACAACATTCTCGTGTTCGGGCGGCGAAGTCGGCGGCGCGGAAAGAAATTAGACATAATGCGAAAAACGAAAGAAAAAATATCGGTATTTATTTATTTGCCTACATACAGATGCGCACTTTAAAAGTTTTGATTTATATTTAAAAACTTCGTATAATTTAAAGATGGATAATATTAACAGTGAATATCATTGATCGTTAAGAATGTATTACTTATGTATGTAGATTGTATGTAGAAACGCGAAAATACATAATATACCCACAAGTAGAATAACGTTATTATAGATTTCTCAGCCTCCATTATAAGCTTCGTCCACATGCTGCTAATATCTTCTTGATATAATTTTTCATTTAGTGTTTTATCAACTACAGTACTTGCCTTTGGTTAATACTCGCGTTTAATGTGATCCATTTTCTTCGATTTTCGAACACAAGTTTATTTTATTGCCAGAATTCATATTGCACGAGTTTCAATATATTGTCTAGTATTTGAGCTCTCACTGAGCGAGATGTAGAAATTTTTTTCATAAGAGAGGGGAGAGTATCCAACGAAATCATGGCGAAATGTGAAATATCCAAATACGTCGCGGGCACATTTAGAGATTAAAGTGTATGAACTGTATTTGCTTTACTTTGTAAATTTCATCTATGCCGCTTAGTTCAAATATTTACGAAGGGTTCGCGCGAAGGGGATCGGTCGAAAATTAACTAATTTAATTCAATTCGACCTATTCCGTACCCTTGTGTTGTCACAAAACACGATATATAGTTATTTATTAATTGAACACGTTCGTTTCATTGTCCCGAGCAACATGCGCGCACGCGCGTTACGGAAACATGTATTAACGGAACGTGAACAACGCTTACACGGAATGTTTGGAAAAAATTAAATCGACGTCCACAGATGAACACTTGTAAGCCATAGTGGCAATTACGCCCTTCACGTGCGGTTTTCCGGATCGTGCGGGAAAAATCAATGACGAACGATGATTGATAGCGTCGGCGGATAATTTTTGCGGCCCAGAGAGCGCAATTTATTTCGTCGCCGCCCGCAAAAATATTCATAGGCGATTTTTTGACGCGTGGTCGATGGAAGTTTGAATTTTTTCCGAGAACATTTTTTACATAAATCGACTCGGCGAATATAGCATATTCGTTAAAATGACGTCTAACCAAACCGTAACACAACTATGGTATAATACTATTAAATGTCAATCAGCGCTTTCGACAAATTTTCGCATTTGCATTTGGAGCCAGTCGGTTTGTTAAGAGCGTCAAAGAGATACCCAACGGAAACAAAACGTACTTGAAATATATGAGATAACTTGTCGAATTGGACCACATTTGGACTGGTGAAGGTGTAAATATTTACTAAATTAATAATTTGTTCGAAATAATTAGATCGCAGAATTTAGAATTAATTAATCATAAAAGTCATTGTAAGTACAATAATAAAGTCACTCCACTAAAAATTAGATTATTTACTAAATATAACAGAATCATATAAATTTTGTTGGTTATTTTGAAAAGTTGGTTGTACTGTGAGACTCTGGCTGGATCTACTGATAACCAACGCATAACTGCTGGCTAAAAAGATCCAGTAAATAGATTTAAAACAATTGGAAAGTTTTGTACCAAAGCCTTGCTCAAATCGAGCGGTAGATGAGAGAGCTGATATAGAATTATCGTTTTCATAACGAACCAAGCATTTTGAAATATGTGCCTTTCTATATTTTGTTCATTATATTTTATGTTGAATACTCACCGACCTTCCCTAGAAGGCCTCTCAGGTTGTAACCCAAGCTCTTTCTTGTACCTTGTTTAGATTTCCTGCAAAAATTGCAACACTCTTTTGTAGCCGTCCACCACACGGCAGGAATAAATGCCATTGTTACTGTCGAAAGTGGCACTTTTGTAGGTTTCGAGTTGCTCATAATAAAGATCAGACTGCTAAGACGCCAGATTTGAAAAGTTTACTGTTTGTATCCTCCGAAATATTTTAAGTTTTGAACAAATGTAGAACTCGGAAAATAATTCAAGTAGTTTATTTTGGTAGCGTCGGTTACATTTACATCTAGTCGACGTACAAGGCGTCGCTTTGAGAATTACATAATTTCACTCATTTTTTCTACCACATCGAAAAGTGAAATTTTCGGGTTATTGATTTTTTCTGAATCAACTGAGTACCAAATCTATAACTGTACTGAATTTCCATTATCTAGCTATTTAGTACCTGTTGTATAAATTTTATCCACTTTTCCACCTCCCCATTAATGAAATTCGAGGTATTTAATGTTTTTTAAACCTATTCTACTCCCAGAAAGAGTAGTTTCTCATTACTCGATTTGTACTTCAGCAAAATATCCACAGAAATTAAATCCTTCCCTGTTTTCTATCCTCTCGGAAAAAATTGTTCAAATTTTCTGAACCATCTTGAATCTAAATCTACGAGTATATCTGTACTAAGATTACAGTTTCTAGCTATTTTACTAAGTTTACAGTTTCTAGCTATTTTATTTGCATAAATAATTTACTGTTTATTTATATTTTAAATTCTTTTGAGGCACTCGGGAGCCTCAAATTATTTTCGAGCAGAGCTTAAAGTATTTGACTATTCGAGAAAAATCTCAAAACAATATCGACACAAATAATTTTCACCAATAATTTTACCCCGTCGGAAAGGGAAATACGCACTGATGATCTGATGATGATTATCTGAACCATTGTGAAGCTCATAAGCTATAAGCGTGTAAAGTTTTCGGCTAGTTTCCTTTGCTACACTTCGATAAGGGAAATAGCCTTTTGTAAATAGCCTTCAAAACAAAAATACACCCTTTCAGTAAACAAAATATAATTTTATGCGAAGCACTACTCCAAAAATTTTGTCTGAAAGGATTAACTATAATTAAACATCACTTTCAAGTTTTATCGTTTTTTCGTACGTTATAATCATATACGATGCGAGATACGACAACATTAAGCATTCTGTCTCAACTTAACACATAATTTCGAATAAGCATTTTTTTCAGTTTGATAAAATTTTATTTTGAAATTAATATCTCAGCTATATCAATAAAATAAATTAATTTTGATTACGGTGTGATGAACTAAACGGGTTCAATAGAGGTTTTTAGAATATATTCAAATATTGTAATGTTAATATTTGAAATAAATTTAAAAAAATGAATAAGGAGTTATTTTACATGATGGATCACAAATCGGTATTTCCGTCTTAAAAAATTTGGGGGTTATAATTATCCGTCGGAAGGCTTTCGATGCAGAGATAAAAAAATTTTGGTACGAGGCATTAGTGGTAAACCCTTTCCTTAGTTCACCGCGATTTGAAAAATGGCAATTTTTTTGACTAAAAGAGGAGCGTATCAGGCTGCTTGAAATAATAATTTTGACTTGAGCAAGCCAGTAGAGTGGTAGAGTGGAGTCAAAGCGATTATAAACGTCGCGGTTTTAGCGCCTTCGCCATTGTGAAATTTTAAACGGAGGGGGGTGCTTAGCCGAGATGTGATAGTGGCTAAACGACCGTCGTCACGAATGTTGCATATATATATATATATATATATAATATATTATATATATATATATATATACACACACACACACACACACACACACACACACACACACACACACACACACACACACACACACACACACACACACACACACACACACACACACACACACACACACACACACACACACACACACACACACACACACACACACACACACACACACACACACACACACACACACACACACACACACACACACACACACACACACACACACACACACACACACACACACACACACACACACACACACACACACACACACACACACACACACACACACACACACACACACACACACACACACACACACACACACACACACACACACACACACACACACACACACACACACACACACACACACACACACACACACACACACACACACACACACACACACACACACACACACACACACACACACACACACACACACACACACACACACACACACACACACACACACACACACACACACACACACACACACACACACACACACACACACACACACACACACACACACACACACACACACACACACACACACACACACACACACACACACACACACACACACACACACACACACACACACACACACACACACACACACACACACACACACACACACACACACACACACACACACACACACACACACACACACACACACACACACACACACACACACACACACACACACACACACACACACACACACACACACACACACACACACACACACACACACACACACACACACCTGGTAGATGGTAGATACACCTGCATAGCTGGTATATTACAATAAGATTTGATGAAAATACATCATTTTCATGGAAAGGCACAGATATGTTATATACCCAACTCGGAATTCATACAGGTCTAATATACACTCACCATTGCTCACAAATCATACCCTAAAATATTGTGGAAAATATTATAATTTTCATTTGGCATGAAAGAACCAATGCTTCTCAAATGTGTATATGTAATATATATACTTTCTCTTTGAACCAACTCCATCTCAGTTGAAACCAATTCTATTTGCAAGATAAAAGTTCTTAAGAAAATTATGTACTCCACTTCAATGCATAATATTCAACTTGATTTTTTGTTTCATTTCAGCACTCTTTAACCGTTGTGAAATACTTACTAACTATGTTTCGCTTCTGTCGGCATCCCGTTACACACCTTTTCTATTGGCAAGCTAAACTATTTCACAGTTTAATGCCAAAGTTAAAGGCTGCCTTAATAGCCTCCATGCGATTAACCGTTCATCAAATTTTTGGCCTTGTTCTTTAGATTTTATGAGATTCAATGTACTGTTTGTTTCCAGGGAATATTTTACCTGCTCGTGTTCTTATCAATCAATCTGTACAAATATGAGTATTATATTCTCGTCTTTAGTGTGGATGATAAACAATCCTTCTTAATTTAGTTGCTAATTCTGTCTGAGCTAGTATTGGATATCCGTATATATATTCTTAAGCGGTATCATTTTCTGCATTTAGTATGGTTTTTGCATTACTGCTGCTTGCTATTGTATAAAAATAAATCGTCAAAATCAGACTTGACAATATTTACGCATATGTTTGTTTCTCCATAAAGTGAATGCCTTTGAACATTTTGATATAGTTTTTAGCTCTTTCGAGTGATCATTATATCCACTCCATGGTAGTGGAACTTAATTGGGTGTGTATCTTTTCTGTGATTTATCTACCATCGATTTGGATCCAATTCTTCATGAAATGTCACCATTTTATCTTTTCAATAACAATTTCGAAACCACCAATTTTGTTACTATTGTATTTTCACATAGAGAAATTGTACTGTTTAGTTATAGTTTATTTCTCTTTGGTATATCGAGATCATTCTTCTCATTGGGTGGATCAAACGTCAATTGTCTCAGAATTTGTTTGCTCTTGCTTTTTCAAATTGTTTTGCATAGTGTGTTTTAAGATACAAGTGTGACTAACAAATGGATCTGAACCCATTGTAGGTTTCCGCTTGTTTTCGAGAAAGCTTCTAAGCTAATAAATCGGAGGGTTCGAAAAAACAGAGATAGAAAGACCACTTTTCAAACGTGTACGTTCGTTAATGGCTGGAAATAACGGTTGGGAGAAAAAGCCGAAATTGCGTATATTCGGGCAATAAATATGTTTCACACTTTGTCATTTCCGTGGTGTCTCTTTGCCCGGTATTTTTTACCCCCGCGCCTATAGTGCTTGTGAACACATGTCGGTTTCCCAGCCATTTCGGATGCTTTCACACATGTTTCTGTTTTGTTTATGTTCGAACGTGTAATAATATTGTGCCGTACGTGTGCCGCACACATGTCGTAAACATTTTTTTTACAACATTCACTCCGCAATCCCGACACACTGATTTTCTTGTTTATATTTCATATTCGCCGTCGACGTTCATGAATTTTTAGCAATTCCTTGTAGCAAATGGGGGTGCTTTTTCCATGTCGAACTGATTGAATGAAATCGAAAAATGTGGCAATTTTTCGACTAACGGCTTTGAGGATCTCACTGCGGGAACTTGTGTGCATGGGAAATAGAATGATCGAAAACTGTTTCATTCCGGAAAAATTAAAATGCGTTCATATCCACACAAACACCCCGAAGCCTTCAGTCGTTTAGTTCACAACTTTAAATCGTAAAATCTCAGAAAATCAATACGTACACATGCTGCTGCAAACAATGAATCTTTAAATTAATTGCTAATCATTTTTCCTATGTTTTCCAAAAGATATTATTTTCAAAAGCTATACACATACGTATTAAATTGTTTTTTATCACGCTCCAAACCACAAAATTCAAAATTTATCCAGTAAAATTAACTAGATTCAACATAGCCTACTTAAAACTAGAGTGGTGTAATTAAAATGTTTACATATTCGTTACAAATGTGGGGTTAATATATCTGCCAAATGTTTAAATTACATTGTAGGATAATTAAGCAACAATTAAAAAATTATGTGAGCACATTGTATATGTTAGCTTCTTTTTGTATAAATATTTTGATTCCATCTTTCCATCAAAGCTGAGAACACCTAACAAGGTTATAATATTACAACAATAATTATGTTCAATTCAAAATTTTTACCCAAAAACGCCATTGAAAGTAAAAAGGAAGCATATGTTGCATATATATATATATATATATATATATATATATATATATATACGTTAACAAAACGATAGTAAGAAAACGTGGAAGAATATTTATCACTTTAGTGCTGATACATAAAAATTAGTACTAAAATCAATCAGAGAACTTTATAAATCCTATTGAAGTTGATATTTTCTGCTGTGGTTTGAAATAACATCATAAAGTTCATATGTCTTCATATAGGGAACATGCTTATTCACTTAAATGAACCAAAATTTAGTTATAAACTGGTGTGCATTTTTATTGTGTTAGTAAAATTGTACAATAATGAAGTATGTAGGTATTTTAAAATATTATTTGTATTTTATTGCTTATTATGCAATAAATATATTGCTTACATTAATATTCACTTATTTTATTAAAAAGATTAAAAATTTTGTTTAAAAAACCCAAAACTCCCTAAAAAAAGAGACAGTGAAATTCTCACGGCAGTAGCAGGATACAAAAGTGGGAATCAGAAAACTGCTTTCATTTTGAAAGATCTTGAATAATAAGTCATAGACTTATTTAAGGCTATCCTATGAGAGACTTTATCAGTCTGTTTTAAATAATTTCTTAACAAATGAAGAACATAAAAATGCATCCATATTCCTAAGCATAAAACAAAGTGGTATCCGTAAATTCAACACATTTTCAGATGGACTTTTTCATTACACAAACGGTTCAAACTGCTATATCTGAACAAATGTTCTTTTCGAGATATAAGTATTTCTGATAAAGGTAGTAAATATGTCATAAAACACATTATGACTCTAGGCCAAAAATTCTCTTTTCCGGTCACTTTGAAATATGTCATTTTTTCTTATATACATTCATCTTTCCACATTACACGTTGGCCACTAAATTGTAACGCTAACAAATGGCCAACCAAAAAATGACATCGATTTAATGCAAATAGACAATAATATAAAATAATTTATAGGAAAATTTCACAACCTCGTCATTCATAAGCATATTCATGCTTGTACTGAATTATAGATTTTTTTTACAAGAAACCATAGACATCTGTTGTGCATCTTTTCTAAAAGCACGTGCTTGTCCTAACAAAAACTGACATGGAAATGTTTCCAATGAAATGAGCTGATTATACAAACTAAATATTAAATTTTATGAATGATCCAAACACAGTAAGTTCTGGACAAAAACCCCATTTCTCGACATGTAGTCCTCCACGTCTGATAAACATTATCTGACGAATAAGATGACTTATGCCAATATCCTTAAGGATTTTTTGGTAAGTAAATACCATAAAAGAATTTATCTCCTTACAACGAGACTTGGCAATGTGGGGATTTTCCGATATCTTTTACGACCTCCTGCATTAGCAATGGTCACCGTTAATGTCCTTTTTAACCTGCCAGGTCATTTTATATTTCTAGAGAAGAACTAGAACTATAGAAGTTTGTACCTGACTTCGTACATGGCACTTCATCTAAATTATATGAGTTGTTAAAACACACAAAACAGGATATCCGCTGAGCCCTGTTGTATTGGATATTGACAGTTGTGTTTACAATCTGTCCAGATTTGTTTATAACATTCTGAAATCCCTTACATACACCAAACATCATCTTAAGGACTGTTTCCAATTAGTAAATCTTTTAAAAATCATTGATTTCACGGGATTCTCCAACTACCAGTATGCATAATTTGATGTTACTTGTCTATACACCAATATCGTACTAGTATAAACATAGCAGTTATATTTTTTACACTTTGAAAACCTTATAACTATCATAATCTTAGAAGAACTAATCAATATAACTTTCTTCATTTTCAACTCTTCCATCACTTCTTACCGCTTAATTATATTCAAATAAGTGTTTGGTTGCCCTATGTTCCTAACGGTGGATAGGATGAGGTTGACTGATGATCAACATTCATCACTAATCGCCATAAAAAAGGAAGATTTAGGAGTCCTACCAATTCTATTACTTTTTAACTTTGTTATTTAAACGACATTTTATTACTTATTGTTATACATGAACTAGACAACAAAGTAAACTAATTTAAATCCTTCAGTAATAAACTGTAGTTTACATATGACATATCCTTAAATCACCATTCCTTTTTTCCACTTGTGCACATTATCCCATAATGTATCTTGTGTTGATAATTAGTATCGTTAGCCCACAGGGCCTGGGCGCATGTAAACTTCTTCTCATATCTTCCAACTAAATATAAGGTGTCCACCATCTACACTCTGGATGACAGAGCCGATATGTTGTCTCATGAATTTTTTTGGAAGAAAAATCCCCAATCAATAAGACACATTAATTTCGTCATAGACAGAACACGGAAGGTCCTCAGGAGGTATTTCAAAACCTTACTTCCCAATGCACTACAATTTCCTCCTACATTATAAACAACGATACAAAATATGTAGTGGTCCCGTACAGCGATACTGTATAGTTTGAAATAAATTGAATTCGAAGAATACCATATACTATTACCATATAAACCCTACACATAATACAATTGACTTTCAGACTCATTTTCACGGTCTCGTCCAATTTTTTATAGCAATATATTCAACTAAATACCTTTACTAGTTTTTCTTTCCCTCTTTCTATTAAAGGGAAAATAAAATGTAATATGTTGTATTGTTGGTTGGATGCCTCAAAGGAGGACTCTTAAATGGAAAGGATTATCCTACGAGAATCGTTATTTGCCTCTCGTAGTAGACCGTAATTTTGGCGTTGGAATCCTTCAAAATAACTCTTTTTTCTCAATTCTTTTCATATTGTCCTACTTGCGATCAAGTATTTATTTACTCTCTTTCCAGGCAAAACTGGAGGAACTAAAAATCACTCATTAGCCACTTGCGCGCAAAACCAACAAGACTTGCACTTGCTCTGATGATCTACAAACAAAACAGTCGTAAAATTTGAGTTGCCATAGTAACATTCGATACAGCTATTCAATTCGTATTTCTTATGATCTATCTCGACTACTGGGTCAGCTATACGAAGAAGTATCATAACAACATACTGTGCTTGAGTACAAGCCTACAACGTGCCCGTATGCCTTTATATGTTAAACATTTGCATTTGAAAATCTAGATTGTTTCAACCAGTTCCGACTATTTATTAAATTAATTCAAGTTTGTAATAAATAGACGTGGTAGTGCTCGAAATCCGCTTTAAAATGTATCCCAATACTATCAAACCATTAATAATCGTTTGGAATAGTACGGTAATTTATTTGTTTATTTACCATTGCTGAGGCATCTTTCATTGCAAATTCCATTATTTTTTCTTGTATATCCAAAAAAAATTGCGTCAATGGTATGTATTTATATGTAATAATTTCTCGGAATTTTCTTTCATCCTGAAGGAGAATTAATTTGTTACGATTTTAACCTTGAAAATAATTAGATTGAGTATATATTTTTCGAGATATTAAAAAACATTTTTCGATTATAAAATATTGTGTTATATTGTTCATATAATGAAAACTGGTTAATACCGTCAAAAGAACCTGTATTACAAAGAAGTCATAATTCCTCTTTAATTCCTAATAGTCTTCAATAGACGTTTCGATCGCAGTACCAACCGTCATCAGAAAATCGCTTTACAACCAGAAAAACCTTTCGAAAAACAAAAAAAAATTTTTCTTGATTTAACATTTTTCAGTCATAGGAAAATTCTTTCTACATGAAAGCTCATAACACTTTCCGTTGAAAACCAAATAGTTTATAAATGCCGTTGTGATTTCTTTAGGCTAAGGACAGTTTTGTTAGTAACTCTTTTTCCATGTCTCCAGCTTATACTTTGTATGCAAATCGTATAAACGTCCGTGTCCGAAATACTCGTATGCATGGGTCTCTGTGGGTTATATCTGTGCAACTGTAGCAGTTATTTTCCGCCTGGGCGGACATGTAATGAACGCCTACGGAAGTCAATTCGAAATGTACATACATAGAACGCACGTTGACGTCTAATTCATTAATGGATAAATAAATATTCTGAAACAATTCTCGTGCCGGGAAGAAATGACGGTAATGGAAATCAAACAGTTAACAACGCAAGAATGACAGACGTCCACGATGATAGTGTTTATTTGTGGCCAGTCTCTCTTGCTGAATTTTCCCGAAAAGCTTAATATCGATTTTCGATTACTAATTACTAACTTTTTAATGGATACCTGTTTATCGGACAACGGCGAAGGTTGTCTTTTATTGAACAAGTCTCCTTTATTTACGGAGTCCCGTTATATGTTTTCGTGTAGGCGGACGCAAAGAAAAAAGTGTCGAATCTTATTACCGCCGATAAATCCTACGTCAATTAACTATCCCATATACATAATTAAGTACTTTCATGATCCTAAAAGCCCTTCGGTGCCTCTGAACTTCCATGTGTCATTTAATGAAAAATTCACAAGCGACTATAATGATTTTCCATTAACTCACGAATGGAAACTTATGTTAATAAAATATTCATTTAGTAGGTCTTCTACTGTAACGAAAACAAATTATAATTACACTAGATATTGCGTTTTCCGGATCTAACTGAAATTTATTAAATTCTCCCCCAACGTTATATTGTTCCAGGTTATCATAATAACCAGGAACGCTTTGTATTAATATTAAGTGGGGCACACCGGTGAAATTAACCATGGAGACGGCGACGACGCCCGCGAATGCGAAAAATTATTATTTTTAATTCACAATAAAAATTGCAATAAGAAATTAATAAACAAGGACACCAATGGTACTTGAAAGCGCATCTAGCGGATTATGTGTGATGATGCTTTTGTCAACTTTAACTGCGTGTTACCAAGAGTGTAAAGTGTAGGAGCGTATTGTTACTAAGCAAGAGTTTAAATAAACAAAATATTTTCTTTTAGAGATTGCGGCGAAAATGAAGTCGGTGATGAATGAAAAATCTTTACTCGTGTCTATCGTATTCCATCCTTCTATCCAAGAAAGTTTCAGATTTAGAATATTGGCAAAAATATCGTAAAATATCATTGCAATCATGTACCATTCATTCAAAATAATTTTTGGCGATTTTGAGTATTTTACATCTATTGCAGGGGTTTTTGTATTTTTTAAGTTGAATGATAACTTTATTTGTTGAAGAAAAGCTGTTATCCGTATCTGTATACATTGTCACAGAAGAGAGAATGACCTGAAGTTGAAGTCATTTTCCCGTGATGAGAATGTCACCTTTATATATCGCTCAGATACCTGAATACATCTTCTATAATATAAGAATGAGTCGCTGAATGTCTTGCTAAGCGCAAATCTCGAGAACGGTTGGACCGATTTCGCTAATTCTTTTTTTAAAATGTTCCTTGAAGTACGAGGATGGTTCTTACGGAGAGAAAAATTCTAAAAAAAAGAAATTTTAAAAATAATACTTTTCTATACTTCCATACAAAAGATTTGTGACAATACTTAAAAGTCAATCTGAACTTTAATACCATACGATAAAGTTTGTGTTAGTGGAGAGGTTCCGGGAAGGCAAAACAATTGAGTGACGTTAGTATCGTATAAATATTAATGTCAATATTTGTCAATATTTATTTTTTTAATCAGAAACAAATTGTCTATGGTAAAATGTAAATTGTCTGTGGTAAAATGTCACTTGAAATGTAAATATCTCTTTGCTGTGCATCTATAATATTACTAAACCTAAAATACACAAATTTCTATAAAATTAAAAAAGGGTTGTGTGTTTGTGACTTACTAAATATGCCTCCTATAAGGCGGCGGACAAATTTAGGCAGGAGAAGCCGAAATGCAACAAATCAAATGCATTATCAATCTAATCGCACTGCCCAGGAACGTGAAGATCGCAATGAACGTGAAAGAATTCGCTTAAGACAGACCCGTGAAGCGCGACATTCGACTAAAAATGGTGCAAGTTTGAATCGAGCTGCTTTCTGTTACGATATGTCAATTGATTACAGTGCCTACAACTGTGTTGCTATTGGACCTATGAACTCAGTTTGCCAATATTGTAAGGCATTGAAATACAAAAATGAAGCCAATGGATTGTGTTGCGCAAATGGAAAGGTGAAATTGATACCATTGCTTCCACCTCCAGAGCCATTGTACTCATTAGTTTTAGGAATAGGAACAGATTCAATACACTTTTTAAAGAATATTCAACAATATAACGACTGCTTTCAAATGACTTCATTTGGAGCATCAAAAGTAGTTCGGGAAAATTTTATGCCAACTTTTAAGGTTTGTAATAGTATTTGCAGTTGTATGTTAATTAATCATAACTATTGTAGCCCATATACATTTTTACTATACATTTTTTCCCTTTACAGATAAAAGGTCAAATATATCACAGAGCAGGTTCTTTGTTACCAGTGCCAGATAGCGACTACAAGTTTTTGCAAATTTATTTTATGGGCAATTCTCCACAAGAAATCAATCTACGTTGTGCACATAACAATTCAGTAAAAAGGTCAATAGTTGAACAATTACAAAACTTATTTCACGAACACAATCAATTAATTATATTATTTAAAAGTGCAATGGATATGATGCCATCTGATGATCACAAAATTGTTATCAGAGCAGATAAAACTCCTATGGGCCAACATGCAGGACGTTTTAATGCACCTACTATCGATGAAGTTGCCATTGTTGTAGTTGGAGAAAATTTGGAGTCACGTGATATTGTTTTACATCGTCGAAATAATCAATTACAACGTATTAAGGAAACACATCAACATTTCCAAGAATTCTGCAATGGCAAAGGTTTTGCAGTTATGTAAACTAATAGTGTGGGATGAATGCACGATGGCGCATAAAAAATATTTAGAAGCTTTAGATAGAACCTTAAAAGATCTACGGAACAACCAAAACCAATTTGGTGGCGCAATGATTTTATTATCAGGAGATTTTCGCCAAACATTGCCAGTGGTTCCACGTTCAACGCAAGCTGATGAACTGAATGCATGTTTAAAGTCCTCCAATTTGTGGAAACATGTCAAGGTATTACATTTAAGCAAGAATATGCGTGTCATGTTGCAAAATGATCAATCTGGAGACATATTCTCTAAACAACTCATTGATATTGGTAATGGCAAATTTCCTATAGACGTGCTGACTGGCTGCATCACCTTTCCTGAGAGTTTTTGTCAGTTAACGCAATCAACAGCTGAACTCATTCACAAAGTGTTCCCAAATGTTGCTCAAAATTACTTATTCCATGATTGGTTGAGCGAACGAGCTATACTGGCTGCCAAAAACACCGATGTAAATGAATTAAATTTCAAAATTCAAGATGACATTCCTGGCGAAATGAGGACATATAAATCAATTGATACGGCAACTAATGATGATGATGTCGTGAACTATCCACCGGAATTTTTAAACTCACTAGATTTGCCAGGATTGCCGCCTCACAATCTTCAATTAAAAGTTGGATCTGTAGTTATAATGTTGCGAAATATTAACCAACGGCGACTTTGTAACGGCACACGATTAGCGATAAAAAAATTACTGAATAACGTAATAGAAGCAATCATATTGAAAGGAAAGTATAAAGGAGAAGACGTTCTGATACCCCGCATCCTAATGATTCCGACTGACGTACCATTCGAGTTTAAACGACTGCAGTTTCCAGTACGGCTTGCTTTCGCTATGACTATAAACAAATCCAAGGGGCAGTCATTAAGTGTTTGTGGTATTAATTTAGAAAACCCATGTTTCTCGCATGGTCAATTGTATGTTGCCTGTTCCCGTGTTGAAAAACCATCTGCTCTGTTTGTTTACGCGCCAGGCAATCAAACAAAAAATATCGTGTACCATAAAGTACTACAATAAAAATGAAACTTAATTTAGAATAATTAAAATAAAATCAAATATAATAAGTAGGTATCATAATAAGAAATCTGAAATTGTGATTTTCATTGTGATTTTTTAGTGACTATTAAAAGAATTTTGTGAGTTTTATAATTTTTAATTTTTGACATAATGTAATTGTTGACTTATTAACTTAAAAAAATAAAAAATTAAAGAATCGACTGTTAGGCGATACGAAGTTCGCCGGGTCCGCTAGTCTTTCTATATATTTTTCCTAATTAGAAGTGTGATAATATTCGGATATTACTTTCATAATGGATCCAGTATTTCGTTCGGTGTGGTTCGATTTCCGGATATTATCCCATATAAAGTTTGGATGAAGTGTTGTATCGAGTCATAAAGACTTTGTTTTATAGTGCAATTTCTCATCGATCTTTTTAAGATCCTAAAAAGATAAATAAGTTCCATATCTTCTTTATAATTTATTTTCTCCCACTTTCAATATTCCACGAGACGAACGCCACGGCAACAAATTTTTTTACCCCGCAAAGAATTTAATAATCAATGTTCCAGACGGTTCCCCATAAAACAAGTTCATTTTGCCAGGATTATTTTTGTCATATTAATAAACATTCCTCATTATAACTTCCTTGGGAGCCTTCGGCGAAACTCGTAACTGGATAAATCTTCCCATTAAAATTTCTACAACATTGACACAGACTGATCGTTCGAGAATATATTTTTAATAAGACGGAGTATCAAAAAGGGATCGATGGAAGTAATAAAGACCCTGCCTCTATTAAAAGAGATGACTGATTTTCTGCCCGTCTGCCCCGCGCCTCCCGCGCGACCCGTCGCTCTTAAAATAAAGGGGAACAACTTTGTGCCTACCGTGACTCATCCGGGAATCTCGAATTCCCTATTTTATACAGTGGCGTGCCCTTTTCGCTACATAATATAATTTACCAAATCTTTATTTACTTTTAAGTGATATCCGAAAAAGTTCTGTAAACGATCAGTTTTGAATTCTATTGAAATCAAAGCCACTATTTTACTGCTAGGACTACCCTAATATTTTATATACCTGTACGTCAAAGGACTGTAGTAAACTGTACCGGCCATTGATGGCCTTAAAGTTAATAATAATGAGGTGATGATGGAGCCCTTAAAAAGGGCGCCTGTAGATTCTTTACTAACCGCAGGTACCTACCCTGAAATTCTGTGGTATATTACTTATTAATTTGAAAGGTCATTAATATGGGTATCTATCCATCTATATATCTATAGGTATCTATTTATAGGTATAGTCCTCACAAATGTCCACCGTTCTTCACTATGTTCAACCTTTCTTTGTGAAGGCAATTTATTTGATATTAATATGATATACGAAGGATAATTAATGTATATAGTTATACACTTATTTTCCAACGATTGCAGAAAATATCACAAGTTCTTTAGTATTTGTATATTATATTTTCCAACTACAACAATGGAGTACAAATATATGAGATTAATATGTATACATAATAATGATATTAATTTAAAATATATGTTTAATGTATACAGCAGAATTTATGATACATACCAAATCTAAATATCTTTCTCAAAACGTGGCCCAAACTGCCACAAGTATCTAAATACAATTATGATTTTAACATTTACAATAAGAGACATGTTAATCTCTTCAACTTGAAATCTAGATAATAACATTTCTAATGGTTTTATCTTGAGTTTGAATGATGTATTGGTTTTCTTTTAATTTAAGTTTAAAATTTACGTACACATTTATTTCCAATAGATTTTAGGTATATATGTCACATCGCGGTAATAATCATAAGTTTGCACCGTTGCCAAATGTAATGTATCGTACGTAATGTATATGTACGTACAAAATCTTATTTTACAATTTGTAGTAAGCAATGTGTTGAAGTCGAAAAATCTTGTTTCATTTTAAATATCTCTAAAATTATACATTACGTATTTACCCTCAAGCGTAAAATTGTATCAAACTGATCCGTTTTTAATAGGAATTTAGATTTTTCAAAATCTGCTCAGAAATCTCCCAAAAAAGGTAAACATGTGCGCGTATGAAGAAATTTAAAAACATTATTTACATTTTCAAAATTAATAAATGGGACTGTTCAGAGTATAATTGCATTGCTGACCTAAAATCTCTTTAAAAACACGAAATAAAATTGGTATTTCCAGTGCAATATGGCCCAGCAGTACTGTATAAACGACTGAATTATTATTTTGTCCAATCATGTCGTCCTAGTATATGTTTTTATAGCGGGTTTCAGAAGTACTAACTGAATACGTTGTTTATCACAAATGTGAACTGTTGTAACAAATAGTCAAAATTTGGTGTTAATACATTGTAAATATATTGCCGAATTTTGACAAGGTAACCATTTTTTATTTAAAAATAATGTCAAATTTAAACTTAGGTGAAGGGTTCCGCATTTTTGGAAAAAGTCATTTTGCTCTACAGCTTTTTTTGTAAAATCAAACTTTCTAAAAAAATATTAGTTTCATTTATTAATATTAATGAATAAAACCAACGCCGTTTGAAGGAACTCCCGATGGCACGGCCAGTAAGAGAGCATATGTCATGCGGTTCTCAATAGAAAACTTCAAAATTATGAACATGAAGTGATCTGTCATAATGTATAAAATTTGCGGGTCTTAAAATTACGTTTACCAAGCTATGTCATTTTTACTACTAACACCTATAGTATGTTAGTTCTGCTATATATAATATAGAATTGAATTTTTACGTATTTGACAGGCAACCCTTTTGTTTTAATTGGATCGATTTTCCTCGTTAATGTTAGGTTAGTTGACTCGTAAATTCGCGATTGGCGACTTGTGTGACGTCCTTGTTAAATGTTTTTCCTTCGCTTGTTTTAAACCCTTTCGAACAGGCTGCACCGTAATGTTGACGACCAATAATCAAACACACGTGTCAACGGTTGTATTTCCACATGCTTTGCGATTTTACACACGATTTCATGATTTTCTGTGTTTTAACTTTTACCACACAATCTACTTTCCTTGTCTCCTTATATATATATATATATATATATATATATATATATATATATATATATATATATATATATATATATATATATATATAAAACCTTTAGAGAGGTGGGGGTTTCTTTTGGCTTCTAGGGACCCCCAAACGCAAAACTGCATTGAAATTTTCACCGATGTCCCGACATGCTACTTCGTAATAGCCTGTATTTTTTTTTAAATAAGCCTAAAAGGAAAGTTCAAACTTATTATCTGGGCACTTGTTCATAGGCTGAATAAGTTACAAGGCTTGTAGCGATGCAAACACTGAGCCTAGAATATAAAAATCACCGAATGGTAGACATATTAAAAATATTTGGAGAAGGATTGATGCTGTTGTCTACCTCTAGCAAATATGTATACTCTGCTCTAGTTATTTGCTTTTCTTACTGTTAGTGAGATGTACTGTGTGCGCGATCTAACCAGACTATGAACCTTGGCCCGTCTAGTGTGCCTTGTGTTTCCACAACACCTTGTACTGTTTTGATGATAACATGTCAGTCGTTGAATAGATGTTTAGCAAAACCAAGAGCTTCATATTGATTCCTACGAACCCTAAATTATCTAGCGATAATTAGACCATCAGTCTCCTGCACTCTGCACAAACACTTACAAACCTTGTAACTTGATGTATCCAAGAACTAATGCAGAAATTGATTTTAGGCTTATTTCAATAATTGGGGAGGGTAGCATAACCTGATTTCGAAAAAGTTTCGATGCAGTTTTTCGCCTTGAGATCCCTAGATGCTAAAACAACCCTACTGTACATCTGTGTATATAGGGGTATGCATGTAATATTACGAAATTTATAGACACGGTAAAGAGAGCATGGTTTAATTGATCCAAATGACACTCGGTACAAAAATATTTCGGGCAAATGTCTCGTATAAGTTCATTAACACGCTCGATCGATTAAAATCTATATAGCGGTCTGTCAAACCAAATAAAAATTGGTAAATCTTTTGTTTTCGGTGTACATTTTTCTATAAATCGACCAAATAAATTATATCGGAGAATTTGAAAATTCTATATATTACATACAACAGAACTAAGAATTATAGATGCCGTTGGTAGAAATAACAGAAGAAAACCATTTTATGCTCATTCAACAAATATAGATTAATCCTATACAATTACTCCTTCGGTACTATACCTCGATGGGCGTTGAATTGTGAAGGTTAATCTATGGTTTTCGCTAAAAGCCACAAATGTGAAAACTATCAAGTTTAGTAATTATAACAGGAATAAGTTAAATAAGAAAAAGTTATTATAATTCGCGACTAGGAGTCGTTCCCAGATCCTCCTGATTTGGCAACAGTTGCATTTTATGTTCAAAATTTCCTTTTTTTTGAGGAGCGCCTAATTCTCGGAATAAGCCTCTGCAACTAGCCGTGCTATGGGAATTTTTTAGTCTTCTCGGAAATTTTTGAATGGATAATAAAAATATAAATTCATCTTGAAGGTAAACAATTTACTTTAATTTCGCTTTGTTTGAATTCACGTAGTATATAGTTTTTATTAAAAAATTTTTGGACTTTCTAACGTTGTTTACATCAATTTATAAAATGAGGTTTTATAGGCCTATGGCCGAAATTCCCAAGGGTTCTTTGAGTAAAATTGCCGCCTATACGTTGTTGACGCTAGGAATTCTGTATCTTTCACCATTTCCTTTTATGGACGTTGACAATGTTTAATAAATGTTCCCTTTTGTATAACATATGGTTTTCTTGGTGTATGGTTTTCTTGCTGTTTAAAAGTGACTGAATATTATTTTATATTCTAATGATGATTTGCTTTGTGAATTACATTTAATTAGAGTCGTGTTATATAATGCTTTCCTGGAAAAAATTTTGAGAAAGTAAAAACTTGTTTGATTATATTTTCACAAATATTTAAAAATTAAATTTGTTCGTAACGACGATGCTCTTGATGTGTATTCGATTTCCTTCGATAACCGTTAATGGGAAGTTGGCTAATTTCAAATTTTTAAAATACTTTTCTTTCAAGTATGTTGATGATAAATCGCAGGAAAGCAATTTACGAATCCCCCATTGTATTCTTTAGGTGACTTATGTTTAAGGCCACTCAATTAATTCTTGAATTCCAAAACTTTCCGTTCATAAATCGTTTCGCTCCCCTTCCTCTCAGAAGCAACACAAAAATACACACGTCCCGATTTTCAACCGAATTTCCCGATTTCCATAAAATCAGAGCCCACAGTCGTGAATATTAAAACTATGGCATTGACTTGTCGTCGTCTTGAAGAAAACAAATGAATTATAAAATTCGTCTAAGCTGCCCAGTCTTTGAAGTGGGATCCATAAACAGAAATAAAGTTTAACATCCGACACAGAGGGCGGGCACTGCAACCCTCCTCAAACTCCTTCATATTTTCTTCATAATATAGGATTATGAGCATCTTTTTGATCTAGGAACATTGCGGCATGAATTTCTGAGCAGATGAATTAGGGACTAGGTCCGTAAGGACGCTGCGAGAGGGGGGACGTGGAAAAAGCTACGATGGGGAAGTGGAAAATTACGTTCCCGTGAAGAGTTTTAAAGAAATGACTTGTCGGTGATCATAACAAACTTTGTTTAGTGGCGTTGCAACGACTGGTTGCCGAGATACCATCAGTTAAAAATCTAAGAAAAGTTCAAATGGACTGAATTGTCTTGTAAAGGTCAGAAGTAATTTTCCATTAAAATGCATATACCGATAGAAGGAAAGTCGCTAATTACATTGATCTGCAGCTGCGGGGAAAAGTTTCTAACAAAGCAATAATGCACTAAATATAAACTTAACTAGTTCATAAATCTATCAGAAGCTCATAATGCCATGCGTGACATTTACTAGATGCGTGGCTTATATATATGAGATGTTAAATAAAATCCCGGTCAATTTTTCTCTGTATATTTAAACTCGCCAATTGTGATCACCATCGCCAAATCATTGGAGTATTGTTTTAAACTCAGTTAAAGTACAAGTGCTACAGCCAAAAGGGTACCAGTATATCTTCCATAATTCAAGCCAAGAACTTTGTTTTCTTTCTACACCTCGTCGATTCTATTTTTCCACTGAAAATCAGCTGCAAGTTCCGATAACGACTTCTCCTCAACACATGGCCCAAATAAGACACTTTCCTATATTTAACAATCCTTATTGATTCCCTATCCATAATGATTCTTCTTAGCACTTCTTCGTTAGTTTTGCATGCCGTCCAAGGTATTCTAAGCATTCGTCTATGTATCCACATTTCTAATAGTTCAATGTGGTTCACTGTTGGCAACTATAAGGTCCATGCTTCTACTCCATATTACAGCATCGACCAAATATAGCACTTCTCCATTCTTTGCCTTAATTCTTGGTTGAGATTTTCATTAAAAACAAATCTTCTCATTTTTGTAAAAATAGCTTTAGTCGTGCTATCTTGCGTTTATCTATGTCTGGATCCAGCTGGGCCGATATGATAGTCTCCAAATACGAGAATTGACATTCCATTTAAGTTCTAGCAACCGGATGTGGGTAACGGCTGCAGACTGAGAATTTAGTTTTAATCACATTCATTTTGATATCCATTTCTTCTCTCACCTTGTGAATTCAATCAAGCATGATCTGAAGATCTTCATCGCTGTCAGGTATAATTACTGTATCATTAAGAATTTCCCCATTTATGTGTGACCCACATAGTTGACCTTATAGTGCTTTTTAAATTAATTGATCTGATTACATATTGAATAATGTCAGGGACAGAATAAAACCCTGTCTTACTCCTCGCTGTGTAGATACTTCGTTGATGAGATTATTTCCAATTTTTACGTTTGCGGTTTGATTCCAGTACAGATTCTTAATGACACGTGTATCTTTGCCATCAATTCCTTTGTTTTTTTAGTATCTTCTTTAATTTGATATGTTGTACTCTATCGAAAGCTTTTTCCGAGTCCACGAAACACACGGAAACATATTTTCTTTAGTCCCGGCATTTTTATAACAAGAGATGCAGAGCCAAGAGTGGCTCTCTGGTTCCGAGTGCATTTCTAAAACCAAACTGTGTCTCTTCAAAGTTTTCTTGGAATTTGGGCCTAATTCTGTTGTGAAATATTTTGATTAAAATTTAGAGGGTGTTTCATTCAACATTTTCTCGCTTTGTGTTTTGTCGGTATTGACACAAGGGTAGACTTGAGCCAGTCCAAGTGAATCACTCAAGTATCGTATACTGCATTAAAAACTTTTACTACTGCTTTGATGTTATCTTCGTCAATGAGTTTTAAAAATTTAGTAGGTGTTTCATCCGGTTCAATAGCTATAGTTTTAGCGGACTTTTTCGCACGTTCTACGTCAAACAATTTTCGTAGAACTTAATTTTACTATCTCTGTTACCATTAAGCAACTCTGTTATGTCATCTTTATCCATTATACCTTCCATTTCTCCGCATTTTTAACTCATCCGCTACTCTTTGGCTATTTTTATTTCTTTTTTTTATTTTTATTTCTAAATATCTATATTCTACTTCTTTTTATTTAGGCAGTCTACGTTATTCTACCATTCTCAAAATATGTTCTGTTATCCATGCCTTCTTTTTGACTTATATGTCCTTATAATCGTCACTAACAATAATTTCTTGTATTTTGTATTTAAGTTTTGTCCATAGTCCTTCTGGATCTTCAAGTTGTTCTAGATTTTAGAATGTTCCATAATTCTATATATTCCAAATGTATAAATGACTAAACTGTTGAAATTTAGATAATTTGCCAAATCCCCTACGATTTTCTCAATATTGTCAAATGAGTACAAATTCAATGAAGCGATAGAAACGTTTATGTATTTGAACATAAATTTTACAAATATAGATACCTTTCAATTTGGTATGTAATTATTTTACGCTAATGAATATTGCGTGGAATACTGAAGCATATTTTGCTCGGTTACCTACATTAATTTCGTTATTTGTTGTTTCAGATGAACCGCCCCATTCAAGTGAAACCAGCGGACAGTGAAAACCGCGGAGGTAAGTTCCTTATTTTTTCCTCAGTCTCATACATTATTCATTATTTCAATTACTCTCTCCAACAGTTGAACGCTGCCATAGAATTAATTATTTTGAATGGATCTCCAAGGTATTTTTCTTTTTCTGTGAGATTTAAAATGGAAGGATACCGCTCAACAGGCGGCCAAACTGAATGGTTCTTAAGCGTTCGGTAAATAAAATGCAAAAATTCAGGAAAATTCGTTAAAATATAACGTCAGACTTTTAGAAATAAATTCAAAGTGCATTACACCCGGGTGATATGCTTCTTAAGCCCAGCATATTGTACACACATATTCCATAAAATTTCAATAAAATCGTGAAAGGGCGTTACTAACGAGACCCCGAAAGTAAACGATAACAATGGCTGTTTACATTCGATCAATCATCCTTCGAACTGGTAGTTTCCCACCTAGATTATGATGTCCGACACATTTCTCCGACGAACTGTCCGATTTTAAAATTCCGCCGTCGTTACTATAATTCGATATACGAGTATACGTCCTTCTATCGACATACTTTATCTTTCGCTTTCGCCCATAGTGTAAATAATTGCTCTGACAAAACGAAGCGAAAAACACGTCGCTCTCGATGAAGGTAAGCTAAATAATGTCAGTACAAAAACGCCTGATGTTTTCATTCCGATACAATTTTGTGATATGCAGAAAGACAAATATTTTCGCCGGTCTACTTGTTTTTCTTTTTTCGGGCTCGATTATTTCATTTTTTCCAGTGATGGTATCAGGTCAGGTTTCCATCATGGAGTTTATCCTACTGGCTCATCGGAGGATGTCTGTGTTATAGTGGATGTTTATTTGAGACTTTTTTGAGTTTGAGCAGAATGTCTTCGCTTTCCAGGCTTTTTTTTCAATAATCTTACGCTAATTACTATTGAAGTCATTTAAAGTACGATTCGTAAACTTGGCGGTGAACTTTCAATGTTGACGATTTTTTGGCGTCGTGTCGTTAGGTTATGCTGGCCGAAAAGTTGAGAGTTCGGTTCAATTTATACATATATCACACGGCACTAAATGATTTATACGAGAAGAACGAATCGATAAATATATACAAAAGAATTACCCACCAAAAAATGTTACTAGGTAAAGACAAATTCGATTGATGACGGAACCGTACCGGGTCGCGTTAGGAGACGAAGTCATAGTCTGTAGATACAAATAGTCAGTTCACTCCTTTGGTCTCCTTGAAAAACCGGCATTTTTAGCTACCTATCATAAATCATTTTATAGTCCCCGTAAAGAATCCGAAACTGCAATGCGCAGGGGTAAAGCGACTGTGATATCGATAATTTCATTGAACCGTCTACATACAGGAGGCGAACAAATTTTAAACATATTCGAAGATTTAGACTGGTTGAAATTTTGTCGGCGCAAGATTATTTACAAACGTATAAGGTCGAAGTACACCATAAACAATTGTAATCAGGAATTTATCAGTACTTCTTGAAGTAATTGCTGTTTGCTAATTGTTAAGGATAAGGATTGAAATCAGTTGTAGGACTTGAAAAAGTTTTGCATATTAGGTACACCCTAAATAGACCAAGTACTAGAGATACATATAATTCATTGCTAAAATAACACATAATAGCAACCAACATATAAGTACATACATAATGACCGTATTGGGTATAAATATAATGAAGTACAAGTTTATTGTGTATTTGCAAGTACCTACTCCAGTTTTTACGTGTTTTTTAATACATTTAATTTAGAGTTTTCCTTATTATTTTCATGATGTTTTATTTCTCTATTCGCAAATGTTAATGGATAGTAGATTCTTAATCTTGTGTATAGAGAAATAAAATAAATATGAGGGAAATTGGGACATGGGTGTGAAAATTTAACATTTTTAAATAGATTTAGCAATGGCATTCTTACGCCCTCATGTATACAGAGGTCGTTGAATTTGGATGTAAAAATTTCTTCTAATGTTACTAAATAATTAATAAAATCAATTGGAGGGACTTTTAAACCTCCAAATATCCCACCATGACTGCCTTTATATTTCTTTAGCTCGCAAAATTTGGTATTTCCATCGGATTTTTATTGTTGCTGTAATTGAAACAAATGTCACATGAGTGTTTTAAAATACACTAACGTAAAAAGTATCCACCGACATATACAAGTCCGTTACCTTCTACAATTTGTAAATTTCGATAGTCTGAAAGTTCAATGGCTAAAACTAATTATTGTTTTTTCGATGACGATTTGTTGTGCTGCAAAAAAATTCTTTTTTCCATTAAATTTGGCGTTAGTCGTTGACGGTGCGTTTGTCGCACCGTGTACAACCCTACGCGAGGCGTAAATGACCCAAGCTTCTCTTGCTCAGCCAGTAATCCGTCCGGGTGAGGGGGTTGAGATGACAGGAGGGGATGGTTTTCGGCAATTCGGAGAGTGGCTACACTTATAATAACTCTATACACTATGACGAGGTGTCCGAAGAACATTAATTGCCGGGTCAAAAAAATGACCTGCCGTCAGACACTTATTTCCTGATTCTCCCCGTTCCGCTCTCTTCTTACAACGGGTTGTTACATATTATTGGTGAAATGTTTGAAGTAATAGCGCTCTAAAAGATTTAATAGAAATATGTACAAAATATCGTTTAAGTAAAAATGAGAGAATAGAGTTTGTAAAGAATTTGCAGAATTACGAGGAAGGCGATATTTGTGAGAGGATGGAAGCTACAGAGAGAAGTCGGTAATAAATAAATATAGCTGTATAATTATTTACAAGAAAAAATATGGGGAGTGGAAGGTCGTCACAATGTAATAATTCTAATTATCTTCTTTTAGCACAACGAGTCTTAATTATTCAGTATATCAACAGTAAAAAATCCTTTCCAGTTCCTTTTCCATTCTATTAGGCCGTGATCTAGTTGACTTCTGTCAACATCCTCAGAAGGCCGTGGTCGAGGTGGTTTTCCCGACGATTCGCTATCGACTGTCGATCGATGCACCTAGACATTGTACTTTTACGCCAAGAGCCGTTGGTAATGTCTTCTGTCGATCGCGAACCGTTAGGAAGAACATCCGGAACAGGTACAATATCACTAATGAGAATATTATTCGCTCTCGAGGACAAAACGTCGAGGTGAAAGAAATCTACCAGACCATGGCTTAACGGCCCGGAAAGTTTTAGGGGCAAAAGTATAATAAAACTAAAATTTGAGACAATGCATTTGTTTGTGCCAATATAACACACAATTAAACTATAATATACAACAACAATTTAATGGCTTTGGTGGAGTAATTAGAAAATATTTACCAGTAAAAGAAAGTAGTTTCTACCGTCATTGCCCGCAAATCCGTATATAAGACCATACAAATATCACGTAAGTAACCTGCAGGTGAACCCCACCTCCCTACATGAAGAGTGGGCGTAGAGACCGCACCAAGTACATGTATAGCAAATTTCACCGCTTTTTCCCAAAATCATCGCATATGGCGCATTTGTATTCTATTACACATCATCATTACACTAACATCTGACTCTGAAGTTTCAATACTCTCCTGCAACACCTCCTTTTTAGCTTTTTGAACGTCGGTGGTAGTTGCAACGGTTGCTGAAACACAATAGTAACAACTGTGATAACAAAAATATTATTTGACATATCACAAAATTTAACCATTTTAGAGTAGTAGTTCTTATTTCAATTTTTTATGCTATTAATAGCAGTATTTATGGTTTTAAAGAGTACCAATAAAAAAGTAGCGTAAAGTATTCGTGGATAACTAATCTTTAAAATTCCTGCTCTATTCCGAGAACTCCAGTTGCGTGTTTTAAAGACCCTAATATCCACTCATACTTTAATAAACCATTTCTGAAGCTTAAGCTACAAGCGTGCTTTCAAGTTTCTAGCTATTCGGACACTGCTAAAAGGTTTCATCCCTATTATTCACCCCTTCGAGAACTAGAATTCGTAATTATGGTATTTTTCTGAACAATGTCAGAGTTAAAGCGAAAACGTGCCAAATTGAATGTTTCTAGCTGTTCAGACACTGTCAAATAAATTTCACTACTATAAGATCCGTTACAAATTAATCTTTATATATCGGTGTATTACCCGGCCGACACACATCGACCGGCAGTTGCAAACGACGAGGAGTTAAAGAAATTGAAGAGATTCTAAATGAAAATTATATTTATTACTTCCACATTTGCAACCATGAGAGTTAACGGAATTTCCGAATCCTAGATTGAAGTGGTAGTAACAACTCCAGTATGTTGAATTAGAGCAATGTTAACATTCTGTATCGAATTATTAAAGAACTTTCATAGCTCTTATGGTGTGGGTAAAAGAAATCCATTATTCTCAATCAAAATAACAACTACTTCCACTACGAAAACCGTTGAGATAAAAGTGCCTCCAAATTCTATATTAAATTGATACTTACATCTCTTACTATTGAGTTGAAAGATCCAACCTCCATATGGCCATGATTCCTATACTTCTCCAACTACTAATGTGACAATTGAAGAAATTAAACGATTCCAATTGGAGGCGGTGCCATACCTTCCACAGAGTTTTCTAATTCTAAATTGAAACTTTTATTGTTGTAACAATTTTCTTATAGGAAATATATATTTTCTCCTCCACGGCACACACTAATAGTGAGGTCGATGGAACATCAACAGCATAGCCACACATTATTGGTTGCATGAACAGAAGTGGTGCCTAAAACTGACACTATGAAATAAATAAGTTTCAAAGTTTTAAATCAAAGTGGCGTAAAACCTTCCCAATTCTTCAATGTGTCGATTATACAAATTGCAAGGGTCTAACTCCAAACAGTACCTACCCAAGATTCTCATAAGAGTGAAGCCTAAAAAGATTCTCCAAATTCTGGCTTCAGTTGATACTGAACTCTTATTAAAGAGCTCGAGAAATTTTTAACTACTTTGAAATGGTATAAAAACTTTGACAACCCGTGGAAGATAAATGAGTCTCCGTATTCTAGATTTAGATGGTTCTCGCAGTTCCTTGTTTTGAAATTAAGTGAAATAAAAGATTCCATTTAAAAATACTTATAAAAATTTTGCCTGTTAAAATTGTTCTCCCTATTTCCGTTTTTATTCAGGTAGGTCTAATAACCTGGCCGTCACAGAACCCAGAATGTCTCGAAACGTCAGTGAACATATCGATTCTTTTTAATGGTCTGCCGATAATGTGAAGTAAATAGAGAGAATCTTAGTTATTTTTGATGATCGGTGGTTTTCGATTCTGGAAACTTGATAGAGGCGGGCGCAGCTAGTCGTTCCGTTGTAATTTGGCTGTAATACCATTTAATATCCGAAATTTTTATACAATATGCCTACAAAATTTAATCGAAACTCCAACGCATTCTCCATCCCAGGGAATCTATCGTTCTCTCTCTCTTTCTCTCGCAAGACTTCTCAAGCTGTTGCTGTTTATTTATATTCAAAAAGGCAACGCAGATGTTTCCCCGTAACTCCGACACGCATTCGGGGGAGTTTTCCCTCGTTAGCTTTGCCGATGACAGGTACGTTTCGTTCCCTATTCGCCCCGACGGGTTTCGCGTTTATTTTTTGCGCGCCGGCCCGCCGCCTTTGTATGTTCCACATTTAATTTCTTTCCGGAGGACGCGATTTGTTCGGATTTGCAAGTCGCCGTCGCGGGAATTAATTAATTTTTCAATGGGAGGTATAATTAAAAAATTCGAGCCCCGGATCCGTGCTCGAATTGAAATTTGTTCGCAATCCTTTACATTCATATTTAAATTTTTTCGGGGGTTTATTAAAAGTCGCCTGAATGCGGCGCCAATTTCGGACTTGCAGCAGAAAAATCAAAATAATTAATGACAGTATTGTAAATCAGGTGTTGGG
Organism: Cryptocephalus primarius; assembly: GCA_963576515.1. Classification (NCBI taxonomy): domain Eukaryota; kingdom Metazoa; phylum Arthropoda; class Insecta; order Coleoptera; family Chrysomelidae; genus Cryptocephalus; species Cryptocephalus primarius. The sequence continues at coordinate 3,978,655 of OY754939.1, forward strand.
GTGTGGTCGATGTGATCCCTATTATGTCCGCTCGCTCTCGTAAAATATCCGATCTACTCTTTTTATTATAAGGCCGAAAAATAATATTTAGGCATAAATGCAAATCAGTCGTGTACGGTTTGCCCTGCATCCAAATTGCTACAAAACGCTCTCTCATTACTCTTTAACCAGTTTCGGTTATAAAAACTAAATGTACCGCATACATGATTCATTAGCTTTAATACTACGTTGTTCTTGTATTAACTTACGGGAATTAATTTCAAATTATTAATTTTTTAATACCACCGAATATGCATTCCAAAACTTAGGAGTAATAGTGTTGCAGTATGATGCACATTTATAGTTATATTTCTTCCTTTTAATTTTTGAAATATTAGCCTTATTGTGTCCTAGCCGATGTAGCAGGCTTCGTTCGCTGGTTGACGTAACCTTTTTCTCACCCTCCTGAAAAAGTGAAATTTTTCACCCCCTCGGGAATTGAAATTCGGAGTTATCAAATTTTTCCGAGCCACTAGAGGATCTAAGCCGTTCAGTTTTTCTCGTGCAGATTTCAAAATTTCTAACTACTCGAGAAATACCTCAGAATCTCAAATCTGCGACAGTACTTTTCAACCCAATTTTTACCACCCGGAGTTGGGAATTAGGTGTTATATATTTTTTTGAACTGGAACGGCTAAGTTCCAATGATCTAGGCAACTTTCATTCATGTTATTGGTTTTGTCACGGTGGCAACGCTTATGCGCTCTTATGTTGTTGTATCTTGTTTTAGAATTAAAATCAAACAGATCAAATGTCAAAATAAAGTCAAATGGTCGTTATCGGGATTTTTTAATTGAAAAATAATTTTACTACTGGAATCAAACTTTCTTAGTATAGCCGTATTATCAAAGTGCATTCCAAAGTGAAAATGGGCTAATAGATATATTCAGTTAGCTTCAAAACCTATGAAGAAGGAAACCACTTACTATGTTTTTGACAACACTTCGGCATTGAACAATTTTTGAACACTGGTAGTGTTAAAGAAGGTAAATCTCCTGGACGTCCCAATGTTCCTACAAATGACATCCAAAATCTAAACTAAATTATAGAACAAAATCCTCATATCTCCGTATGATTTCATTTACGATTGACTTATTGTTGTACCTTTTTTACACTTCCAACATTTTTGGGTATTTTTATTTTACGTTTGTTAAAATCATGAAAAAGAGTTGCGTTTACCTTCATCTAAATTCATTATGATCCAACTACTTCATCTTCTTGATTTTCTCCAGAGAATCTGACACTGGCATAATAATAACCTGATTAATTACGTTGACCAGCAAGATCCCACTTTTTTCTGATGAGGCATGCTTCCACCTTTTTAAATAAATTAATTCACGGAATTACCGAACATGGTCAGCATATAGCCCGCACTGTATCATCCAGTGCTATTACATACACTTAAAATTTGTGTCTGGGTGTCAATGTTGCGAGCACAAATAATTAGGACAATATTTTTTCATAAAAATATTAGTGATGAAAAATATCGACGGCTTTTGTTGTCGCCATTTATAAATGAGTTGAATGAAAGGGAGCTACCAAACGGCATTTTTCAAGTCATAACTGCAGATACTGGACGAGCTTAAATAACTATTTTTTCCAGACCGCTTGATAAATGTTCGTGTTTGGCTTAGTTTTTCAAACTTGTTTCCTCTTGCTTCTTTTTACTTTCTCATAACAATTACTCATATAATGAGGCAGTATTATTTACTGGTCGATTTCCGGAATTTAAGATATTGGTTTTTGTAATCGGTGTAAGGTTATAAAGTCCAAAAGTCCCGATTACGTTGAACTTGTTTAAAAAAAATGTGTGTATTGTGTCTGTGTGTAAAGGAAATATACATATATGTGTGGTTTTCAATACACATTAATAAAGCAAGCTGTAATCAAAAATTATCGCATGATAATCAATTATTATTTTGCAATTGACATGTCGAAAACCCTCTTGCCTCAAATATTTCTTGGATTTCGTATACGTTAGATACCTCATAGACCTTTTTTGATTTTCGAAATTGAATTGAATTAACTGAAAACTTTTCGTAATACTAGTTTGTGAGTTATTATTCTCTACCGTTCTCTACAAACTTTCTGCCGTTTCAAATATCCGAAAACGTCACCCTTCTCCGAATTTAGGTATTCTAATTTCAAACAAATCATAGTAAATACTATTCTAGTTAACACCTTTCAGCGCATAAAACTTCATATTTATATTGCGTAAATTACTAACATCACTGCCCTTTTTGTTTAGCATACATATGTTCTCTTGCGCTTGCTCACTTTACTATAGCTGTATATCCAGCCTAATGTTCTCCAAATTATTAGTTACCGGTAGTTAGTTTTAGTTGAGGATTAATAAATCATTAGATTTAGGCAATAATTATATAATTTATAATCAACTTATATATTAATAATATAATTAACTTATATAATAATTTATATGTAATAAATTAATTTATAATAATTAATAATTATACATTATAATATAATTATATAAATTATAATAATTATATAAATAGATATAATAAATATATAATATTAGAATAATGCAACACGGTTATTTAAAGAATATGTCGCTTAATACTATGAATACAAAATTTATCACAATGCATATTTAAAACTTTCCAGGTACCTTGACAAGATATGCAGGAAAACACGTCCTTTTCATGTTACCCCGGATACGAGATGGTTTTTTTGGCGAAGCCTCTCTGTGCGTATGTTTGTACCGTAATGTGTGCGTATCTCCGAGGACTAAAATTCACATTAATTGTAGAAATGTCGGGTGTTATTGTTTCTGGCGGTGACAGGGTAACCCTTGTTTTTATTGCCCGCCTTTTTATAAGCATTCATATTCAGTAAAGGGTATGTAGGTGAAACGTTTCCTCTTTGTTTTACTTAAGGCCTAAAACAGTTTTATTTCACTAAGCTCTGATGTACATTTACAGCGAAACGCCAAACAACGTGGCTAAACATTCACCACATTTGAACGTTTATAGGTGTTACACTATGGTTAATCATAACGTAAAATTGTGTTATTGATTGACGCAAGATGGATAATTAGAGACGTCGAAGCCAGTGATTTGTTATATGAAATGGTTTTGGAGCAATCAAGTCGAGCAGATTATATCCCATAATTATTCAAAGACTTACTTCAACAAAGAGAAACACTTAAGTGGCGGTTTTGAGTATTGACGTTACGATTTGAGGGATACGGTTGCTCTCAGAGGATCTTATTGCTTGGATTTGTTGGATGTGTAACAATCAATAAAAACAGAGAGAGGGAGAAAATAGGATAGAAGGTTCATTAATCGTAGATTTAACAGTTACTACCTATTCGCGAAAATATCGAAATTTGTTAGCTACGTAATTGATTTTCTATTGCAAACTGATTTATTAATAAATATAGTTCTGTATTTAGACGATTGCTGTTATTATCCAAGATCACATACTGGGCTCAAAAGAGGAAATAGTTGAACGGTTCCGATGAAGTTCTTGCCTCGAAAGAAAACGTCTCAATAGTTAATTTACATAGCTTCTGCTTTGTCTTCAGATTTCACTTGTTTATACAAAATCCCTATATTTCCGCATCTCTGAACCGATAACCAAAAAGTCAGTACGATTTACGAAAGGAATGATTTCGCTTTCCGCTTTCGGCGTATCTGCCTTCCAAACCGTAAGGCTTGTATTACGATCTCTTTCGTTTTGTTGTAACGTCCTCACGGGTATCGAGCGAGAGAAACTGAAACCATGATGGAGAAATACACCTCACTTCTTATAAATTTTGAAGACTTAGGTGGGATAAAATTTTAAAGTTTTTGTTACGAACTCGGCGTCGTTAATTAAACATTTAAGCTACTGTAAGTAAAATTTTCGATAAGTTGGCTAAAAATCGAGGCGCGGAAAAATGTCGATGGGAGGTTTTTAACTGACGGAGAAAAGGCTGTAAGATGCTAATAAGTAAGACTGAAAGGCTCTTAATACCGATATAAAAAATTCAGGTGGGTACTTAAATGCGATGAGGAGATGAGGTTTACATCAGAGAACAAATATAAATTTAAAGAGTCGGCAAAAATGGAAGGATTATTTTAACTGTGAAGTAGTTGATAGTATTATGATCTGTAGGTCACTGGTGTTGTGGTAGATTCAACGGACAGCATTATTGGTGAATATGTTAATTTCTGCGTTGAACTGAAAACTCAAAGTTCAGAGTATTTTTTCATTTCTTCTATATTGTTTGTTGTACGAATTTGTATCCTGTAAACCAAAAAACGAAATGAGCCACTCTGGGAATGATCGAGAGGGTAAGCATAGCTTTCTTAACGCGCCGCACTACAAGTAGATCGAATGAATGTGTAAATAAAACATAATTTAATGTAGACATATTAATATTGAGGAATAACAAATGATAATGAATATATTGGGAAGAACATTGTCCGTAATACTACTTCGCAATTTGTAATCGCTCAGGACTTTTGTAGGCGGAAATATTTTTTTTTTTAAGTTTTAAGTTCGACATCTAAATGGTTAAATGGCGTCGAGGTGGAAAGTGCCGAGCGTGTCTTAAACGACGGCGAGCGCCCTTCTTCATTGTGAAACAGTAGCTCACAATTTGACTATCTCGCTTGTACAAACGCTTGTACCTGTCCATAGTGCTTCCACTCACGTAATCCTAATACACTGCGAAAACGTAGCGACTAGGTATGGTAGTGAAAGTGATAGTGATAGTGTTGTATACATATATAGCTTGGGTCGAGTCGTTCGGTTCGTTCGTTTTTTCTGCGTTTATACCTCTCATCGACACAGGACTCCGAGCGAGACCCACGATAACAACGCTATGCTTCCAATAACATACTTGTGTTGAGATTGTAGTATTTACAATAAATTTGAGGTATAATTGTATAAATCGTTTCTTCGCCACTCCAGTGAAATGAGATAAAATACTGTGTCCTCGCTCACGAATAAAACTGACATAATTTAATAACAAACAGCATCATAAATGACGAGTAAAAGGTGAAAGTTGTCAAACATCAATTTGTAGTTTTCTCTAACTACTAGTTCATTACATTTTTTTTTTTTTGTATAAAATATGTTTTAAATTAAAATCTACTAATCTGTTCGACTTGTTGTTTAAATTCACTTTTTTAATACGACAGACAGGTAGTAACAGCAAAAATTTAAAACCCGTAATAATAAATCAAATCAGATTTAAAAATATAGTTTTAATTTTATTGTTGTTAAAAGCATCGACAATGGAATAGGTACGACTGAGGTTATGGTTTCTAATTATCCGACGTCCATAGATATCCGAATAGAAGTGTTTATTTCATTGTTATCTGTAACTTAATCGGTTTGCAGTTGTTATATATCTTTTCAACAAATGTTCCTTATTTTTGCGTTAAAAAATTAAAAGCTATTTGAAGCCATCAATAAGTCTCACTTATTTAATATACAATTCTATACCTTGCCGTATGAGGTATCGTTTTAAAGCGCCCAAAAACCCATTTTGCTGAATATATTCTTTTTAATAAAAAGGCAGTTTGTTAGTTATTCTAGGTATTACTATAATTACTAGTGGTATAGCTGTATTTAACGTTTTAACAACTATATTTTTTCATTGCGATTTGTATGAATCTGATTAGGTCGTGTATTTCACCGTCTCTATGTTCTCGTATAAACTAATATAATAATTATACTAAAACAAGCCAGTATCGTCTTTCGGTGCATTTTTCTATCGCCCTGCCGGGTATGGGTGTATAGTTCAGTAATGTAGTAAATGCACTTTTATTTTATACCTTAAATACTTTAATACCTGATTTATCCGAATAAAATTTTTCGGATAATCGAATAGCTACAATTGCGTTGATTATCCTGATAACCGGGTATGCGAGTGAGTGTCACACACGCACACACTCACGAACACGTTCTAGAGATAGTGATTGACGGTTCCCAAGAAAGGAGGTCGCTATTCTACTTGGTCACTAAGAATGGATTGTACGAAAAATCAACGTACCGAGACGTATGTGATACCATATGTGGTCTGAGACCGGCTTTACTTGATAAACGCATTAGGAAATTAGACATCCCAAATTGGAATGGAAGATCCTAAGCAACATGTACACAAGTACTATTCAAGTTTACCCGCATTGAGATTTTTTCTTCTCATTGCTCTGATTAAAGAATAAAGTTACAAGTAACGATTTTTTTTGTATTAGTTTTTGGCTTTCATCATTTGAAACAAATTTCTGTCAAACTGTATCGGACTGTTTAATTCAATTTTTCTCGAAATGCATCTCTTGTGTTTTTAATCAATTCTGCTTGATTTTTGAGTCGCAGTGGAGTATTTGACAAGTAATCTTTTCACCTTAACTTGGAATGCCTCTTAATTAACTGTGTGTTAGTATCATACTTTGGGGCAGGAAACACGAATGAAACAATAAAACCCCTTTAACCCAATTCGTTTGTTTTGTGTCATACTAAACATTTAAATTAATTAATTCTTATGTTAAATTCTGCCACAACACTGAAGTTGACACTTTTAATGTTACAATTTTATGGAAGTCAAACGGGGATGTTCCATTTAGCTTTTTGTTTAAGTGGAAGCTTCTACATGTAGCATTTATTGGGCATGTCTCAATAAAAGTTTTAACTTTTTTATAAAACATGATAATAGTATTGGTGGAAGATAATGCCTACACTCTACTGGCGTATTCTAGAGATTAGTTTGTCACATACCTGGCGTCAGATGTATTCTTAATGGCATATTTTTACAAAATCGTGTTTTTAGAACTGTCGCTTCTCTTCAGATATATGATAGCACCTACTTTTATTTAAATGGAGTCTGCTTCCCGTACATCAATCATTAGCGATTATACCCGATGAAAAGAATATTGGATGTCAAAGTTTTCCAACCAACTTATAAAATCTCATCTCATCTCATCTCAGCCGTTTTCTATCCATTGGATATAGGCCTCTCTCATTTTTGACCACGTAATTCTATTTTGTGCTATCTGGTACCAGTTTAGCCCAGCAAATATTTTCAGTTCGTCGTACCATCTCTGTTGTGGTCTACCAGCACTTCTTCGCTCTCCCCATGGTCTCTATCTAGTGATGTGTCCGCTCCAGTTTTCTTTGTGTCTGGCAACATGTCCTGCCCATTGCCATTTTAAGGAACCAATTCTTTGTATAATATCTATCACCTCTGTTTTTCCTCTTATCCACTGATTTGTTTTGTGGTCTTTTAGTGATATTCCTAGTAGTCTTCTTTCCACCGCTCTCTGGTGCACTCTTAATTTGTGGATGGTCTTTTTGGTCAGTACCCAGGTTTCGGAGCCGTATGTGACAACTGGAAGGATGTATTCATTATAAATTTTTCTTTTTAATGACATCGGTATTTTCATATTCAGAGTGCCCTTCAGTTTTCCATAAGCGGCCCATCCCAGTCTGATTCTTCTGTCGATCTCGATTTCTTGGTTTTGTTTGCCGAGAGTTATTGATTGTCCGAGGTATATGTATGATTGCGTCTTCTTTATTGTCTGCCCGTGAATTGATATGGTTTCTCTTGCTTCGGGTATATTAGTCATAAACTGTGTCTTTGTGGTGTTCATGTACAATCCGACTTTAGCAGCCTCTTCCTGTAAATCTTCCAGCATTTTGGTTAATTCTTGTTCGTCCTTCCCGAACAGGACAACATCATCGGCGAATCTTAAGTTGTTGAGATATTCGCCCTGAATATTGATTCCTTTATCGTCCCATTTTAGTTCTTTGAAGATATCCTCCAAGACCAGGTTGAACAGCTTCGGTGAAATTACATACCCCTGTCTAACTCCTCTTTTGGCGTTTATTGTTTTTGTGAGTTCGTGCATCTTTATACGCATTGTAGAAGTATTGTATATGTTAACTATTAGGTTTATATATCTCTGGTCTATTCTGGCATTTCTTAGCGATTTGATTATTGCCCAGGTTTCTATTGTATCGAATGCCTTCCTGAAGTCTACAAATGCCATCCATATAGGTATATGATATTCTGTTGCCTTTTCTACAAGTTGTCTCACTGTATGGAGGTGTTCGGTAGTGCTAAATTGGCTTCTAAACCCAGCCTGTTCTTTTGGTTGGTACATCTCGAGTTTCCTTTCTAATCTGTTAGTAATTATTCTAGTGAACAGTTTATATAGTTGAGATAGTAAGCTAATTGGCCTGTAGTTTTCTAGGTTTTCTTATAAAATACTTATTCTATATCACGTAAACATAGATTTAGTTTATATTAAGATTAAAGTTATCCATAACCATCGTCATGTAACCGTTAAATTCTGTGGATTAGGGATGTGGAGCCAGAGGATCAATCGTCAGCGAAATAATAGTTTGTGATCAGCGTTTCAGCCCATTGTGGTTACACAACGTCAAAAATTAAATTTACTTTTTGAATGCCTCATACGCATATTTCATAACCATATAAAATTTCCGTATTGCGGCAAACGTATCTCCCGTATAAGATATTCCATTTAGGAATTCCCAAAAAACTTAAAATATTCGCGGTTGTACATTTCGTTTCATGTTATCACAAATAATATTTCCGAGAATGTCTGTATGCGTCTATATATCGATGAAAAAAGTCCAATATCGAAAAATCTGCCGCCGCAGAGGAAGGTACAACAAAGAAAAACCGCGTCAATTTTTGAACAGCCGAAAAAGAGGTGTTGAGGCACGCATGAATAATTTCCATCGCATATATTAATAATTCGTTGGGGGGAAAGTGAGAGGTAGTGAGGGGAACGAGGGAGCGGATATTGCCGCCCCCTCGACATTGTCAGCTGACTCCATAAAGAGAGCGTCAGAGGCAGAAGCACACACATACACATAAGTACACACACATATCACTTGACACAAGAGTCATGCTGATTAATGTAAATACCTGCATTCAGTGTTGTCGTTTGCATGCCTTTCATCTTAAATTGTACGCTTAATGCCTCATCTTCAGAGGGCGTGAAAGAGGGAGAGAGTGAATCTGCCTCTCGAGCACCTTTCAACGCTTCTGTCGTCGAAAAAGTGTGACAGTAATTTGTATTTACGTTTTCATTCCGAGGATGAGCGCTAGCAATTATAAGAAGACTCAAGCGGGATGAATGGGTGGATATCTCTTTAGAGAGAAGAAAAAAATGAGAGCGAGAGGGTAAGAGCTCGAGTAATGTTGAGTTCATTATTTTTATTTGGATTCTTCTTCGACGACGATTCTTGTTTGTTTTTGTTAATTGCTCGGTCTGCCTTTGAGGCCGCCTAATGAAATTTACCCGTCGACCTACCGAATCTTGCTCGTAACGATTCTCCTTCTGCATTTTGAGTTTCTCGAAGTAAACAGTTACTTTGAAGTGGTATTTGTGTTTTCCGCACATACACACACAAGCACACATATTTTTCGGATATACGCGATTACCGTGGAATCAAGTAATTAACTTGCGGGCAATAGACGGTATACCTATTTAAAATTCACTTCAAACATGTAATACATTTCTTCTTTACATAATAGATAATATTCTCTGTAATAGTCTTATGTTACTTAATTAAATTAAAATTGACTAATGGACGAATTCCACTTTGCCCTATTTGACGAATATAGGTTGATACCACGGTTAGATCTTTTAAATTTACTAATTTGCTCTATATGTGTCGTATGCCATTATCCTGCCAGTGTTCAAATCTAAAATTTGTTTAATAGAAATACAGTTCTACTAATTTCAAAAATAAATAGTTTCACTGAGCTGCCTAAATATATAAAAAAAAATATGCAAAATAATTTTAGATAATTTTTTATACAAGGTACCCAGAAATTCAATTGGCAAAAAACCTCACATACTAGAGGTGTTCCGGTAATCTATACTCACATTACTTTAAGTTACATTTATCGAAAGGTATATGGCAAGATTTAGTTAGAATTTATTTAATACCCATCCCATGAACTTTGAAAACGTAAAGGAAATTTGAAATAAAATTTTTAAATAATTTTTAAAAATGTATATTATATTTTTTTAAACGGTAAAAAGCGTTTTTCGTTAATTCATTAAAGTGTTTTGGGTAATTTTTCACCTCGTATACTTTAAAGCTCTACAACTTTGTGAGTATAAGATTTAAGCTTAATTTTTGATATTTTTCAAATCTGCTTTTGTTCGAATCCGTTTCAAACTTTTATACTTGATAATTTCTACATGTTATAGTTCGATTAATGTAAAAAATAAATGACATCCCATCCAGAACACGTCAATACTTTTTGTATTACAGCATTCCTGTTCGAATCTGTTTCGTAGTTTCGTTTATTATATTTCGTGTTCGAATTTTAGTATTTAAGTATTTTAGGTACAACCCTGTTTCAAAAGTTATCGCCATGCCGTTTAGAGGATATTTAAAAAATATTGAAGTAAGCTTGCCGTCTTGATAAGATAAACTTCTCCATAAACTCATATCTAGTAATTGTGGTATTTTTAGTAGGTAGATCTTCTGGACACTCTGTGTTCCTCCAACAACTTTGTCGACTTTCGTACTTATATTTGCTTACAGCCGGACGTACATATAATTTTTCTCGTTCTAAATAGTACGTAATGGTTAAATATGCATTAACATATGCTGTGAAATTCACTCAATCATGTCGTAATTAACCGGAACTCTCTGAAAATATTTCCAGTGGCAATTTGGAACGTGAAAGTGTTTTGAATATTACTAGTCACCATCAGTTGTCGTAAACGTGTTGAAGATGGAATCAGCGTATTTTAATTATCGTTTGGATATTAACTCCACTTTTAACAGTATTGAGATATTGAAAAATTACTGCAATGATATTTGCTGTTATATAAATAGATGTAAAATAGAAAGCTAAAATTTTCCGAGTTACGTTAAGAGTAAGAAATATCTCACAAAGAAACGTGATCATAATCATTACACTAGCGTACACTGACCGGCGTTTTACATGCATACACAACTAATGTTTCTATTTATTGTCTAATAAGAGTAAAACGGTCGTTCTGAGAATTTTAATTTTTTCGCCGCTTTCTGTTTTTTATTTGTCCGTTCATTTCCATTATTATCCTACGCACTTTTTGCATCTGCCTGTGATGATTCATTTAACTTGAGAACCGCCCTAATTATACCGACAATTATAAAAATTAGTCGGGTGGTCCCTGATGGCGGAAGAGACTTTCGAGGGAAATCAGTATTTTTGATATTCGCGCACGTGGCCCTTTGAAGATTCCGTCATTAACTTAATTTTCTCTCGTTTCCAGAACTTCTAATTAAGTAATTGCTATTTCGCATTTCTCCAGATTGCTCGTCATTTAGTGGTAAGTTTGGAACTCGACGACAGTTTCGCAACTTTCAACCGCGAAAGTTCCCTCTGTCCCCTTCCATCCCTCTCTTTCCCTCTTTCGGTTATTAACCGAAAATAGAAAATGCGTCTGACGCCGGCTAACTTACGGAACCATTCAGTTTGGAGATGAGCTGTGTGTCATGTTGCTGATTGCTACTACCATCGTGTTTATATTACGTCACCGAACTTATCGAAATGATGCCTACCTTCATTTCGATATTAGATTGGAAAATGACTGGGCTTAATTCGTAGGTGATCATTGATCTACCTCGAGTAAATAAATTTCTATGATTATTTTAAAGGCAGAAAGGAAAGACGCCACTGCTATAGAATGTCCATTCCGAAAATCAGATCAAATCAATACAACCCCCTTTGTCGATAACGTCACTTGTCATTTAAAATTGAATTCCATATGTTCGAATAAATACGAAGTACGAGATATAGGAATATAGTTTGGTGTGTTCATAAAAGAATCATTTCGTAAGAAATTTGTTTTTATCAAATGCATTATATGTTTGAAATATACGATGATAAACAAGGATATTTAAAAAATGTAAAATTAACTAAAAACAAAAAACTTGATTTATATTCGGAACAGTAATTACATCGTTTATGGAAGGAAATTTTCAATATGAGAAATTCTTTTCAAGTACAAGATCATTTCCTATTTTCAAAAATTTATAATATAGAATCCATTTTCAGACAATCATTTTCAACAACAATTTTAATTCTATGCTACACACCGTTATATATTTTGAAAGCTACCTTTTTATTTCAATATGTATTGGAGATTACAATAATTTTTAAGGATTAAGAATTAAAACGTTTGCTTTAAGTGAAAGTTCTCTTAAATCCGCCTTAAATTAACCTTATGGTATTTGTTTCCTTGACGAAAAGTATTTTTTTATTAAACGTAGTGTAATGGGTTACCAGCTCAATGATGCACTTAATTAAAACTTTTAATCCACTTTGTTTATATTTGCATTCATTTGGTTTTCCAAAAACCTTAGTAACAATCTAACGAATACAATATAGCTACAAGGAAAAAATAAAGATGTCTACTTTTACTCACTAATGTTGCTTTGCCAGATTCAACCACGTTTTTGGTATCAGTTTCGTGTGCACGCACACGTTTGTGTGCGTTAGTGGTATCAGTTTCTGTATTCTTCTGTCTTGTTACTGAATTATGTATGAAAATAATACTTTTATTGACAACACAGTAGCATTCTACGGGCGCAATCAGGCGCAGAAAATTGCATGAGCAGAATCGATCAAAGGTTGCGGATGTCGCTCTTTAAAGGTGAAATTTTTGAGTAATCAAACGAACTGCATATGCCTGCTCCCAATCGTTTTCAAAGCTTTAGGTTGTCTATCCTCAACTGTCTAGTCTGCTCGCTATTACTGCGTAGCCAGGTACAAACAGATGGGCTAAGGCCACATAGATAGGAGAACCCCGAAGAAACGCTTTTAAGATGGTGCCTGTTGGCCAATTGCTGATCTTGGATGGTCAGCTGTTTATATCGGCTGTTTATACGTCCACATGTCAATCTACTGGGATTGCGATTCTATCTCATGTAAGTGTAAAAATTTACAATTTATCACATTGTACCATTACCATTGTCTCAGTGATAAACCGTTGTATACTATGCACATATTGTACAGTATATACACATCATGATCTAGAAGGCTGACAGTCAAACGAAAAATCCATTACAATCCACAGGAGCTTTACGTCTCGTAAGCATTTTTGAATCGTTTCGTTTTTGATATGTGTACAAACCTTTTCATAGCCGACTTTTAGCGTTCAAGTTCAATCTAGCGCTCAAAATATACTCAAAATATTGTCAGAATCGATTTGACTTTACATGTTGTAAATATATTTAGTATCCTAACATAAAAAACATAAATATTTCGACAATAAAAGTATGCCACCATATGAAACATAGTTAAAAAATAAATTGCCCAAATTACTTTGAAGGTAGTAATTAGTAAAGATTTGTAAAAGCGTTAAACACTATGCATTTTTCAAAGCACATGAAAAATAGGAATATATGTGCAACAATAATAATAATATTAATACCTCCATCTGTAATTATGGATGTTTATTATAAAATTGGATTGTTTATTGAGCAAATTTCTTACCTTAAAACGAATAATTTTTTTCTGAGGTGTCGGTCGTAAGGAAAGGCTAGATTAAATTGTTAAATTATGGCAACCACTGTTGTGATGAACGTAGTCCATCAAATTTGGTGGAGACAAACGTTAGACATACGCAAAATGTATCATTGAAAATGTCGGTCGTTTTGGAAATGCTAAACATGGTGATTTGTACTTTCAAACAACCTCAAATCAGTTAATGAAATAAAGTGTTATTTGTACTCATTCACCATGTGTGTGCATAGATTTAGCATATATTATTAACTTATTATCTGTTCCAAGAGTATTCGTTTTTTTTAGCAATAAGTTTTAACCTTTGAAGTTTTCTTACTTTAATAATATCAACCCATCAGTTTGCTCCCATCGTAATCCTGGCTACGCTGTAATAATGGGCAGCAAAAGTAGGCATTCTAAAATTGCTTTTATGTTTTACTTTTTATTTCTGATTGCTACTAAAGTTTTTGGTAAAGCAAATGTGAGCAGGTGTATCGAGGTCGTTGTTTTATTAAAATATACGAAGTTTACTGCGCAACAACCGCCAGCCTTGAAATATTTGTGATCGATTGTTTAGGGGGCAGTCTAGTTTCACAACGTCTGAAATAGTCTTTTCTAAAGCTCGCCGGACAAAATGCATTTTCGGTGGATGATCGCATGGAAGAAGGCATGGCATGGGGAGTCGCCTGCTCAGTTCTGTGGGTATTTTTATGCGAGTGCGTAGACACGGTGGCAAATCGCAAGGGTATTTTGTTGGCTATTATATATATTGGATGGCAAACATAAATTTTCGCCCCATTCGAAAAGAAGGATCGCGAAATATTAGCTATCGAAAACCTCGGTTTTTTTATTATTTGATCGTGCTACTGTTTACTACTACCTTCGCCCACTTTTCACGAAAATGTGCCGCAATTTCGCCCTTGTGGTGTCATTTTCCCCACCGTCTCTCCCCATGCCTTTTCCCATACAATCACCCACTAAAAACTGCATCGTGTCCGGCGGGCTTTAGACATTATTCAATATATATATATATATATGTCGATTTCCACGAAAAATCGTCCGAAAAGCGGCCACGAAATGCACAAAATTTAGATCCCTTGGCACAACTTCTGGAGTCGGTTTTTTTTCAAGTTTTGGGTCCTAGGAAATCATTGAATGTGGTAAACACGCGAAAGAATGCCCCCTTGGGGGGTTTTCGGGCGCAAGTTGAGCTGAATTTTACCTGAAATTTCGCCGACTTTCCGATTTTTGAGCTCATGTTCATACTGATTCAGGAGTTTCTCCAGAAGGTCACAGATTCCATTTTTGAAGTCTGATTGCTCACCACGACCCTGGGGAGAGGTGAGATGTCGGGGAGGGCTGTGAAAATTACGGAAGTGAACTATCAGCTTTAGAGGTCTCTGAAAGTGATTCAGAGGGCAGAGACATAAAATGACCCCCCCCCCCCCCTCTCCCCTTCAATTTCAGCCTGAAGGAGGTACGGGTGATCCACTAAACCCAAAAAATGAGATGACCGGCCTTCTAAATCCACAGACAGATACTTTGAAGCCCCGCGAGCTCAAAATCTACTCGCCGGGCACCCCCCTCCCCCCAGATTCCACCCCCTCAAGGGCCAGGATAAGTCCAAAAACGGACTCAACGGCTGTCGAAGCGGCCCAGATGATCATTTTCTGAACCCTCAGAGGCTCACAACCCACCCACGTAATTGTCACCGCTAATTCTCCGCCTCCAACCCTTGCCCTTGCCTTCCACCCCCGGGTTCCCTCCTACGAGGCTTGACATGATCTCATTCAACCGAAAAATGTAGTCACGGCCCAAAAACCCCCATAAAGAAACTCCGGGGCCGGTATACACATGATCCCAGGAACCGGGAATTCGGCAAAATTGGAATTAAAATACAAGTACATTTTCGCCTGAAAACCCCCCATGGGGGCATTCTTTCGCGTGTTCACCATTTTCAATGATTTCCTAGGACCCAAAACTTGAAAAAAAACCGATTCCAGAAGTTGTGCCGAGGGATCTAAATTTTGTGCATTTCGTGGCCACTTTTCGGACGATTTTTCGTGGAAATCGACATATATATATATATATATATATATATATATATATATATATATATATATATAAGGTTATCTGATGAAATTAAAAAAGTTTATTCCGATGAGTGTTCAAAGAGCTATCAGAAAGGGTGATTGTCAGAAGCAAGTTATTATTAAAGTCGTGAAACTATTTTACGTATGAGATTTTCTCGATTGCAAATTATATTTTTTTTCTGACAATTTGTCGTTACCTCCAACATCTTTTCTTAAGTTATATATAAATAGTTAGGTTCCTGTTGGCGGCTAAGTTGAAGACATGTTCCAAACAGTTGGTGACAGCATTAATGGTAAATCCAGCATTGGTTATAGTACTACGAATGCAGTTGTGATACTGCTTCTGACAGTCTGACGGTTACATTTCTGTCGGTCGGTTTTACCAGGTCCTAAACATACTTTCTAATGACAAGTGACGTATTGCGACTAGTTAAATGGGACGAAACCCGTGCGCGACTTCGGACAGACTATGTGGAATATGTAGATCTGTTCTGATTTTGCAGAGCTCGGGATGACGGAATCCAAGCGAAGCAGTGGCGGCGTCTGCCGGAAGTAGGGCAAGGTAACGAGGAGAATAAGCTAGCTCTTCCCTCGCCCGCCTGGACCCGGTCAAGTAAGACCACGTCCTGTCCTTGTTGTGGCGTTGTGACAGTGTCGTGCGTATTAGACTGTTGTAGTGCGTTGTTCCTGTGCAGCAATGGTCAGCTCGTTCGTTCGATGTATGTCTAGACGTTGTGTACCTCTTGAATGTATAGTGCAAACTTCCATGTCTACTTTTTATATTATACATAATTATATTATTATTATTACTATTAATGATAATAATTACATTCCAGTGCAGCTACTTCGTCAAATTTTCTTGTTGTTCTTGCAATCGTTGGGTTAAATCCAGTTGGAATTGCTTGGATTTCATTCATGTAAACCAGGACTATGTGTTCTCTTACCGTATTCGACTAAATTTATTGAATTGTTACAATTATTGATTTTGATTTTCGGAAATTGCAACTTCCATCAAATAAATTACTTGTAACTATAATTAATTATTATATTATAGACCCATGAGAGAACAATATCGCTCCATTTTTGGAAGGAAGACACAGCTCAAAAATTAAAAATGTTCAGCACAAGAGTTTAAAGTTTGTCATGTTGTTTTACCTCCTTATATTTATTAAGCATTGCAGACAAACTGATGGCTTATGAAATATTTTTGTGCAATAAATTTTGGCAATTAGCTGGTAATGAGTGGAAATGACATAATCTATAGTTTAACACATAACTTACGTCTATAAAAATAAATTCACAGGGATTACATTTATCGTATATTTTTTGTCACATATTAATCCCTTTTTTTGTCACACAAAAAATTTTTGTAAGGAAACCTTAAGCAAACTACGGTATTGTGTACCGTACTGGTCAGGTACACTTGACTGTGATTCTGCCTTGTCAGATACTGTCTTGAATATTAGACTCAATTCTAAAATCGATTTACCTGCCATTCTATGATGCAATTGACAGTATCTCCTTCGTTATGGTTATTTTCTGTTATAAGGAATTTATAGCATGTATATAAAATATTGCTGATGCTATATTTCAAAGGGATATATATATATATATATATATATATATATATATAGAGAGAGAGAGAGAGAGAGAGAGAGAGAGAGAGACAGACAGACAGAGAGACACACAGACCGACAGACACACAGAGAGACAGACAGACACAGACAGAGACAGTATTTCTTCTTTGGTGACCCACACAGTTACGTGAGTAATATATTAATTACATCATTGCACCGGCTAAATTTGATCTTTTCTCATAATAGCTCAGAGAATAAACAAGACCCTATCTCATTTGTTTCTCTGTCACCATGAGCTTTGTTCCATACATAGCAAAAACATTTTGGTATGTACGTTGCATCTCCTTTCAATTCGTGCACTATAAAATTCAGACGTGTAGTTTAATTCATCATAAACAAACGATACTTCTCCTTTGAAATGTGACAAATGTGAAATTGTGTGTGTGACAAATCTTTTTCATAATGTGATTCTCATAGTTACACCACAGAAGTGCTTTTTGAGCGTCTTAGTCGTTATCATTGGAAACACAAAATGAACGTTTGGTCTTTTTGGCAGTAAAAAAGAAAATATTAAAATATATATGGGAAACGTAGTGTAAAACGAAGTATTTTTTATAGAGAATATCCTTTTACTTATATTCCTCTATTCACATCTTTATATTAACATCTAAAGCTACATCAAGTAAAACGGCTTTCAATACCGGGGCTACTATTTTAAACAGGGAATTACATTTCTTTCCTAATGTTCTCACGAAATTTTTGATGGCGGTTGTGTTTCCCTCTACAATGATTTTGTACTATACCAAATTTGCGCTTTCGAATTGGCCTGTCTGTGATATCTTGTGTAGGTTTGAAAACATGTTTTGAGGACTTGAATACGATATCACGTATTGTGAAATAAAATCCGTTTTTATTTTGACGTTTCACTTCATAAACATGGTACCGATATTTGGGTTTAGTGTTAAATTGTTTATGTTTATGTTAAATGCTAATGTTTCAAGAGAATATATCGCGTGGTTTATTAACATTTTCATTAGCCCAGTAAACCTCAAAAATCCGTTTTCTTGTTTCATTTGTAATTTTTTGGTTACAGTTTATACAAGTATCTTTGCAAGGTGTTACTATATTTCTTTCTCTTATTGATTTAATATTTGTAGATGATACATAGTCTTTCTCCAAATCTTCTATCCATTTCCCAGCATTTTTTGAACAGCGTAATTTGTCCGACTTTCGCCTTTTATATCTTCCAACTTCTAACGATGTTTCTTAGTCTTGAATTAGGCTGTCAGTAAGAAATAACCAGGGAATTTCAGACTTAATAGAGTGGATGTTTCTTTGTCCCATTCTGCCTTATAGTTGGAGTCCTCTGTTATAACATCTGAAATATTCAAAGTACACCCTGAAGTACCGGATAAAGAGCCAATGAATCATAAATATCTATTAATGCCAATATATTTTTTATTATAAAATATTTTTTCCTGCTTTAATTGCTCACTCTTAATGGAATGTGATGAAGTACTATTATTCTATGATAATGGAATTTTTTTATTACTCTATTCGGTATTCTTTAGGGTCGGTGAATTTAGGAAACTTGCTAATACTCTACTAAGTATACTAATTTATTAAATGAATTCTGGACAATAGTTTTTAGATCCTTTCTGATCATTCTACACAACCATTAAATGTTCCTAGGAAAACTTTCAAATTATATAAAACGCAGTAGTAACTTCTTCAATAGTTCCCATTGTTACCAAAAGACACGTAACTTATTTGTTCAGTAAGTTCTTTTTCAGGCTCTTTTTTGATTCGGTATTTTTAAGGGGCGATGAGTCACTATGCTACTCTCCAGTCCAGTGCAAATGCTCCTATAAGACAAGGATGGTAAATATTATGACGTTTTTCCATATTTGGTTATAGATTCTGACTATTCCGAGACGCTGCACATACTTACTAAGTTTTCAAGTGTCATAATAAATTATAAAAAAAATTTCAAAAATATCTATTTATCCTATTCAATCTGTTTCAACTTCTATTTATACTGTTATTATAATTACTTTTTATTTGTCTCTTACACACCGTATTGACAATAATTAAAGGGTCGTTGGTTGAAGTTTACAGTAACCATATTTTCTTTGAAAAACCCGACCTAAATTGGTAAAACGCGAAGTTAAAAAACTATCAAATAATGACTGCCTACATTACAACATAAATAGCATATAATTTAAAGTGTAAATAAAGCTTACAATATTTTCTATTTGCTGAAATTTTCTAAGAAACAATGGCATTAAGATATATTGCCAAGAAAAGTTATTAGTTATAAATCCAAATTTGTCACAATTCAAATTAAATTACTATCTACATAAATATAAATAAAAGGTCTATACTTTTGTGTGGAGGAATAGATACAAAAGAATTCATAGATAAGATAATATAGATAGATAGTAGGAATAGATACATTCTTACCTAATAATGCATTAAAAAAAAATTGCATTTACTCCTTCTCTAAAAACAAAATTATTCTTATGACGTTCTTCCACAAAATCCCTTCTATACTAATCTATACTAAACCTTGTAAGCCTTGTAAACCTAACAAGCTTGCTAGCAAATCAATTAAGAGTTAACTTTTTTCACCATAATGTAGTTATCGATACTGTCAGTTACTATGGTACTGTGGAGGTATTACCGCCATATATCATTGTTGTAGTGAGACAACACTATTCAAATCGTTCACATAATAAAGAAATATGTAGGGTATAGAATATATAAAGGAATTAGTAAAGAAAACATGTATATGTTATCTGAAAAATGCAAATTTTCGAGTTGTGGCGGTCTTTCATAAATGGAGCAATAATCTGTACTATAACCACTGGCAGTTCAATGTGTTCAATAGTACATTTACCAAAATACCATCTCGTCCTCAGAATTTCTATAATTACTAAAAAGAATTTTTGCTTTGCCTCAGTAACTAGTAAAGCTGCATCTATCTAAAACAGGCATCGTATTCATCCCCGGTATTTACCTTAATGATTTTTCTTTTAGTTCCACACTTCTGCGGCCACTTCACAACTCAACAAACTATCACCGCCTATTTTTTATAGTTTCGTTTCAAGCAATTCCAAATTAATTTATCCTCGACGATCGAAGACGACGAAATTGCTGTACTTCTCTTTTAGGCCTATTAGCGCATTAGGTGCGAAAGGCCGGTAAGTATGGTCGATGTACT
This sequence comes from Cryptocephalus primarius, assembly GCA_963576515.1. Lineage (NCBI taxonomy): Eukaryota > Metazoa > Arthropoda > Insecta > Coleoptera > Chrysomelidae > Cryptocephalus > Cryptocephalus primarius. Next base: position 3,999,082 of record OY754939.1, read on the forward strand.
GCGCGTATGATACAACGCAACTACCATGCACTGTCATGTTTCCTATTACAACCAAATCGCCTACTCGTCCTTTACCGAACAAGCGAACTAAAACTCTCACACCGACACCCATGCCAACACTTTTCTCCGAATGCCGTACGATTAAAATATATTTCTGACTTTCTTCCCAAGTAATAATCCCTAAGAGATCTTAATTTCAGATCGTACGTCTGTTCGTCGTCTCTAGAAAGCGAGAACGGGAATCCCTCCTCTAACCCTAATTAGTTAGGGTTTGATATTCCCATTTCACAATCAATATTGCATAAGTGCTCATAAGCCCTCGGGGAGTTACAGGTCCGCCTTTTAGCAGCACACGGGACACCCTACCTACCCGATTTTTGTACGGATGGTTAGGTATAATCACGTTCGTTCAGGGATTTCCGAATTTGAGTAGAGGGAGAGAGAAAGATGGGAACGAAGAGGAAGAGAGAGGGCGACACGGTTTCAAATGATGAATTGATGTTGATCGTAAATGAAAGTGAAAATTTAGTTTATGTTGATGTGAGGTTGTTTTGAGATGAAGAAGGGTACTTTTCAATCTCGTAGTTTAAATTCGACAGATACAACTTGCTGCTCTAATATATCACGATAGTAATAATTCACTGGCCTCTATAGAAAGTTTGGAAATGAAAAGGAGATTTAATATCTGTGATTTATGTAACCACATGCGTTAAATTGATTTGTTCCGAAATGGTTGCTGACGATTTTATGTTGTTAATTGTTTAATTTAATTTTTTTTCTAAATCAAAGATTCAATATGTTGGTCATACAATATGGTCGCTTACGTTACCCTAATTATCTCTTTGAACTTTTTATTTGTAATGGGACAAATAAATAGTGTGCTATGCGAATAAATGATCGTTGTTTGGTTATTTGCAGAGATTACAATAAACTGCAACTCATATGAGAAATAACGTGAAACCTTTTTCGTGCAATAATGTTGCTATTTAGGAACTTAGAAGAGCACACTGACTGTTAAATCTTTACTGTAGTCTATATTGTAATTTTTCATTTTTACAGTAAGTGTATTTGATCCCCTTATATTACTTATTTCTGTATCGGAATTTCTAGAAGTATGGGAAGCGAAAAAGACTCGGATACTAAAAATGTTTCTTGGCTTTACTGAAAACTTAAGCAAGTACCACTCGCATTCTGATGTGAAGTTAGTGAGAAGGCCACTACAGGAAATATTAGATAAAAATGAGTTCGTCAGTCATTTTCAGTGCAAGAGGTGCCAGGAAATAACACACGTTTTATTTCTCATTACCAAAAGGGATGCGGCTGTCCTGACGAGAAACAGTCTGTGGAAGTATCTGATGTAAACATCTGGACATCAGCCCAATCAGCAGAGCAATTGAGCCAGGCTATCTTACAAACGCAACTGTATCGAGCCCATTTCTATGCGGCGTTTTCCCTCATATGCTAGATCTCTCTGACGCAATGCGAGAATGATTCTTCGTCACGCGATGTAAATTCATGCTCATGGAGAAATAAATGGGAACTTGGCGTGACATGAACTAGAATGCTCAATAAAGTGGATAAGTTAGTTCTATATCATTGAGTAGTTGAAGCAGCGACCTTAAGGTTTTCTGACTGAGGAAATATTATCCAATCTTATTAGTCCCCAACAAGTAACCATTTTTAAAACAGCCTTAACTCAACTTAACTGAACCATAAAAACTAGAACCTAGATTTGATGAACATTTCTTCGTGATATTAAATCCACATTTCTTTCCTAAAAGCCCCACCAATCCATTCTAGGACGTACAACAATCAGACGTAGAAATTAGAATGTGCGTCAAAAGACGGGTGCCGAAAGTAAACGCAACGGAAATTGATGGCATACCAAGATGGACGTAAACATACAGATGCATCACCCTTTATCGAGGCTTGTGACTAGAAGCTGAATGCTAAATATAAATGTGAATAAAACGTTTCAAAGTAACATGAATACACTATTAATATCTCAATAACTAGCAAAATGGGATTATCTGAAAATAATTGATACATTCCTATGTTTAAACGATAAATAAACAAGTAAACCTTGTTAATTAAATCGTAGGTAAATCTCTTTATAAACAATTATTTTGGTTTCGGACCATTTTTTTTTTCTTAAAAAACCGCCAGAAGGACGATGCACTATGGAGAATTTTTAATTTTTCTTAAGTTTCTCCTAAATGGCTATAGCGGTTTACTTCAACCTTCGCAACTTAACATATATTTTACCGCTAACTTTTAATTAGAATATTTATTTCTAAAATCGTCCTAAAGGGCACTTTACGCATAAGATTGTTTCGTTTCTTTACTTCTTCTTTCGAAACAGTTCTAGTGATTTATTTCAAACTCCACAACTTGACATATATGTTATGCGTATAGCTTCCATTTGAAGTATTTTGTTTTCTAATATTATCCTAAAGGGCACTTTACCATTGAGAATATCCTAAGAGCTTTTAAACTTGTGTAGAACATGTGCCTCACATGAGAAAATCATAGAATTTTTTGTTTGCGTCCTTCTTTCGTTGCGTCCATTGTTGACAGACCAAATATTTAAGGGATAGCACTGATTGCAATGTAACGTAAAGGATACGTTGCATTTCAGGAAGAGAAGCTATCATGTTTACATCGTAATCATCTCAGTTCCAAATTTTTTATTTCACTTCTCTTAAGTCTCTCGTCTTACATCTAGCATCTTTATATGGTCAGCTGATTTAGAGAGGACATAAAAAATTTTATAAAATAAATGCTTGAAAATGTTTGCCGCAATGTCCATTTTGCGATATGTACGAAACGTTTTTGTAAACGTTGAATATTTCAAGAAAATTAGAAGTTAATATTTCGACAAGGGTAAAAGAAACTGACTAAAACTAAAACTGAAAAGATCGAATTCGAACAAATGACTTCGTTTTTAGGTAATCGTCAAACTCACCGTTGCAACGGTTTATTTTGTCGACGTAGCTTTATAAATTATGGTTTTATTTGTAAAGGTGTGATTAAAACTTGTGAAAAGCATCAATACACCTTTAGTAGTAGGCATATTTTTTTTATTATCCATTTTCCTTAAAACGGGATTTAATAGCCAAAACACATTTTCATAATACCCGTTATCGTCGATATATCAAAACTTTGTAGATTGATACGAAATTCAATTGACCGAAACAAAACGATGATGTATCTCTAAATTCCCTTTCAGATAAGAATGAAAAATTAATACATCATTCGAATTACCATCGAATTTAACGGTAAATCGATTTTCTCCATGGGTTTACGTAAATGCCTTTGATCAGAAAAAAGTAAAGAGAGCTCCATAGATAATAGAGTGGCAATTTCGGAAACTTCAAAAAGTTTGCTACGAGAAGGGTTCCCTCTGCGATAACATCTCTTTTTCTGGAGACGCCCTGGGTGATATATTACGATTGTGTCAGTATTCATTTCGAGAATAATATAGTTCAATCGGAGATAATTTTAAAACCTTTCGAGATATAAGATTGGATTTTTTTTCGCCAGGCGAACGTTGAGAGAAAACCGAGACAAATAAACGGGAAAAAATACAAAGGGAGACCTGAAATATGTTTTATTGCCTAGAGGTAAGTGATATTTAAAGCGCTGTGTTGGAAGGAGAAACAATTCCACTGATAAATAACACCTTTGTTTTGAAAATGTTTGGATGTAAACATCGGGATCTATTTCGAGGACCTCAGATAGAATTTAATCAGCGTTATTGAACGTGCCTACCGTACAAACTCACTTGAATATTTAATAATCTGTAGCAAAATTTTGTTAATTAATTAACCGTTAGAAAAATATTATTTGAAAATGATTATTAATTATGAAATAATCAATTGATTTGAAATCGGTTGAATTTTCCTTGTAAAATTTATCGATCCTAATCACCATCTTTTTCCTCGTGGTTATCGTCAGTTTTCCATCAACAAAACCTCTTTAATGCTCAATTTTCCCTCTACTTCATAATTTAAGTGGTGTACACAATATCTTTTCATCCATACATACACGGCACGGCCCCCGATTTCTTTTCGAACAGATGATTTTTCCCTCTACTCTTTATCTCTTTCTCTCTTTCGCTTGCCTACGCTTTCAATCGCTTTTCGACAAAATAATTTTTTCTCCCCCAATTTAACATTTCGACCGCGAACGGTTCTCTTTCAGATCATTATTCTATTGTGCTGGTCCCGTTTGATTCAGAGAGTAATCCAATTACTGTAGACAGTCCCATCCCTAATCCATTATGTCCTTACAATACCATCAAAATATCCCAATCAATAACTCCAGTAAAATCATTCTAGTACAAGAATTTCTACCGGTTGAAATTTTTTTGAAAAGAGAAATCCGCTCCAAAACATGAATAGAATTCACATTTACACGATCCATATGAAACAAAAGCTTTGCGGAAAAGTTGTTGAATTACGTACGTTGAAGGTTTTTTCAATGCGCATTCTTCGAAGAATTTTGTTTCATTCCGACAAAAAATTAACCACTGAAACCCCTACCAGATCCCCTCTCTGATGTATGTGAATTCTGCCCCTATAACATGGATTAGAGCACAACCCTCTATCTTTTACTTGTCCTAAGACATTCTTGTACTATCTCGCTAGCTCCAAAGCTCGTACCTTGAGTGTCAAACTAGAGGTTATCTAAATGGAATTGCACCTACGTTTAGTAATGTATCTGTGTTCAAAAAGCACTACGTCATCTCACCACTCATCTAATTGTGCCTTTTTTTCTCTGTCACGCAGATAGAAAGCTGTTCGTGGGTATGCTCAGTAAGCAACAAACCGAAGAAGATGTCAGACAGTTATTCGCACCTTTCGGGACAATAGAGGAGTGCACCATCTTAAGAGGACCTGACGGAGCCAGTAAAGGTGAGTCTAATTATTCAAAACAGTAATTTCATTTAGAATCATGCGTCTCGTGTCAAGTTTTACACGACAGTCACGTAAACCATAATGAGCTGTATAACGTGTGCCTATCGCTTATTCAAAAGGGTAATTACGTTTTTAGTGTCAATCCAGTACCACAGATGCCGCTGATATGCGTGTAAAAATTATCCAATTGGGCTCATGTTTGTCTTGTTCATTCGAACGCAATTTATTTTGTTTGTTCGTTAAGCGACATGGATATTTCGACGTCGCTGATAAGCCACCTATTTCAGATTAAACAGCATATGAGTTCGTTTGCACTTTATGAGAATCTAGATGAAGCATGTATGAAAGTCTTTGTCAGGCTGTCCTTACTGGTAACAATTAATGGAAATAAGGTAACAAAACTTATAATAATGCAAAAATGAATAAAAATGAGAATGTCCTAACTGCACCACAAATAACTTAAGTACATACAATGTGACCATACGAAGATGAAACAACTATTTGCAAAAGACTATTTGCAAAAAATGTGAATAAATCCATATTAAGTAGTCGTATGGATGTGAAATTAATTAGAGGACTTTTAAACATTTGGTTAGTTGAGAAACCTGTTATTCATAATCACTAGAAACAATTTAGAGACTGATGGGTTCAATTCGTCCCAATTTAATTCTGACTCCAAAGAGAAAACTTTCTATATTTGTTAAAAATTGGTTTATTCCCATAAAATACGATGCAACTATGTAGTAGGTTTGGGCAAAATGTCATAAGAAACTGGTTTATATACAGTATGCACTGATATGCAATCAACATAAAACTGAACCAAAGTGCTTTTCACTTATCGAAAATTATAAGTAATCATAGATGGATTTTAAGCATAACTCAGTATTATATGAATTTAAGAAACAATGTTGGAATTATTAAAATAACAAACAGAATTTAATAATTTACTTACAAACTCGACATAACTGAACGCAAAAATTATCTAGGTTTGTTTTAATATTCTTGTACTTAAACATATTAAAATAAATAACTGGTACTTTGCATTATTTTGAGCGATAAAAGTTAATTTAAATGCAATAAAATTAACATTTTTTTTTTTAAAAATTGCTTTAATACTAGAATTACTCCTCCTTGCTTCTTAGGATGTTGTCAGACTATATCGTTTAGTTCTGCGTGGGGTTAATGAACCAAAATTGGAACTTAAGAGCACCTAATCAATTTATTTGCACACGTTTAATTTATACAAGATTAATTTATATACGTATTAATCGTCGTAAGTGTAGTTTTATATGTAGATCTTTAAAATAATAAAAAAAAAATAGAATAAATTTTTTTCTCTGCAGCGAAAATTAAAAAATGATATACGTGGAAAAAGTTAATTTATATCAATAACACAGTTATGATTGTCATTAAACAATGATGGGGACTGATTTCAGACGTGAAATGTATATACAGGTATGGTGTATTACCCCTTTAACTACTTAAACACGAAGGATCAACGCTACCATAGAAAATAAGGCAAATTGGTTATTTTCTAGCTACATTTCCTGGACTATTCTGCCAAAATGGGTTGTAAGCCTCTATGGGATAACAAGCTGTACATACGTGCTTAACAGTTGTAATACATACATGTCTCCAAAATTTACATGTGTATTTGTGACCGGTGGGGCAGCTGAATTGATCGTCTTCGCCCTCGCCTTTTCTACTCGAAACTACTCCGGGCTAAGCAATCTGTCATCCCTCCCCCCAACCTAATTAATTCCTTTTCTTTTATGTCTGAACTTGAATACTTCCCGGTTACTTCATTAAACTCGTATCTCTCTGTAGCGTCCCGAATCCCGAGCACATTCATCCGGGGCTTCCAGAGTCGTGGTGTTGTTAACACATCCCGAAATGCAAATTGCCCTGTTCCGAAGGGCGGCCGTATTAAATTTTTGGTCTGCCCCTCTCCTCCGCGGCCGCGTCAACGGAGACGTGAGGAATTACGTATTCAAATAACGTTCGAATTTATTAAATGTACTCTTATTCGCTGTCTGCGATGATTTACAGGAAGGTATTTTATATTTTTACTCCGTTGTGTTACCAGATGAGATAAAAATTTATGGGCAGGTACGGTATTAAAGGTCTGACTCGGATTCCAAGTGCGAGGGGATTTTTAACGCTTAGTGCAGTTTACGGACTATCTAATATTGTGCTAGTAATAGTAGCACCATATAAAATGATTGATCAAATTATACTTTCGCCCAATCATTAAACTATACCAGTCAAATTGGAATACCAAGCATAATGAAATATAATAACCTTCATATCAGTATAAAGTGTTATTATTATTTCTGTATTTTGTTTATTATGTACAATCTGTCGTAATATAACAATAAGCGTTCACTGGCTAAGCATTGAGTGATACAATGAATTCGATCTAATGACTAATATTCCTCATTGATTTATATTTACAATTTATGTTTACGGTTGCTTTGTTAATTGTATTTCTTCTTCACTTGACATTCACACCTTCCCGTTTTTCGCGTATTACAGTGGCCTACCTTAAAGAGTTTCGCTTTCCATTCTTTTCATATGGTTGTAACTACTTGAGCGTTTATTATGTGTGGTATCCATTATGTCAATAATCATTGTGATCATAAAGTGATTAATCACTCACATTTCATATCTCGTGGTGTTAAGCCTAACTTTATCCACAAAAGTTTTACTGGAACTATACCCCAGAACTCCCGGTAATCTTTTACAATACATCCGTGCTTCACCGTTAAATCTCTGCTCACACACTTTTCCCCAGATTCTGTTTTTTTGGAAGTTTGTTTGGAATTTCTGCTTAATTTTCTTGCTTACATGGTCCTCTGTCCAGCTTGTCCGCTCTAGCTTTGTGAACACATAAAAAACATCGCCTATAAAACCGTACATAAGTATAGAAACATATCGAAATTTATCTTGGTCGTCTGGTGACAGAAAATAGCGTGTCGTCGTATAACCAATTTTTTAATATTCTGGTTTTCCTTGTAACTTGGTAGAATTGTTGCTCTTTATTCCAAATATACGAGAAAAAAAAATTATCTCAATAATTAAACGATTTTGAAATATTCACAATTATTGTATAAAATGCATTTTTTGTAAATGAAAAAAATAAGAACATACTTCTTTAAAAAAAAAGTAACGTTTATGTTGTAAAAAATGAAAAGTTTAATTCTTTTCAGATTCATTTTCTCACTATAGTGACAAACTTGTTGATTTATTGACATATGGTTCCTAAACTAATAAAATAATAATTTTCCATTTTGGTTTTTGAGGTTTTGAATGATTTCATTTCATTGAATTTTAATGAGCGGATTAATAAAACAAAATGCAGCATAGCGATAATTCATTACAACCTAGAAGATCTTAAAAAAATATAAATTTATTTCAGAAGAAAATATAAGAATTTGGTTATTTTCATCAATACCTAATAAAAAAAATTCAATTTTATTCGTGGCTAAATTTAGTTCCTTAAATGTATATATTACTTCATTCCTATTTTTGGGTAATGCCGGTAAAAGTTTCTTCTTTCTTAGTATAAGTTTCGAGGAATGTGATCCAAATCGTGCACGTTAATATCTGCGTCATTATTTTTCAGTTCCTTACAAATTATTTTACCGGTTTTCTCACAGAAAGCCCTTCGCAGAGCTGGTAACTTTTCTTTTTAACGAACTGTTAATTGTTTGTCTAGTAACTGTCTTGTCCTTTTTATATATACGAAAATGTTCCTCAACTTTTCCGATGACTTTCGTTTCATCCGAATCCATTGTCTAAAGTTTGAAGGGACACTCGCGCTTCCAACATTGCCACCGAATTTTGCCACATTTGCTCACGTGAGCCTTCGAAAATTTAAAGTCCTTTACAAGTAATTTCTTACCTTTCTGACTCAGCACCACTATCACTACGTCATTCATAACGAAACACGTTTGTCAAATTTTAAAACGAACTAAGTGCAGTTGGACATATCATTCATTATACCTGTTCATATCTCCAATTTACAGTTTGAAAATCTTTATATAACTCATCTCTATATACAATACATGAGGCAGTGGCCCTAGTGGGCCAGTTTGGTCATGTTATATGGTGGGGGTAGTAGAAGGCTGTGGCCCTCTTGTTTCTAGGTTCACCAATTCTGGTGAAGGTCACGGGAAACCGCAGTAGGCCATGGCTCAACCATGTGGGTTGGCCGTTCTATCTCGGAGGGCTTCGGGTGTGGGATCAGCCGCTGGGCTGCCTCGAGTCCGGTGTCTCCCTTTGTTCTCAACTTTTGCTAATCTCGTCATCAATGGAGTTGGACCATAAACCCATAAATGATCTCGATCGTCCTCTCAATCCCTAACTTTGAAATTTACGTGTTATTTATGCTGTAGTGGTCGAAATCGGTTGCTGCGTATCCGATGGAATATTCACGTTGTCGCAAAATAAATCGATTGCCCGGGCCTGCCGCTTTGCGTTTTTTAAATCTATGTATTATTTCCCAAAATGAACAAACCAAAATTAGGTGTTGCAATCATGATTTGTTGATATTGTTGTACTTAGTATTTCTTTTTGACCTTACTAGAGAGCGGAATTATATACACTTATACACTTAATCACATTTCATAAAACTACATTTTATTGACAATTTCAAAAAAAAATTATACGTACATATTTTAATATTACTATGTACCTAGAGAAAACCTAAACTATATTTCATGCATATATGTTGAATGTAAGTAATTCGATTAATAAAATAATTTATATTAACATGTTTTTTCAAATTTTCTAGTTAATAATTTTGACGTCTATCACTTAAAATACTTTTATGAATTGAAAAACTCCGTTCTACATTAACATCAAATGCTGTTGGTGATGCGGATTGTTAGGCAGAAATTATAGAGAGGGGGGAGGTTAGTTCCAAAATCACAAGGTCAACATTTTCCCTTATTTCAGGATTTCCACTTTTATATTCAACACACAAACCTAATTGCTGAATTTTCCTCCATCAACACTGATCCAAATAAAAACGACATCCTTTAATGGCAACATTCGGAAATACTATTTTAGCTGCAGAATGTATCATAATTTCAAAATCAACAAAAATTTTTTTGAAGAAAATAAGCGACCACATTTGTTACATTCTCTCCATAACAGTCGAAAAGCATTGAAATAAATATTTTGAGATTTTCCTGGCAGCAAAGGGAACACTGTAGGTACATATATATTATTGGACAGCCCATGAATTGTGAAATCCTGCGAAAATATTTGGGACAACTGTAGAATGTTCCGTCCATAAAAACTGTTGTAATTGAGCTCAAAGCTGAAGATTTAAGTTGTCAAAAAAATAACAATATTTAAAGATGTTCGCAAGAAGAAAAATTTCACCCCTATTTATTTTCATCTCTATTTGATCTATTGCTTCGTGAATTTCGCAGAGTTTTCAGTAATTTTGATAAAACTGACCGTCTTGCTCTTGTAATATTTCTCCGGATACAATTAACATCGGAAGAAGTAAGGGCATCAACATCGCCATTTCCTAATTCCGGAAAAGTTTTGAGGATGTAGAACACCGTTATATCTACTATAATCCGAACTCAAAACTTGACTAACAATTTCTAATATTTTATATGCAACACTATTTTCTAAAGCGACAGACAGATTTTTTGGAAGAGTATTGCATACTTTCGCGGGACACATTACTTTGAAATTTCTTTATTAGTTTAACAGATTTCAATAGCAATATAGCTTGACTTTCGAGCATTGTTGTTGTTTTGGAAGGAAAATATACAGCGGTCCTAATGAAATCCAAATCATTGTACTGTGAAACTTTTGTGACATTTTGTATTTGCTATACAGCTGCCGTCATCTTTAAATTCTAAAACTAATTGTTTTATATCCGTATAATGTTTATTCCAGTACACCATCTTGTAATAATAGGTTCAGTTCGTAGAGAAGGATTTTCGCAAGTTTTCCCTGTACAATTGAAGACACAAAAGAAATTTTAAAAATAGTTTTTACGTTGCTGATTAAAGTATTAAGATCAGAACATTGATGTCTGATTTCCTCTGACACTGTGTTTAAACCACGTGCCAAACATGTATAATGTATTAGATGTGGATAAAACAGTTTTAATTGTTGTCCGACTCTAACGAATCTCAGAATTGTAACGTTATTTGTGTTGTCCAGTTCTTTGCAAGCTATTAAATAAAAGTTACTTGGTATTTTTCACTTAGACATTCAATTAACAATTTCACGATTTATCGCCCACGGCAATCAGTAGTTTCATCCACTATAAAATAAAGGTTAATATTTTTAATAATTTTTCATAACAATTTCAACACAAAATTTCCTTAACGTACGTTCTTCTGGAATATTATTAAGTAGTGTTTTTCCGAAAAATTTCTTAAATATTTTTTACCAACTTTTTAAGCGGTATATTTGCCGTTATAAATGCTTTACGCTAGTTGGCTTTGAATATTTGGTGATCACTTGGTTTAAAAGAAGTGCAAAAGAAGGTCTCTTTTAAAGATGACTGGCTCATCTTCGGTTCTGGTAACCTTTTTAACATGCTCATATATTAAAACAACAAAATTAAAGGTACTTCATTTAAATTAAGCAAGTCTCATACATTACTGAAAAATTATCATAAAATCCAAAAGTGTCATCAATACATTTATGTATTTCATTGAGAATTAAGCAGCAAAATCTTCATTAGCTCGATTATAAATATTGTTCAGCAAAAGTTGATGGATAGAACTTACAAGCTGATCGTTTTAACACATGCTTTGTAAGAACCTTTTTCTTCTATTATCTTAAGCTCTTCATTGTCCTTTATTCAAGACATCTCCAAAATGTTTTTTACTTTTGGCATGATTGTCACTTTCACTACACATCACAAACAGTACTACCTAGTTTAAAAGTTTTGACAAGAGTGAGGAATATTTTCCCAGGGATATCATACATACCTGTAGAAAATTTATCTTATCGCCGTTTTTTCGTAAACCTATATAAAACTACATTTCCAAGAAAAGATCCGGGGTAATAAAGGAAATATGGACAATGGTACCTGATTTCTGAGATGATATTGATTTGACCGAAAATTTACAAGTTTATCAGGTAAAGATTTTAATACTCTGAAATATATACGAATGTGCGGAAACATGCAAAAGAAATATGCGATTACTACCTAAATATGCGAATTATGAAGAATGCATACTCGTATCATCCGCTGTCTAGTGATTACCCCTAGACCGATAAGCGCTCGTGGCCATCTTGTGTATATATTTTTACATTGAATATGGTTGGGAAAGAAAAGCAGTAGACGATTGATGCACATTGAAGCTTAAAATGATTATAAAACTCACTATGTTGGTACTGACAAAGTGTTGTTTTTATTTGCATATCCAAACGTGCACACATGCGCAACTGCTTATAAATTCTTTTTTCTCTCAGAAAAAAGATTGATTCAAAACACCCAAGGTCCCAGATATAAAACTGACGAATGGGTTAACATCACTCGACTAAAAGTAAAGACTCACCTCTACAAATTCATTATTTTTCGAGCGGGTCGGTGCCGTTTTAACTTTCTGATAGCGCAAAATGCAAGTAAAAGTTTAATAAAACTTTAATTAGAAATTTTCTTCATTACGCGAAACTGAGTTAACATCACTTTGTTTCTGTTAACCCGCTTTTATGAGAAACTCAATTAGGCCAGAAAAAAATTCTTGAAGGCTCCGGAGGAGCTTCTGCCTCGTCGGATTATTTTCATTCCTTTTTTTTATTGCTTGTTATGGAAATGGTTTGAACACTGAGGGGATTTTCCATTATAGGTTTTAGACTTTGTTCGTAGTTACCTCGTTTATTTGCTACGAGTTCGTTTATAATTGTTAGCAATGTTATCTCGGGAATACCTGAATTTAAATTAAAACGTTGATTTAAAACCACTCTGCACAAACGGCTATTAAATTCATCTCCCCGATGTATTGGACTGATGACCATATAATTAAATGATGGCATTTATCGAAACGAAACTGGCTTTAGTACAATTCGAATTCATTAAAATAATTTATGTATATTACATTGTTTAATCGATGTAATAGATTTAGGAAATTTCCATTATGCACCAATTCCCCAACAACCATAATATACGTTTAACGTTAATTATTATTCGTTCTGGATTTGAAAAAATTCAATTATATCCAAAGGTTTAATTTATGAAGCAGACGTATATAAGTTGGTTGGGTGAAAGCAAATTTTAATTAATGATGATTCATTTCGAATCGCTTCGAATAGACGGAGACTACCATAATTAGTTAAGATGCGGCTAGTGGAATTCCTCAGTAAAAATACGAAATTCCAAACTGATTCGATTAAGCAGCAATGAAAAACATTCCCGATAAGTTCAGCGCTTTACCAATTTGCCGGAACATTTCATTTAATTTCGAATAAATATTTTTTGTGTCAAACGAGATGTTCGTTCATTTATTGCGATTTAGAGCCACTCGAATCCGATTAAACCTCTCGAAATTCGGATCTCATTCAATAAAATTGCGTTTAAGAGGAACATGGCTGAATAGCATCAAAATATTCTGAAACACAAGCTAATGAAAATCTTGAGCGAATTACGAATTTGGAACTCTCCGAATGAGATTTTTAAGGTAAATCCGGGATAATTTAATTTTCCTGGAGGACATTACTAAAAAAGATGCCAAAAAATGTTCTACAATGTGAAATCACCTACGTAATAACTTTCCTAAGTGTCATATTAATTCGTAACATTATTGATTAAATTTAAACGAAATAGATGTTACTACGAGAATTATTTCAAGTTGCTTCCACAAAAGTCCGTGTATTTATTAACACATGCCTGGTGAGAGCATGTTTAATTCATAGAACAACAATTATTAGCTATTGACATGACTCTAACTAAATTACATCCCTACGATATTCACTAAACAATATATTTAGCTCTCAGGTGAATACATACAATATGGATTATTTAATTCAATGGTGAATGAAATTATGAAATGTATCGGTATTAATATAACGCGATGTACGCGTATGTACATAACTAATAGAGCACATATTATTATTTACGGTAAATTACCATCAATGTTCAGAAGCAATAAATTTATTTAAATTATGAACTCAATTTCCTAAATGTCCTGGATCTGTTTCATTATCTCTAAATCTTTACGAAATTGCCAACTTCACGTCAGTTTAATGAAAATATACAGGCAGTTTTATTGTTCTGTATTACTAGCTTCTCTTAAAACTCCCCTCCATGTAACTGGCTGTTCCCAAAATACAATGTAGAGCGAGCTTCAAATGAGACAAACTACATATCTTCAGCTATCTTTTGTTCTAAAGTACCATGACATGTGTTTGGACATTTAGTACTTAAATGAACTATGCTATATACTATATTGAACTATACTGTATTTCTTAGTTTAAACGGGTAGAAAACCTATGTTAACTACAGATAAGTTTTGAAATACAAACTTTAATATATTATACCTGCCATTGCTGAATAATTATATCACCGTTACAACGTTATTAATCCATAGTAAAATAAAGTCCCATAGTTTAACAGTTAGGTACATTCAAGCATATTGGACTACGTGAGACATCGGGTTACATTATCATTGAGGGTTTTCTAAATAAAAGTGGAACAATAATTGAAAGTGAGAATTCTTAAAAGATTCAAAATCGCTTCATCCTAGAGTGTTGGACTTTCTTATTTACATGCAACTAAACATTGTAGCGTTACAATTGTAGTATTAATAGCAATAATAAAATAGTCCGCTACATACCTAGAAAGTACCGGTAATGCTTTATGACGGGCGAAGCAGAAATTAAAAAGACGATTAATATGACGTTCAGTTGGAAAGAGGCAAGGCTCGATGGAGTCTATAACTGTTTGTTAAAAAAAAGATTAAGATTTTGTATTATCTACAAAATCTTAGGTACCTATTCACAGACCTACTTCAAAACCCCGAGAAATGTCAATTTTCTCAAAAACTAGCTACAAGTCTAGACTAACTAAATGAACGTCAAATGGTTCTCATCAAACATTTCTTGAGATACTAACAAAGATATGTAACATAAAATAAATTTAAGCCATAGGGGCCATTTATTAATTATGTAGGGGTATCGAGAGGAGAGGAGGATTTAACAAATCACTACATGACCTTTATACCTCATAGGAAGGAAGGAAAAAGCCACTCTTATAAAATAATTCACAAGTCGAAATATGCTTTTTCCAATGTAGATATTGTTGGAATTATCCAATAAATATTCATCCAAAAAAAATGTTGGATTTGTGTCAAAGTATAACTTTTATTGTAACTGATTCTTTTCTAATGTTATTTAATAATTTAGGAGACCTAGGCAAAATCTTACGCAAGAAGAGGGAGGCAAGTTCGAGAAATCTTACTGGTCCTTACATGAAAGAAGGAGGAAGGGTCAAATATGGCCAAAATCGTCTTTATGTAATGAATGAATAAGCTCATGGAGACGGAGTTCTAGAGAGAAAAACCTTCAGTATTTTACAACCAAATGTAGTCTCTAAATATTTCAATAAATGTGGCTGTTACACGATAATATGTTATTGGAACAATGAAGAGTATAACATTACTTGTGCAGGGTATAATTTTAAACATATTATCTCTCTAACGATACATTAAGCAAAATTAGTATGTAGGTCCACATTAATACCATATTTGCGCGTGGAAAATTTTTAATAATTAATTGAGGTATGTAGTTTTAAGTTTTGATTTTATTCATATTAAATGCCACAATTCCAACACCAATCACCCACACTTTTAAAAATGTTTATCGTCGACGCGACACAATAACCAAAGTTTACCTTTTACGCATCAATCTTTTTCATGCACTGACACGTTCCTTTAAAAAACAAAAAGAAAATACGTCATTATCAGCGAGAAGTGCACGTTAACTCGCAAGATACGATTTATTAAAAAGGTACCGGAATTAAATTGACGACTGTTGGTGGCAACTTTACTTTCACGCTCGAATCTCCCTTTTGACTTCGAAAGAGGTCAGAAGACGACGATGGGAACCAGGAAGTAAATCCCTAGTTGTCGGGAAGTTTATCTCTTTCTCTTTGGGCGTTTGCGGGATGTGGACTAATTAGTCGGAAAGGTCCTTTAGAAGCTGAGCGTCTAGTTAACTTTGATTTTTTGAAAGGACGGTGGAAAGATTTCATCGGTCCAGAATCTTACTAAGGAATTGGAAGTTCACACGAAACATGACTGTCACCCTTGCCGTGTATATACATGGATTAAATGAAGTGAGGGAACTGATGTATAATTTTTAGTGAGCAGAATTATACATCTGTTTTAAGCTACAAACTTTCCAGAAATCTGGTTATGCGTCAACACAATTACTGTTAAGTACTAAATAGTAAGTAATTAGTAATAAATAGTAAAGAATAAAGTATTAAATAAAAATAAAGTGTTAATGTCTTAAAGTGAAGAAACAATGTGTTCTTGAGTGACTTTTTTAAACCTTTAAATGTTGTTCTTGCAGTATATGTTCAAGTGACCAAATCAGATTATTTTCATACAACAAAGACTACATTCGAATGCGAATTCGATCACAAAACCACCAACGCATCAATTTAATGAAAATGTATTAAATTGACGGCATAACAATAACGAGACTAACGGTATAGTGACAAACAACATATTTGTCAGTACCATTTATAAGAATTTAATGGCGAATTCGAACTAGATATAACGAGCACTAAAGAACTACTTGCAGTGGACCGTACTTACATGGAATCTTGATTTTAAACTACTGAAAATTATAGGTTTTTAAAATTCTTCGCCCATCACTGTTCGATAACCACTATTCACTTC
Source organism: Cryptocephalus primarius (assembly GCA_963576515.1). Classification (NCBI taxonomy): domain Eukaryota; kingdom Metazoa; phylum Arthropoda; class Insecta; order Coleoptera; family Chrysomelidae; genus Cryptocephalus; species Cryptocephalus primarius. The sequence goes on from OY754939.1 coordinate 4,015,889, forward strand.
TTCGATTCTAAAACAACAATATTTTCCATTGCTAGTTGGGTCATAATCATATCATAAGATTCTTGACGTTCATCCATCCAAAGAAACATCGAGTCCTTTTCGATCAATTTGTGTAAAGGTTTAGCTATTTCTGAAAATTGAGGAATGAATCGCCTCGAATAGTACGCGGTACCAACAAAAGTCCTGACTTGTTTCTTCGTCATAGGTACGGGTCAATCCTTAATTGCAGCTATCTTTTTCGGATCCATAGTGACTCCTTCTTCCGAGAGTATATGCCCTAGGTATTCTACCTGCCGTCCGAAAAATTGCATTTTTTCGTATTTAATTTAAAATTTGCCGATTTCCATAGCCCTATTCAAAGCCATGTTTATAGAAACTACTCTTTTCAATTGAAGATCTCCCTGATAGAGTCGTTCGTAATGGCCAATGTAAACTGTGCACATGCTATTTTATCCTGAGTTGTGTAAGGACATTGAGGATACACCAAAGCAACGAGTCTCGAGTCGCGCCAGTCCTTGTTCTAGTTCTCGAAAATGCTACTCAGCTTGCTGTTCTCGCTGCTCAGCCTCTAGTCGTCGTATGCGTTCCTGAGCTAGTTGTAGTGTGATGATCTCCAGCTGTCCATCCGTGTCGAACCTCGCCACTAGCTCGCCTACGAAACCTTGACAAGGGGAAGTGTCCCCGTTTCCCTTCTCCGGGACGTCAACTTGGTTCAGCGTTTTCTGTCGAGACAACCGGGTACGGCGTTGAACTTGTCTGATGGGCGTCTCTTCGTTGCGTGAAGATAGAAGTTGCCTTCGTTTAGTCTGTTGTGTATCCATTGTTTGCTTGTTTCCTTGCGTCACTAAATCTTTATCCGCTATCTCGGTTCACCAGATCCCTGACAGGCCCCCAAAATTGTAGCAGATTTACACACGAATAACACAAAGAGGTTTTACTGTACCATAACGTTAACATTAACGTTCACGTTAATTGTTTTTCACATAAACCAACAAACTATACGGGACGTTCGTTACAGTATATTCAGTTGTGGATGATTTTAGTAAATACTTCGTTTATATTGTCACGGGTCGCAAATATTCTCCCTATGTCACAGCTACGGTGACACGGAGCATCCGTCATATGTCATGGTCGCGTGTGATAGGGGGTTGGTAACCACAGATGGTAGCGCTTGCTGAATAAATCAACAGATGGAAAACGAAAAAAGAGAAGTGAAGGTTTTATTTCTCGCCTGGAGCGCAGAACCTGTAGGTCAGGGGTACTAAACAAAAAAAGGCAAAAAGAGAAAAAGAAATTTTTGGGCACAGCGAATCCTATAACCTGAAGCGTGATAGGCGAAGGAGGTAAATTACTTAATAGACGGCTGTTGTCCGGACCTTCGGATTTCCACAGTGCGCGCCGGGTAGGATAGCATTTTTGGCGGTAGGTTCTCCTTCGGAGTCTTCGTCGGCAGACTACTTTCTTAGACAGGACACTCTCTCTACTCTCCCTTCCTCAACCGGCCGTCCAGGGCCGACCTCTCTGGATGACACTGTGGACAACACTGTCCTGGACTACACTGTCCAGGCCCCATTGTCCTCTCATCACTTTTCGTCTTTCTATTTATATTCATATTTTGTTTTGTGTCCTTCGCGCTTGTTGGTATAAGGCGTGTCGTTTTTTGAAGCATTTCTCATCTTGTTTTGTCAGCATGTTTTCCAAAGTGTATATTGGTTCACCTTGGCCTGAGCAGTGAACCGATTTATTGTATTTGTTGATAGTTGTGGAATTCTCGGGGTCGTGACAATATGATTAATGAGACTTAGTAGACGGTATTCTTCGGAGTGCTTCGGGTTGGTTTCGGATTGGGAATGGCTAAAATGGTTATTGTACGCAGCGAGTTGTAAATGAATTAGTTCTAGTAGAGATATATGGTAACAATTCAAAGGAAGAGTTCTTCTTAGCTTGACCAACGATATTTAGAATTATAAAATAAATTCCATATTGGTTTAGTTATTTACATTGGTTTGTTTTAATTCTGAGCATCGTTGCAATAGTTTTGTATTGAGGTAATACTTGGTACTTTAGATTAACAATCTTACAAAATGTCCGCCCCAGAAACGATTTGTTGTTAGGCAATTACTGTCACTTTTGTAATTTGCAATTTTTCATAATTTAACCCGCGAGGCGATGCACCAGTGTTACGTGGCATTAATCTTCAATTCTTGCGACAGCAACAGGTCAGGATTCGTTACATTCGCAATATTTTAATGCTGGAGAATCTCGTTCCCTTTGTTAAATTGCCTGGCGCAACAAAACGCGACCTCAAACAAAACGATAAATAAAAATTTTATATTCCTTCAGAAATGGAGTTTCAGGCAGACGAACCATGCAATTATGTTCATGTTCTATCTCGGCTCGGGGTACTTCTGTATATCTAAATTAATGTTGACAGTAATAGAGTGGAGGAGCGTTCCGAGTTTCTAGGGAGCGAAATGAAAGAGGAAGCGTGTGCGAACGGTCTGCTCCGCGTAACGTAAATATGACGTGTGTTTCGGTGGTGAGTTATGTTCTCGCGGATTAAGTGGGATAAATTGACCGGAGATATATACGTGGATGTTAACATGTGTTTAAACTCGTCCGGGAAACGGACAGGAGATGTGTGGGACGCGATACAATAGTGAACAATTCACACTTCAAGATCAGCCCGCTCACACAATTCGGTTAGATAGTTTAGTCGTAGACATGTCGAGAGAAAAATCTATAGAACGCCTTTTCGCTGGTGCGATAAATTGTTTGATGAGAGAAATAAAGCACGAAAATACCAATCTTAGTTTTAACAAAGTTAATCGCTTTTTAGGATATTAATTCACATGCTGCGATATTTTTGGAACACCCTGTACAGTGTGTGTAAAGGAAGTTCCAAATAATGTATAAAAGCCAATATATGCTCCAGATTAAGTGAGTTAAGAGATACCGAAAAACAATACAAAGTATCGTTTCATGCAAACAAAAAATATATCAATAATTTTAATCTAAGATTTTATATAAATCAGTTTGCATTTTATTTTTAGTTATTCCAGTGAAGGGATCATCTCTAAGATAATAAAATTATAACGGAGTATTAAATAAGTGATGAATATTATTATTGTGACAGACGCCTTTTTGTCGTCAATCGTTCACAGTAAGATAACTACGACAGAACAAATGATATATAGTTGTCCAAATAGGCGCTGGATTAATAATCGGAATATCAGGAACAGGAATGGGCATGACCTGACACCAAATATTAGAGATTACTAGAGAGTCCTTAAAAATAATCAGTCAATCAACGAAAAAAACTGTATTCGGAAAAGTATTGTGGCTTTATACAGAAGTATTTACGTTACTATGAGAAATGAACTAAAGCCTTCGTTTACTTAGTATTGAAGCAAGCTACTATTAAACGTCACTAGCACAAATCTCAAAACGGGAAGGTAACATATTCTACTTTCTGTATGTAGCCGTGAACTAGCGAACTAGGTAGAAACGATTCAGCAAAATATACCTCATCTTGCAAAGGTCGAAAAATTAATGAGTTTTGTGGAAGACTTGAAATCGGTCGGTAGTACTCCCAAGAATACGGCGCAGTCGGAAAATTTTCGAATTTTTCAGAGACACCCTGAATCAATGAATTATACTTTTGCTAGTACGGTGGGATCGGAAAATCCGCGATCGGAATCCGTGAGTCTGAAAATTTGCAGATTTTACAGGTAAACTTGGAACAAAAGAAGTAAAATTCCGCGGGTTCGGTAGAGTCGGAAAAGAGTTTTATCGGAGCCACAAGCATTAAGTCCTGAGAGTAGTTTGTCACCCCTGGGGCTGGGGTTAGTAATTGGTCGCAGCTACCCAAACAGGGTTGAGGACAACATATGCAAAATATCATAGTATTTTAATCGGATATTGTAGGCAGTTACTCTAGTAAAACAAAATTTAATTCTGAACCTGAATGTGTTGTAAAAATGGGAAAGTGGTTTGACTTCCAAAATAGTCCTATTGCGTGGAATATTATGTACGAGATATATGTATGTTCGTATTGCAAGTTTTTTAAATACACATAAGTCATTGAACGAAGCCGTGACCAGAGGCAAAAGGTCACAGCTAATATTGTAAAATGTGAAATTAAATTGTACATGTACGCATACATTATTTTTATTATAACATAAACAAATCTGTTTATTTTGAAAAATTATCATTTAGTTATTTAGAACACTTTTTCTGCATTATTGTAAAATTGTTCTCTCCTAGATACTATTTTTAAAGGAATCAAATTCATACTAAGAGATTATTATGCGGTCAGTTCTTTTAAGCAGGTTACCTAGATAATTTGTGTTCAGTGTCATTTAAAACAAAGGAAGTTAACTTAATATTTGGAAAATTGATCCTTAAAACATTGTATATTAATGGATTCAAACAATTTTTTGTTGCGTGTTGAAGTTACACTTTATAGGTGTGAGAAAATCCGGACGCATTTTTTATATCCCTGCCGGTTTATAAATATTCGGTTGAAATTGAGTTCGGATTCGGAGAAATTGAGTTGAGAAAATCATCGTAAAATTCAGAAATATTGTTAAACACATCAAATCTCTCTTTTAAAGACGCACATAAAGAAAGTCGGACGTTCTCCCACCCATTCGTCCCTTTCAGTCTGTGTAGGCACAAAATCGACCAATGCCACAAATTCATTTGGAAGAGTGAAAGATACGTCTCCTTGTAGTTTAACCCGAGTGCGAGAAACCCGTTGTTGTTGATGCGAGTTCTTTTATTTCAGGATTGAAACGTCCCTCAATCGTAACGAGTGTACCTAAGGGATAAGGGAAGGATACGCCGGAGACGGCAGAGGTTTTTTCTCCGCGCAGGTGTGTGTGTGTGTGTGTGTGTGTGTGTGTGTGTGTGTGTGTGTGTGTGTGTGTGTGTGTGTGTGTGTGTGTGTGTGTGTGTGTGTGTGTGTGTGTGTGTGTGTGTGCGTGCGTGCGTGCGTGCGTGTGCGTGTGCGTGAGCAAGAGCAAACTTTAGACGGTTTGTTCTCCACGGGGCTAGGACAACAACTCGAAGCGCCCCTAGTCCAGCACATGCACGCGTGTGCGCGCGCGCGCGCGCGCACACACACACACACACACACACACACACACACACACCTCCCATCGTTTTTTAAATATTTTACTCGAAAATTAATGGCACTCGAGTCCTCCTGGGAGAATCGGTTTTTCTTTCATTACATTCCCGTCGTTAGGGTTAAGAGCCGGAGTCGGACGGATCAGGTGAAAAGGCGGATTTAATAAAATCTCGATGAATGCTAATGGCAGGTTCCTTAGATCCTCGTTAAATTTTTTCGGACACTTTTGAAATTCCTCAACCGACAAAATATAATTATATTCGTTTAATTTGTTCAATTAGTCCACGAAACCGAAATTCTTAACACCTTCTCACAATAACGACTTTAACAACGACGACGACAGGAGTCTTCCGTTTTAACCCTCCCGTTATAATGCCGCTCGCAATAAATGTGAATGCAACTGTTTTTGACTTAGATAACTCACGCTATGAAAACAAAAAGCCCAAGAATTACTTCCAAGCTGAAATTGGTTCCCTTTGTTGTGTTCACATGGCGGAAAATGAGATCTCTTTTGAACTTCCTTATATTCAAATATACTCCCATATCGTTGATGTTATGTATCAAATACAAGCCAGCTCCTTTTAGAATTTATTCGGAAAATAAGATACTTTAAATAAATATGAAGTACGGTCTATTGTCGAGAAAATTGTTGGCAAAAAGAAACCAAAAGCGAACCTGGCGTCCATCGAAGTGCGAAAATAATTTAGTAATCAAATCTATGGAGAAGGCGAGAAAAACTTAACAGATTAGATTTCATCGGGAAAAATTGCGGTCCTCACCACTACCTTATAAGACCGAACAGAGGGTAAACCTCGTGCTTCTGAACATTAGAATAAATTCCCTTTATTATACTCCCGTTATCATCAACTACACGTCCCGGCATGCGAACCATTCTTTCTCCCCTCCGCCTGTCTCATATACTGGAAACCTGATGGCGTGGGCACTGCTTGCGAAAACAAATTTTATACTTAGAGATTTCTCGCGAAATCTCGCGGTGGAATCGGTACACAAACAAACGGGGAAAATGAAAAAAATATGGTAAAGTAGGTGAAGCTACGATTATAATACGTGTTTAAGGAGATGTAACCGATTGACTTGATCATTAAAATTAAAGTAAATGCAATGAATCCATATCGCTTAAAATTTTCAAATTCAATAGTGCGTCATATTATACAAGAATTTTAATGAAATTACAAGCAGTGCTAAGCAGTAAGTGGTTGAAGATGCGTAGCCAAAAATGGCCCCTTCTCAGAATTATCGTGGAAGGTAGAATAAATGGTCGACGAGGAGTAAGCAGAAAGCAGATGACCTGGCTGCGTAACATTCGCGACTGGACCGGTGTACGAGCTGCAAGAAAACTCATTACAGACAGAGGTGCGTTTTCCCAAGCAGTTGCCAACGTCAGATAGCTTATACGGCACCCAAAGGAGAAGAATTGCACTCATCGGTAATGTCTTCGTCGAATCAGTATGCATGAGCTCTAAATGCCTAATGTGCTATGAGAAGCTCAACTAGATTTTCGTGGATATGCCCATATCTATATAAAGATATATATAAAGAAGGGCGCAGATATGCCCAATAAAAATAAAACTGGGGCCTGTCAAATTAAATAAAAATTTATAATTCTTTTGTTTTAATTTTGTCGCAGAAATGTTATAAACCTTTTTTGTTATACGTAAATACTTCCATTACTTTTGTTTTTTAACTTATTAATTTTTTTGTATAACTTACGCAATATGTTATAACGAGAAATAAAAAATTTCATATTCTTTCTATATTAGATTTTATATAACAGAACTAACAAGCTATAAATGCCACTGAGCGTCGTAAACGTAAACGTCGTATTAAGATTCACAACATTCACACATTATAAAAAAATACTTTGTTTATAATTTTCCAGTTTTAAGAAGAGCGTGACGGAAGGAATAAGTCTGTCCGACTGGCTGTGCCAGCGGGAGTCTTTAGTTCATCTTCCGTTCGGTTTAGAATGTCTGTAGTACTCATTACTGCTATGTATACAATTGGAAACGTATACCTTTGGAAATATAAGGGAGAGTGGAACGGGAAATTCCTTCGTTATAAAAATTGGAATAGATCACTGCGGATATCGTCTGGCACGTGTCGTCGGACTTACATTTTTATCTCTTGACTCCCTCTTTCTTTTTTTTTTGCCGGACTATCAGGCTTCATTAGCATTTTCTCCTCTTCATACAGACTTCACATCATATTGCCACTGATCTGTTTTTGCTGTTGTGTTCTGTATATGGGGTTTAGTAAACATCATCCGAACCTTCAGAGACATGGTCACTTAGAGGTAGTGTACTCCTAGGTTAAGATCGTCTGATCGAAGGGCCCACATTGTCCACCCAATCATACATCGCACTTTTCCTAGAAACGTGGAACGTACATTGCATTTCTTTGCTTTATAAAGGGTAGTTGCTGGCTAACGGTCCAGTGGGGCATGCCTCCGCACCGGGACTAGGGTATCCGTAATCCCCTGCTTCATAAAACTTTTCTTTTTTGTATGCCGTTCCATACTTTTATAAGTAATGTGATCCGTTTGCATAGCCGGTCATAGATGTCATTTAGTCGCCCCTATAATGAGCCAGGACATACTGTAGGACTATTCCTTTTACAGATGGGCCCACACGGACCTTTTATTTCTGACAAATTATCTTTTGTTTGAGACAGTGCCTTTAATACTTTTTCTCACTAAAAAATTTTCGTTAAACTTGTTAGACATTGTTACGTAAGACCAATCTTTAACCTGATATCACTTCTGATGTAATCCAATAAGCCACTGTAGATTTCCCTTGCTAAAATAATAAATTGCTAATAAATTTATTAGCAATAAAATTGCTAATAATATCCGTCGCTTATATTTTATACTCCAGGAACATTTAAAAAATTATGGATTTTACACTTTCACTAACTTTACTTGACATAAAACACTGGTAAGAGGGCATTAAACAATTTGCAGTATAAATAACGTATTGCGAAGTTGAGGAGAATTTTTTTCTTTAGAATTACTTTTTATGAACAAAGGTATATAAAGAAACGAAACATTTAATTTTGTTTCGCTATCTTGCCTTACATTTATTATGAATGGATTCACTACATAAATATTTCGATATGAATTTTCAAATTTTTTTACATGTTACACGCACTTGAATCTATGAGAATAGTGTCTACAACACTTCTTATTAATAATATAACACTCCTACTAAGATTTGGTGAAGTGTTTTATGTCCTAACATTTTACTTAATTTGATTCCAAATATGTTCAATGGCATTGAATATGCAATATGTAATATGCGGGAAGGCGTAAGGCTTTGTCTCCCAAAGTTCCCAAAGCCATTTGTGTCCTCACGATTCCCGAAAACACGTTGTTAGTAGATCTTTAAGTACGACCTTTTAACGGACTTTTCTCGGCCTCGTATTTTGTCGGCCGCATGACGTGAATAAAGGGGCGCATAGGTCAGTCAAGCTTTGGGATTGGCGCTAGAATTTTCGGAGTTTCGGGGCAGTACTAACACAGAAACACCCAATCCCATCAGTTCTGGGGGTCCCTACTAATTCCTGTTCCGTGCCGAATGACATTTCTAGTGTTCTATGTCAACCCCTGTTTCGTGCCCACTCCTGGTGTTCCATGCCACGTGTCAAGCGCCGACGGGGCCCCCGCCACCCGATGCTTCGATTCAAATTTTGGCGCCACACCTCCACAACTGGTGAGATCTACCACTACTTCCTGTTCCTTGCCCCCGCCTGGTGTTAATGGGGCCCCCGGGCGGCGGAGAACTGTCTCTACGGGCTATGGCTACTCCCCCGCGGAACCCGCCACCCGGCGTTTCAAAAAGTCAGGTTATGTACGGAATTTTATCGCCGAAGCGGCCTAGTATATCTACTTACCTTCGAGGATTCGATCGGTTCTACCCTCCCTTTAGCGGCCGGGACACTCTCACAACCATCTGCCGGACAATATTCTATGGGTCGATCATATCTTATGCCATCTTACTGTGATCCTTTTAACTAAATATGAAATGAACGTGAAATTGCCTTACCACGGTTCCCGAAAAATTCGCTTCGTTACAACCTTAGAACCTTAGTAATCTGTATTGAACTCAGGTATTAATGCTATTCGATCATGTCTTTAGGTAAGGCGTTGTGAATTATTATTTCCCGTGTATGTTCCTTCTGTATTGATGTCATTTTGTGGAACATCTTTAGGGAATCTTTCTGATAGTCTCTAGAAATTCTAATACTATAGTGAGTAGTTATTGTTTTTTCTTCCAACAGAACCGTCATCACCTTAACCTTACATTTTTTCAACCGTGCTCTTAAAAGCAATAACTCTTAATAATACATCGAACTTCGATGGTATTTTAATGGTATTTTAATACTTTGGTATAGAGTATATAAGATATATAAAGGTATAAAGTATATTTGTAAAATAGTTTATTTACAATCCTCCGCTGGACTCATATACTCTCTTTTTTTTCACTTGTATAAAAGTTGACCTTTGCTAACTAATTCCAGTACATCAGTTTGAAGCAATTCTGCATACGTTCCATATAGTTATAAACATTTAGGTTTGCGTGCCATATTGAATTCGTTGCAGCGAAATGCAGATCCGAACACCACAACATCACAAATTCCGGGAAATCCGATAAAGCGAGGAGATGCCCCCAATTTCACAGTCTTCCACTCGTAATTACTAATTTGTCAATGTAATATCCAACTTTGATAGCTTTCTGACTTAAAAATGAAATTGTTTTCTTTGCGAGCAGCTTTCTACGTTTCTCTTAAGACAAATGAAAGAATCAGGAAAGTAATAAGCGTTTCCAACACAAATTTTGAAGTTGAGATGCGAGAACCGACGCGGAAAGTGAACCTGGACGTAATTGAAAACAAATGCAAAATTCCATTTAAAGTTCTGTATATTGCGATAGTTGCGTACGCCGGATTAACTCACGTCGAAATTAAGGGGGTTATCTCTGTCGATCACTCACTGGGAAAAAGAAGGTAGGTTATATTTTTCCGGTATCACGCACCTATAAAACACCACGGAATATTCCTCTAATTGATTTATTGCTTCTCATTATAATAATTAAATTATTACCACTTCCCCCTTGTTCTTGGAGCGCCTTTCCTCCCGAAATTGCTTCAGATCACGCATGTGAGAGCGATTTTTTGACAGGTCGCAGATAGTGCGACCGTAATGGATCCCATCAGCATATATTAGTTGTTTGATGGGAAGATCACATGTTTAGATACTTGTGACGTTGAGGAATTTACGATATTAAACCGGCGACAAATTATTTTTTTCGCGCGAAATAAACTCTCAAATTATCGATGCAAAATTTACATCTAAAGCGAGCCATTAGTAAAACCGATAATAATAAACTAATAATAGCACGCGCGACGCAATTGAATACAAAAAAGATAATCATGTTAATCCTCAAAACGTGAAGACATAAGTTTTCTACATTAACTGCCTTATTACAATACTTCGTTAAAAACTGTGCGTATTGTTTTCATATAGCCAATTTCTCCTTTTTGATCTGCTCTCTACGCAAGAAATGTGGAGATTAGTACTGACTTTTCTTATCTCTGTTTGATTATACAGAAACTAGTTTTCAGATAGTTAATATTTTCTCTGATAACAAGCATTTCAAGTAGATTCTATGTCCAAAAGGACTTTCTATGTCCGAAGCTCATGTCTTATGTCCCATATCTTATATTCTGCTTCTTTCGTCTTTTCCCTCAGTAATTATTTTAATGTTCCTTAATTTTATTGATACTGTTTCTTATTTCCTATTGAATTGTGCAATGTGGATACACAGCATAAATTAATAGAAATAGAAATCTCTTGCAGTAGAGTAGGTCTCGTGGTGGAGGTTCTTGTAGTCAAAAAGATCTAAATCATCATTGGCGGAAATTTCTCTAAAGCTTAATGGGTTTAAAGTGGAAAGTATCAGTAAATAACAGTACGTTGAGTAAGTATGAAGTGTATACTAGTTTAAGGGATAAATCTTGATTCATTTTATAGGTACATCCATTTTCTCGTCTGTGACACCAGTATTGCTTTACTTCTCAATGTGTTGTTAATAACAAGATGTTTCTACCTTTGCTTCAATTCACTCCGTTTTTCCTATTGCTAGTTTACATTTTAAATTATAATCACTTTGCTCGCACAGTAAGTTCACCATTACTGATTACTGGATCACTCTAGTTCTCATGATCCGATTAAAGAACTTAAATAGAGAATCATCAATTTTAGCTTCTATTCTTATTACTATAATAGTACGAACTGCCGCAATATACAATCTGTATTGATTTTTCAGACTTATCTTGATAAGGCCAAATACCCTTTTCTCTATCGATATGCCAGGCGGTTTGGGATTTTCTGTTGAATATTTTTACCTCACCAACATTATACATGCGTCATAAAGGACAATAGGTGAAAACTGAGGTACGGCGATGCCATTATATCTGGAGTTCTGCAATGTTCCAGTTTAGATCCCTTATTACCCGGTTCTTGTGAATGATTTAATATATATGCTAAACGCTCTCAATTTACGGTTTGCAACTAACCTATGGATTTAACACAAAATTAGAACCTTATCAGATTTTCAATTATTACGTAATAAAACTGATACTGTAAGCAAATTTGTGAGATATAAACTTAATTTAAATTCGTGGAAATGTTCTATGTCATTGTATTACAGGAAAAATATTCATACAATGTAATTTTCAAATAATTCGGATGAAATAATCGTTGAGACTGAGTAAACTGGAAAAGACTACCTTTGACCAATTTTTCTTCCCCGAGACTCATCCAAGAAATACTTTAGCAACATTATTCAAAATTCTGTTGGTTTGTAAGACATAAGCAGTCTTATATTAATCTATAACCTTTTGTCAAATCAAAAGAATCTGCCCAGAGTAGGTTTGCAAATTATATTATACTCAATAAAAGTTTCATTACCCACGTCCATTTTCTCGTACGTGCAACGTTTAACGTGCATTCAGTTTTGAAGGGACTGAAAAGTATAGCATTAGCACTAGAAACTTATCCACAATCAAACTACTGTGTTTTAATTGCTACATTAGAATTGTCAGTAGCTTGCGTCTCTAAACCCTTTCTCTCCTTTCGCGCAGTGTTGCAGTGTGCTCCTCTTTTCTTCCATAGCTGAGCCTCTGGCTCCTAGCGCTCGCACAGTCACCGGGCGTCTTTTCTTCTCTTCTCGACCTCGGAGAATCGCTCCGCCAATCCACGAGCAGGTTTTCATTTCATCTGATGCCTTATTATTAAGGCTGGCAGCCAATTCAAGGGGATCCATTTTGCGTCATCGGTTTATTTTGTATTTCCGGTAACACGGACCAAGACCCCCTTCATTCCGCCGCTATACGAGCTTCCATTTGAGATCTCTGAAGCTACAATACACATAGACGGAAGAAATATCTAAAATGAAAGGTATTAATTAATTATGTCTTGGATCGTTAGATCTGGAGCTATTCAATGAAATCATCTTTATTACTACATAAACACTACTTTAAGCATCTCTAGTTAAACCATGGAGCTAATTATATTTAAATTTATTATTAGTTAGGGGAATCTGTCCAAAACCCCTACCCTATCAAGTGCAACTCTATATTCCCCGAAAATCTAACCGTTATACGATGTACGCAAACGTGCATCAGTAAAGAATCTATCATGTAAATATGTTATTATTAGAGAGATGTAGGTGGTAGTTGAATGCACATACATGACTGTCGTAATTGTGTGAATTTTTGTATAATATGTTAAACTATTCTTTGTTCCAATCACCCGCTCGTATCAGCTCCGTTTTGGACCCGCATTAGAATTTTTCAGAGGAGTGCTTCACTTCCCCTCATTCTTCTGCAAAAAAATGACAAATCAGAAAATATCTCCATCCGGGTTGAACACAGCGGATCTCGAACGTTGTTATTCTAATATCATTCGATTCGAAACGTACAAAAATGCGATCAATACGCCGTAATAACGGTCCTTTTATTCGAGAGGTAATTGCAAGGCAAATATAACCAAAACCCGGTATTACGGAAATAATAACGGTGAATTGATATGAAATATTAGTTAAAATGGGGGCTACTTTTTCATGATGTTGTTGTTCCTTACATCATTGTTACATACGGGCTGAAAGTTGTCAGCACGTTGTAATCTAAATACTTATATATTTGTATATATGCGACAATTCGATGACATTATTTTCAATAATTTCTTTGAAGGACACATTTATTTGGTTACGATGATTTATGGACACCAATTTACAAATTTGGAACGTCAGTGACATAGAAAACTAACAGAATCATTCATAAGGATACAATAAAGCCGACTAGAAGGGCAGAGAAAACTAACTCATAAAACAGCAGAAATTAAAATTTAATTTGCTGGACTTGCTATTCGGTTCGCCAAATGATGTATCCATCTTCAAAATTTGAATTGGCTGTAAGTAGTGGTAATTGGCTGTCCTGGCATCATTATTAGTCAAGCTTGATGTAATGTTAAACGTCATTTAAATTACTATAACTCTAATCCAATCTTGTTGTACTAAGCCGAAATTGCAATAAATGTGATCAAGTTTAATTATACTACTTTCAACGTCAGCCAAAATGAGAGTATGTTTTATCCCCATTTTGTTTTATAGTTTCAATGGACGGCGAAAAGAAATATAGTACCCCGACAGTTCTGTGATACGTTCTCGTAATTTGTGCCCTTAAAATTAAATTTAGTAATTTTTATAATCTATTGAAATAGGCGTACTGTTTTAAGGTATTAAAGTTTCTGGATGGAGCAGTCACCTTTGCCGGTGATCGAGCATCATTATTTAGTGTGCAGTTTTTTTCAGTAAATAGTTGCCTGGAGGAAATCTTTGTCGAAATCCTTAAAGCGGAAGCTACAGAAACATCCTCCAGCCATATTCGTTTTTTTCTGACTAGTTTTCATATCCCTCGTTAAAAATGCCATCGGAAAAACGTAAATCACAATAAGCGATAAAAAGGAGTCCCCGGAAGTACCACTTAAACTTGTCCGCACTATTTACTTGAAAAATGGCGGAATCACTGTATTCCCAGTAATGGTAAAATATATTTATCTCCCTAGGGGTTGAAACCATTGACATATTTTACCGGAGATGTTTCCCGTTTAACATCTGCTTCTTTTTAATATACTCGAATTTATTACGGTAATTTTTTCCGCTCAAGGTATTCGTGGGGATTATTAATTTTCTGGTTTTAATCCGGGCCCGAAAGTTTCGCGGAAATAGGTCGAGGTAAAAGACGCAAATGGATGCGTTGTTTGGGTTTAGAATTTTACGATTTCGTTGGTACACAAAAAGGATCTAAAAAAGGGAATGTTATTAAAAAAGAGCGCTGGACCTATAACCCTAATTTATACTGATCTGTGACCTATCGTACTTATTTCGAATCGATGCCATCCATATTGCTTAGCGAAGAGAAGAGCGAATATATATATATATATATATATATATATATATATATATATATATATATATATATATATATATATATATATATATATATTATTAATAACGCCAGATTAAAGGGCGTAGATGCGCGTTAGATAATTATTCTAAATTACATTTCGAATGACTTTATACACTTATCTTCAGTCGTGATGTCGATAAATTATTTCTGTCATTGCTCTTCGTCGTGTTCTGTCAGTTATTGGTTTTTGTTCACCAGGATGTGGTTTGATATAGTAAAGACATTTTTACAATAGCTGCAATGTATTAAATTGAAATTGTGGTGGAACAGGAATCAACGATAAACGAGTCCTAATTCTTCTTTCTAGCACAGGTTGTACAACCAAGAGATATAAAATTGGGTGTTACTAAAAGATATACATAACATTCTAGAGCCAACTCAACATCATTTAAGGGCAATATATACAGTTCTAATATTATACGTTTTCCTGTCAGCATTCACACTGATCTTTCACGTTTCTTCAAATTGCTGTTTTTATAATATTTTTCACTCACGCATTTTCACTTTCTCATCATCTGGATCCAATTTAATCTAACTGGGGGTACTTCGGAGTCTTCCGTAATTCAGCTGTTGTTGGTGGATTTCTCTCATTTATCGCAACCTCTTTTCGCTAAGTATCTTTCTACTCCCCAAATGTCTATTTCAGATTACTTACAAGCTACCTGGACCATATCAGTTTCCTTTGTTTTCCCTTGGAAACTGTTGTTAGATTTTGAGTCTAATAAACTTATTTCAAGCACGGCAAAATTCGCCGTTTATAATGAAAATCTTTAACAGTCCAAATGTTTCTTAGTCATCTACTATGAATGAGGGCTGTAGGTCATTACCGATAAAGAAAATGTGTTCAAAGTGGTCAAAAAGTTCAAAGTGGTCAAAAAGTTCAAAGTGGTCAAAAAGTTCAAAGTGGTCAAAAAGGTGTATTCTCATTTTATCGTCAACGCTTTACTTTTACAATTGCAACTTAAAATAAATTGATTTCATTTAAGTTTTCTTCATATTCATTTTCATTTCTCAGATACAAAATTTGACTTAGAAAACCCACCCTTCCTAGCACTTCGCGGTTTATTTGCAATTTTTTCGTCATCGTTCCTTTATTTCAATAAAATTTCTGTATTAGCCTATAAGATTCACTCCATTTGTAGTTCTGTTAAAATTGATATGAGTCATAAATTATATGTCGAGAACTTTGCATAGGTTATTACCAGTGCTATTTTCTAAAACATTTTTTAAACTTAGCGAAAATAAGTTAAACGCGAAATTGATAAAAATATTTGTTGTGTTTATCACAATATTTATTCTAAGGTGACCAAGTTTGCTAACTGTTCGTTAAATAAATTAATTAAGCGACTTATTGTAAATTTTGTTAGTAATCTCCTCGTATATAGAAAGAGATTTATTTATTTATTTTACATCTAGCGCTTTTTTAGAGATAGTGAGTATTTTTTCCATATTAATTTCCCTATTAATTTAATAAGTAGAACATAATAAAGTAAAATCTTTTTTACTTTTTTATAGGATGTATTGTGTACTCATATATTGACGAAGTATTGTGATCGGGACGATTTCCGAAATTTAAGATATTGGCACTTCTGTATGTTCTGAAATATCTGGATTCCGAGAAACGTGCTTTTGGAAAGATGTGGTGTCCGTGTATATGGTCCAATTTTTCTCACAAACTGTAAACAATGCAAATGTGAAACTTTGTATTGGAGCTTGATTCCCTGAAGACTGGAATCCATGCAATTTTAGCTTTAATCGGATATGGGCAAGGGGCACTATATCTTGTCATTTTTGTATCATCTTGAGAAATAGTTTTCTTAACTATGTATATTTATTTTTCTGTTTAATCCATATTGATTATCATAATGGATATCTTGACTGATCTTCTCTAAAGAGATCTTTGCACTTGTTAATTTTTTGTTCTTCTCACTTTTCTTCACACCTGCTTTACTTATACTCACTGTGATTCACAATGAACTATACGTTAAATGCCTACAATTTTTATACTACATTTTTCAAATATCTTCCTAAAGGGCACCCTTCAGAATATTCAGCCTTTCTTAACTTTTTTAAAACGACTTTATTGTTTACTTGTAAATTTTGCAAAGTGGCGTATCTAATTAATACCTATAACGATCGTTGGAAATATCTTTAGTTTACCTTTGTTTTCTCCAAAACAGCTTTAATGAAAACCTCCCTTATCGGAGATGCCAGTTTGCTGGTTGGACTCATATAAAAAAGTTATACAATGGACACACTGCCAATTTTTATGATTCCATTTTCAACTTTCAATTATGCAGTAGTAATAATAATCAATGGTGGCTAATCTGCACTTCAAGCAGAATCAATATTGATATGGATATCAGATATAGATAAGAAGAGTGGTCAGGTAACAAAGATGTAATTCTTTATCAAATGCTTTTAATTTTTACTCTAAAAAAATTAAGAATTGTTATCTAAATTAGTTGAGGAAGTCAGCATAGATCGTCAGTTAATAATTAATCTTAAATTTGCCTACAAATCAGCTTTGTTATAGCTTCGAAAATGTCTTAATACATGCGATTGTTTAGGAAAATTCATTAAGGCTAGTGCTTTTCTATCCTGAATAGAAATTGAGACGTTGGGTTGGTCATCAACATTCCTGCGAGTCCCGTAGAACACATATGAGATATTTAAAAATTGCACAAGACGAAAGAACGTAGATATCACAAGAAACTATAATGAATGACTTAGTAGACTGCAAGTTAACGGTACAGCCAGACGAGAAAGTACTTAGTACTCAAAAACCTTAAATTAGTTTTAGTATTTTTATTGTTGCTTCCTTGATTCCAATTAAATGCTGTGACTAAAGTCGTGCTTCTTCGCTCTTTTTTCTAAAAATTTCATACGGAACTTCAAAATTAATTCAGGTAATGGCATAACTTAATTGTTATACGTAAATCACTTTAAGATATTTTGCAATATAAATTGGATGAGTGTTTAATCGGAACCTATGTCTGAGTATATCATTTTTTTTATAAAGTTTAATAATACCATTCGAATATTTAAATGTCCACTAAAACTGCCAGTTGAAACAAATCCACTGGATTAGAATTACTTTTATTTCGCTCGATTTTAAAATATAAACGTCGGAAACGAAAACGTCAGTATTTTTCTTGTCGTCGCCTTCCGGCGATCGCGTTCAATTTTAATGAAAACTTCCTAGTGTCGCAAACAACTATCTATTATGAAAATTCCCGGGGTGTCAGTTCCGCGAACGGAACTAATAAACGCGGGGCGTCGTTACAACTCCACTGTCTCTCGTTGTGCAGGTATTTTATAAGCCTCTTTATCCTCGCAGTATATTGGAATTCCGTACTAAGAGTGTATTTACACGGGGCCTCTTCCCCGGAGCTACAATTAATTGGCGATTTTCACGAAACAAAGAGCTGATCTCGTTTCAGAAATTAATGCACGGTGAAGTGAATCGGAGGATGAGGATGGAGTGAAAGAAAGGGAGGACGGCGACGACAACGGGGTTTTTAATTTTGAGTAGAAGGGCAGAGTCACGCGGAAACTACTGTACGACCTTAGAAACAAGCAGGCGTTTTCTCGAGTTTTTTGATTTCTTTTTCTGCCCTTTAATAAAATCGTCCTTCCGGAAAAGACAAAAAGGCAGGACTAATTGGAAACAAGTGGCAGGTGCATGAAGGGAGTCAGGACGAAAATAAAAAGAACACAATCAAACATGAAATAATACATAAACACCTAACGGCGAAAATTAACGTGAAACTGATGATTTCTCATTTCTACTTACTACTAGAATCGTTACAGAGTGGGCCCCTAGTTTGTCAATTATAAGGGAAGTCATCAAAACAGAAAATTACGATTGAGTCAAAGATTAAGTAAATCTAAACTCTGGACTCTCCTCTACTTAATTGCCAGTACGTTATATTATAGCTTTTCCTTTTGTTCACGTTAAGATTAATTTTCAGCAAGACAGTTTTTAGTTTTCATTAAGTTGATTCAAGTTATTGGTTATTTGTACAGTTAAACCAGTTGCACACCTTTCTCGCATCGAGGCCGCTGGTGTTTTCTTCGCGCTCATTGCGTACTTTCATGCTTCTGACTTTGTGCCCTGCGAGGGGACGCAGGAGAGCACCGCAGGAGGGATATTTGAAAGAATAAAATGCAGGAAATAAAAATGCGTCATTTTCGGCGTATATCGGCTCTTCCGCAACTTTTAGGGTCATCGTGTGTTCGCGTCCACAAGAATATAATAGCCGCAACCAGTCGTACCAAACACCAGTTGTGGTGATTAAAAAAGCCATTTTTCAGTCTCATTCCTACACTTAAGCTTCCTTGTAATTTTCCATCGATTCTTAATCGTAACGGGTTAAGACTTCATCTAATCATAACACGTCCAAAATACTATAATTTTTATTGTTGCATGATTCCGTGATTCCTCACTTTTTTGACATCTCGACAATTCTAAAGTTTTAAATTTATTTTATTTTTAATAGTCCGGAATAAACTAATAATTCAACGCTTTTCTTTTTCTATATCGTTAACTTCTTTATTGTCCTCCATTTTAGAGATCAACATCTTGCCATATCTTTAATTCCGAGAAGATATCATGGTACTATCTATCTTCAGTGATATAGATATTGTTAGGCTGTGGAGTTGTTGTCCCAAGCTTTTGTGAACAGCTATCACTTTCATCTGTAAAGCGTATTTTTTTGGAGTAAGTCAGCTAGAGGCTGTAACAATAGACCGAAAATAATGACAATAATTGAGGTCTGGGTGAGTCCTATACAAGGGTGTTCAAGATACGGTATGAACAAACTTTATATAAAATGTTACTTCACATATCGTATAGGAACATCGTTGAGGGAGGCAAACAAAACAAGTTTTTCAATCCTGTATGCATTTGGAAAAACTCCTACATGAAAGGTGTATACAATTTAAAAATCTCTAATTTGAACCGTGGTGTGATTAATTTCATCAATTTGTTATTGCAAAAAACCTAAAAATATCTTTATAAAATACGAAATTTTATAAAATGATTATTTTTTGCATGATTATTTATTGCAAAAAATTTTTTTTTCTTTTAAAAGAAAGGCTTATCGTTTTAAATGAATTGAGATTTTATGAACACGCAATATTGCTTAATTTGTTGCCAAGATATTGTCATTTATTTATCACAAGACACATAATATTTGCAGTTATAACATTTATTCATTTATATTCGCCTACAGTCTCAGTCTCTTTGTAACGGAACTGATGTCCATATTTTGTTAGGGTCAAATGAAAAAATTAATTTTCAATCCCTTATATATTACATTAAAAATGATGTTTTTGTTTTATAGACCAATTGATCTGGAGCCTCCCGCGTAAATTTCAATAATTTCTAGTTTGAAAATTCAAATAGCTGAGTTCAAATTTAAGATTTAAACTGCTGTATCAAACTGCTGCTTAAAAAAAAAAAAACAAAAAAACAGGTAATATGAAACGAGTTAGATTTATTAATGGCAGCCCCTTTGTTAACGATAATTAACAAATAAAACCTACGACTTTTGATAGTTCAAGATTTTATTTTCAAAATTCATAGTCTGATTTTTGAAAGTGCAGTTCTGATATTACAAATCGTATAATGCACAGTGTCAGAATAGTTGAGGCCAGTTGCTGGGATGAGGAAGTCACGCGAAAACACTGAAATCTCAAATTCACTTCGACGGCATTCGGAAAAATTTGCCAAATGAAAATATAGACATTGAGGTAACTCTAAATGTTCGGCTAAATAAAATTGTAACTACAAACATTATGTATCTTGAGATAAACAAGTGAAAATATCTTGGCAACAAATTAATCAATTTAAGTTGACAAAATCCCATTTTGTTTGAAGTGACAAGAGCTTTCTGTTAAAAGAAAAAACATATAATAAAGTTCTTTTTCGAATAAATAATTGATATGCAAAAAACTGGCCCGTCTTAAGAAGTTTGTGGCTCTACGAATTCATAAAATTAATTGCACCACGGTTCGAATTAAAGACTTTTAAATTGTTTATAACTTTCATGCAAGACTTTTTTTCCAAAATACATACCTTTTCCTGCAGGATTGGAAAACATATTTTGCCCAACATTTCATCACATCAGCGAGGTCTCTATAAAAATTATTAAGTAACATTTTATATAGCGTATGTTTTCATAGAACTCTTAACACTATCTCAAGAACAGCCACTTTTTGATGCATTTCTTGAACTGAAAAACATGAGGGGTGACATGTGTTTGTTGGTGGTTTGATAAAATTTAACACATGTGGCCGTATTGACCGTTGAGCTAAAAAATAACGAACTAAAACTTCATGGAACAAGTCTCCTGAACTATAACCAAATTTAAATTATCCGGAAAGTTAGAAAAATGGAGCAAGCGGTTTTAAATTACGTTCTTCTCTGTATTACGAGAGTGACAATTTTCGCCAACGGCAGCCCAACGACGATACATGACGAGTATATTCTGCCAGATAATTGAAGTGCCCCAGTTGGTATTGGATGGCCGCATATTTGTATTCACAACCTTCACGTCTGGACATATTTTTATTTGTGTTTTCGAAAGTCGAGTTATTATACTTGCGTGACTCCCTCAATCTCCCACGCACGATTGTTAACGTAATTAACGTTCGTGTTCCTTCAAGAGGATTTTTAAAGAAACATTGGCAGGAAATGTTTTTGTTAGATCTCTTTCGACCCTGTACAAGCTGCTATGTTCTAATTGAAATTACGCCGCGTTGGGTCTTTACGAGAATATTTGCAGCTATTATAGCAATTTATTTTTGGACCTGAATTAGTTACAGTCTATCTGTTTCACATGTATGTGTACAGTGGGTCCAGAAAAAAAAACAAACACTAGAACCGATTTCATGTTGAGTTAACCAAATGTACTTATCCAAAAACGGTTGCTAAGACCCTACTTTTTTTTCAAAAATCTTTTAAAACTTGTAAATATATATTTTACAGTTGTATATGTATTATAAAGTTTAATAACATTTCTGAGTAAATATTCCGTGAAGAGCACATTAATTTTGTCGTCCTAATTTTCTCTCAGTGGCAGTTTATTATGTCTATTAAACATTTCAAATTTAATGAAGTTACTTCCGGATTCCATTTATTTTCCATTTTAAGTTCTTTCAAATTTCGTAGCTTTACATCTTAATTTTTAACATTCTATATTACTATAAGAGTATGCATTACATAATATTAACTATATACTATTTTAATTATATTATAAAGTTATATTTTACATAGTGAATAATATTATTATGGGTATTCATTTTTAAAAAATGTAGTGTGTCCTTTCTTTACAATATTTTATTATTATCAAAGCAACATAAAATATGAGAAAGTAGTATTTTTTGCTGTAATCTTGTTTTTTTTTTAGTTGTGATGGATTGTTATTCCGAGGGTTATATGGTGGGTCTCCTCACTAAGAAAATCTTGTCCTTTCCTTTTTAATAAACTGCTCTAAACTTGCTATAATATTACTGTAATACTTTTAAATAAAAATTGGGAAAAGATTCCTTTGGAGTTATTAGAAAGCCGTTGGATTTATGTTAAAAACTGATTAACTCAACTTACTGAATCTTATCAAAGCTTAGTTATTAAAAAGGTTCTTTATGGGTAATTACTTCCGAACACAATTATTCCGTAAAAATTCTAGAAACAATTTTAGAGAAACAATTTATTTTTAGATATCCTTTCAAACAATAAGCTTCAAATAAATCTGTTTTTTTATGAATTTTATAATCAAATGCTTAAAGAAACATATATATACTATATGTTTATATATATATATATATATATATATATATATTAAAATTACACATTGATTTTTTTTTATCCGTGATTGTGCAATATTGTTTTCAAAATGTTCTGCTGTACGGAGTGATTTTTAATTTTTTCGTGTCAATTTAAGAATTGTAATAACTCATGATAATTAAACGGATATTCCTATTGACGCGCATCG
Source organism: Cryptocephalus primarius (assembly GCA_963576515.1). Taxonomy (NCBI): domain Eukaryota; kingdom Metazoa; phylum Arthropoda; class Insecta; order Coleoptera; family Chrysomelidae; genus Cryptocephalus; species Cryptocephalus primarius. The sequence goes on from OY754939.1 coordinate 4,038,572, forward strand.
AAAAATTCGTACATATTCATATCAAGAAAATGTGACCTTGTGACAAGGTTTGTTCCATCAGCAGTCTCAGGCTGTTGAGGCCATGCTCGCTATGGTGTGACATGATTTGTGTCTTCCATCATCTCCATGAACAAGTCCATGACTAAGCAATCTCGATAGCAATTAAAATTTCTTCAACCAACACCAACCCTATTAAACAATTTCACAAGTATTCAGTGAATCTTAAGAAACTTCACGGGTCAACTTTTATGTTAGATCATCAACAACCTACATATTCCTTTTGTCGCTTTAGCAAGTTAGTAGTTCCTTAACTAAAAAGTGACCAATCACAAACGGGTCAGATTCAACGGCTTTTGTGTCATATTCACAATATTTCAAAAACTCATCGGCAAACTAATCAGGGAGTTCTTGATGGAATGATTGTATAATTATACTAAACTTTCCCCTGCGTCCATATAATATTTATGCGGTATCTTTCGAGAAACCTTGATATGGTACATTTTGGCAACCACGGATTTAAGATGGAGGTTGTATGGGAAACGTATACACTATCTGTTCGTTGGGAGAAAATTTTAAATTATGTATTAAAAGACTCCTTTTTATATTTCTCCCGGAATATTTCTGAAGATATTGGCACTTTAAAATATACAGTATTGACCCAGATGAAAATCGAAACTCCACTCCACGTCTCCCTGCTTCCTAGTACGTTGGAAAAATTAATTTTCCACTCCCTGCCTCTAGAAAACAGGCCATCAATGATCCTCACACGTACGCGCGGCTTGTACATCCCTCTCCTTCTTATTAAATAACTTCAAAAATTCCCCATTTCGCTAAATTCCCCCGACCGCATTGTTTTATTTACGATGTCATTTTTTCTGTTTATAGGTTGTGCTTTCGTGAAATACAGCTCGCATCAGGAAGCACAGGCGGCCATTAATAGCTTGCACGGGAGCCAAACTATGCCGGTAAGTTTTTATCTCCATGATTTTTTTATTGAAGGGAAAAGGTAGTAAAGCGCGATCTCGAGATACGCTAACTTATTGCGTCGAAGTTTCGGACACGTGGTCGGAATAGCCAACTGACATCATTAGATGTTATCTCGGCGAGGGGCTATCAACGGTCATTTTAGTGGGCCAGAGTTTTTATGATGACGACCGTCAACTTGCTGATTATATCGTCTATATATCCATATAACGTCCAAGTGAGTACGTGTGTGAGGGGGAGGGAGAGAGAGAGAAGGAAACAGTAGAAAAGACATGCCAAACGTAAAAGTGGTATAAAAATATCGCAGTGATCATTATTCAACTTTGAAATAAATCGTGCAACAACCAACCACAAAAACACAAAAGTTTATTGTGATCCATATACACGCTAACAAAATAAAGGAATACAGTGACAAGTGAATGTTAACATATTTTATCCATACAAGTTCAAGGTTTAGCACACCGTTTGGTATATTTTTAAGCCCGCCTTATAGTCTTGTTTCCACAGTTTTTTCCACTTTATAAGAAGTATTTTTTTAAACGGCATGACGGGAAGATGATAGATCATCCTTGAAAAACGGAAATATTAAATAAGGGTAGGATATAAATCGTTTTTACTTTTTTATTTGAAATATTGGAATTTGTAAGTGGTTATAATTCTGTTCATCAGAAATAGTTTTTATTCCGAACAGAATAATTCTATAAGGAAATTTATCAGTACATAATTAAGATCAAATCGATAAAATTGAATAAAAAACAACATACTTAGAGTTGAAAAATATTTAAGACTAATGTGCTACCAATTAGTATGACGTAGGCTACTGTCATTCATATACAATTAACTTCACCTATAAGGAACATGTCGGAAATATAAAAAAGGATCGTTCAATTCGAAGTTCGTTGTATCCGATGTTATACACAGGTATACGTCCCATATATATATATATATATATATATATATATATATATATATATATATATATATATATATATATATATATATATATATATAGTGCATAGCAATACAACAAATAACAGTAATCCGTTGTATACTTCCATAACGCACTTAATATAAAATATGGTAGGTGCACGAATAAGATATATCTACATATAATATTGCATACATAGTGTTAAGAAAACCGTCTCAACTTATCTGACAGTGATACATGCCCAGGATTGTGGAGGAGACGTAACGTACGTGAAGGAAGGGCGCGCTGGGTTAGGACGTTAGTTTAAATAGTACGGAATTGACAAGTCTATAGAAAGGTATTCACTCTCCAGAAGTAAACTCTGAACTCAACACTCTGGTACAGACTTGCGAAGGTTCTTGGGAGTAGCCTGGCGTAAAGTGTGTTAGTGGTGAAATAAAGACGATTAAGTAGCGAGTGATTTTTAATCGGTGGCGACGGGCGCAAAACAAAATAAGTCTAAGACTTTTCGGCGCAACTAATAGACTATTTGACTGTATTAAATATATTGCGATTCTAGCAGATTTTAGCATCTTAGTGATATTTTCTACAGATTTTTTGAAAATACTTCGATTGTTTGTATTAAAAACTTAAATGAAATTTATATGTATGAGAAGTTCGGTCACCTGATCGCAGACAGACTAATTGTAGAAACATCTCTAGCGACGTCACAAGCTAATTGTTAAGTTAGATTTTTTTCATAGTGTGAATATCAATTTTGCGACAGATACCGTGCTACTTTAGATTAGTATTTTAGTTGTTATAGTAGCAACTAGTTGTTATAGTATATTGTAGCCAAATTTTATTAAGCACACAGTAGAAATCTACCTCTACAATTTGGACTTACAACTAGGTTGGAATATTTTTTAATAATCCTGATTTTTACTCAGCGGAACTATATTATAAGGGTAACATGGTATAATGTATAATATCATCAGTTTTACAGTTATCGACATCTCCCATATTATAAAATACAGGTTTGTGCTTTGTATTCGAAATAAAAAATTGGTCCAGAGCATAAAGTGAGGACAACATCCTTATTCCATGACAATCTTTTACACTGACAACAATTTTTTTCAGAAATTGATTATGGGAGTAAATAGTATGATTTATTGAAAAGTAGTTATTTTTAAAATCTGACAACGTTTTTGAATCAGAAACGGAAAACAGTAGTGGTCGCAAGAAATGTTTCAAATTGTGTAAGATTCAATTGTGTAAATATTGCCATAAATTGTGGCCTTATTAAAAACCTAAAATTTGAAAAGTGTCTTGATAGCGATGTTACAGTAGGTGTTTCTTACAAGTTGAAAAAGAAATTCGCTCAAGAAAGGGCACCAAAAACACAGAAATACTACCTAATTATAAATAAGATTAAAACTTATTGTTCTTTATTATATCTATCTAGCTCAATTGTCTAAGTAGTCTAGGAGTCTCACTTGCTAATTAATAAATAGTATCAACCTCTATTCATTCGCACTTACATTTTCAATAAGACTAAACATTAAGTCAGCATGTTTACACACAGTATTAGTAAAAGTTCTAAGATTTGGTAAGTAATTTCATCTCGACAGCATCTAACTGTCTTATTGCGAAAGCAAGGTGGATACCCTTATTTGAATGGGTTGCAAAAGCAATTTCTATATAAATCTATCCGTTTTAATTTAAGTTATTAAGACTCTAGTATACGGTCAAACATGACAGTTGATATTGTACTGTTCTCATCAGTCCTCAGCCCATTCAATTTTTTTATAAAGAAAATTATCTTTTTTTGAAATTATATATACCGATTGGAGCCAGATTTGTTGAAACATTTTTGTAATATTCAGTGTAGTTATGAATCAATGTACTTTTATTTAAAACTCCGCACAATATTTGGATCACAATAGTAGGAGTAAATATGATACAAGTTCGATAAAATATACAAGTATACGATACTCCTATGGCTAATACACTCAACATATTATTACATTTTACAGAGTGATTCGTATTTAAAATTTTCGCCTTTAATCATGGAGTGAAATCTATTATATAAAAATGAGTCGCTGAATGTGTTGCTAAGAGCAAAACTCGAGAACGGTTGGACCGATTTCGTTAATTCTTTTTTTAAAATATTCCCTGAAGTACGAGGATGGTTCTTACGGAGAGAAAAATTCTAAAAAAAAAATAAAAATTTTAAATTTCCTGAAAAAGTCTAAAAACAACAATTTTCTATACTCCCATACGAAAGATTTGTGATAATACTTAAAAGTCAATTTGAACTTTAATACCATACGATAAAGTTTGTGTTAGTGGAGAGGTTCCGGGAAGGCAAAACAATTGAGTGACGTTAGTATCGTATAAATATTAATGTCAATATTTGTCAATATTTATTTTTTTAATCAGAAACAAATTGTCTATGATAAAATGTAAATTGTCTGTGGTAAAATGTCACTTGAAATGTAAATATCTCTTTGCTGTGCATCTATAATATTACTAAACCTAAAATACTCAAATTTCTATAAAATTAAAAAAGGGTTGTGTGTTTGTGACTTACTAAATATGCCTCCTATAAGGCGGCGGACAAATTTAGGCAGGAGAACCCGAAATGCAACAAATCAAATGCATTATCAATCTAATCGTACTGCTCAGGAATGTGAAGATGGCTATGAACGTGAAAGAATTCGCTTAAGACAGACCCGTGAAGCGCGACATTCGACTAATAATGGTGCAAGTTTGAATCGAGCTGCTTTCTGTTACGATATGTCAATTGATTACAGTGCCTACAACTGTGTTGCTATTGGACCTATGAACTCAGTTTGCCAATATTGTAAGGCATTGAAATACAAAAATGAAGCCAATGGATTGTGTTGCGCAAATGGAAAGGTGAAATTGATACCATTGCTTCCACCTCCAGAGCCATTGTACCCATTAGTTTTAGGAAAAGGAACAGATTCAATACAATTTTTAAAGAATATTCAACAATATAACGACTGCTTTCAAATGATTTCATTTGGAGCATCAAAAGTAGTTCGGGAAAATTTTATGCCAACTTTTAAGGTTTGTAATAGTATTTGCAGTTGTATGTTAATTAATCATAACTATTATAGCCCATATACATTTTTACAATACATTTTTTCAATCAAACAAAAAATATCGTGTACCATAAAGTACTACAATAAAAATGAAACTTGATTTAGAATAAGTAAAAATAAAATCAAATATAATAAGTAGATATCATAATAAGAAATCTGAAATTGTGATTTTCATTGTGATTTTTTAGTGACTATTAAAAGAATTTTGTGAGTTTTATAATTTTTAATTTTTGACATAATGTAATTGTTGACTTATTAACTTAAAAAAATAAAAAATTAAAGAATCGACTGTTAGGCGATACGAAGTTCGCCGGGTCAGCTAGTATCACAATAAATTTTATAAGGAAAAGGGTATTTACGACTGTGACAAGCATTCGAAACAGGAACTCCTGGTACATTGTTTACATTACATTTTTTCTACGTCTTACATCTTATGAATTTTCTTGTGATAAAGTACAATACATTTCAAATTTTTTACTTGAAATTTATCATAGTGCAACTTTTCGACATTAACCATGAAGTTATCCTACATCAGATTTGCAGGAAGTGAGTTACCCTTTTTCCGTCCTTGATACATCTTTTAATTAAATTCACTGTAAAAACTTCATTCCTTTCCCGAATCTTCCACGCCTCGGATAGCCTCCCCTTAATATAATACATCACTTGGTGTCCTTTCTTTCCTCCGAAAGAAGCAGGGACATGTACTTGACAACCACAATGTTTACAATATAAGGGGCAGCCCTTAAATCTTTGTATATTTTGTGAGCTCGTGGACGCGCGCAGGATCGTGCGTGCGTGCAGAAACTTTTTGTATGTATACGTCTAGACAATTTATAAATCATATTTAACTTTTTGTTGAATGCGGGAGAAAAGGCACACACATACACACGCGCGCACGAAGAAGTTTGCCTTAGAAAAATATTAAGAGAGGTTTTTCACCGCCGTATTTGGCGACAAAAGGAAATCTGCTTACCGAGAATTTTCTACCTCTCCTAACCTTGTTTGAACCAGAAATTCACAATAAAAGCGTCGAGTTGTCGGAGACTCTTCCAGATTTCATCATTCGCGTAGAAACAAACACTGGAGATAACTCTGTCTGAGAGTCCCTGCATATCCTGCGTGTAAAATCGCTTGTAATTACTCCAGAGGGACCGTCCCGTTGTTTTTTGTTTATTTTGATGGCGACAATAACGATCGAGGACCTTTCAACCTTCAGACAAATCGTATAAATGACAAGTTAATTTATTTTCAGAAGTATCGGTCTTTTAACAAGCCCGAACACTGCTCGGGATTGGTTGTTTCGGAATTTTCTTTAGATTGGAAGATTTAGCGCCCCTCTTTCGACAACTGCTGGAGCTCAAATGAAATCCGCCGTCGTCTGCTCAAATAGAGAACAAATAGCTCTCCCTAAAAAGTTGGATTAGTCGGGGTCTGGCAGATGGAAGGAAATATAGAAGAAGATAGAGAGAGAGAAAGATGGGATAGCCCGTAATGATTTTCGCTCAAATGCAGTGCAATTGCCTCCGGAATAATTCAAAACGGTGAATTAAATGATACAGAAAGGGAAACTCACCCGAACATGTCTCCTTCTCTTTATCTGTAGTAGTATTAAATTGTTTAGTTGGAACTTTATAGACGGTTCATTATTTTTAATTGTCGTCAGTTACTGGGCCGTTGTGTTGTCAAAATTCAATACGATACGTCCATCAAACACCTATCTCAAATCGAATTTCTACAAAGCGATAACACCTATGTTTAACAGCTCACAATTCTGTTCTAGTATTAATAATTTTAGGGGTAGCCAGAGTTGGGAGACAGAGAGAGAGCGAGAGGAGGGGAGAGAAATAAAGAGAAAGAGAGTGAGAGAGGGAAGCGAAAACGCGTTCACACATACATAAAACTTTAACTAGAAATGCAAAATGCAATTGTTTCAAATATTCATTCGTGTGTGGGAAATTGGATTTAACACCTACAGGATTTTAAGTTATTTATGTTATGGGCGATGAATTAACGCACGTTAAATTTTCCAGTAAATTGTTTCACGGGAATTACAAAATGACGCATTGTCCTGTTGCGCAAATTAAAAAAAAAGTATATGGTTATTTTCATATTTGTTTATTATTGGACTATGCACTTTTCTCATCATTTGTATTTTGCATAATTTCCTTCTAAATCTAAAAAAAAACTAAAAAAAATTTCAGTCACCACAAATATGAGTAATTTTACACAATTAAATTCTTGAGTTTTCACCCTCATCTCCTCCTCTCTAGCGAACAAACACATTTGTCGATTTCCACGAAAAATCGTCCGAAAAGTGGCTACGAAATGCACAAAATTTAGATCCCTCGGCACAACTTCTGGAGTCGGTTTTTTTTCAAGTTTTGGGTCCTAGGAAATCATTAAAAATGGTGAACACGCGAAAGAATGCCCCCAATGGGGGGTTTTCAGGCGAAAATGCACTTGTATTTTAATTCAAATTTTGCCGAATTCCCGGTTCCTGGGATCATGTGTATACCGGCCCTGGAGTTTCTTTATGGGGGTTTTTGGGCCGTGACTACATTTTTCGGTTGAATGAGATCATGTCAAGCCTCGTAGGAGGGAACCCGGGGGTGGAGGGCAAGGGCAAGGGTTGGGGGCGGAGAATTAGCGGTGACAATTACGTGGGTGGGTTGTGAGCCTCTGAGGGTTCAGAAAATGATCATCTGGGCCGCTTCGACAGCCGCTGAGTCCGTTTTTGGACTTATCCTGGTCCTTGAGGGGGTGGATTCTGGGGGGAGGGGGGTGTCCGGCGAGTAGATTTTGAGCTCCCGGGGCTTCAAAGTATCTGTCTGTGGATTTAGAAGGCCGGTCATCTCATTTTTTGGGTTTAGTGGATCACCCGTACCTCCTTCAGGCTGAAATTGAAGGGGAGAGGGGTGGGGGGTGGTCATTTTATGTCTCCGATGCTCCCAGGATTGATTTTCATAAGTGGCGCCGATTCCATGTTTGGTATTCAACGGATCATGGCAACCTCGAAGACCTCGAAAGCTGATAGTTCACTTCCGTAATTTTCACAGTCCTCCCCGACATCTCACCCCCCGCCAGGGTCGTGGTGAGCAATCAGACTTCAAAAATGGAATCTGTGACCTTCTGGAGAAACTCCTGAATCAGTATGAACATGAGCTCAAAAATCGGAAAGTTGGCGAAATTTCAGGTAAAATTCAGGTCAACTTGCGCCCGAAAACCCCCCATGGGGGCATTCTTTCGCGTGTTCACCATTTTCAATGATTTCCTAGGACCCAAAACTTGAAAAAAAAACCGACTCCAGAAGTTGTGCCAAGGGATCTAAATTTTGTGCATTTCGTGGCCGCTTTTCGGACGATTTTTCGTGGAAATCGACATTTACATAATTATGCAATCAATTTTTCATCCATCTGTTGTCCAAACCCTATGATTGTAATGCCCGAAAAAATATGTTGTAATTTTAATATGTACGGCATATTCCGCTAGTAATATGGTATGAAATGTATTATTTAAGGATACACAACAATCATCAAGAGTATTTTTTATACTTCCGTTAACTTAATTAACGAAATTAACAAATAAAATTACTAAACTTATATATTTATAAAGCCGCGATGCCATGTATGTAATGTAGTTTTCAAAATCAAAGAAACAAGACGATTAAATAAAATCATATAATTAGCGAACTCAAACAATTAACATTTATATCAAGATCGAGGAGCGAATCTTCCTCTTTATACCCTCAAATATACAAAATGGAATGTATTATTAATGAAAACCGTGAAGCGGTATGTAAAAGCGGCACGGCCGAATATTCGCCGGCAAATAATAACCACAGGATGTTATTCTATGTAAATGATTCGACCTGGAGGTTGCAAATGAGGCAATACCACTCACATATGGGCCAGGCAACTCGACAGAGGCGTATTCCCGTATTATGCAGATTATGTGTACTCAGTCATTAGGCGCACTTGAGCGTGATGTTTGTCTTCTCTTCGGGGAGCCCAGTTACAGAGCAGCTTTCTAAGAGCTTTTCTTTGCCTGGTGGTGGTGTCTCGCACCCGGAGGCCCCACTTTTCCCTGTCCGTTTCGTTCTAGGTCTTAAAAGAGCATAGGTAAATTTTGGAAATCGGAGAAAAAAGAGTAAAATAATGACGAAAAATATATAAATATTTACGGGTCTAAATTACTAGAGCTTATTGTATTTAGAAATATATGTTTAGTTTTTCCACACTACTTCCGATGCATTAAAATGTAAAATTTGCACCTACATGTACTTTATTTGTTATATTTTTCATTATTATGCGTTATAGTTAATAAATTAGACGAATTGCTTGCCAATACATAAATTGTACCTCTATTCCTACATTCTACCCGAAAATATTTGTTCACTTTCACTCTCATGAGTGACTAGGACAATCCAACCTGTATTTAAAAGTGCTTTGTATAGGTACGTGATATATTTCTTGCATTCTATATCTCGCCAAAACGTTCTCTTGTTTCCGCATTAAGCACACCGGACACGATGCAGTTTTTGGTCGGTGATTACATGGGGAGAAACGGTGGGAAAAATGACGTCACAAGAGCAAAATTACTGCACATTCCGTGAATAGCGCGTGTCCTTATCTTGCTGCATATTTTCTCGGGGAATCTGAAAGCCGGCCAATGAACAACGAGCATTTTGTTACGTCGGCCACAGCGTCGGCGCTTTGACGACTACGAGTACGATCAAATATAATCAACCCGAGGTTTTTGATAGTTACTATTTCGCGATCCTCCTATTCGAAGGGAGCGAAAATTTATATGTTTGCCATTCAATATATATAATAGCCAACAAAATACATGCAATCACCCACCAACAAAAATGCATCGTGTCCGGCGGGCTTTACTCTCCTCCGCAATCTCCTTTTACTACAAGCATTATGCTAAATGTTTGTCTAATCGTACGACGCATAGATCCTGCGGCTCGCACTCATAATCAGATAATCCATATAAATAAAGAATCAACTCTGTTGCGTTCTGTAGGAAATCGCCTCTTATAAACAATCGGGTTGGTATGAATGAATTTGTTGCTACTTTAAATTTTCTGAATATCTGAACCCTTGCATTAAGTTTATTGTTAGCTAGAAGTGGAAAAACTATTTCAGTTGAATTTGTAGTTGAAACAGTGACGAAAATATGACAGCAGAAAGATATTTAGAAATGTTGTTATCTTAGTTTCATCTGAACAAAAAGTAACTGAATCTCGACATAACTCTCAATCAGCTATGTTTTTGAGTGACTTCTGAATAACTTTCTTAGTGATATTGTGTTTATGCAGGATCGTTGGTCCCTGAACTTGATTAGCAATAAATAATTATATGCTGAATATTCAATTTTCCATTTCAAAGTTATAATATTTCGTATACTAAATCATGCAAGAAATTTATAAGATATAAAGAAATGAAAATTTTTGATAGAAAGTAAGCTGGTTAGTAATTTTTCCGAAACTACTTTGCGTTTGGAAAAAAATGTGGGTAAATCAGTAGCTGACGAGATGTTCTTAAATGTCTAAAAATATATGCTATTATTTAATAAATTGTTAATTCAGTAAAAACAGGTCCCTTACTACTAAGTCAAGCTGAACCATGAGAAGTTTCCATAAGCTTTAGAGAGCTTTCTTCAAAACTGCGACTCATCGAAAATTTCATTATATTTAACAGTCCTTACAATGACATATTTTCGTATCCCAATGTCAATCTGTAAGGAATTATGAGAGTATATTTTGGGAAGTCCATTTTTAAAGAAAAATAGGTAATGCTCGTCATACAAGGCGGGTTGTGGTACTGATTGTACCAATTCCTAGGTATATAGACAATCTTGGTCCAAAATTAACTGAATATATTTCCGCATTTAGTGTAGTTGGTTAGTTATTGCAAAAAAGCAATAAATTATTATAATAATATAATAAAAACTGCCTTTTTGCACATAACTTAATGACTTAGTAGTTATTGCAAAAAATCGGGTCAAAACAAAAAAAAAATGTCTTAGTTGACTTTGTAATTACTTGATGCCTTTGTAATAAATAAACACTGTCCTTTTTGTTAAGAATATTTACACTTTTTGTTTAAATTTAAAAAAATGAAATTAGTTAATTGCTGATGAATGACGAAGATGGGGAATATGCATTCCTGTTTAATGTGAAGATCTTTTCTTTTTTCTGTGTATGCCTGAAAATGCGGTATGTTACGTTATTGAATGTATAATATCGCACGATTAATATCGATGACTGCTGCCGTGTTAGTTTATAACAAAAAATAATATAATTTATAAGAATATTGCAAGCAGTAGTAAGAAAGTGGAGGCATACAATTTCCATTCTGAATAAGAAGAACAATCGAGTTGTAAATGAACATCTGGATAATTGTATTCGTATTCGTATTCTTCTTTTTCAAACTATCCTGCAAACATCATTCATGCAGTATATCGTGTTTAACATTCTATAGTAGCTAAATAATATTCTTGTTTTTTTTTTAACATTTATGATTAAGACTGATGTAGTTACGTTGAATATTTTACTGGGTATTAGTTTATCTTTATCAATAGGGATGTATTAGTTAAATGTTGAGTTAAAACATGCAGGTCGAAAACATCTTGTAATATTTATATTTGTATGTATGTAACAGAAAACACCTATTTGCAATGGTTTTGTCAGGTTCTGCAATAATTAATGAGGGGAAGGAGATTTTCTCATTTCCTATATAGACCTTTAATTTAAATTTTACCCTGTACGCTACAGCTTACCTTCTACGTTAAAAAACTCTGCGGCTAACTTTGGTTTCTGATTGTTTCACACACATACACATATAATTTGAGCTTTGATCTTTCGAATGCCATCCAATAGTTCAAAATCGGAGAATTTATATCATTTTGGCAGTCATATTATCCTTTTTTCTGTAAGCAAAATTAAGCAATCTACTAAAAGCAATTTATAAACTCAATTTACTCAAGTCCTGGTATACACACGTATTTGAATCATTTTACTCTATTCAATAATGTAAAACTGGAACATGTAAAATGCGAAAAGCATTATGATAACATAATAAAATTCTTATCTCCATCATTGTCACATCGTTCCACCTAACACAGAGTCCTTTCCTCTTCCTGGAAGCGTAGCCTCTGACAAAATATTACATAAAACCTCTCTGGAATTCCAAATTAAAAGCTCTTTTTTTTACCCACTTTTTGGTAATTTGTGGCTATTGTTTTTTAAATATACGATGTCCATTATTTTAACATTTTTATGCGGGCACTTTCGCCCCCGGACGGGGGTCCAATTTTATTGGCCAAACAGACTAACGTATGGCCTAATTCGCAGTCGGACGAGCGTGGCTTCCTTGAAAAATTAGCCTGGCATAGGTAAAGAGAGGACGGAATTATTTTTTCAACGTTTAAAAATGTTAATTGTGCCCCCGGGGAGGGTTTTATAGGAGCTGAGTCAAGGGTTTAAATTGTGGAATTAGGCGAAGGGGACTTATGTGAAGGATGTTACTGCGAGAAGGTTAAAAGTCACTTTTTAATGAGCTGGAAATATTGATATGAATGACAATAGAGTTAGACAAGCCTTAATTTGGGCAATACATGAATTCAATTCACCGAAGCTAGCAGTGGGACGAGACTAAATTGTAGATTAATTCCGCCTCACTTTGAAACTGCCAAGTAAAAAACCCTAATTACACGAACGAAACGTTCTGAATCTAAATCTCAACATTAATGATAAATCATCTCCCTCGACTCCCTTATTATAAAGATAAATTAAACCTCGTTATGTGTACCCGACCGGAGTAAAAACATCCCATGGAAAAAATGCCACTCGTCAAACCCGAATTGCTAAAGTTCAAGTAAAGGTCGTCCTTACCCTTTTCTGGCGGCAATGAGATTCACTCCCACGCGACTTTGGAAATAACCGAAAGGACCGTGAAATTTGTGGAGAGGCAGTAAAGTGAATGGTCAAGAGGCGTAACCCTCGATTTTTTTCCGGTTCATGTTTTTCGAACGTGACAACGAAAAAAGGCGCGCGCGAGGAAGCAGGAAAATGTACCCAAATCTGCTCGTGTTTTACATAATGTCCTATTAATATTTATAACTGTCGTATATTCTTGCTAATTCGTTTTCCAGTGTAAGTGCTTACGAGTTATTGCAGATAACATCGTTACTTAATTGTTGGTGTGTTCTTTTTTTAAATATTTTGAATCTGATGAACATTATTACTAATACACTTTTCAATAACTGCTTACAACGTATACGTAGCAAGCATTATTAATGGGGACTGCTGATTTTCTGAAGTATTTTTGACAGAAAAACACAATAAAGATGTATGAATAATATGTAATGATAATTATAATGTGAATAATAAATAATACGTAATAAAGTAATAAAACGATAACCACCGACATGTGTTTCTGCTATTTTATTCATCTGGGTGGTATAACCAAGCTGTGGTAAATAATGTTCAGAACATGAAGGACTATATTATACCCTGTCAAAGAATGAGGCGAAGTAATAAACCGATTATTTCGCCGCTAACCAGAGGCGTTCTTAAAGAAATCAACGAATATTAATAAATGCATTAAATTTGTCTATGTAATGTTGAGTTTCCTTAAAACCGGTATAATTGATTTATTAAAAGGTAGGTATTACGACCGCGATTGTTATCATCTCAGGAACGCTTCCCTTTTTACCTGAATTGTTGTTAACTCGTCATTAATATAACATATTACAATATTGGAAATCGGTATTTTTTATAATATTTTACGGTAATGTTTTTTTTCATACTGTTTGTCTAATAAATCCTCGGGATATGGAAGAAACGAAGAGATATGAAAATTTCCTACCGATGTACAAAAGTGGGTGCTGTCTAATCGAGGTGCAGATAAATACTAAAGTTCCTTAGACGAATTTCTAAAAAGGGGACTACGTCGAAAAGTTCACGCTTTCTTTTTCCGCAACGAACTTCCAACACTAGATAAAATTCTATTGTCTGTCCAAGAAGACGAGGACTTTCCAAAAATGAGCCGATGTACATTATGGACGATTTTAAAGGATTTGGGATTTCGATGGAAGAAGCACAATAGAAAATCTGTATTGATGGAAAGAGATGACATCATTGTGTGGAGAAGAAGTTACCTGCGCGATATTCGAAGGAGTAGGCTAGAAATGAAAAAAATTTTCTATCTGGACGAAACTTGGATTAACGCAGGACATTCCGTGCCAAAATTTTGGCAAGATACCAGTGTAACTAATCGAAGGCAAGCTTTTCTAGAAGGTTGGTCCACCGGTTTAAAGCCTTCGTTGGGTAAAAGGCGACGGCTTATTATTACCCACATTGGAAGCGAGGATGGTTTCGTTGAAGGGGGAGAACTAATTTTTGAATCAACTAAGACAGGAGACTACCATGAAGAAATGACTGCGGACGTGTTTGAAGAATGGTTTGGTCAAATGATCGATCTAATTCCGAATGGTTCCATAATAGTTATGGACAACGCTAGTTACCATTCCCGATTAGAAGAGAAATTACCAAATAGCTCTTGGCGAAAACAACGTATCGCAGAATGGTTATCCTCGAAAAAGATCGAATGTGCCGAAAACCTATTAAAAGTAGAACTCTTGCGTTTAGCCAATTCACGTAAAGGTGATTTTAAAAGGCACGTCGTCGATGAATTAGCCAAGGCGAAAGGAATAACAGTGGTTCGGCTTCCTCCGTACCACTGCGACCTGAATCCCATTGAGCTAATATGGGCACAAATAAAAGGGGACGTGGCGAGAACAAATACAACGTTCAAATTAGCAGATGTCAAAAATTTGCTTAAAGAAGCAATATGTAAAGTTTCCAAGGAAAATTGGCAAAAATGCATAAATCACGTTCTGAAAATTGAAGACCAAATGTTACAGTTGGATAACATTTCGGAGTCGTTGATAGAATCAAGTATTATCAACCCAAATGATGATTCTTCTTCAGATTCCGATGTTTGGGAAGAATTCGACGATGGCAACGACGACTGAGGTTACCAAGGAGAAGGTGACGGCTGGGAAAAACTTTTCATAAACTGGCCCTTCTCAGGGCCGCAAAATTTCATAAACTAATGCACGACCATACATGTACTGAAGTGTTGTCTTTCTTTCCCTCTCTATCTCGTTCAAGCGCGCGCCCACACACAAACACACACACACGCACGCACGCACGCACACACACGCGCACGCACACGTAATTTTTTCAGTTATCGATTATTGCACATTTCGTCATTTTTCCCGACCGTACGCCAGTGAGTGGTTCTTCGCATGTGCCGAGGCGTACAAAATAGCCAATGGTCAGGGAGAAACACTCGTAATATAAAGAGATTACGGAAGGTAGCGTGCAAAACATTAGAGAACTCGACATATTTAGTGGGTGCCACCTTGTATCGGTTTTGCATTTATAATGAGTTTTTATTACTTCGCCTCATTTTTAGACAGACTATAATCTAATATCTGCATTTTGCAAGTATTTTTCCTTCATTATTTTCTTTCCAATTATAAAACTTGCGCATACTTGCGTATTACTTGATACTGCGCATTACTAATACTTACTACACTTGTATCCTTGACAAGGTGATTACAATTTATGAATTGTAGCTACTAAAAATGTAGTCATTTCTTTTGTAGGCATAAAAGTACATCCTTCCTACTGTTCACTCCCTTTTAGTTTTATTGTCTCCAAATTCCCAACATCGATTACCAAAGCTTGGTTATTTCACTCAGATGATACTAAGAAGAAGAAACACGTGTCGGTGGTTACCGTTTTTGGACTTAAGGTGGCTATGTGGTGATATTTGCATTTTGTGTTAGATCGTCATTAACTCTAGTGTACAATCACGTTATTGTTGCTACACTTTTTGGCATAAAAGTATAATTGCTTACAACGCATACTGAAGGTAACATCGTTATAATTTTGTATTAGTTATATTTGAAATTGTTCCCAATTATGATATTAAAAAAAAGTTTGTAAATTAACAACCATATCATTCAAATTACATTCACTACTTTCGCGTTTAACAGCGCAATCGACAATCTCGGCTGTAGAATATTTTAATTTAAATACATTTGAATTCTTTATCTAGCTTACATGTTATATATGAAATACTCTTCATATTGTTACTAATATGTAAAAAAAAGACACTGCACATTGCAGAAATGTCGTCACATCTGTGGGCAGCATGGATTTACGTAATAAAAACTAAATGAAGTAGAATGTGTTCATAATTATAAGCCTGAATGTACTAGAGTTATATACGTATTGTTACAATTTTACGGATTTTGGGGGCTCTTTGTAAATTGAATTTATTTTCACTACACACTAAATTATATACTATACGAAAATTTATGGCTTAAGCATCAGACGAATAATAGTGACGTTTTCATTTCTCCTTATCAAGAGAAGTGTAACTCTCTGGGTGTATCGTTTGTTTATAATTAATCATCAGCTAATCAGCAGGGAAGTTTGACCGAGGCTATATCAATGGTGCTTTTGCGCCGTTCCTCTTTCTATTTGGTTTTCCTTTAGTGGCATTAATTGTGCATTACATTCTGCTCAACGATATATTGTCAACTTCAACTTTATTCTTTAAAGTTTAAATTGTCTTATTAATTTCTAGTTCAGTCGCTAGTTTTAAGGAAAAACTATCTAGTGAATTTGGTGCCAAAGAAAAATTTGATTATACGGAAAAAGCATTATGTATTATATTTTTACGTTTCGGGTTCGAAAAGAACTAAACTATTTAAATGATTTGTAAGAACATTCTGAATTTATATTTCCGACCTCCTAGAAGGCCTCTTATGGACCGGTATATATACCTGTACGGCCATCTCTCGAGAATTACCTAGAATCTTCTGGTATGTTCGACACTCGACTAGAAGCTCGAGAATGGTCTCCAAGAGGAATTTCACCACAATATTTACTTATTACTTTTACTAATACTCTTAAAGAGGTTATTGAAATTGTTAGCAATGCTATTTTGCTCTCTCAGTTTGTGATGGTTGTCATTGTATATACATGTAAATTTTTTACTACTTTTGAGAAATTTGCGTATTTTTTCTCCAACAAAATATCAAACATTTCTTGAATTCGTCATTCGAGCAATCTTTTTTCGTCGTTAAATTTTCCTGTTTTTGGTAGTTTTCGAAGTAGATGTAGAATTTTTGTATGTTACTGTAAATTCATGGTTATCTGGACCTTTTTTGAGAGCTTGCATCAACACTCGTTTTGTACAGTACGACTTGTTCCTAGATAGATTTCTTATATATTTGTGTTTTAATTATATCACCTCTTTAAAGTACTTATTCGCAGTAAAACTTTGCTTTGAGTTAGTAGAAAAGTGTATTTCTAATAACGATATTTGGATGCTTTGCTTCTTGTTATATGTTGCATCATCTTTCTTCCGAAAATTGTCAAGGTTTTTATTTACCCTATCACTCTAATAGACATTGTTTTTACATATATCTTGACACAAAGGACGTTTTGAACGTTTTAATTGCCAGACGTTTTAAGAAGTAAACATTTGTATAAAAAAATAATATTATTTTATTAAATTTCATAATCTATCAATTATGATACCACTTTTGATGTATTGTTTACTGTGCATATTTCACACAATTGCGTATTAATATTTGCAACTCTTCAATGTATGCATGCATACCTGCCAACGACTTTCTTGCAAATGCAGGTGACTTTCCTTGAAATATTTTTAAGTATCAACTGTAAAAGGCAAAATATCTCTAAATTCAAAAGTGGTACGCATTGTGTGTTATCCTACAAATAAGAGAGTTAATGATAGTAATATGAGGAATTGTACATTTTCACCAAAAACATTAAAAGAATGAAGCCTTTAATAAACATTGCGTTTACTATATTTATGCAGTTACTATATTTACCCAACTATATTTAAATATATTTATTCATTTATTTCATATTTCTGATCGTGTTAAATAAATCGGCTTTCTCCGTTATATACCGCATTGTTTATACAATTTTCCAACGTCCCTTATGTTTGAATAAGACATCTGTAAAACGAAGTGTCTCTGCAAAATTGTAATTATAAATGCAAATTGGATGGGGAACGTCTGGACCGTGGGACTGTTGACAAATTTTCCAAGACGTAAAGGCGAAACGTGTCTTCGACCTTAGACCGCATCTTTCGCTAGATATAGAGTTAGAGCACTCAAGGGTTGAAAAAGGTGGAGAGCGAAACTTTATAATTATGAAGTAGAAAGACGAGGTGGCACCGAGTTTACCTAAATATTAGCATACTTGATGAAAATATAATTAAAAGAGCGTCAAGAGTCCCCCTTACTCGTCCTTCCTGTCTCACCTCGAAAACAATATAGACAGAGCAGTAAAATCGTGGCGTGCTACTTTAATCCATATAAAACGGTACAGTTCACTAATGTCATCTAAACGCCTCATAATTGTGTATTCATGCATAATATGACATAATTTAAACCCGCCTTAATCGTTCCTCCTCTATTATGAAATGCTTTTCATAAATTTAGAGCACGCGAAATGTTTCTGCCTTTTGTCTTTGTCGGGAACTTCGAGGGTTATAGGCCGAGGGTGGCGAAGAAAATTATGACGCGAAATGGAGAAAGGATTCGGTATTCACGTGCGTTCCTTCGCACCATCCCCAGGCGTAATTTATGTTGAATTGGTCTCGTAGAGACGTAGAGAAGGGGAAACAGAGGGACAAAGATAGAGCGAAATATTACACAGGTCAAATGTCGCAGACTCGTAAATACAAAATAGAGTCAAATTAAGTGAATCAGTGCGCGCTCGACGGCTCTCCCCTCTCACCGGATATATTTCGATATCTTAGAGGGTGTATTTATTGTTGCTAGAATTTCACTGTAATTAAAAACCGCAGGCCTGATAATACATTCCGCATTTAAAAAAATAATTCAAATCGACTCGCAGGATAATATCCAAAACTATTAAACTCGCAACAATTCTCAAGTAATGAGCTTATATCCTTAAATTATCTTTGCGTATCATTGGGTAAGGTCTCATTAGGGTGAATTTTTTGAATATCTCTTTACCAGTCCATCCTTTGAGATTTTTTAATTGCCACACCTGGTGGTTTCCACTTCGATTTTTTTCATTCCTATTAAAAAAAAATGTAATTAGAATTATACTAATCGGTCTTATTACTGAAATAACGAAGCCAATGAAAAATGGGCTTAATTATTTATTAACGAGAAAAATAATTTGCTACCATTTTGTTGAATGCTTATGCGTCAGGGGATATTTTTAAATGATATCAAGAGATTCCGTTTCATTGAAATAACGAAAAAGGGTGTACAATTGCAGATACAATGTTATCATTAGTACTAATTAAATGGAATTAATTAACAAGCAAAACGGGTTGAAAAGTTCTTCATGAAAAAATGAACGGCACTCTTAAATCAATACAACTTTTATAAAAGAACATGATCATTATCAACATGAACATTATCACATGATTAATGGGAATTACTTTTTTTTTACAATTAACACAAATCTGCTTTTTCCAATACGATAATTGAAATTCAAGAATTTTAAATAATATATTTTTTAATTTGCTAAAAATATTTTTTGGGAAGTACAGACTGTTTTCAAAGTTGATGTACTCAAGTAACATAATTCTACCAAATAAACATCTTCTTCTTTCACCTTATTTGCTCTTCCGTTACGATAAAATATGTGGTTTAGACAATTCCAGAGAACTAAAATCGCAAGAAGTTAGATTGGGAGAGCATACATTCCAAGGAATCGGCTCATTGCACCCTATCAATCTAGTGGGAAACTAAATATATAAATGGGAAAACTTGCCATAGCAACAAAGATGTCGCCGATGTGCTTACCTTTAAGAAAACCGGCTCAAACGTTAACTGAACATACATCTGTCACCATTCTGATTTTCTACTGCCCAAACATGTTTGATATTTTATTGAGAGTAATTTATTTTATTTCTTGTAAAAGTAGCTTAACCATCTACCAGAATTAGTTTATAAAACTTTTCGCTTCTTTGCCGTTCATGTGAAAGCCACCCTCAAAATTGAACTCTCCTGGCAAGTAATTCAGAGGTCTGACAGTAATGCATATACGCTTTGACAATGGAATGAACACAATTGTTCCTGTAAAGTTTTCCATAATTTACTACCCGTGTAGCAGGAACTCGTCGTTGGAACATCATTGATCATTTCTCAAATTTCTTTAAATTCTGCCGTTTGGAGTGTAGCACTTCTTCCTGAGCGGTCTCCTTGTTGTTTCCTTAATTAATTCCCTTAATTATTAATTCCTTAATAATTAATTATCAATTCCTTAATAATTAATTATCAATTCCTTAATTCCCTGGTTTCAACTAAGTTCATTATGCAGAATGACTGAAGGTGGGTACTAGATATCCCTAATATATCTCAATTACAATAAAGGCTTACTACTTGACTACGTCTGTTTCATTTAACGGGATGGTAGATTTTGAGTTCCTTGCCTGATATCTCACGGCATCTTAGACTAAATTAACAAATATTCGCGACAATAGGTGGTCTACGAGATGCTGCGGGGCTGCACTTTATTGGTATTCCCTTACATCAAAATCATATCTACTAATAGTTGCTATTTACGATTGGCCTGCAGCGTTGTCCTGCTCGCTTATTTTTAAATGTGCCCTGAGCATCCTGGATTTGACCATATTCATTTATTTGAAAAACAGACAACGTTAACATACATGCATTATTTAACGCATTGAGAAACTTCAATTTTCTAAAGCATATTCCAAGAGGTTCAAAAAAACACTTTCTTGGAATATTTCATACCTTGAACACTCATACTCGTAATGAAATCCTTCCACCACCAAATTCATAATTTAGTCCTGTATTTGACGATTTTTCGCTCAGAATTTTTTCAAATAGAGGCTGTTAAAGTTACGCGTACATACGGCAAGATCGGACTGATACGGACGGCAAAATGCCTTTGAACGCAGTCAAATATAACAAGGCACACACCTTCGAACGATACGCGTCGGATTCTAAATATCCACCGAGAAATGACGAATCAGAATTAAAATTCATCCGATGCGTACCGTGCGTATCGATACTGGCATGTATGCCAAAAGAGTTTTCAGCGTTTTGCAAGTCTACAGTTTATTATTATTCCACGTGACAATAGGTATACAAGTGAATAAATGAGTTTTTACGAAAATTTAATATTACTAGTTAAAAATTAGAAAGAATTATATGATATAAGTGACCGTGCTTTTAGTAGTCAGCAATAAAAAAAATGTGGCTTCATCCTGGAGTAGTTGAAGAACTTTTTTGCATTATTTACTGAGTCAGGAGTGTACATATTGCCCAAATACCTTCCATTTTCTGGACATTTTATAAATTAGGCACGTTTCAATTTTTTTATCTCAAATTTTCTTCTTCCAAAACATTGGGGAGTTTTCACCGTTCTAATGCATATTTACAAGTGACGTTAAACCTTCCTGCTACGCCGACAAATTTGGAGTCAGCAAGGCTCAAACGACAGCAGTTCCGTAGTACCGATGCGTGATTTTACCCCGAAGGTGATGACGGAATTTTATACCAAAAGTACCCTATGAAGTTTTTCCGATAAATCGATATTTTTCGAGATATCAACAATTGACAGTATTGATATTTCATCTGAAAGATGTATATTATGAAGCGATTTTTCCCCGATTATTCGAAAACCTTACGTTTAACCAAATACATTATTAAAGGTAAAACTGATATTTATATGATATCAAAAGATCGTTTCTTTTATATTTTTAGACCCAAAACAAACGGAGTTATGATTCGCTGAAGGCGACTGGCGCAACTGGCGAAGGCGCCAAAAACTGAATTCGTTGTTTTCAATGTTAAATAAAGGAAAAACGACGAAGTGTAATAGAAAAGTTATTACGCCTTTTATAGAATATCGGAAAAAACTTGTAAAATGAGCTTGGGGAAAATTGGTAAAATCTTACGGAGTGACGATAAAAATAAAATGGTTTTGTCATTTCCGCATAGAAAAAAAATCAGCAATGAAAAGTGATTCATCCCAACCATTAAACTTAAATGTAATCCATTTAAAATGTAGTAATAGACATGCTAACCATATGTTCTAGACATTTGACCGGTTTAGTATGCCAAAATTTGTAAAAGTTCTATTCAACTTTGAAATGATTTTTTTCACAATTACTCATGAAGTAGATACGAGAAAATTAGAGAGTATAGTAATTTAACTTTCTTCTGCAGAAAACCTAGTTTCATTTCTCCATGTTGAAAATAAATTATTAACAGTTTTAAATTCACATTATACTGCGGACGTACTAGAAAGTACATTTCAATATGCCTTGTTGTCCTAGAAGTTTCTTCCAAAATGGGTTTTGGCGTGATTAGGGATATTCAAATTTTTATGTCTTATCATTAATAAATCAATAGAGTTTTTCGGTGAAACTTTCGGAACATGTAAATTTTTTTAGTGTTGGTAGTCGTAGAGCATTCATAAATACGTCTAAATACATGTGCCAGTATCTACATACTCGTAAATATGTTTTTCTCTCGATATTAATGCATGGTACTAAAATGAACATGATTTTTTTTCTCCTTTGTTCGTTTTATAATTTCAGATTTTAATTTTAAGGCAACATTTCAATTATGTGGGTGATTTGTAAGACATGAATTGTTAATCAGGAAGCATGGACTGATCTGGTTCACGGACGAGTCACACACGGAGCATAGCTCCGGGGCAAGGGTAGCAGGAGTCAAGCCGCGGGTACCAAAAGCAATACGCCTCGGGACTCACTGCACAGCTTTCCGAACAGAGATCTTCGACATCCTTGCTTGTGCACAAGAGAACCTTATAAGGAATTACTACAAACAGAGCATAGACATATGCTCTGATAGTCCGGGGGCGTTAAAGGCTCTGGGGTCACCAGAACCTCATCCGAGCTCACCTTAGAATGTCAGAACACCTTAGAGGAGCTGGCTAAGCGAAATAGGGTTCGTCTGATATGGGTGCCAGGACATAGTGGCATCGAAGGTAACGAACGACCTGATAGACTGGCCCGGCTAGGGCGGAGACTCTCCTCGCTGGGCCTGAGCCGGCTTGTGGAATTACCAAGGCGACTACAGTGGGATACTTTAGAAGGCGCCTAAGAGCGGAATTCGAAGAATACTGGAGTCAACAGGGCCGCCTCGTCAATCGAGGGCTTTCATTGAAGGACCCGACCAGAAGAAGGCGAGAGAACTGCTGTTGGTGTGTTTCATTGATTGTCATTATAGGGCTTGGGATAGTTATGAATATTGTACATACGAGTTCAAATATGCACCTACAAATATTTAAGTATGCCCTTAAATACGCACATACCTGAAGTTCATTTTTTTAAAGGAAATACCTGTGAAACTAGAACGATCTTCAGAAAAGTGTGTATTCAAGAAATTGCATAAAATTCACACATTATGAATCTAAATGTATTACGTATACATATAATAAAAAAAAACAATGTATATTGTATAAAACTAACAAATTATAACATTGTATAAACTGCAGTAACTGCTAAAATTAGTGGTCTAATTTAGAAGTTGATCCCGTGCGACACTAAAATCCATAACTGTTGATATTGATGTAATTTGAGTGTCATCACTAATTCAAGAAAATGTATTTTTTAGTTAATTTAAGTCCTCATGCAGCCTTTTTTTGATAATACATCTTGTGCCTCTTCAGTGCATTGTGCATTATCCTTGCCAAAGTTGTTATATTTTGAATCGTATTAAAATGTATCATACTCGTATTGAACAGCGTTCTCCACCACATTCCCTATTGAATTACAATTGGTGACGAAGACAAAGGAGTGTTTGCTGCATTCTCCCTATTTTTTTTTCTAAATGACGGACATGGCAAAACACTTTTCCGACTAAATAAATAAATAGGTTTGCATTGGGATAATTAGCATGCACTTCTTCTGCAACTCTATGGAGTCCATGAGCAAGTCAAGTACGTGTATCATTTCTAAATACAAAACTTTCACCTGACTCATTGTTGTAATACTCACTGTGTAATACATTTATGGCGCGGAATCAGGTGGTTTGCAACCACTAAAATATTCTGATATCGAACATTCGCCAGTCATACTCTATTTAAAAAACGCAGCAATTGTAACATGATTTACACTATCACTTTTAAAGTTAGTAAATA
Source organism: Cryptocephalus primarius (assembly GCA_963576515.1). Classification (NCBI taxonomy): domain Eukaryota; kingdom Metazoa; phylum Arthropoda; class Insecta; order Coleoptera; family Chrysomelidae; genus Cryptocephalus; species Cryptocephalus primarius. The sequence goes on from OY754939.1 coordinate 4,062,840, forward strand.
TGATTTTACTATTTTCTTCTTCGACTTTCAATATACCAAACACTTAATTTACGACGTATCATCTACGTCGGTTGCTTCGTCTGATTTTCCGCTTTAAAATACTTTTGAGTGATCGAAGAATGTGCGTTTATATGCGGAAACTATTCCTGCATGTATTTTTGTATGGAATATGCCAAAGTATACATTTGCATATACGATTATGCAAATGCATAACAGTCCGAAAATTTCCACAGTAATTCCCTACTACATAGAATATGCATTCGAGCTGTTACTCTTATAACTAAGTGAGGGAACGAGGCCACGAGGGGTAACGGCTAGTATATGTATGACCTAAATACTACTAATACATGATTATAATATAGTTACACGGTAATATAATCATTTAGAGGAGTATTAAAGCAGTATTTACACTTAAAGTAGTTGTTTCCCCTATTTTCCCGAATATAAAGTTGAATTTACCTAGAATCTAGTTTGATCTAGCAGATATTAGTGGATTCCCTCAATTTTTTGGCAGAACGTCACTTATGCATCTCTAGGCTAAGCACTGCACTGTAAACATTATTGAAGGATATGTCCCAACTACAACGAGAGGATAAAAATTGAACTGGAAAATTTTAATAAAGAAATGAACTCAGCACTGAAGATGACTAAAAAAAAATAAATGTCAACCTTGGTACACAGATGTTATATATTCTCCATTATATTACATGAAGTTGGCATATGACCTCTACGAAAACAAATTAAGGCGAATTGAAAGTTTTGGACGTGGTGTCATATAAACATGAAAAAGAATCACGAATTCAACAAATTAAGAACGTTAAATATTTTAAAACAAGGGAAGAAAGATAAAGGCTATATCAGAACCTAAACACTATATAGAAACGGAATATGAATCGAAGTGGTGATATTCATAATTCTGCTTCGGTCCGGAGTGGACAGGATTAAGTGAGTTAGAGTAATTTCAATGTGTTGAAGGATAATAGGAATGATAGAATTGAAAGACCGTAGAAAGATGTATAATTAGGATTTATTTCTGTGGTACTAATTGGGAGAATCTCTAAGTATGATTTACTAATATTATATTAATGATATGATACTGCGATTATATTACAATGAGATTTCAGTAACCTATAATAAGTAACAAGAAGTTGCTAAGTAGCTTTAATATAAAAATGCATTATTTTTGTAATATTGATAAAAGATGGTGACAGAGAAGCAATGTGAATACTTCAGTGTATTAATTGAACCATAAATATAAATTTTTGTAACATGGTAATTACATAATGTTATCTCCATATTTTGTAATGAAAATTTCGCGCAGGAACAAAAGACTTTCCACTCCAAAAATAAAACGGGAGGTATAATCAACCCACAAAATAATTCCGAATTATTCTCGTTGTCGTCAACGGAGAACTCAACATAGCAGAGGTACACAGAAGGGAGTTATAGCTTTGAAGTGTTCCCATAGAAGGGCTTAATACGTGTGTGTACGTCGGTATGCATACATGTCTCTTTTCCCGTTCCTCCTCTTTCTCCAGGTCTATTCCCGACCAGGTGAAATAAACATGAAACAACAAGAGTTAGCTTTACAGAGCGCGCCCCGGGCCATTCATTACTGCGAGAGCAGCGCCACCACCGCGCTAATTATCAAAAACAATTTTTCTTAAGTATTTACCTAACTTGTCGGCGCAGCGGGCGAGGAAAAGTTTCGCTTAGGTAATTAATTAGGTATCTTTGTTTGGTGTCTCTTTTGTTGTCATTTTAAATAAACAAAGTTATCGCTACATTAATTAAATAACCCTCTTAACGTCTTGTATCCGTTTGACGGCGGCCCCCCCTTAATTAAGATGCCCGAAGCGTCATTAACTCGGCTTTACCTAATTTTCTTCGGCCGGATCATGAGACGCTTTTTTCTATCTCTCTCTCTCTCTCCCTCCTCCCCCCTCTCTCTCTGTTCCTTCGAGGTATACAGGTTGCATCACAACAAAACATTATTAGAGGAGGATTTACTGTAAAAACAAAACTGAAGATTTAATAAATGAAACGATAGCGTTAAGTACGTTGAGCTCGGATGATTCTTAAAAGTTTTGTCTTTTCTAGAGCTTAGTCGGATGCCCATTTACAAAGACTAATCATCACAGGTTGATATTTGTCGAAAGTCGAAATTAAAACACAGATTTTTCGAATATATATTTCCAATATAAAATTATTTATTAGTATATATAAGTCGTACAGTGTAATTTTGTAGTTTAAGTTTTTAAATTTTGACCGTATTTGAAAATTGATGCTTTTTCTAGCCTTCTGTTATATCAAAACTTTCCCAAAGCTTATGTCTTGGAAAAAATATGGAGTAATATATTTTATATGATAATATGGTATATATGGTATATTGGTACACACATGAACCGACCCAGCTTGTTCGCACCCAAGGAGACCTAAAATGTTATAACATTACGCCACTTACCTCTATGTCAATTTACATCCCTGTAGAGTTTTTACCTTCAACCTGGGGCTAAAGATTTGAAAAATATTAATGTGTTTGCAATGCTTTAACTTAGGCACATCAAATTTGGTACAGCGTTTAGATGCACTGCATGTCATAATTTATGACTGAGAACCAATTCATTACAAAATCGGGAAAAGTTGTTTCACCCCCAGTGATGAAAAGGAGGATTCATAGTTATCATAAATGTGTTGATGAAAACCTTTATGGAGTAATACATCGACATTTTCAAGACAAATTTGATAATAAACACATAAATAAGCCATGCCATCAATAAGGGCCATTATACGTGGATAATATAGATAAATGATAATATGTAATTAAATCGTCAATATTTTGTGTTGACAGTTGTATGACAGTATTTCATAATTAGTGTTTTATAAAATGATGCCTCCCTTGTCCATATAGAAAACGATTAATGTTGTCTTCAAGTACGTGACACAATGCGTACAAAAAGTTTCGGCTTACTTGGTTTGCTTCTGCTTTTTTCCAAATATTTTTGCATAAGGGTAAAGCCTTATAATTTCTTATCTTTTTACAGTGGTACTTTAGACCATTGCTATGTTTGCCGACGAACTATCTACATTTTAAATATTTTTCTTTTTGATTTTGTCCGTAACATTTTCAGGATTATGAAATTTCATTAGTTCAGAAATCAGTTTCGTGATTGCCCTATGCGAAACGTCAACGCTAAATATTGTAACGAATACGCACGATGTGATTTTATTCTACTATCAACATTAACGTTAACTGTTTTCCACACAAACAACAACAAGCAGCATGGAAACTATTTTATACGGGGCGTCGTTACACTACTCACCTCTCTTTTCAATGTCGACCTCGACATTCCGGGCGAATGATTTTCTTTGACAGTATACCGTGTGCGCGAAGGACCCCTCTCCCGAAGTAGCCATTCGAAATCCCCCGTTGGAGAGAGGGAATAGTGTAATTCACTATCTTCTCTTGTTCCGGAGGATATCCATCTTCGAAAATCCCGCCAGAACATTTCTACCGAGAGCCAGTTGTCATCTCCTATATCGGAAATCACGCCAGAGGTTATCTAAAAAGAAAACCAAACACGGCAGAACTCTTGCCAAATCCATTTACAGAAGTAAATGTGTAAATGTGTACATGCGTGCATGTGTATGTGTGTGATTAACTCCATTGAGCGGGCTGGACTGCAAAACCTGTACCAAATTTATCAGCAGCATTTTCTCCATTTGCTGTTTTAGGTCATAGTAATACATATAGCCCAAGCCATAACCATATATAATAGAAATTACTGTATTCTTTTCTCGATTAATAATAACATTCGCAACAAATTAAACTAGTATCACAAACATTAATAATGAAGTTACGACTTGTAACAAATAAACTGTTATCATTGCTTTGTCTATTATTTTGAGTAAGTAGATTTTATAAACCACACACTATTGCATTGTGTAAAAATATATTTATGTGAAAGCCATTATATGCTAAAATTTTTACTAGGTATAATGTTTCACTAACTGAAAGAGTAGATTTTAGAAAAGATATATTTTGTTCATCCAATGGAAATGATTGATTTACGGACTGTTACGAATTAAGGAGGTTTTACAGGAAGTTGCTGATTTGACTAGCTACAATGGGTAACACCCATTTGACAAATTTATTGTCTTTCTACATTTGGTAACGTCGCGAGTGACGACAAGAGTACATCCTTATAAGTAGCAGACGAAAAATTTATATGAATTATTAACACGTCTTCATTAAGGAGTCCTCGCATTTTAAAATCATTCTCAATGCTAAGTCGTGTTAGGCACAAATATCCTCATTGCGAGAGCACACTGTATTTCCTATTAATCTAAGTAATACATGCGTACACACAGCGTTTTTCTTTTTAACTTAAATGCAGTGCACCACTACTTACTAAGAATATTATGTTTTAGAAAATATCATTTATAGTTGGAAAAGCAAATTGAATTTGTCTTTGACACGAAAATAAAATTTTAAACATTTTCAGTCCCACTTTCAATTACTTTAAAATTTAATATTTTTTGTGCAAAAACTTACTGTTTCTAAGTTTTAAATCGTCCCAAAGTGAATATATGCGAGCCCATTTCCACAGGACGATATTCAATTGCTCTAATGGCCCCTTAAAGCGAACAAAAGTCCGCGTGAACCTCTCGAGTCAAGATTAATACACGGAGGGCTTTTTCTCCGCGGGAGCGAGTGTCTAATCGCATTTATTAAGCATACACGGGACGCAACTTAGGTTTGATGGTGGAAGCATTACAAAATTTTTCTTTAAGTAAAATATACGGCATCCACTTTATCAAGCTGTCAGTCGAGGCGAGCAGAGAAGCTAGAGAACCTCGAAAATAATCTCCCGGAATAGATCGAGTGAATTTTAACGTTGTTTTATGTGGAAATCGAAAAATAACATGGTTGAATTCCAGATGGAGTCAACCCTCCCACTACCGAACGGGTGATAACCGAGAATTTTAAATTAGGGTTGAATTTAATTGAGAAAGAAATGTATTTTCAGTCGATAACGCTCAGCGGCTCCTTACCGACGACCGTCTTTCGACGGCGAATCCCTTTTCGATTCCGGGTACGAATTCCACTATTTGATGGAATGTTATTTTATGTGAGATCGAAGACGTGAAGTATAAAAATGCATACGATTTTAGAATGGGACTAATGCTTTGAGCATGTTCGTTCTATAATGAAAATAAAACGGTTCTTCTTTTAAATAAGTACAGTATTACAATTTTAATATTACTACAGATTATATTTTTTGTTATGCAACACAAGCGCACTCTGCTTATTAAACACTGAAAAAATCCATTACTCAATTCACAGAGACGTCTCAGATCTTAATTAAACCTTTATTCCTAACCATGTTCAGTTCCCATGTTCCCCATTATTTAGTGGGAGTTGAATCCACCACTGTCTGACTCGATGCTTTCACCTCTTGCCTTACAATCTGGGTTGCTCTAATTTGTAACCTTAATTCTCCTAATCGTAGCATTATTATTTTTGACAGCCCGAAATGTTACACAAATTGACACGTTGCTAAATAAATTTTGCACTACAAAAAAAAAATCATGAAAGTATTTCAAAAACATCAGAAGAAAAATCTCAAAAGTACAAAGAATACATATATATATATATATATATATATATATATATATATATATATATATATATATATATATATATAACCTACTGCGGTTGTTCTTTAGCAAATTCTTTCTTGAGTTGAGTTGGGTATATAAAATCTCTCCAACGGTAAAGCGGTATGCATATTATGTATGGGCCATTAGTGCTGAAACTACTGTCCGTTTTTAATATCCATTACCACAAAGCAATGTATGAACAACAAGCGAAATTCCCCACCCTTTCTGTTGTTTTGGCGTAATCTTTCTCAACTGTCTTGAAGACTCCACTTTGAGAAAAACTCAGGTTCATACTGTATTTTGCGACACTATACTTAAATGTGGGCATCAGGACCACAGTAAGGAATGTTACTCCAAAATTATTATTTTTATTACACCTATTGATATGAATGTTTAACGATAAAGTCTTAATATACTTTAATTTTGCAATATCACTTTGTCAATAATTAGTAGTAGTAATTGGATCATTTGAAATCTTAAAGATTAAAAACGATTTTGAATCAGTTCCCTAAAGGGAAGCAATCCACTCTAATTAATTGTCTGCATTGATGCGACTCACTAAACTACATTGAATAAACATTTCAACGTACCGGAGAATTTAATGTTGAGACACAAATTCATAAACGCCCTCACAAATTTCTTTCTATGCTCATTTCATACTTTTGATATTCGAATTGGGAGTGGCTGCGCCCTCTCCTCACTTTTGAAATTCACCAGCGTATGAATGAAGTCGCTCAATTACATCTTAATTTAAGAATAGAATATATGGCAATATCGCAAAGTATCATGTTAGATGAACATTAGTATTTTAATTAGATGTACTGTGAACTGCAAAATTTACCCTTTCTGTGTGCGTGTAACTGATTATAATTTATAAGTGTGTTTACATTAGATACTATTATTCAGTTTCAATGACAGTGCATTAAAGTAAAGTCTTTGAATTCCACACTGAGTGTAGCGAGGATTTTAATTCATAATTGAGTGTAGGGTGAGTAGGATTTATGCATTTGTCACGAAGTTATTACTTACGTTTAACGCCTTATTAAGCACCGGAAAAGGCTAACTGAAGGGGTCTCAGAGAGTCAGAATACTAAATATTTAGCAATACGAAAAAAGTAAGTAAATATTTTTTAATCCGTAATCTACACAAAAGCATAAACAGCCACCGGTGGGAACGTTTCAAATCGAATGTATCAAATTTCCGTAAAGGGCACTTACGGAATGACAGTATGTTTACCAAAACGTTACGCGATGCGCTCTGATTACTGTTTGTGATCACGTGACTAATAACTGTGAATTTATATTTTTGTATTATTGAAAATTACGTAATTGGAACAATTTTTCAACATATACATTTAATTTTAGGTACCTTTACAACTCAGTTTATTATTTAAAGGGATAATTTAGTTGATTTTTCTGTTACTGTCATTTATCCTCTTACGGTACAATTTTATAAACTTTGGGTCCTTTACCATAATTAATCAGGTTTCTATGAATATCTGTTAGATAACAACCATTTTTTCTTCTATATTTCTTACTTTGGTCATAAATCGATTATCGATTCTTTATGTTCTAAAAATACGTAAAAACGTTTAATATTATTTACGACGCCATCCGGGCAACCGCTGTCTAATAACCACGCATCTTTATCTTCACAATGGTTAACTTCTACCTACAATTCATTTAATATGGGTTTAACGTCCACTTCCATATTAAAATTACATTCATCACCGTCTTCATTCCGTTGTCTACATTACCTCAGCGATATTGACTCAAGCTTTATCTAGCTTTACAGTTGTCGCTACCTCTTCGTTGTTACCCTTGTTACTACTGGCGGCCGCTTCCTTGCTACTGCGCACGTCTTCTATGCTTCTACGAATGTTCACCTGTCCTCACGTTTGCACGCTCTGTTTCGAAATATCTATACCTGCTACACTTAAAAAACCTTTTAATGTTCTTCGTTTCGCGCTTGAAAGTACTTGAAAAGTTTTTGGCCTTCTTTTTCGATTCGTTCAATCATCGAAACGTTGGTTTTCACATATTCAATAGTAAATTTTCTGTTTCTGTTCAATCTGTTCTTTTTAGTATGTCAATTGTCAAATGCTGCTAGTGTTGTGTAGTGTGTTGTAGTGTTATACAACGTTATTTTTCACATATCCAAAAGTTAATTTTCTGTTTCTGTTTAATCTGCTTCTTTCAGTACTACTGATACGGCTTAAATCCCCTGAATTAAGTTCTCCCTGACTAGACTAATCACCACGAGTAACTCCTTTCCTAATTGGGCTGTGGTAGCAGAAAGCAAATAAATAAATTTTTCGCGTAATGATTTACATTAATTTCTAATTTTATAGTAATTACCAACAATGAACTGATTTAGTTAAGCATCCAAAAATACAAACCAACTAACAGTAATAATTTCTACCCACAGAACAAAATCTTAACTAAATATCAGCGAAATCAGGCTGAATAAAAATTAAATCAACAGACTGAGTTCCCCGCAAAATCACACAATTAACACTTAAACATTGTTTAACCTTGTCGAGAAGATCATTAAAAAAATACCTTAAGGCCTCAAGAAAACCCCTACTAAGTCACGAAACACCAGGGTATTCGCCATTGCCAGGCGACTGGTGGCTCTACAAAGAGTAGACACCGCCGCGGGCAGCTGTCTTGGCGCAACTCATCAGTTCCAGGGTGCGTATATTCGGCACAGGTACAACAAAAGGTCTCCCCCAATTTTAGGATACCTCATTACCTTTCTTGCTTTCGATGTTCACACCCCATAACCATTTCTCCCATTTCATAATTTTACTCACCTTTCTCCCAAACTGTTTGCGTTAAGTCGACCGACCGTCTTACTCAAGATCTGCAAGGTCAATTCCCATTTCTTCTCTCGTCTATCAGTTCATCGACGACCTCTCGTCTTCCACTCCGGTCCCCTTGCCAACAACCTATTTATCACTCCCGCCAAGCCAGCAGTTTCTCCATATTATCGTCTTGACCACGATTAAGGCATTAAAATGTGGCTATGTCTTGCCAAAATTCTCTCATCGCGATTACACTTCAGCCGTTATTCGATCCTTGTTCAAACTTTCCAGAATTATTTATTAATTTAGTGTCTAACTATACGTACTAACTAACTAACTAACTAACGTTACGCTATACGTAACCTAATCTCTACCTGCTAACGAAGCTTAGACTGATAAAATTTTTATAACATCCGAACGACGGACTGACAAACCGCGGAGTAACAGTACATCAATTAAATTCCCAACATAGCTTAAGCCATGCTAGCCGAACTTTTTCCTATGGGGTTTTTGCTGATTTTTGTCTTAATTTTAATAAATAACATAGATTATATGACAGAAACATTAATTTGCAGATTTTTAAAAATCATTGGATGTAGTAAAACCAACAGCCCCAAAAATAATCTGTTTATCCTGATGTTTTTTAACATCATAATTTTTAAGACCATAATTTTTAACATCATAATACTACAAGTATATTGCAAGTTTTTGTTGTACAATTGTCGGCAAGTAATTAAAAAAGAAAGGATACCCCTGATGGTGTCTTATTGTAATCAAAGGACGACAATACGTCGGGCCATTGTACAATTTGTTTGAATTGGAGATCACAGGAGAATCTGAACAAAGTTTTGTACAGTTCGCTCCCCCTTCATTTGTGTTTTTCTTATTACTTATTATTATTATTATTACTTATTATTATATTACTTACTATTACTAGCAGCAGGTTTAATTTTTCGTTGTTTCCTTTGTTCATAGCCTGGAAGGACACATCATAAAAGATGTTGTTCTCAATTGAAAGACATGGTATGATCTAATCAAATGCCATTTTCATCAACGTGTGCTTAACATAACTTTTGCTTAGGTTTGTAAAATGTTCAGGGTATATGTGATGAACAGAAAACTTCAAACCTCTTTGTCTCACTTTCTGCGTCTAGTTTGACGCTATAATGTCATCATTAGGCGAAAAAACCAAGAGGAAAAATGTGCATGCTTAGAATGCAAATTAAAATCATAAAATAACCTTTGATTAGTTTACATGTAAAAGTACTTTAAGTTTAAGTAAGTAAAAAGTAAAAGTGGAGTTAAGTTTGGTGAAATTACAGTTAGGGGGGATATAAAAGGTCGTTTGCAGTATGAAATCCTGGCAACAAAAGCGTTGATAGTCATTGGTAACGCCCCTAATGTGGCTCTTTGGATGGTGTATGGTTATAACGACACTTGTATATATCTTGTAAAAATGTAATGTGGGCGCATTCGAAAAGCCATAACGCGTCGTCGGATATTCAAATCGGGGCGTCATTAAATCCCTACCGAACAACACCCATGTATCTTTACCGCTGTTATTTACGCAGCTGCTTCGAATATTCAAATTTATGGAAACCGACATCGGAACGCTAAAAGCTATATCTAAAAATGAGTAATAACCTGAAATTTAGTGGGAAACCGCCGGTATTGCTTATTAATTTTACTTCCATTTTCCGCAATCGCATTTTGAGTGGTCGTTAAGTTCCCGGCAAATGAGGAAATTGATTTGTGTGCTCCCCTCGCGCCGCTCGACGACTCGGCGCGGCGGTCTTTAAAAACTTGAACGACTGTTCGACGGGTCGCTCGTAAAATCCTCCCTCGCACAGGTAAAAAGGAAATTTTCTCCGGGAAACCTCCACCTCCTCCCTTCTAGCCTCTTTCTCACCCCCGTCGAGTCAATTTCGCGACGTCCCCTTATCGTGGGAGACATTGTTGCGCGAAAATTGGAGCGGCGCGGATTATAATTCAGATCCTCGTTTGGCTTCTAATCCCCGACTCCGACGCAGGGAGATTTTATAACCGGACGTGAAATAGCCGGGGATTTTTGCCTTACTCCCACAGAAGAACCGAACTATCCCGAGACGTAATGTTTCACTCTCAAGCTACAGGGAAAGCCAACAACGCCAATGGATAAAGAGAATAGTGCACTAAGTAAAAAAAAAGGGTAAAATAAATGAAACTATTCCAAACAATTGGAAACCTTCATTACTTTTATTTTTTATATATTTATAAATGACATACGAATACTTCAACTTTTACTCGAAATAATATCATTCTACCTCTAAAGCGGTTTTTCTATTGTTAAAGCAGATTTCTGTGCTTCCATGGTAAATGCTGATATTTCGTTTGAGCTCTATACGACGTAAGTTAGTTCTCTGGACTCTAATATTTTGTCTTTTACGGATTGAAATATTCAACCATCCAAATGTATTAGTTTTCGACAGTACGAAGAATGTATTCCTGGCTCCGAATAACCATTCTTTGTTCCTTAAAAAAAGGAACATAATGGGTTTAACCATTTGGTATGTGCTTTTATAAGGGAATAGCTAGGATTAACTAACTAACCAACTCACTGTACTAGGAATCTTGGATAACGCATTATATTAGTTAACAGCAGCTCCGTGTCTATGATGCACTTCCATTTTTTATTCTCCATACATCAATTATAATAATAACAGTAGGTATTGCAGTCACCCGAAAAATAGAAAGTCGAGGTTTTAACTTTTTTACCGTAGTCAAAAAACCATGTTTTTGGAAGTTGGTTTGTCTTAAATTTTGGAGCTTGCAGTATGCAAATTGACATGTGTTATATCGGAGAAATCACTTTATAGGGAGTTATAGATTTTTTAAATTTTTTTGCATTCTCTTATCTATACTGTACTGTAATCATTTTGTAGTAAACTGGGTGATTTGGACGAGCACCCTAAGACAGTTTGATTTTGAATCTTGAAGTACCATATTTTTACAAAACAAATGTTTAGGTCATATCACCAATTTTTAGACTAAATTCGATGAAAGTATCTCTTGCCAAGAGTAGCACGACGGGACTTCGGAAAAATTTCAATACAGTTTTCCATTTTGGTAACCCTAGATGTCCCGTTCGAACGGTTAAATACGTACATATTCAGTATAATACATTTACATTCACAACTACGTTGCGAACATAAAACTCAAAACCTAGAACTGTGATGTAAACAAACTAAACTCACTATTTCCAACTGAAATAAACGCGCAAATTTAAATTTGCACATAACCAAGGTTTGTGGTGATTTGTTTTACTTATGACGTCACCTTTGCTTTACTTGAAATTTTACCCAACTTTTATTTGTTTTTTTAAAGGTTCTTTCCCCTCTTTTTATTTCTTTTTTTTTTTTACATTATATTACTAAGCCACTTCAATTGCTAACAGAACAGTTATACCGTTCACATGTTACAAGCACGAAACGTCGCACCTTTAGGAACTCTTTCGCCATTTTTTCTAGTAAAATACTCTCTAACCATATGGACATCATTCATGATTTATTTCTCCAATTCAAATAGAAATCTGTCAAACACTTTTAGATGTTATTCACAGTATAATGTACTTGAATCGTTAAAAAACCCTTGACGTGATGTTTTTAGGCGATATATGTAGTCTATAATACCGAAGTTACAGAATATAAAATGATTTTCGCATATTTTGGTGTATTTCAAACTATCTTGGGGCTTTTTAATTCTCTTTTGAATGGTACGATGTCATTATAAAGGAACATTTTTATTATTTTTAAAGGATCTCGAGATATAAAACATAACCCGAATTTGTAAAACCTCTCTTATTGTGTTTCGTGTTGTAAACCTACCTAGAACCTTTTATCTTCTTACAGTATAAAGAACTTTCAAAGACAACATAAATTTTCGCTTTTTTCGGAACTTTACAACTAGAAATGACATACCTAATATTCTCCATCATCAAAGAAAATTTGTTGTATTTTTACACTACTATTTACATTTAATTTTTTTAATACAATTATAGTTGATTTTAAACGTCCAACCTCTCTTATCAATCTCAAAACGTTACTTAAAATTATCTATTATAAAATCATGTATCACCATAAAATATCCTTCACTTCCATTAGCAAAAAATTATACGTATGTGTAATGTCATATCAACCATATCATATCCTATCAATATCATGAACCATGTAGTTCAAACAGCATGTTCGAGGTCGCCCCTCGTGAACATGATTTGCGAATGCCTCTATCTGTAATCGAAAATTTACTATACAATCGTACATTATGAATGTAACATCTTAAAAGTACCTAACATTTTTTGATAATGGAAATAAAGGTAATTACCAAAAAAATATTGAATTCCTAACCTCAGAATTAATTTTACGACATTTCAGGAACATATTCATGTATATTATTTATAGGCCAACAATTTTGTTACATGATTTATTTTTACTTTTGTAAACTTCAATACTAAGGTATTAACACCCTTAAGTATATATTATACATTAAGTATAATATATTAATTCTTATGTATTGGTAGTATAATTGACGCACTTAGCTATGCATACAGTTTCCACGTAGCGACAGGAATAGCGGAGGGCCCTCTATATCGCCGCATTAAGACTGTAGAGTTATATAAGTTAAGTCGGCCCCAGTCTTTGTGCTTTACAGAAAAGATAAGTTGCCTTTTACGAAAGCGAAAAGCCGAACTAAACAAATTAATGGAATCGTCATCAGAATAGGTAACCTTCATATTACTCTTTAATTATTTATTGAAAATTTTATAATATACAAATTTTTGATATTCTGCCCTTTTTATGGGCAACTTCTAATCAGTTAAAAAAATAAGAAACATTTATTTGTCTTTTTGGCAAGGTTATATGTTGAAGTTAATCTAAAAAATTTAAGATAGATTTCTTATATAAACAGTGCAAAAACATTTTCAGTCAGTTTTTTAAATTTAAACTTGCTCACATATCATGAAAAATGTTGCTTTGTGTGCTCGTTATATTCTCGAAATATTATAAAAAAATTCAGAATACCCCTGATAGCAAAATAACACAAAGGCTGTCCTTTCTATGTAGTGCGAGAGAAAAGAAGGTAACATTTTTTTGCTATTTGTATCGTTTTTCATAAATAGAAATTCTCAACGGTAATAAAAATGTCCTTTTTGGATGACATTATTCTGTTCTAAAGAAAATCACAACTCTTCAGAATATTTCAAGGTGCCACAATTTAATAAGGAAAGTGTTTTGTTAGATATTACTTAGGTTTTATAGCCTCCATTATCCAAAAGTTTCCAAAAGAGCATTTATTAAATGGTTAATGTACATGTATGGTTCCTAACATAACCAAAACTGTAGATGACAGGTTTCTCTATAATGGGGAGTACAAAGAAGGATCTTACCTTAGTGAGGAAGTCTTTCTATGGAGAAAACCGATGAAATTTAACTGAAAATGTTAATTTTAATGTTATAACGACATCTTACATTTACAATTATTGTATAAGCATGTGGCGTAGCTTTGTAATATATTTAAAATAAGAAAAAATGTTAATGGATGCTTCCGATAGATTTATCACTGCCAAAATTCACAACAATTTGGATTTACCTTTTTAACTTTGTTTCACAAACTAAAAATAGAGCATAATTTTTATTATGTCAGTTATTTTTGTTCTCGAGATACAACAGTTTTACGCACCAATAAATTTTTTTCAAAAAATATAATTCCCCAAAAAATGGAAAATTCCACATAAAAAACACAATCAAGTTTTAATGTGCAACGTACCAGAGATATCTTCATTAAACTGAAAATTTCATTTGAGTTTTTCTTAGGGTATGAGAATATATTAGTCGAAATTTTGCTTAAAGATATAATTATTGACGTAATAAATGAAGGGTATTTTTTGTTTCTTGAAGAGACCGGGGGATTTTACTCCATTAAATAGTCAACTTTCTGATTTTACAAGGGATAGACCCTTTGTAAACCATTTATCTACAATGTATTTATTTTCAAGAACGTTCAAGACAATATTCAAAACTTAAATAGGCGACGTAGCGTTATCTTTTTGCATGGGATTTTAAACCATATAGATGTCATTTTTAACTAGTTGACTGATATTCAGTAAGCAGTAATATGAGCATCAGTTATCGCACCAACGGTGGAGCCATAGGTGCCAAAATCTATGTCAGTTGTGTTGTATTTAAAATCTCTAATGAAATTTACGCATTAGTTTAGAATTTCGAAAATCTTAGGAAAATGCAAATGTATCATATTAAAGTTACTTTGATGCAAAGAAAATAAGTTCCAGTAGCAAATACCACAGAATTATTAGATTAACTCTACTTATGACTGTACGCTTAAATTTCATTAATATGAACTTTTACTACCTATCAGGACATATATTTGTTATTTATTAGTAAGCAACAGGTGTATCGTATAAAAAAATTAGGAAAAATTTATAAAACGACCAAACACGTAAGTTTCGGGGGGTTGTTTATAATTTCCTTTTAAAGAAACAACTTAAAAAGTAATATCACTTACGAAATGCATTTTTTCGTTTAAAGTTGTCAAGTTTACACTTTTTTCACTTGATGTCAAAGAGATAGTAATTTTTCTGTCTGATAGTGTACCTTAAACGAGTGTGTACCTAAAAACTGATAACAATATATGAAGCGAATTTAATGGGGTTTCGTCTATGAGAAGAAAACTCGCTTAAAACCACCGTCGTTCACCCCGGTACGGAAACTAGATGAAAATGAAATTTGCGTTGACATTCGTCTTTCACCCTTTCCTACTTTCCGCACTAAATGTGTTTAAGAGGAAAATTATGTCAGTTAAGAGAAACAAGGGAGTTGCTAAGTAGAACTAAAAGCCCCGGACTTGAGTTTATAAATAGCTTATGGGAGAGAGACGGAATCTTAGCCTTATGGGAACGGACGATCATGTTGCGATGATCCTTCTGAATATTTACAGTCCTTCCCAGGATTACGTAGTCTCTTCTAATTAAATTGTTTTTGGAGAAAATAATGTCGGCAAGTTGGGAGGGACGAGTGTTCTCCGAGGAGTTGACTTTACCGAAAAGCTTCAGATACGGGTAACGTATGGATGGTGGGCTACAGTGACGGAGGGTGAGAGAAGGAGAGAGACAAAGACAGGAAGAGGGAGCCGAGAACTGTCCTTAGAAGGATAATAAGGGTTTCTCTTAAGTAGGTTGTTAGTTTAAAGACACACACTTTATGGGGCGACGCTTCAAACTTTAGAACGATCCGACAGACTGCCTCTAATTAATATCGTTGTTACAATTAACGAATTTATGTCACATCGATCCATTATAACAACTATACATTACCAAAACTGTGGAAAACGTGTGGGCAAACAATAGTAAACCTGGCAACAGGAAAATTGCCAGAAGAAAAATTGTCCGAACCGGAAACACAATTACCCGAACAACAATTACCCGAACAACAATTGGCCGAGTAGAAAATGACCCGAAAACATAAAATAACTTGTTTTTCCTGTATATTTCTGAATAAATGAAAAAAATAAACTGAAAAAATAAAGGTCACGAACTGAACAGATATAACAGCTCTAATGCCCATAAATAAGGCCACGAACAAGACAAGCACAATCGCCCCAAGACAGGGACAGCTTTATAAGAAAGAAAACCCGCAAATGGCAACAAATGGCCTACCTAAAGCTACTGATTAAGGTACCAAAATTGTGGACTAAATTTTGCTCAAGTGATACAAATTCTAGGGAAAGGGCGGAGTTTCGTAAATTTCGTAACCTACAAGCTATATGCCGTTATTCTACCAACTGAGCTTTCTGGGTCGAGTATATTTGGGAGTATGTCTGGGAGTCATAATTGGTATGAGAGTGACATATAAACTGACTCAGTAACATTACGTTATATCGAAGTTCAGTGGATCTTGTGCGCGAGAGAAACCTTTGTAAGCTACCCTCATGTAGTGTCTCTTGAAGCTCCAACGTCATCCAGTGCTTTTAATTTCGGAAAGCCTAGATTGCCGATGTTTTCCGAACGGGAAGTTTTGGGAAATATGTACGTATATGGTTATTTTTTCTTCCGTTAAAGATTATAATGATTTTTAGAGATAATATTGAAATTTTATGATTTATAGTATTTGTAGCATAAAAACGTTAGAGGTATCACTAATTACCATAGTGATCCTTTCCCACTACTGTGATATTTATTCTGTAATTATGTTTATATACCAGTACCATTTTTTATCGATTGCCTTAGCTTTCACAAACGCAAATATTTCCAAAATTGTTTTAAGCTATGATTCACTATAGTATTCGTACTCCTCTACAATATATAATAAGCATATATTATTTAGCGAATTTACATAGAAACTGTTAATGTTGACTTCCTTTCCAGTTTTAAAAACTTCCTCGATTACTTTTTGCTTGGAATTGAAAGAATTCAGAAAAATTTTCGCCAGACCGACTTCGAATAAGAAAATTTATAGCCGTCTATAAATTGAATTCCATACGTCTGTTTTCAATAAACTTGTAATAATTACGGGGAAACCGTACCGGACCGCGTGGTAATTTGTATTTTTAGTCGAATTAAAACCGGAAATTAATTTATTTTGTCGGATGCACAAAACTAACCACTTTGTAATTATAATTTGCGGACGTGAACCCTATAATTCCAATTCCGAATGTGATTTGCATGTTTTATTTGCCCAGTTTGACAGTCAAAGGGTTTTAGATTAAATAACTCAGATAACATTGTTTTAGTACTATTTAATTAACAAATTGAACAGGTCGTCTGAATATACAGGTACACGTAAAAAAATTCAAGAATATTTATGGTTTCGGTCGGTCATGTTAACGCAACATGATATTTAGGTTAAAAGGCTGGTCAAAGATATTCGTTACATTTTTGGGCAAAAAAAATTATGGGCCTTCGAACGGCTTGCAGGCGACCACGGAAATGCTGCTTTCCAAACAATTAGATTGAAATAAATATATAATATAATATAAATAATTATATAAAATATATAAAAATACAATAAACATATAATTTTAAAAAATGTAATATAATAATCATAGTAAAAGGATACAAGTAATAAGCAGTATGAGAATTGCAAATGCCCATTTGCATTTTTGAGCCTGTTTATGCATTTAGCTTTTTAGATGTTTATATAAATAGATGGTGCGTTGTATTTGATTAATGTAGAAACTGTATATATGCTTAGATAATACATAGATGGGATTGTACATTAAAATCTTAATAGAAAAACTAATTAAAAAATATGAATTTTGATTCATATATAGCGGAATTTTCTTTTAACAATTTTCATAACATTGAAATATTCATTATTTCATTAAATTGAATATTTCTATAAAAATATATTTGATATTTCTATGATATATTTTATGGCATTCCTTAAATATAAATGTCTCGAAACTGAGAAATAATTTAGATAGAATACTGGAAAATACGTATTTGTAAAACGTTCCTCCTTCAACTAATGCTGGAATCTCCAAGAGTAGTTAATTGTCTTTTAGGATTTTTTCATCTATCTGCGAGGTTTGTCATTTGTTCTCCTTTGGGATGATTCAAGTTTCTTTTAATCCATTGACATTTAATTTGTAATGAGCTATAAGTTGCATGCATCCAGCAAAAACAAGCCGTTCCGCCTTCCTTCCTCAGTCCTTCCATCTTCCTGCCGTTAGTTCACTCATTGGAATCAGTAAATGGTTGATTGCTTTCCGTACAGCTTTCAGGTTTAAGGTAGTCTTTGCGTTTGAATAGCTCAACACATCCTTCCAACGGTTTCTTATAAACTTTTCTAAACTACTAATTCCTTCTTTGGAAAATTGACCATTATTCAAACTATAACTTTAAGGTCTCTTTAACTATTTAGTAAAATTTTATTTTTTCATCATTTGTAACTCATCATCTGCTCTGCTGTACCCCACTGATACAACGGCTTTCTTTAGAAATTTGAAACGCTAAAATGGCTTCAAGTTTTTCAGGTTTTTTATCAGAACGCTAAACTGCCACAAATGCCTTATAGGTCTCTTAATTACCTAAAAAAAAATACTACTTTGCCACCACATATTTTAAAATACACTTTGCCACCGCAATTTTTAATATAATTTTGATATAATTTCTAAACACACACACGTTTATATCACATGTTTTTGATTCTTGGAAGTGTAACCTCGTATGGTATCCTTATTAGCCCATATTTTCCTTTTTAACTGTTTGATTGCTGAAGATGAGCACTAGATAACCGAGACACGTTAAAATTTAAATTATAAGATCGTTCGATATTTTATCTTGTTTCCTTTAGCGGAGCGACTTTTTTAGTTTATAAAAATTTCAAACGTTTTAGTTTCTATTCCAAACGTTATAACATCAAAAATCTAGAAGGGATATTCTGAAGGGGTATCTGGAACCATCAAATTCTAAAATTATCACCAAAGGAAATATCGATGGTTTAGTGAAATTTCAAACAAATTCCTTTTAAGTTGATACGTTAGAACGAATTCGAAATAAAGATGCCACACGTTTTTTTAGAATGATGAATTGCAGGATATACCTTAAAATCGAATCTAAAGTTTATACAAATTTCGAATTTTTTCATCCAATGAAGACCGCAGAAAATAATAGATTTCTTAAATACGCTCGATAGCTTCTAGAATATTTCTCGTTGTATTTTCAAATTATAGAATCTCTGAGTCATACTGAAAAAATATTAGAGCTGGTGAACATGGAAGAAATATTAGAGTTGGTGGGATGACACCAACGTGTTCAAGGATAAAGAAACGAACAGAGTTAACTGCAGAAAGTGATCATCAGTGAGAAGAACCAAAATTGTGAGACGTACAAAATACTGAAAAATGTGTCATAAAAATTACTCCTAGGAGCTATGAATTCCGAGATATTCACGAATCAGGTCGCGTATCCCTTTTCCATTCTGGCGGCCGGTGCACAATAGTTAATGATTCGCACATGATTCGGCTATGATATTGGCGTCTCATGTAACACGCACACAAAGTTTCTTCGATGCGGGAATTATTTCCCACTCAAAATACAATTTCCAGACTGCTTTTGTCGACAGTGGAACGAAGAAAGTATTTCGAGTATAATTGATTGTAAGCAACGTGCTTACTTACACGAGTGCCGCCCTATGACCGAAAAATCATCTCTTTTTGGCAAATAAGTGTTAAACAAATTACATACTTCAAAATTCATTTATCAGTCATACTATGTCTGTCGCCCCTGGATCTATATCTAAAGGAGGTAGCTTTGGGGACGATGCTAAAGCTCAAAATATAGTAGTTCAAATTAACACTTGCGTATGTTGTGGAGGGATAAGGCGTCGCGTGTGCCCCTCGGTTTGTTTTCGACAAACCCTAGGATATGGAAATTAATTCAGACAAACCAATCGCTGAAGATTCGGTGAACATTTTTTTCAATGACTGCAACAAGAGCAGGATGCGAAATATTTTTTTATGGGCATGCTACTAATCATCAAGTGGCCTTTGGAAAAGCATATCGCTATAGTTCAAGCGGAATTTGCTGGTATATCTCTTGCCGCTAATGAAATTGTTCGGAGATACGATCACAATTTACACAGATAGTAGACCAGCAATGCTAACCTTGAAGCGGCATAAATTCACCATTGGGCCAGCACTGGAATACCACATCTCACTAATGAAAGCAGTCTGCGAGCATAGAATCTCTGTCTCCTGGGTGGAAAGGTATGCTAAATGTCAGACAACAAAGCAGACTAGCTGGCTAGGAGGGCAGCCAAATCATGGACTCTAGCCCTTCACGCTTGTCTCCCACTAATTTGACGAGGGTGATGAAAGAAATCACCCAGTTAGAATTTAAATCCAGATGGGATGAGGCAATAAGCTGCAAACTCGCCAATGAACTTCTATTCTATCCTAATGAGAAAATAGTTGTGAGGTATTTGCTTATGACCAGAAACATACTTCGACTCACTGTGAGAATTTTGGCTGGACATTGCCAACTAAGAAAATAACTCCATTAAATGAGAGAGAAATTAAGCAGTACACCTCTGTACATAGTGTGTGAGTATGAAGGCGAAACGGTGCAGCACTTACTTTCCGAATGTGACGACGGTTACATCCTTCGAGAATCCACCTTGCTAGAATGGTGGCCAATCCAGGGGTATATGACTTATGGGGCCTAGGTACAATGTTTTTTAGATAGCCTTTGAATGATACAGATATATACCGAGTGTTTGCGGTTTAGAATTCCGATTGTAGTCGTTAACATATTTTTTTCCTGTTTTTTCTTATTATTTCCAAAGGTTAATTTTTCCCTGAACCACATAGTATTTGAAATGCAATATTAGCTTTTAATTCAAATCAAAAGAATATAACGATGCTATTAAACAACTTAAATTCAATTTTAAATTTTATAAACACAACTTTTTAAAATTACAGTTCAATAATGAACTGGGATATATTCTTACAAATTTTCCATGTAGACTACAGTTACGGCACTTCGCGAGAATCTGTAAGATCTAGGATTTAATAATTTTTAAAACATTTTTTCCTGCTGTAAAAAAAATATTTTTTTTGACTTAATATACAGCTGTAGTAGTAAGAAGTGCTAAAGGTGACCTACATATATATATAATGTCACATATCAATTTACAATAACGTCATTATGAACCAAGAGCTGCATTTAGTAATGTATCTACCTTTTAGAAGCATCACTACCATTTTTGATCTTGTAAATATATCATTCTGTTATGTGTGACCAGATTACGTTTTCGTTGAGTAGGAGTGTATTTCGCAATTTTTACATTTTATTGAACGTATTTATGATTGGGTAATGACCTGGCCGCGATGTCCAAGAGCATTTAGCGAAATAGGCCCCTCGGCGTTAATATTTAAATCCATCAGGACGTTCTCTAGACATTTTTAAGTTAGTTACAAAGTAAAATCTCACTCGGATGCAGCCGACTCCTTTACAAGATAAATTAAAACATCAAAATCAACTCAGGAACCCCTCGAACTTTCCATAATAAAAAGTCCGGACACCTCCCTCGATTGGAGCGAAACGAAGTAATATGCTTACGCGTTTGATCGGGTAAAGGGAGGTCTTGGGGGGGCGAAGGATCGTGTCCCTCCTTTCGTAATGCGAAATGATTAATTCCTGTTGTTTCGTGAGAGGCACGATTCTAATGGGAAAAGCAATCGATTTATGTGAAAAGATCACGTTTAGTCTTGTAGTTACTTCGCAGAACTTTGTTCATAGATTTTAGTAACCCCCTCCGGCTACTCGAACTTAGACTTACTCGGGAGAGGAGGAAGAGGTCTCTCGTTTGCTCCCGACGGCCTCTTTTGTTTCGAGGGATCGATCCCTAGTCGGAAAAGGATACTCTCTCTCTCTCTCTCTCCTCTCTCTGCCTCTCGCAAAAATAAGGGACGGGAGCGCCAAGTTACCACTTGCCTCGGATTAGCCTTTCGTTTGATCATAAAAATCACCTTTTAAAATAGTTCGGTCGAAGTTCGCTTAAATTCTATCTCTTTGTAGTAGGAACGCTCGTTAAAAGTCACTGGAGCTCTGACGGAAATCTCAATATACCTAATTTCTTGGTGACAGGTTGAATATACGTTATAATGGTATTAAAGATTGGTACAAAAGTTTTTGGTTTATCGCTAATATTTTCTTCTTTTCTTCTTTATAGTAAGCAGTATCTCCTTGAGCTATAATTATAACAGATGATTAAACAACTGACAATACTTGTTTTACCTTAATTTTGTCTAATATCTACTTTGAATTTAATTGTGTGGAAACGTTTTACTCAACTCCAAAAATTTCATAATCTGTGTAGTAACTACCAGTGCACGCTTTATTTTATTTTAATTGCACTACATCAATAAACTGCTGTCACATAACATATTTATTAGAATTTAATTAAAAATATGATGGAATTTTTAGTTCTGTCTGCGTACGTATATTGTGTGTATATATCGGTATGTTCTATCTTTTTTAATTAAATCGGAAATTCGAAAATCACTGTCATTTTCCGATGGTGCTCACGGCGGCACGGAATAACAATAATGTGAAATCGGTGTATACTAGAATGTTCCGACGCGAACAATATTTTATTTAAATTTAGGGATTTGTTTATTAATGAAAAAGCAAATTGCGAAAACATTTCGGAGGCACTTTACATAATTAAAATTCTATTATCGATCATAAATAAAAAATCCTGGTTTGTAATATGTGCACATTAAACAGTTTTATGTTTAAATTCGTGCGTATATAGTTGTTTCATAACATTTTTATTCTACAATATAACAGAAATGGGAAGTCATGTTTCCATACATGATGTAGTAGAGTGTTTATTGTTTTCATTTCTGATAATTAGTGTATTCGAACTTTTTATTCAATATTAATTCTTGAACTCTTCAAAATTCTAAAAAATTCTAAACTTTCTCATTATAATTATCTTTTATTTTCACTACTAATTGAAATTGGGGCTCAGATACTGTATAATTATTATATTTTTTACATACTTTGTTTATGAAATATTTAACCTATTATGTCATTTCACAATGACATAATTCTTTCATGTCTTTCAAGCAGTACATGCAAAGACTTTACATCATCAGTCTAACTAGAGTCATTAGTTCTCAGGTCCTCGTAACATTTTAAAATTCCTGGCTATAACATCGTGAAAGATTTCTGTATAATATGTCTACTACATTTCACGTTGAACAATTTTTGACACCAGCGTTTTCTTTAGGACTATCTGGAAAATAATAAGTATGGTAAAAACTATGAATATCAATCACTTCTTTACACAATTCTTCGTCAAAACAGATACAATGAGATAATAACTTTGACAAAATTTTCTCAGTCATGCTCACTGTCTTATTAAAGTACTGTGTACTGAAGTACTTTACGATTAAACTCACTCACTGAGAATAAGAACTAACAAACAGTTCACTGCCCAAACATATATTAACAAATATCTGAACAATTTCATTATCAATTGACAAAAATTGTAAATAAGTTTGTTATAAAATTGCTCCAAATAAACATTTTGTGCCATTTCCGAAATCTATTTGTGTGTAACTGTTGTGTTCTTAATAAGTCCACAGAGTCTTGCATCATCTGTAGACAAATTAACTTGAATATAAGGTTCAGAATGTTTCTGATTGATCTTAATCCTTCTAGTACATTTACAATCATCATTGACATATTTAATTTATATAAAGGGAAATTGGTTGCAAAAAAAATTAAACATTTAATTTTTTGCTTGGCACACTTTTCGCGCCTCTGGAACACTACCCAACTAGCAAATAGTGGTGCAATTCTAATACCGCGGGGTTAATTGCGGCAGTGCCGTCGATTGAGTGAAGGACTTTAAATTAGAACTCGAAGAACTTGACTTTGAAGAGTTTGAAGTTTCTTGAATTAGAACAAGTTCCTATATGACAGAATAGCTTGAGTAGTTTGTTTTCGTGTAATTGCTTATATTTTATATTTTGAATTACAGAATACAGAATTCATTTTTCTTTTTTTGCCTAATTAGGCGTTTGAAGAATTTTTACTTTTCAAGATATTGAGAATAAAAATTCAAGACTACCGAATACAATAATTGTATATTCATTTTATACCTGTAATCTATTTGGTTCTATTCCTATACTTTGCATTTTATTGGTGTGACATGATTTATAGGTTTGACATAGGTTTTTCTGTATCAATCATTTCAGGTTTTTTTTACTAAATCTGGTTTATTTTGTAAATAATCAGCTCTAAGTTATAAAACCGAATTTTTTAATGAATTTTTTCCTATCCCAATACGGTTTTTTCTAGGTTTATATATAGTTTATAAAATCACAACCATTCTCGCCAATTAATTTCATTTCGAAAATGAACAATAAGATTCTATAGGAAATTTTATAATTTTTTTGAGTTTATTCTCAAGCGGTTATAAAGACCTAGAGGTCAAGTAAATAAAATTCCATGCCCGTTATCAATGGAAAGAGTAAAACTATTACCAAGGTTTTTAAATAAAATGTATAATGAAATCGAATGTAGCTGTCTTTAACATTATTTTTGGCACACTAAATCATTCCGCATTCGTATGTTTCATTCTGTAATCAATTTGTGAGTATATTGCACACTATGACATTAAAATCGACGAACTGCAATATAAACTAGTATTCGGTTGTAAGTCAAATTTTATAATAAATTAATTATAATAATTATTATAAATTACTATAAATTAGCCTATACTGAAAACCTCAACATCGTTCATTGTGGCCAACATAATATAGGCCCACGAATTTGACTCTCCATATTAAAATTTTATGCATACTCCCCACTATTTTTGATATATATATGACGTCACCTGGTCACGTGCGTTTCGTTTTACTTCTACTGTATACCAACTGATTTGGTAATCATGATATCGTCACTTAATAGATTTCAATAATATTGACAAAATGATGAAAATTTTATTAAGATGTACATAGAGAGAACCGGTTGTCATAGAAATAAAAGCTTTCCCCTTTCCACGAACAATTTAATTAATTTAAGCAATTTATGTTCACTTAAAACCTCGTTTCGATTATCTAGATTCTCGATTAATCATACAATTTTACACGATAAAGATATAAACGACATATATGCTTGAAGATCGTCATACAATAAACGAAAGAACTCCTTTCAAATGGAATATCGAAAGTACCTGGGGTGATCGTAATTTTGTATATTTATGTTTTGAAATACCTTAGATCGAGATTATTGCCAGGTAACGTTTCATGATACATAACAAAACAACCACTCTGTACCATTTTAGAACGTGTATGTAAAATTTTGTGTAGATGCGTATACCAGTATAAAGTTGCAACTTTCTCAATACGTCGATAGTTTTTTTTATTATTAAAGAACAGGACTGGAAAACTAAATGAAAAATATATAAAATATGGAATGTTTTATTAATTGTATATGTTATTAAAATACTCCTTTTAGTGTTCGCTCCGTTTACACATCTAGACAATATGTATATCGTCATACTGATCTTACGGCAAGTTAATACCTGCAGTTCATTTAAAACAAATCGGTTTGTACGTCATTGATAAAGAGGTTAACATTGTTATTCAGATTTATAAATGAAAATGTGATCTACTGTGCTTAAGCTCGAAGACCTTGATAATAGATGATGAGAATATAACCTTCAGTTATATAATAGTTGTTCACCTACATCCCGCTACAGGTGGTACACATATAACGACAACGAGTCACGTGCAACCAGATTTGTTTTAATT
Organism: Cryptocephalus primarius; assembly: GCA_963576515.1. NCBI lineage: Eukaryota > Metazoa > Arthropoda > Insecta > Coleoptera > Chrysomelidae > Cryptocephalus > Cryptocephalus primarius. Next base: position 4,088,636 of record OY754939.1, read on the forward strand.
GACATGTAATATATTCTATGTCTATTAAATCTGTTAATTGAAAATTAAGTTATTAGTGGAAACCGTAAAGTTATTTCAAACTAATGCCGTGTGAGGTGATTGGGATACTGAAAATACCATAACCAAACTTTGGAGAGACAAAATTTGGATAACCGAAATTCACCAAGAAAAAAGCAGAAAATGTAGGAAAAAAAATTATTTATATGTCATACATACATACAATAAGATTACAAAACTAAATACACTGAAACTATGTCCGATGTACTGAAAGGTACCGATTTTCACATTCTACAGTTTGAGACGGTAGGTACATCTTTTATTTCATCTTTATAATTTCTATTACTTTTATGCGCAATGCTTCAATGGATGTTGCAAAAACGTCGATTTCCATGAACTTTTGCTACAAGTTTCATAATTTCGAGATATATAAGACAGTAACCGTTTAAATATTAGTGTAATGTAATGATACGATCCTAAGGCTGCGTGAAAAGGTGGAAAAATTCACGTATTTTTAAGTGCAACACCATTAAACACATAATAGAATTAAACACTATCTCTACAACTACATATTTTATGTTCCTTATTACACATTACTTATATAGCAAATAAAAATGAATGAAGTCAGAGACCTGTCTGACGTAAAGTATTTTATATTGTGCAAATAAATGTAGCCGAACATATGCCTGAAATACACCGTACATATTTCAAGCGTAGGTACTTTCATCATTGTCTAAGATTCACACTTCATATGCAGTAATAGTATGTCGAGGTTTCTGCCTATTCGCTAAAGGTTCCAAATTATACGTACTGCTGAGTTTCAGCGACGATGTCTTATCAGCTAGACTTTATTGGTATCGTACGTTTTCTGTACACCACATACATATGTACCAGATCTCTACCGACTGAATTATCGGTATGCTTCTATCGTCTAAATTATTTTTGTTAATTCTATTAATATTTTCGTTTCAATTAGACTTTTCAATTTTTAAAGGTTTTGTTATTGCCGCACAAACTACGGTTTTTTGAAAATGCAGCTCTTTGAGTAATTAGTTGAGAGGAGTATCAAAGCTTAATATTCTAGCATTCTTAAGTTTATATCGCAATACCAGTATTACTATATTAAAGTATAAGTGGAGATTATGGTCTTTACAACACGTGCAATTTTTAAAAGCCAATTATCCACTAATATTTTACTCTATTTGATATATATACAGATGAACTAGTTGAGCTTACCTTAACTTCAGAAAATGTCGAAGCAGTGCAAATCCATTCAAAATTATAAAGTATGCTGAGGATAAACAAAGGGGTCGATATGAAACCATTTGTAAAAATGCATGCATTCGTGAAGGCTATTAGCAAGAATGACGTAACCAAGAAGAAAAATGTATTCAAGGAAGACAAGTTGTGAAAATTTTTCGTAGCTACACTGAACGTTACGTATTTATTTTTGAAGGAGGTTGGTACCTTTAACTCATGTAGAAGATGTGAATTGTGTGATTTACGCTTACGTGACATCAAAAAAGAAGGAAGCGTATTGCTTATTACTATCGGACCATCTAAGGAAACGAAGGCACGACGTTTTTCTTTTGCCGATTGTGATGGAATTAGTTATGTATCTTTGGTGAAGCAGTATTTATCATTGCGCCGCCAAAATGTAAGTACAGACCGAGTTTTCTTGTGGTATGATAAAAGGAAGTTGGATTGTGTCAAACGTTATCGTAAATTGGATGATTCTAAGAAATACACGGAACGTGCGCTTCGGCGTACATTCGCTAGTATTATGGCAAATAGTGGCATGGTAATAGATCAAATTCAATGACAAGTAAGCCGGAAATCGGCAGCTGCGGCAACTGGTTACCTTGAAGAGGGTGTTAGCAATAAGAAGAATGTTTCAAATATTATCAGGAGTGTTACGAGTGGAAGTGCAACGTTACTGACTTCCAAGAATATTTGCAATATTAATTTGAACAATATTTCCTCTGGCTTGAAGAACCGAGCCATTAATATTTCAAACAATACAACTGTACTTTTAACATTCATTTAAATAATTAAAATTGTAGCATACTGAATGAAATTTTTGAAATATTTGTTAGTAGAATAATATTTGGCGTTACAACGTACTCCTGTCAGATCAATATTAAAAAGTTGAGATTTATTTTTCACATTTCTCGAGTTGTTGATGTGGTAATTTTTTTAATTTATTAAAATAGTCTCATTTGGAAAGTTGGATTTAAACATGTTGGAGCGTACTTTAAATAGGCAAAATAGAGTACCAATAAGTTCTATTAAGTTCATTAGATTCGCCATCACATAGGTAGTAAGTGCGTAGTAGTAACTGGTCTGTAGGCAACCCTTTACGAAACTTTTGTCAGTTAGGTAATAAGACTTTCATTTCCATTATATTTATTCTTGATTATTTCCATAGTAGTAATTACATTTGAGGCACGACATTTAAAATGTCCGATTACATAAGTTTTACCTGTAACAATTGCAGTAAATGTAATGGTCTCTGTCTAGTTAGGCCCAGGGTGAAATCATGGTACGATTTGTAGATGTTCATGTCTTTTTCGAGTACGGATGGAGATGTCGCATATGTTTTTTTCGTGATAGGGCTCGAACGTGATTGTCCACTACTAAAATAAGTTCCATTATAATTATTTTTCATAGTAAGCCTTAAATATTTATCAGATTGTTTTCTCACAAAAATACCGATTTTGAAATTTGAAGTCCTCTTGCAAAATGTTATATGTACACAAAACTCACTATCCACAACATCCTCTAACTCCTCAAATAAACACATCGTTTGACACAACAAACAGTACCCTAGAAAAAGAGACAATTAAAGGCAAACATCGTAAACACCTTATGATTTCACTATTCTTTTGATCCGATGGCTCTGGTGTCTTATGCACAAATAAAAATAAAACAAAATACTCGGGCGTCCTTCTCTGAAACTAAGTCAGTATGTACGATATTGATGTCACGCCATTTTATACTCCATTCGTCAATCCTCGTGAATCCTGGTATAGTTGTAACTAAAATGAAAATCCTTTAACAATTTTATCTGTTGAGACCATTGATTGATTTCAACTGGTCTTTAATTTCTTGGTCTGTATTATAAAGAAAAAAATGAAACAGAGGGGATAATATTTACCGGCAAACCTTTACCTTTGGCCATGTGGAATTTTGATAAAAGGTATTGATGACTAGAAAGTACATGAAATAACTAGTTCGAAAACATCAGTTAAAATTTTAGAAAATGATCCGTTCAAAAGTTTTAGCTTTTTGAAAATGCGGTTTTCCGTAAGGGGTTAACTACGTTAAAATTAAAAAGTCATGAAAAAATCACCACTGATCAATTAAAAAAACCGTAGATAACGATGTGCACATTCAATTTTCGCCGTTCCTTTTATTCTTTCGAAAAAAAATTATTTTTCATCTGACCTCACTTTTCGGTGAACCGCTATTTCGTAGACTTCTAACCGATATGGCAAATATGAGGGTACCCCAATTTCCCTTTCTGCTACATCCATGGAATGTCTTCTACATGTGTCACACTAATTTTCACACGATATTTTACAATAACATATAAATTAACAAATCTTCATGGACAGATCCATTTTCATCGGATTTTCCATTCATTTCACATGGAACATCAAAATAATCGCAGGGTTGCCACACGACGATGACACTTCAGTGGTAGTGGTTAATCGACGAAGGAGAACGCATTGAAACCGTATTAATTTGTAATTCTGTTTGTTTTTCCCTTTAGAAATATTATAAAGAATCTGTTCCTGTGTAGAATCCTCCGGAAAGCAGTAGGTTACGCGGTTTGGTTCTGTTTGCTTTTTTTATATATAAAAACGTTATAAAGTAGGACATAAACGATATACGGTATAAATGACGACAGTTGATTCGCCACTACATCTCCGCCAAGCAAACCCGCATTTAAATTTTCAGAATGGCGAAGGCGCGAAAACCCGGCCATTTATAATCCTCTTTTCACTTATTTCTCCACAATCTTTTCACGAAATTTGAATATAGGCGCAAAATTGAATAATCAGACTTTACTATTATATTTTAACCGATGAGAATTACCTTCGAAAACATTTAAACATTTCACTTTGAAAACCGGCAAATTTGACAAAACTTCTCACATTTTTTTCCCAGAAACTACTGATTTCCTAAAGTTAAAATTACTTTTTCAAGTACCCTAATACTGTCCTATTTTAATAACAAAAATTGCCGTTTTTGAGAATTGAATGCAGGAAAATCTTTACATATTTACTTTCCTCTCCGAGAAGTCAATGCCGATAACAACGTGATACCTACCTATATATCGGTGGATGTGAAAGCAGTTCGTCTATTTACATCAAATTTTCCTTCGCTGGCATCATGGAGCGCGTCGTGACGGTTGATATGGAAACACCCAAATGGTGTTGCCTCATCATGAACACATTCTATAATGTATTCTGTAATGATCGATCAAACCTGGAAAAATTACCAACTTTAAACCGAAACGAGATAGTTGAAATAGTGTTTCCACCATGGACCACCGAATAATTTGACCGAACGTTTGTCCAATGGAGTTTTCCAGGAATCATCTTACACAGTTCAGAATATGTCTACTGTTTACAACTTCTGACAAATGTCAAATCTTTGCGATACTGCGAAGGTATTCAACAATGTTGCCTGTAATTTACTCGTGCAGTCGCCAATTCTACCTTTCTCTATGTACGACTCTAGCTAAATATTTAATTAATTAAATAATTTTTTTCTTTTAATTTATTCGATTTAGAACTAACTTACGAGTACTTTCCTTAAACTTGAATTTGGTAGCCTTGTTGTGCAGTTTGGTTTGAATTTAATTAATAAATGAACTATTGGCTCTGAAAACCCTTAAAACAACTTTTTATGGAAGCAAAATTTTCAAAAAGAATAGTTAGTTTTAGTTAATATAATTAATTACTTTCCACTTGTTTTAAGACTTTTGGTGAATATATTGATAGTATTTCATTTAGTCGATACATTTAACATTGTACTTTTACAGTTTGTGAGGCAATATTGTTTATTTCATTCATTTCTATGTTCCACTGTTAAATAAACATTATATTTTATGATGCCATTCAAATATGTGAAGAAACACTTTTTTTCTTTTCGATTTTTATCAAAAAAATACACAATTCGAGTTAAAGTTATTATGTGTTATTAAATGTAAAGTTTAATGTATTATTAACGAAGACAGCAATGGGCCGCACTTAAAGTTGACGCCGTAAAATATGTTAGGGTCGAAAAACCCTACGTAACATTCCACCGTCTTCATTCCGACGACGTGACATTAACATCCACAAGTGTGGGACACTCCCTAGACGCGGAAATTACAATTAAGAAGTGTTGGTGAAATAACTGGAATGCCACTGGTGTTAATAATTCCTCTTTACAAGTCCCCTAGCCGCTCAAACAATCCGACCTCTACTTCCTCGGATGTAGGAGGAGAAGGCGAGAATTACTGTGTGTGCAAGTGTGCGTTCGCGTCGTCTCCACGTCACACTATAGGTGTGGTAATTGCTTCATTAGATTTCGCCGCGGCGACGTCACGCCGAGCGAATATGCTGAAACATGTGCATTAGACTTGAGTGTGAGATGTCATCGCCAAGCGAACCATTCACGGATACATACTATTACGTTTTCCGGCACAGAAAAGGAGAAAGGGGGAGAGAACTTTTGGCGGAGAGGGTCCGTTTTGTTACAATGGCCTCTCCGAGAGCGCGAGGAAGAGGGGCCCGTTAGCAATACCGACTCCGGCACTCTGGAGGATTATGCCTTTTTTGTTTGGTCCGACTACGTGAATTTGAGAGCTGTTACGTGTGGAATTGACGTGGGGTTTTTGTTTGACCCAGATTGGGGGCTTGGGGAGGACACGCGCCGTCCTGGTAGTCTCACTAGTAGAATTACATTTCCACATTGATCTTGCACAACTAATTCGAGTCGTTAAAAACATTAATTATAAGTAACTCAAGCTGATAAAGCATGATACTTTTCCGATCCATCAAAGTTCATAAATTATATTATACTCCAAAATTAATCCACCATTCAAACAATACAATACGCTACAGTTATAATTACTGTTCATATGTGTAATACAATATTTATTCGAGGTCCTTTATTCAGAATGTAGTTATTTACCTATAGGGAAATAGTTTGATAAAAATAAGTTTCGAAACAGTGGAAAATGCGTTATACTCGGAACGATTTGATAACAGGAGTGTTTTGTTTTGGAGATTTTATTTTATTGGAGAAGATATTTTATATTATAAAAAAATGGATAAAATGGCGTAGAAAAAAATTATAATCCAGTAGGTTGCAAAGTAGGTTGGGCGCATTATTTGTTTAATGAAGATATAACGATCCATTCCCGTATGGAAATTCCATTTTCCATAAATTTGAGCTAGAACACTACTAGAGTTGCTTATTTTGTGATTTTTTCTTTACAGTAGTTGAATCGTTATCCATAAAAACTAATGCCATGAATCTCAAAAAAACCGCCAAACGTGTTTTTACATAAACAAAAAATTTATCTAAAATTTTTTGGGTCTTGTAAATATATGAAATGTGCAAACAACTAAATGAGTTATTTGGATCAATACTTCGCTCCCACACAAAATCGGTGTTTAAAATTCATTTGTACAGACTTAATGACTCGTAAATGAAAAAATTATTTGTTTTTGAATTTTATATTAAATATTTATTTTTGAACTAGTTTCATTCAGTACCATTAAAGCTAGAATGACTCAAACAGACTTATTTGAATAGTATTTCACGCAATAGCAATTCTTTTAAACAATTTAAATACTTTCTATTTTATTAAGTATTTGAAAAATAGTTAAAAGCATTTTTAATACTTTCTTGTATATAGACACAACACAGTTTTTCTCCACATATTTTCACCTACCTTTTATAAACATGAAATCCTTTTTACGGCGAGCTATCCACAGCAGTTTTGGTTCCAAAGTAGCAAAGATAAATATTATTTTGGGCGACTACATTTTGGTATACATTTAACAGTGTTAGACAAAACAAGCCAGCCAGAATTTAAGCAAGAATAGTAGTAGTAATAAAGGGTTGTATAGTCTTATATTTACTTGTTAACTATTCATAATTTTACTATGCCGACCATTAACAAGTTGTATCGCCTGTGGGTGAGTAAGTACTATTGTAATGTATTTAAATATATAATAACTTTTCTAGAAGACTACTTTGTCTGTAACACGTGGTGGTGCCAGCGAAATTAAGAATCATTTACGTTTTTTATCAATTTCTTTAAAAATACGGATTGAACGTCCTCCTCCTTGTACGACATCTGAAGATTATGTGAAGCTTCCTAATGTTGATTGTGTAAGTTTATTAACGAATTCTAAGCAGTAAGAATATGGAATATCATTGTATATTGTTGCCATCGATTATTTCAACAAACTTTTATTAGTTTAGGATAGTTTAGGCATTTATGACGATGAGGATGTCAAACAACGGTGATCTTAGTTCGGTAAAGTGGTCGTACGGTCTACGCGTACTTTACTGTGCATGGACGTTAGTAATCAATATACCGAGTGCTCCCAAACTTATGTGAATATCTTTGTTCCTGCATATTACTAAAATAATCAATGTTAGAAAAATGGAATATAACCCACGTACCGCCGTTGTTCGTAGCAGTCTCGTTCACTTAAATTAGATGAAAGTATGGCAGAAACAGAAAAAAATTAAAATCAGGCATAGAAAATATTATCACAGCTATTCGAAATTCACAAAAATTAAAATTGTATTTGAAATGATCAAACCAGTGTTAGGGAAAATAAGAGTAAACAGTGTCAATTCTTCGTTAAACGCAAGCAAAATATTCACAGACAGTGTAAATGTAACAACTAAAAGGTGATTTCTAATACATTCATGAATTCGAGTTTGATCCGAATTTTCAAATGACTAGTTATTTGTCAAGCGAATTCACCGAAAATTAATACGAATGTGCACGAAATAAATTTTTGTATACGCTACCACAACAATAAAAGACGTCACATTCGCTTACGATTTTCCGCTCCTGAATACAGTCTTTTTCCCGGTGGACGTTACAAAATTCTTCGATGGCTTGTAGTCCCAAAAGCTAACGGCGCTGACTCGACCCCGGTGGTTCGTGAGAAGTCCCCTTGCGCTTTCATAGGATCGCCCCGAGTTGCGCAGGTTTGATACCTGCACACCGGAAAGTGGACGACGGAGTGTTAAACTTAGTGGGTTGTAATAAATCCCTTGTTGTGTTCTCAGGATGCTCTCGAGTTGCAAAGGTTTCATGTACCAGGGAACCCGGAATTCCTACGTTGACCACAGAGAGAGAAAAGATTCTCTGTCAACTCATTCTGTTAAATACTGTGTCCGGCCCATCAGAGAACACCGCTCGGCTCTCTCCTGACGGTGGATCGATTATAAGGATTTCTTTGACGCGAAATAGTTGGTTGGGTTAGTTACGCTCAGTCACAACATTGATATAGCTAACAGTATCTTTAGAGTTAAGTTTGGAAACTTAGGCACTAATCTAAAAGAAAGAGTGCAGAGGCTTCCAATTATGCACCCATAGGTTTCAAGTCGTGCAATTCATTTTCTCGTAAACTAAGGAGACTAGTCTTAGTCTAGGAGACTGATCCCACTTGAGACACATCCCACTGATGACTAACTTATCCAACTCAAGGAAAAGGACACTAACAAGGTTTAATTGGGTCGTTGGTTAGGGCAAGATTGGAAAACTCTGCTTCTTTGTACATTGCGACACTACTGATGATTATAGGCTGTTTCGTGGTCACACTTTTGGTGGAGAGGTCCATTTGGAGAATATGTGTTGTTAAATTACTTCAAACTGTTCAGGATTGAATCGGACTTTGGAACTTAACAACCCTATTGCCATGGCGGGTTTCATTTATGTGAGAAATAGCGTAAACTAGAAAACTTTCTACATGTCTTACATACAAAACGCAATTGCAATTGTAGATCTATGCCTTTCGCAAAATAATCTTGTGACAATGTTTAACGCTGTTTAATATTGATCATGATCACGGGTTGAATAATCACACACATTATCAACAAAAGAGACTGTAACAATTTTGGGCAACATCACATCTGTGGAATATTTAAATGTCACATAGCGACAACAGATCCATTTGTGGATCTGTTGCAGCTAGTAGTAACAAAAAGATTATTTGAAATAAACAATTGGGACAATACAAACTGTAATTTTGAAGGGCACATTAGAAAGAAAACGATAAATATGTTACACAAAATTAAATCATTTACTCGGAAGGAACTCATAGAAATATGGTGTGGAGCTCACCTAATCCACAATGCGATTAGAAAACCTGATTAAAAAAGCCTTCCTATAGATTTAGGATACATTTTCGTAAAGCTTTGAAGTTTTTAAAGGTTTCTGTAATACAGCTGATGAAGAATACCTTCTTGACCGCAATAAAACTATGTGGCATATCCAAACTGTCAGTTTTAACAGTATTTAGGCCATGAAAAGGTTATTTTTGAGCATTGATATATACCCAATTTCTTTTAATTGCTGCTCTGAATTGTGGTTGTCTTTTATGCAGGCATAGGGGGCCTTTCTTCGAGGCTGATTGAATACTGAGAGACAAACCATATCTACATTAGAAACTCGGATATGCAGAGACCGGCATGAAGATACAAAGATATCGGTCCAACTAAACTTCATTACTTCTTCCTCGCTCCTCCCGCAATAAGTTGTTAAAATTACCGAAAATTGACACAGCCAGTAAAGAAGATTTGCAGGCAATAGCAGTAGAACTTTAAAAATAAATGGAGAATACTTGGGACAGTGCTGTCAGTTCAATGCAAAATTATAAATGTTTGAATGGACGAATCTGATGACGTTTAGCACGTATGAGCTAATTCAATGTGATTTGGTAACGGAAAGAAGATTTCTAAGCAGGAGTCAAGATATCGTATTTAACAAGTATTCATTGATTTTTTTTACTGGTTGCTTGAAAATATTGCTGATGAAAATGATATTCCAACATTTTTGAAACATATCGAGTACATTTTATGTCTGCCCAGCAGTAACACTCAGTCGACTGAATATGACTAAATCACGGTCTAATGAAAAAATGCTGTTAAAAGCGATTTTTGTAGCAAAAGATAACGTGGGATTTGTTTTTTAAAATGGTGGTGGATAGTGTCGTTATATAACATAAAAAGTTTTGGCGGTTACCTCAAGACAGCTCAAAATGAGAATTTTGTTTCCAAATACATATTCCGTTTTATGTTTTTGCTGTTAAGGAATATTCTTAAGTTCGTTCTTCATATATCCTCAAATACGATATACCGACAGTATAGTACATACTGCAACATGAATCTGATGTTGAGGGGTTAAGAGTGACTTTCATTCGTTTACCTGCCATTAACTGGTGGAGATACTGGAACAAAACTTAACTAGACATTTTGTAAACTTTAAATGTTTTGTTACAAAAACATATAGTTACTTGGGATTCACTAATTTTCATTCATACTCAAAAAATGAAATATTTTTTGCGCACAAACACAATTATCGTTATAAATTTTATTTTATATATTTTTATCTAACGCTAAAGAAAAAGTGATTAACACGTTTAACGTTATTATATGAGTGAAAACATGAATAATATTAGCTGTGCTCTAGATATGCAGAAGGAGAGGAGAATGGGGTTAGTTCGGCATATTTTTGTTTAATGATTTTCATAATTTATTTTGCAACTTGCCTAGCTTAAGACTCTGAACCCTTAAAACATGTGTAAAGAGTTATGTAATAGTTACAATTAATAATGCAAAGAAAAACTGGCGAACCTACTCCACATATGAGCGTGTTCGCCAGTCTTCAAAATTGCGTTGTGTAAATTCGCCAATTTAAAAAACACAAATAATTAAAGCAAGAAATAAGTAAAATGTTAACTTATACATGATAATTTATTAAACTTAGTTATAACTATTTATGTAAAAGACACAATAACTAATATTTGAATCATTACAATTGTAATACAAGGAAGTTTTAAAAAAGAACAGAAAGAATTTATAATTTATATAAACTTCTTGCTGGAAATACTTGGTGAATAAGTGAGAATAATTTTAAAAATACAGAACAAACAAAAGTTAATTTTACGTTGTGTCACTATGACTACTAACGCAATTTAAACAAAAAAAAAAATAATCAATTTTGCCTTTGATATATCCAATATGTGCCCAATTTTTACAAGCCATACATTGAACTCTTGGCCTCTTGGCCTGGACTTACTAATAGATTCTAAACATAAATGCACAGAATATCTTTATCTTCATCGTCACTATTACTATAACAACAAATTTCAGCTTCTTTCTAAGTTATTCGTGATTTTTTACTCTTTTATTATTTGTATTTTTTGTACGTTTTTCCTTCTTTTCTGTGGCATTTTTTGATGAGATTTTTTTCTGCAATACCGTGTCTCGCTTTCGGACAATTATTGTTCGTTAAAAAACGTTCAATTCCATTTTTTGATGGTATTATAAACACCAAACAACAACATAACGCATCTTAATGCGTAAATTTTAAATTTCACAATTGGTGAACTAACCCCGGCAAAATTGAAGAAGTAACCCGGGCGCCATATTTAAAAACTTCAAATCGATATGAACATAGAATCTTTTTAGAACTGTGCGAATCGGGAAAGAAATGGTATCTATTCAAATAAATGTAATAAAACCATGTAATATACGACTTTTTTGACATAATCAACTCTATTCCCTAGCAGTCTTGATCGAACTATGTGGAACTTTCGTGAAAGAAAGAGGAAATCATAACTCTTAAAACCTATTTCGAATTTCAGTCATCCAGCGCCTAATGCGGGAATTCGAGCGTGATGACGAACTAGCCCCGTTGGCGAACTAGCCCTGGTATCCTCTAATAAATATCAAAATTTTAAAAACTAGCCTTTGTTACAAACACAATTATTCTGCGCTTTCCAATGAATTCGCTGTCATTTCTGTTTTTCATTCAGGCATAAAATAACTCTAGAATGTTCTACATCTATACACCTTGCTGAAAACTTAGGCCCCATGATGTAAATTTTAGTTACTTGGTGATGTAATTGTTTTTGATTCCAGCCCACTTAATTCAATACATCTAATAAAAGCTTGAAAAGGTGTGAAAACATTTATCACCTACTGTCGGATGAAGTGCGATGTCACTCAGCGACTTTACCACCATGTTTTTATTAAAAATATTTCTTCTGGCCCTTAACATCCTTATGGGCCTGCCTGACTGTTGCCAAATATTAATCCCTCTCCTCAATAAAAACATAATTACTCTTGGCGATTGAGCACCTATCAAAAGTGTCCCCCTCTCTCTCCCCGAGGAATCGCCTTAGAAAACCCATTCGTGTACGCCCGATTTGTTTGATTTCTCTTCTTCCTCCTCCTCCTCCTCCTCCTCTGTCTCGCTGCGATAAAATAACATTCTAAGCCGCATTATTTTTGTGCGAATATGTTGGAATTATTGACGGTTGGCAGTTCCATTTGCCGCCCCCACCGCGGATCGAAAGGGGAAGAAATCCGAGTCCGAGTGACACCTCCTCGTACAGAGGGCTTATCTCTCAGAGACCCGACGAGATTAAATAAAAACGGTGTCCTGTTGCGATCGTCCGGACAATGACTACCCGAATAAAATCCTATCCGGACCCGTATTATACTCGAGACTCCTCTCCGGGAAAAATATGTAATATAAAACTTATCGAAGGCAGTTCGAAAATAAATCCCATGTTGATCCTTTAGAGCAAATCAATTGGTATGGCCCGAAGGAGGAAGGAAGGGAGAGCGCTTTCGGACAGGATAGGGCGACCATTGGCGGAACAGTCTCGACGAAATTTGTGCCAGTGAGATTTTTTTGAGTTATAAATGTACTTTCAAAAGAAGAAGCAGCAAAAGTTTTCCAGATTTCTCCAGATATGTTACGGTACATTCGAGTAAGAAACGCAAAGCATTTCATTGTTTCAAATATACCATAAATACACTATGACGTAATTGTAACTTGATTGTTATATTTATTAAAATAATTCGTTTTGTATGCTGAATAGTGTTATAATTAAAAAATTTATGAAATTTATAAATCGTATCTTTAAAATATCGACGTTTCGATGGCTAGATTATGTGTCGTCGTCACTTTTTGAATATTGAAAATTTTGTTTTATCTCTCGAGTTATAGCAAATTAATATCTAATAATAAATTAGCATACCTACTAGGAAACATTAAACCTCATCGAATTTATTTTATTGTATCTTCTGCTTTTGCAAATTTAGAATTCATGAAATAGTTTTTGCTTTCAAACAATGCAAATTGATACTGACAATGTTTTTGCGTTACCTAAATCTTTCCAGTTTGCTTCACTTTCGTAAAGAATACAATTAATTTGAGTGCTGCTCAAATTTTTGAAAACGAGAAGTTAAACAACAATTCCTAACAACAACAAACAAACCAACCTAATAAAACAACCCAACAAAACCTAATAAAATGTAACACCCTCATCAGCTGAAGCTCACCATTTCCAGATTGTTTCAAATTTTTTTATTCCAAAAATTCCTTGCAGGCAACAAAATCTTGTCACACTTCATGCAAAATTACTGTAGTTTTAAAATTTCACAGTGAAATTCGCTCTATTCATTTTTATCGCAATGCGAATATCTTATTTGAAATTTTTTTTAATATTTTCCTATTTTTCTTCTAAACCAAATTGATTTGCTTGTTTCACGTGACGTGTTTCGTCGTCGGTTTCTCGCCGCCACTGCACAACAACAGTTCTCCTTTCTCGCTCTACCACTCACACAAATCTATTAGAAATCGTTAAATCCTGGCCTCTTCGCTTGAAGAGCTCCATCCAATTCCGCATGTCTTCCACTTGGATCAAGACATGGCCGAGGAGACATTTTGTTATTGAATGCCTTCGGGAAGGAACGAGGGACAAGGCTGGAGAGGAAGAGAAAGAAAAAGAGAGACCACAAAAAATACTACAATTATGGTGGAAGTATAAATAAATGGTCGGACCCTTGATTGAAGAGGGAAATGCATCGCTGGACTCGTGAAATGCTGACGAAGGGCCGATGTGCCGTCCCTTTGGACCGATGATGTTTGCTTTACGCTATTGCCTTTGGAATTTCAATAATTCTCCCGGGGCGGATCCAGGAATCGAATTATGTCGAATGGGAATATCGGCTCTAATGAACGGGGTTTTATTTTCATCGCGGGGAGAGATATAAAAATATTTATAAACTTTTCCGAGACCCTGATGAAATTGTTATATGCGAGGAGAACGGTATTAATTTCCCCAAGGTTTAAAGGCTTCCTCGTCATAAGAGACGTAACTTCAAGACGAGGGATCCGACGATATCTCGCAACAAGTGACTTATACACACAGTATATATCATAAAATATAAGACACATTCGTATTATGCACACTTTTATTTAACAACTTTTACACTCCCCTTCATTGGTAACTCAAAAACGGTAAGCGGTACAGAGTTGTTAAAACTGTAATTAAGTTGCACATTTTCATAATATTCAACAAACTGAAGATAGCCCGGATTAAGTCAATTGATTCCTAAAATTTCTTAAAGATACATAAATGTGATATTTTCACATTTCTCCCAGAACTACGTTACAACCACAGATGATATAAGTGAATCTAATAACATGTAACAGAATGACGTAAGTTATAAATTATATCTACCGCCAAGGTGAGAAGTATGTTCAACAAGGATTGGCAGTAGGGGTTCCACCAATGTAACACAATAATTTCAGTTAATTCTTTTCACCCTTTATCACAAAAAGTATCTTTCTTCGGGTCCTCATTTTATAGAAGTTTTTCTTTTTCGTTTACCCAGCATAGTTCTAATAATGGAATCCGTATTGATTATCTGAATATCATTGAACCACTTTGAATAACAATGAAATTTTTTAAACATCTTTATAATAAATATAATTTAAATTTTAAGGTGTCATATGCTGAGGAACATGTTTGCAGTTCTTTACCGTTCTGGTTTTTCGGTCACATTTCTGAATCTTCGGCTAATTTATTCAAAATATAAAATGTTTTCATTTCTTGTACCACTGTAAAACATTGCGCTCAATTTTAGTTAGCTTCAAAGACAATATAGACAAATACCAAAATTTAAGGATTTATCAACGTACCTGTAATGAATACAATGCTATTTACATCGGTCAGACTGAAAAAATTGTTTATTTTCCCATATGAGGTACTAATAATGAGAAATTATGGTTTTCGGCTATGAATTTGAGGTACTATATTTCCTTTTCTGGAGGTTATAAGGTCCCCTGAGTCCCATAAACATGTTTTTTGGAAAATAATGTATGTATATGGTCGATTTTAACTTAGAAGCTTTAAGTAGTGAAGAGTTTAAACTTTCTGTTTGGGCTTGATTCGGTTAAAATTCAAAACGCATTTCCTCATGTCCTTTTCGCGTTATGTCGAAAACTCGTTCAATTTTTTTTAAAATTTTTATATTAATCCCAATTCCTAATAATAATAATAAAATCACCTAAACCCAAACCTAAAACTAATTTTAATACTGTTTCATTCATATTGGCGACCATAATCGTTATCCTGACTGATTTTCTCTGGAGGGTCCTTTGTTCTTGTCAGTTTTCAGTTCTCAGTTTTCTCCATAACGGCTTTGCATATCCCCATATAACTTTATATAATTGAACTAGTATGTTAAATGTCTATAACTTTTATTTAAAACATTTTTTCACGGTAAAGGACATTTTAGTTTTGAGCATTTTCAGCAAATTTAAAATTTCCTTATAAACGGCATAGTGGCGTGGCGCAACATTCGTAATTTTACTTAGTTTTCAATACTTGCGGATATAGGCATCCCATCATGATCCCGGTGGCCTACTTTAGGAAAGCTGCTCTCGGGAGCCCTGATTATTCCCCACCTTCCAAAATAACGGTGAATAATCTTGTCCTAACCTTTAATCTCCTTTCCACACCAGGTATAGTCTTCACACTCCCTACCTCTACACCATCCCGTCTTGCTGCCTTGGTGAATATTGCTATTTTTCCTCTTACATGAACATGATAACACGCATGGCCCTCAGTCGGTAGCCAGTGGCAGCCAAGTAGATCAGCCAACAGAGAGTGCGAAGAATCATCGGAAGAGATCAGACTATCATAGAACCAGATCGCAGAAATGGAAAGAATGTAAAAATGATTTAATCAAACAGGGTCTATCAAACAGGGCAAATAGGGTCTAATAACCTTATATGTCATAATGGAAACAAGGATGATTTCTTGTGATTCAAAAAGTCTAATAGAAATTGGATTTTTTATAAATACTCTAAATCGGATGAGAGTGAAGTTACTCTAGGAAATTTTGGCACAGGATCCAGAAATCAATGATGCGAAATATACTAAATTTCATACTAGAGAACAACTTATACCTAATGAATAGTTTCTTCTACAAAATTATATAACATAACTTGGATAATGAAAGAAAATCACATAATTTCATAACATGGGCAAAAATATCGCCCCATGGTAAAATTTAACAAATGTAATAAATTAATAGTAAGTCTAGTATAGTAGTTATAATTAATGTTTCCAATAATCTATGGTCTATATCATCTGTCTAAACAATCAATGGTAATTTTTATATTACTTTCTTTCTTCTTCACATTACTCATTGTCCTGCTGCCATTTCTATCCATTCACCTGTCGTTCGTTTTATTTGACATGATATGTAACAATGTATACATTCAGCAAGCCTGGCAACTTTATGGGTCTAACATGGAAATTACAAATACATACGTTGTTCGAGAACTTCACTCAATAATGCTTTCATTCTAGAGTCTAACTTACATATAAAGACACTCTCAGTCAGTATTTTAGCCTGTGAGTACATAATAGAAAAAAAAGCCTATTTTTTTTAAGAGAAAAGGGAGAAACCCCAAGTCTTTCCAACTATCTTAACTCTACCAACTTATATCCAGCTTTAAATGGTTGGAAAGACGTGAGGTTTCTCTCTTTTCTCTTGACCATGATAACCAACTTTGAGAACTTGAATAACCTTCTCCAGATATTTTTTTAATGTTACGGAGAATATTATCCATTGAACTCGATACGTACCCAGAAGAGGTAAAAGGATTTTTAGATAACATTTCTTTACAATAAACCGCGTACTAACGTACTTAACGACATGCAAAACTGCGAATATAAGATTGTTCAAACGACGGCCATGGTTCGTGTGCTCGATGACGAAATGTAAGGAGATGAAGTAAGATCGTAACGCTGCTCTCTAATGCATTTCACTCATCACATTCTTATTGTAACGAATTCTTCATTCCTTATCGGCAGTCGAAAGTACTGGAATAATCTCGATGTTTCTTCAGACGAGTCGGCGCCGTGAGTGTGTTAGTGCTAGTCAAACAAATTAGGTTTAATTAGTCATAGTTGATGTTATCAATTATTAAGAACCCACGAACATAACAGTATGTTCTATCTCTCACTCACTCATTCTTCCTCTATGCGGCAAGTTTTATGTCAAATTGTATACAGTCTATGTATTATTTAATATATCTATATAATTTTTTGCTTTGAAACCACTTCATTGCTGCAGCTGTATCCGTCTATTCGTGTATAGCTAATTTATAAAATTCCATGTGAATAGCTTGGTCCATATACAAATGAGTACCTTTTATTATAGTTTTACAAAAAAATGGATAAATTGGTAAACGCCACATTATAAAACCTCTCTTTGAAAAATTGCAAATCAAACATGAAATGAAATTAAAATCAGGAAAAGGCTTCTCCATTAGGCTCCACGATATATCGGTGTAATTCGTAATTTTGTGGCCCTGTTGAAGTGATAAATGATAGAAAGGATTTACGTTGCTTTCCCATTAGCCTTATTCGCTTTATTAAAAACGCAGTAAATATCACCGATTTCCTAATCTCAGAAAGTGGCTTGATGAACAATGATTTAAAATCTGCCAGCGAAAAATGCAATAACAAATCAGTTGATCAGTTTCAGAGGAAAGCGAGGACTCTTTCTTATGTTATACATATTTCGAAAGAGCAATTTTGCTTCTTTTCAGCCATGTATTGTATTTCAAACATTTTCAATTGAATTAAAAAAGATCGCATTTTATTATTTTACTTTTCTCTTTATGTCCGGGATGGGGAGGTGATCCTGCAGGTTACATGCAACGTAAACCGAAACCCCAGCTCTTTTCCTGTAATAATTTCCTGAATGTATTTACATGTTGCGTAATTGAATAAACTCACGTGATACCCTCAACATATTTTCAACACATGTTACGATAAAAAAATATTGCTACAAATTCATTAACTGTACACATCGCATCAGGTGATAAGCTTCCATTTTATCACGTTGTATGTTTAGTTGTCCTCAAGTATGCAGATAAAGCTGAAACTATTAAACATTTCGTTATTGCGAAGATAACGCCACGAAACCCTGATTTTATCATAAAAATTACGCACGCGAGGTACTGGAAGCTTGTTAGCGTAATAAAATACGACTACAATTCCATTAAACATTTATAACGTTAAGTACGAATAGAAGAGAGAAATATAATTTACGACGCAGGAGTTTAAGTGTCAATCGAAATAAAACGTCTATGGAACAGGTAGAAAAGGGAATCGAATGAGAACGTCAATCCGGGGACGTTAATCCATTTGTTATATTCGGCGCTTCCTCGTGCCATGTCATCATCGCGAAAATCAATCATTCCGATTCCATAAAAAATTAACATTCCGCTCCTGGGGTTGTTTCACTCCCTTCCGCCTCTTCGGTCCCGCTCATAATTTATTTAGCTCTCGGCGGTTAAGGAACAGCGAGGAAATGAAAAAATACGAAGGTGGGATATGACACGGGAAGAGGCTTCATTTGTTATCTCCTTAAATTTAATTTCGAACGTTCGGCTGAATATTCATGAGAACGCGCGTCAAAATTAAAACTCTGCTTGTCTTAAGCAACTTGGCCAACAGGCGAGAAGATTAGATTGAAAACAACCAAGGGATGGTAAACAAGGGAGAAAATCATTCATCAGACCTCATCACAGGTGATACACTTGAGTTGTGAGGTCTGATGGAATAAAAATCTTGCTGCGAAATCTTTTAATTGATTTTACTGATTTTTTCACCTTTTACGTATTTAACGAACATTCACATTATTTAAAAAGTACTAGAAATCTCGATCCATTTGCTTGCTATACAGGTAGTTCATAGATAATTTTCTCAGCCAGGATTGTCGTATGACAGCTTCAGATTTTAGGTAAAATAAAATCGCTTAAAAAGTAAACTGAAAAAGTAAAATTAATAATAGCGAAAGGGTAAAGGGCAAAGGGTAACTGTGGAAAAGCTAAAAAAAAGTTTAAAACTAGAACTAGTTCTTTAGCGATATTATCCCCTTCAACTCCCCCCGATATAAACTTATAGCTTGGTTTTCCTTAAATACACTTTCAAATATGTTCATACGTCAGATGTATTCTTTTGCTTGTCAATATTTTCTTATAGAGGAAAGCCTTTTCATTTCTACTGAAGTTGTATGGGCAAATTATAATTTTTATGACAATATCAAATAAATTACAATTGCTTTTTGGCACCCGCATGGACTAGGCAGAATTCTTTGGGTTCCCCATTAAGACTGATTTTTTTTAAAGCAGATTTCAACTTCTCACTGCAACAACTCCCAATACTTCTTGACACATTTTTTGTCATTTTCTCTACTTAATAGGGTTTGGATAGTGAATCGACAAAAGTAAGGCCCCATGCTTCCAATTTTGTGAGTTTACTAGAAAGTTTTTAAAAATATACGTTAATTCGTTTGCCTTTCACTTAATCTCTTGAAAATCTGTTTATATCACATACAAAAAAGTTTATATTTACCTCGCCAATATTTTATCAATTATCTCCATAAAATGTTCAATCCGATCCGAGTGCCCGAGGCACGGCTGACTCTTGTGACAAGTATATTAGATAATTTACATTTATTTCTGATATTTCAGATTTTAGATTTTCGGTATTTCTGATATCTATTTAATTATTAAGGATTGTGTTTTCTTGAATGCAAAATGTTGAGTGCAAACAGATCATTTTAAAAAGTAGTGGTAACACTACTTTTTACAGTAACAGTGGTAACAGTGGTAACAGTGACAACAGTTATTGTAACAGTTGTAACAATGTTTGTAATGAAAGTTGGGGATTCTTGAGGTTCAGTCCAAATGTTTTTAAGTTCCCATTGTTTCCCAAGTCGCAATCTGAAGTGATTGTATTTCTCAACGTTTTGTCGTCTAGTTGAGGACATCGCCAGGGGATATTTCCTACAATCTTACAATTATTACATATTTCTGTTTTATTATACAGTCGCTTTATTTATATCCTTTTTTTTTCCAGTTGGATGAATGAAGTGAATAGAACATGAATGGTACCGATCACAATTAACATTTCAAGTTTACAACTACATTTAATGTTTAATATGCCTGTTTTTTTTTTATAGTCACAATGATTTCAGTCTGTTTATAAAAATGCGGTGTTTACACATTTTTTACTTCTTCATATGTGAATGTGTTTCGAAGTGTATGATGATTTAAAAATTGACCACACTCTTTTTGTAAAATATAGTCAAGTAAAATTAAAATTGTTATACTAAATTTTTAGTTTTCTGCCATATTGACAATCAGATACATCTATATTATACAAGTGTGACAGGTGTATAGTGCCGTATTAACATATAGTCACCAATAAACTTATAGCAGATTTATTGTATATTTTTTGAAATATCGCAATAAATGTATTTCTGATATCTATTTAATTAAGGATTGTGTTTTCTTGAATGCAAAAAGATCATTTTAAAAAGCAGTAGTAACAGTAGTGGTATTTATTAGCAAAAATCTGCAAAACAAAAATTACAATCGATATTCGTTAATATTGTAACGTTCTGGGGTTCTCAATAATTTAATAACTAACACTATGACTAACTAATCTTAATTTATTTTATACTAACACTACGCGGACTTAATCTAATTCATTTACTTAAATTTATTTTCAAGCGTGTCGGTTGCGGAACACGTGCGCTCGTCGGTAACGTTCACATTAAGAAATGTTCGAATCTGACTAACACTCTTATCTCTCGGTCGCCTTTTTATATTCGAAGGGTGCCGCTTTCCGGATCTTTCGAGATCCTACTCGAATTCATTAACTGAGTTCTCGGAATCCTGGTACCGTGAGTCTGCGTAACATTCGATTGACTTCGATGGCCGTACAAACGAGGAGAATTCGTTACATTTTATTTATCTAACTTAATAACAATGCATTACAAACTATTTTTTAATTACTCTTGACATTTTATAATTACCAAAGTTTATACAATATTTGAAAATATTGTACATAATTAAAACCTTATTCAACAAACTATTCAATTTTTATTTGATTTAGTAAAAGACACAACAGTATCTCTATGTCTTGTGCGGTAATTATGAATATCCCTACAGTAACCTACTTAACTTATTATTACTTATTTACTTGTTAAGTGTAACTGCCTTTTACCGTTCTCTATTTTATATAGATGCCGTTGTATTAACGATTACTATCTGTACAAAGATAAGCTCCTTTTTGTATAAATCATTTTTTCATGATTAGTAATGTTTATTTAGAAACTTTTCAGGAATTGTGAATTGTTAAAATATATCATTTATCGAGTTTTTAGTACTTGATGACAATGTGATAAATAATTCAGATTATTGGAAAAGTTGTTCCAAGTAATGTACGACAAATTATTACCGAGAATTGCTTTAATGCATTGTATTTTGACCAAGCTTTTAATGTTTCCAAATTATTTTATTCCTCGCTATATTTAGGGTTCCACTTAAGATGGCAACTTAATATCAGATGGTCTCCTATTCGAGGCGATAAGTGTACATTATGATTTTTTTTGTTTTGTGTAAATTTTAATCAATGTTCTATTATTCTTTCATTAACTTCCTAATAGAAAAACTTATATGAAAAAAATAATTATTGATTATGGCCAGATGGACCTTTTTATTAAAATAAAATATTTGTTTTGTAAATTAATACTGGGGTGAATTAAATATACTGTTATACTACTTCACTGACTATTGGTTTTCACGTATTAAACGTCAAATATAGGTGAACTTAATTTCAAATGGCTCAGTTGTCATTAATTACTATTAAATAATTGGGAATGGTTATTTTAATTTTTTCTTGTGGTAAGTTTTGTTTTATATTATTATTGTGTAACATATGTATATTACAATTTAATATTGCTTTGAAATATTTCGTTCTTTGAAATAAATTATAATTGAAATCGCCAAGTACAGTATTAGGCCCACTAAAAAATCGTTTCTTCTTTGTGGGGTACATGACATACAACTGATAGCATAAAATTTTCCTGATTATCATTTGTAATCTCTATAGCTACTATTTGTATATATATATATATATATATATATATATATATATATATATATATATATATATATAATTATTTATGAATATATAATATTTATTATTACTGATTACCTGCTTTACTGTATAATAAATATTCTCAAAAATATCACAATTTCACTAATTTTCGTTTTCACTAATAGGCGTTTTCCAAGAATATATTAACATATGAATTTCATCTCTGTAATTTTAAATCCCTGGTAGTTTAGATATACTAATTCATTTTGTGATTCGAAGAAGTTCTTTAGTGGCTTTATACTGTTTCCAAATTTTTCTTGTCGGTATTTACAATTCTTTTTAAGCAAATGTATTTCGGATCTTACTTCACACCTTATTATCAAGGGGATAAAATTAAAACATAGTTGCACAATTTCCCAGGCGAATTCGTTTATCGAGAATAAGGCGAATGATTATCAAGCAAAAGGAATACTTAACACCATCGCGAATAATACAATTTTAATTGCACCAAGTGATTCGTATCGAATTTATCCATAAATCGAGGAAAAGGGTGGAGGAATGTAAGGTCCTTCCAGTCCCAATTGGTCCAGTTGAAAAAAAAAGCAATAAAACTTAATAGCCGTGCTAACGACATACAAACGCCAGAAACCACTTTGCGTGCCATATTTAAACAAATACAAAATATTGTTACTCACTTTTTCAACGAAATTTTACGACGAGATTCCAAATTTGTGCCTCATTTGTTTCTGTAGTATTATTTGTATTGTGTATAATGTCTATATCATTGCCATTATTAATTTCGTCCACGTGGAAAAGTCTCCAAAAAGCCTTCTTAAAATAATAATTGTGACTTAGCTTACGCCAATGAATTCTAATGACGACTGAAAATGAACACGTGCTCGTTGCTCATATTTAATGGTTGTAGTGGACCTGCTCTAATTCTCGATACTAATAGGCATTTCACATATAAGCATGTATTGTAGCCACTAACAATATTTCTCCTCGCCTAATGTACTGGGCAACGTGAAACGGTACGTTATATGAATATCCAGCTGTTGTATAGGGTAAAAACGTATTTTCTGAAAGTGCTCGGTATAAAGTCGGTAGTTGTTTTGTTTTTTAACTGGAGCAACTCGTGCTAGAAGGACCTTACTCAATACATTCATCGGGTATTACTTTGATCTCTCTTTTTCTCTCCCTTTCTTACTTATATGCGTGCAGTGTTGCGACAATTTCCCCATTAAACGGCCGTCGCCGTGTAACTAAATATTATCGTAGTGCGCTTTGTGAAAATCGGCATTGTAGAGCGAAAGCGGTGTAGGGAGGAGACTTATCTGATGCGAGTACTCCTCCGGGATCTATAAACACGAAAGATGCAGGAATCCGACAAAAGAGAGCATTGGAAGTGATGAATATTCGGCAAACAAAACGCGCTTTCGTCTTTTGTTCTCGCATTCAATTACTTCGAAAAGGTAAATAACGTCCCTTGAATCGAGATCGTATCACGAGGGAAAAAAGGGATGCGAAAGGGGTAGTTCCAAGGAGGACGTAATTGAGATCTGGAAGGATAAGCATGCAACGGACAATGTTGCGTTTCGTCGAGGGTACATTTGCTATCAAATGTAACATTTTTGGAACGTATAAAACTAGAAAATGTTGTAATTTTGGGTTATGGTTTTATTCTAGAGAACAAATTTTTCATGAGTACTGAACTCATATTTTTTTAAATATATCAAAGTATGTATTTCGTATATATTATAAAATTGAGTATGTTGTCCCTGACAAAATTAAATTTTATATACAGAGCGATCCATTAGTCCAAAATTTAAAGACACATCAGGAGATGATATCGATTCCCACTTAACAATACGCGATATTTCATTATATTCTTTAAATTTAAATTATGCTTGATGGTTTTTGGTATGGTTTCAATGATTGATTGTATAAATGGAATTATAAGTCTGGAAAACCTCAAAAATGATCGTTTTCGATGCTCAAAAACTCAGTTAAAAATTATCATTTTTGAGGTTACCATGTCTAAATTAAAGTTAAAACTCCCCTCTACTAGATCCCGATGACCAATTTGGGGTTGTTTCATTTTAAAGCATTATTTTTTAAACGGCCCTGAAGATAAACACTAAAAAATAAAAGTACATGAAATTTAACAATTCCAAAATAAAGAAATCGGTTTTTACACATATAACGTGCATGGTATAAACAAAATACCACATTTAATATTTATCTGACAACTGTAGGTGCATTCTATGCAGCTAAAATTTAAAAATAATATTTGTAATATAATAATTAATTAAATTAATAAATTTATCTAAACGACACCACGTTAGTTAAAATATTGAAATAAATAAAAGTAGAAAAACTCATAAGATGCGTTTGAAAATTGAATCAGGACACATTGATTTAGATAATTAGATCAATTACACTGGTGTATGGTTGGAATTCTTTAAAATAGGTTTTGAAATCTTTTAATTATATCAGTCATCTTATGACAATAAAATTTAAAAAAAAATGATTGATACCTAGACTTTCGATTATATGACAATTTTTTAAATTTTTTCAAAATTTCGTTCAAATTTTCTTCACGCGAATAATATAATACGATACCATAAATAAATCTGTACATGGTCTTCATCCGGAAAATTGAAAACGCGACATTTGTAGACTGATATGTATTTCTTCAACTTCATTGGCATTCGATATGTTTAACAAACACAACAAATACAGATGGTGGTGTTTTTCTAAATCTAAAAGAAATGTTTCTATCGGTTTAAGGTAACTAATTGTACCCTAAAACTGAACACTAAGTATAATAGTATATGGAATTTAACAACTCCCAATTACACAAAAATTGGCCTTTTTCATGTATACTACGTACATCCATCACATGTCATCATACATACAATATTGAAATATATGAAAATGGACATATAAGTTACGCTTGTCTTTATAGCATGGATATGACTTTTACAAACATTGCAATCCATCTTGTACAACAAAAAATATTTTAAAAACAAGAAAAAGCTGAAGTAAAAAATTACCAAATCTTTTATATTTTGTACATAATTTTAAAGCATATAAGAATCTTTGACACATGATCTGTTAAAATAAGTCTAAATTTTAAAGCTGGAAGACAAAGTCGATTGACTGCCGTTCATCAATGAACAAATTGTAGAAAGGATACTGTGGTACCAACGGCATTGATTGGTAATATCATGAAAATAATCCGTTCTCAATATAATTTAATAATAAAATTGTATGTGCTATTTTAGGAGACATACAGATCAGAAACCGTTGCGATTTCGCAAATGCCATGTGTAATAGACCATTAAGGTTTGGTAAAACTTCAAAAGTCATATAATTCGATTCGATTTTAATATAAAAGTAATAATACACACCCTTGGCAATTCCAATGTTGGATATGAAGCAATTTTTAATCAACCATTTGTCCATAGCAATGGCGTTCGAAGTGTCCATCACAAATTTGCGGGTCTCCACAATTCTCCAATACAGCGGGATAGCTGATTCGCTCAACCCCAACTTGCCGTTGAATGGGGATTGTTGGGGAAAATATGCCTAAAAATGAACATTAATTCGAAGTAATTCAACGAGCTGTAACATAATACTTTCTAAACATTTTATCTAGATAAGAGAGTAAGATTAGAGAAAGCACGACGGTGCGAGCGTACAATCCGTATGCGTCCATCGTATGTATTACTCTCGATATATTAAACACGAACTACCAAAAATAAATAGGTATGATCCTCTCGAATTCAAAAGGATGTGGGTTTGACTCCCAGTCCGAGTATCATAATACCTTTTTCTTATTCTCTCTTACAATTACCAAACTTCATAGTTTTCACATTTGTGGCTTTGTGCGAAAACCGTAAATTAACCTATATAATTCAATGCCCGTCGTGGTAGGAGGGCCATTGTGGTGGCAGGAGAGGTATAGTTGTTTTGGGTTAATCTATATTTGTTGAATGAAAAACTTTTTTATTGTAAGGCGATCAAACGAAAGCGTCAACAAACATCTGCGCTGTGGGCGTAGGTAGCTAAAGTTTAACTTGATCGGTCGGAGCTAAATCGTATTAGTCGGTGTAATAGCTCCCAGTTTAATAACAATGTCTTAGTTCGTCAAAGTAACACGTGAAGATTGAAGTGAAACCGTAGGAAATCCCGTCTATACAGAGCGATCCCCCCCGCCTTCAGCCTTTAATAATCTAACGACAAAGAGCCGCACGAGGGGTTTCCAAACCTCCCATTCGGAGCCGCCATCGGGCAACGTCACCACCATCGCCGTATTCCGCTTATAATGAAATTTTCTCCTCGGATGGGGAAACACCGGTCCTGTTTCTAGGTAAACACTTCACCTCTAATCCCCGTCCCCTTCGTTCACCCACCCTAATCCCCCGTCCCTTTGCTTATCGCGACAATTGACACTAGGAGACGCCATCAAAGATTTCCATTAAACGCTCTGGCAAACAACCTGCTAGATTATTAATGGCCGCGTTGTATGACGAAATTGACTTTCCATAAAACCAGATAAACTTTAAATTAAAGCCCAAGCAACGAGCAAATCTCCTCATTGAGAGTTCACTCTGGATTGGTCTCCGCTTAGCGGGCCTTTCCACGCTCTCGACGTGATAATTAATCGATTACTTGATTACAGGTCGCGGATCTTTACAATTTCACGTGCCAAATAAATAACAATAATTTGTTGAACGCAATTAACTATTCTTGCCTTTGTTTGATATACTTTTTGATATAGACGATCAAATCTCCGCTTAATAGAATAATTACAGATTACGGTGGTTTGGGAAAACTTAAGTATCTTCATCGCGTTTTGCTTTCCTATCTCTTCCAAAGTAAGATCTTAACATACACAGCAAAAAAAAACGAATCAACACTTTGTTTTTTTCCGGTAAAAATTTGGAAAATGTAGATCAGTGCTTCCATATGATAATTTTTCTATTTTTTTTTTATTTTTCCAGTAAGACCCGATTTAAATCTGACTTCAGTGTCAATTTGATACATGATCACTACGTGAGGATTATGTAACAATTCATATTGTTCAAATAATGCGAAACGTCTATACTTCAATTGCCGTTACAGTTGTTGTTAATTTAAGAAACTGTTCAGTTGCTTTCGCTCCCTAACAAAGAATGAGAGCAGATGTAATTGAACTTGTCCGATGAACGATTCGATAATGTGAATATGTGTACATCCGATTTTCCGATTTCCCTTACGATTTCTGTAGAGTGCGAATCATTGTGTTGTAGTAGTTTTTCACTGCGAATAATGATAAAAATAAAGTAACTGTTTCTAAAGGGCCCAGAAAGGCAAGAATCCTATAAAGATAAGAAATTTAAACAATATGCGGTATGTATCATAGCATATTTTGGTATTTTTGGAAAGAGCTTTTCTCTGATCTTACATGTAATATGTCAGATGTAAATAAGTCAAAAGCCATTGTGATAAAATATCAAGTTTTTGACATTTTTGTAGTACAGCTTTTTCCTTCGGTTTTAGTTACTTTTGATTACATACCATGAGTACAATATCTCATTTTTCGAATTGTTATAAACAATACTTTGAGATAAAAACATTCTCTTTTTTATATCTCGAAAACTATACACTTCATGCATTTGCGCTGAAGAGTTGAATACTAGCATAGGTTCTTAAAGATTCCTGACGGAAGGCATCTTAAAGATGAATTTTAATTTTCTTAAATTAATCCAAATTTCATCCAAAAAGTAAAAACCTTTTCACATTGAATAAAAAGACTTATACGTATCATAATCACATTGCTAAAAATGAAAAAATAGAACAAAATTGAATTTCTATGGAAGGATGGTCTGCTAGAGGCTACAATTTTACTATCGAGAGTATTTATGTAAAGTGAACTAGTGTTGAGATCACAATAAGATTTTTCGATTTTATTCATTGCTTAGAACAATTTGTAAAATGAGATTTTGTAGGCATTGTATGAATCTTGGTTCAGTGTCGTAAAAATTGGTTGAAACCGCCCAGAAAATCTGTATTATAAAGATGTGAAGAAATTTCCAACAGCTCTTGGAGGAAATCCTCTTTATTTACGATTCTACGACATATTTGATGAAAAACTTTATCAGATATACCTACTGTATGGTTCAAGGTAACGTTACACTTTAGAAAGAATTATCTAGTATCGATTGCTACCCAATTACTAATAATTAACGAAATCTTTTACTGACAAAAATCATCAGCATTATCAGTTTATTAAGGAGAAACTAAATCTAAAACGAATTACCTAAATATTCTTACGGAGTGATTTCGCAAAAAATTCGCGGAAAATATTCTATACATTTAATAATAATAACAGTAGTATTAATAAATGGTTTTAATTGCGTACTGATTCATTCATAAGGGATATAGTTACATATAATAACATTAATAATTGCAAGGTAGCCGTCAGAAGCCAAGATCCAGACAATGCCTGCTTCACCTAACCACCACATAATGCAAGAACTGAATTGTCAAATGAAATGTGCCTATAGACTAACAAATCGGAAAGATTATACGTAAAATGTGATAAAACATAAATACTCACTTTAAAAGAAACACGAAGCGGTAGAAGTAACAAATATTAGTGAACGCACACTAGATCTCCGAAGCAAACGGTTTTCGTTTTAAATTGATTTAAAGGAAATAACTGACAAAAATTCTTAATGGTTCACCCAGATTACTATGTTTTTTTTAGAAAGTTTAAGAATATAAATTGTCCTAAATATTGGACTTTACCTTACAATTTCTCTATTACTACCCATTTTCATACCATGTAAATATTCTTAGCCATGCGTTAAATATCTGATCCGATTTTTATCCCTCCAAATGGGGAATTAACAATTCGTTGTTGTCTTAAATTTATAATAACATAGCAAGCTCCTCAACTTAAGTTAAGATTTTCCTGATTTCTGAAAACTTAACACTCGGTAGGAATTGGTCCACAATGCATGAAATTAAGATTTCCTTGTCTTCTGAAAAGTTCAAATGCCACAGTAAGCTGCCAAAGCATACAAACAAATTTTTTTATTCCCAGGAGTTTGAATCGCGATCTCATGTGTTTCCAAAATAAATTACTATCTCCCTTCCCTCTGAAAAGTTAAATCACAATGTAAGCCCTCTAGAGCACAATTAAGATTTCTTTCTAAGACCAAACACAAAATTTAGATTTCATTTCTATAATCCATTAGGATAAAGTCCCTAATAAAGGAATTATCATTTCAGAGCTTTATAAATCTATAAAACGTCACCACAAAATCCGTATGTCAAAATTTTACACAGTTTTCGCATAGTGAATTTCCAATAGCATTCGTATTAAATGGACAAGACTAAAATAAGTAGAAGTAACTTATTGGTAATTTAATGTGAAATTACCTATCGCTTTTATTTTTACATATTTATAGATCCCTACGAAGAAGCATCAATTAAAGATTGCATGCTTAAATAAACGGTCAAAGGCGAATATGCACCAATACGAGTGTTTAATTGGTAAACAAAAAAAATTAATTGGTAAACAAAAATAAAATACAAGATACCTTAAAAACACTTACTTTGGTGAAAAAATCTGCTGACTTATGAAATATTCATTTCAAATAACATCTCAGCCTCAATTTATAACTCTTAATCGACTATTTGACTTTTCGGGCAAATCGAGTCATACATCCATTTTTCGATGGGAAGCGGTTCGTTCCATTAAAACAAATAAAGTATTTTCATCGATGTAACGAACAAAAATCGACAAAACAAACGTCCTTCACGGCAGCAGTTCCTTACGCAGTGAATTATTCAACGGACATAAAATTTCCTCGAATATCTTCGATCTAAAACAAATATTTAGTCTGTAAGGCAAACAGCTTGAGTGCTGTTAAAATATGCACAGATTATTCTGTCCCGAGGAACGGCGAAAGAGTCCTGATCGAATTGTAGACAGGCGGGTGCTGGTGGTATTTGATGATGGTTTTTACATTTATGAAATTGTCTTAATGCCAGCTGTCTCTTTAGAGGCACGGAGAGATGATTAATTTCCAGAGAGGGGACGCGAATGGGAGAGGCGCTTTCGAAATAACACTTGCTGCTCAGCTTCGATTTGAACGACACTCGACAGCTATTTTCGAATCGATGGGAAATTTATCTGTTTGCATTCGGAACAGCAGTACGACTTCTTCGTGGAGGTTTAAGTGATAGAAATTTGAGAAATGCTTTAAAGGAAAAGCCTATGAGAAGATTTCCGATATTTAAGTTGGGATTTTATTAAAATAACGAAACGATCTGTCGAGATAAATTTAATAACGAATGAGATCTTACTAATAAGAGTTTAAGAACTATTGTGTAAGAAAGAATTGCCGATGTTAATAATCTTTTAATTATATTAGATTTTCAAGTTGGAACATGATGAGGATATAAGATAGAAGTATAATATTACTCTTAATGCACTTGTAAACCGGCCTTTCGATATACGTTTTATGACATAATGCGTTATACTTACAGAAATTCAACAGTTTAGAAACGAATATATAATGAACAATCTCTTTTAAAGTATTCTGATTTTTATCTGAATCTGACGCATGTCACTAAGAAGCTAGTCTGTTGAGGTAACTTTCGAAACTGAAGAACACTTTCCTGGCGGAGATTAAAAAAATTTTAAGTTCTAGTGAACCTCTACTTCATTTTTTAGGTGTATAATAAACTTGTCACCCCATTATCCCCTCCGGCGTTAATTGTGTTTTCTTAATCCTGCCTTGGCGTTCCACAAACAGATTCGGGCATTAGGAGACCGCAAAAAACATCCCTGGCATCCCGACAAACGTCAACAGGTGGTCAGTTATATTACTCAGCCTGGCCTTCTCTCACTCTACTACTACAGATATATATCTGCCGAATGGCAATTACAATGTCGCGCGTACGGTATAAATTGTAAATAATTTAAGCGAAAACGAAAAACGTCGCCTGTTTAGAAGGTCCTCCCCGATGTGTATGTATATACCGGAATATTGGGTTTTACTGGGGCGTATTGTACGGGGGAGATTTATAAGCTGGGGTCCGATTGTTCGCAGTGAGATTTATGGGTAAAGGAGAGGGTGTCGGCGTCAAAGAGAAATTAATTTTTGGATGTTTCAATTACGTAACTGCATCTTATAAAACTAACAGGTATAGAGTCAACTTTACCTTCCAAGCAACATATCCACTAAGCAGATAGTGTTTTGACTTTACTTTTAACCATATTTTCTTGCTTTCAAAATATATTCTGGTTTCTTCGAGCATCGAATTGCTTAATGCCTTCGTCGATGATTCGTCTAATTGGTCTTCGTAAACTGCAAATTTTTACCACACGTTCCACAGATATGAACATTTGAACATTCTCTGCGTCTTCCATTTTGGCACTCTGGTGTAGAATCTGTACTGGTGGGATTTTTTGTAGGATTTCAGATAATGTTATAAATTTGTCTGGATCAGTTTCTTAAAAGTTTTTGAGATAACAATTTCTTGAAATTTTTACAAATGTGTTTGGACGTGAGGATTGCGTTGTTGCTGTTTAATTGCCACATGCTTTCAAAAAAGTTTTCTAAACAGGCCTGCTCGAACCTTTTGATAAGCAAATACTTAATTGTTTTTCCTTAATAAACCCTACAATGTAAAACCTCATTTATTGTTACTAGAAAACTTTTATGAACATTATTGGTCTAGTTACGTCAATACTGTTAGCATCTACCAATTTTAAGTTTTCCATAAACCCACGTATCTCTTCATGAATTGTGTTGGACGTATTAATAATTTCTGCATAATTGTAATATTAATTATTACATACTTTTCCAACACAACTAGGTCCTCTTTCCGTACCCATCGTTCGGTGTGATTTCGTCAGAGATATACACCAAAGGATCCGCCACCTATATATTAGAGGATTAGTAGACATATAAATAGTCATATAGACATAGGTCTAAAACTGCTTCCCTAGGAAATTAGAAACCTCAGAAGTTTCCAGTACTGTACTAGTACTAGAAAGATAGTTGTTTTCTATTATGTTTGTAACGGATAAGTCTGAAAACATTGTTTGGTGAATCAACGTTTTTGGTCAAAAAATCGTTCCGTAGTGTTCAAAATATGTTTTGTAGTACAGTGGCGTGTGAAATAGGGTTACATATAATGGAAATGGCCATATTTTCTTCTTTAAAGGATTACTCTAGATTTGGTTATATAAATGACTAATGATACATTTGGATCTCAAAAACGAACTCTTGTTTAAAATGATTAGATTTAGTCGTTTAGAAAATGTTTGCTATTTTACAATTACAGTACATTACAATAGGTGCGTTTTCTATTTTCATAAATCTCAGAATGTAAAGGTAGTAGTAAATACAATACTAATTCAAAATTAATTTAACTAAAGCAGCTTTATTTAGCTTTTATTTATTTAGCAGATTAATAACCATCCATAAATAACTGAAATACATATTTCTTTAAATCTATTTTCTAAAATCTAAAAGCAATAAATATTCAAAATTTCCACAATTTCTTGGTGCTTTAGAGAGAAACAAACAAGATTTGCTCAAACTAAAGACAGATAATTCTTTATTCCTTTAGTTACTTTCAGTTTTTTTTTAGAGTTACTTAATTAAAAAAGAGTTGTTTTGAGTGATTCCGTTTTGTTTCTTTTCTCACAACTGTAAACTTATCTTGTTTAATCTTAGATCGTATTTTGAATTGCCAAATGTAACAAAAAATTCGAATTTAATTTTCATAACTACACAGATATTCTTTTAATATATAGACTGGCTAACAGAAGTTTCACAGAAGCTGGAAGACTGCAGGCAGATATTTTCCAAATAGACCATTACCATATAGGAGAATGAACGTATTTATATAAGGTTTTAATATTTTCACTTTCTTTATGCTCTCCTTAATTATTCGTTACTAAAAAGACACCCTGTATATATTCAAGACTAACATTTAATAATGGAAAACTAGCAACTAAATATAAAGTGGTCTGCTTAAACACAGCACTGAATTAATTACCCTATCTAAAAGCATCTCCATAAAAGGCAAAAATGTTATGTGTACACTACTCCATACTAGTGTATTTTAACAAATTGACAAATAATATGAAGGAAATGACCAGTAAAATTACAAAAACAAAGTAGGAAATTGACCCATAAATTTCCAAATAAAGAAAATACTGAACAAAATGCCTAAGTGTATTTCGGTGTTGATAAAGGAATAAAATGTTATTATATATATATATATATATATATATATATATTTGTGACATAGTTAAAATTTTGTAGTTATGTATAACTTTTTATTGTTGCTCTGCAGAGCGCAATATGAATATTTTGTTTTATATGTAACCCGGTATAAAATAAATTGAGATTGATGATAATTTTCTCTTATACAGGGTAACGCTGTCATGACTATAAAACGAAACCATATACCTTTGAAGTGAAAATATGAAGATTTAACCCTACCTTTCTCTTTTTAAAAATACATCGTTATGCTACCATTTGTCGTGAAAGATTTTAATTCACAAATTGCATCAAGCAATCAAATCCCTGTTTTTGTACTATTGCACTAGTAAGATGTTTTGTTCTATCAACAATCATGGATTTCACTTCAAATTTTGACACCCACTCTAACACTAGCAAAAGAAATTTATATTGAAAATAAACCTGCAGTTATCCTAAAATTACCGAATAATATCATATTGTTCTAATTATTTCGGCTTTGATGGAAACATTGATGCTTTGTCGATTGCAAATTATTTGAAACAACCAATGGTTAATGTGCGTGTATTACCGAAAGTGTTCGACTAGAATATGTTGCTCTATACGGGCTGTTTAGTGAATAATTTTGAAGTAAAATATATGTTCAATAATCGTGTTGATTTCATAACTATTAAATGGAACGTTACTTAATGTTAACCTGTCAATTTCAAGAAATGGGAGGATACAAATAACCTGTAGTGGAACTTTCACCTTTTATGTTTTGTTCTTAATTTGCTCAATAAATATTAGTATTATATTTATTATATTTACTATAGTTTCTTGTATAAATTTTTAGATTTTATGAAATGTTCACAAACAGTTGCAGTGTTCAAATTTTTATCTTTTATATCTTTTGAATCTCAAAAACTCGAATTTTATAACATTTTTTTAACGAACAGGTGAAGCTACATCTCTATTTATTAAAAAAACATATTTTTCAAAGCAATATTTAAAGGGCGTAAAGTTAATTTTTTAATTTGCCTCTAACAGAATATGAAATTTGATCCTTTACAAAGAGATTGATACTTTAAACAATCAAAAATATTCACCTAACAAAACGTCCAGCAATAAATATTAAGCGAATTTTCTTCACAATGTCTTCTTCAACAGTATCTCAGCAACGATTGAACCGATTTTCTTACAGAGATCCTCATTTTATTTAGAATGATGGGGACTTCCTTTTAAAAGCAAAAAACAAAAATAAGGGTTATTTTTCAGTATCAATAATTGATATGCAAAAATGACCATTTTTAGGGTATTTGGTAGATTTGCAGTAAATATTTAACAAAAATATTGATACCCGGCTTAATTTATAGGTTTTTTTAATTCTCAATAAATTGGCTGTTGCCGTTTTTTTTAAATGCATACATATATCGTATTACTCATATATATATATATATATATATATATATATATATATATATATATATATATATAACAAAAAATAGCGAAAGTATAAGAAATAAATACTGAAGAAGTAATACAAAAGAAATAATAATAAAGATGGGGAAAATGTAACGGATAATTAAATTGAAAACCACAAAAAATGAGCAAACTTAATAGCCGAAACAAAGTATTCACAAGATGGCAAAATCCAAAGAAAGCCTACTGGAAGAACTCACGAACGTAAGATAGTGAAACAGGAAAATATTTAAAATGAATATTACACCAATAGAAATAATTGTCTGATATGAAATAAGTCCAAAATTTGAAATCAGAATTCCCAGATTCGTGTTGTACAGCCATTATGTGTGGATTTACCAACATCTTGTATTTGACGCCATTAATTACCATATTTTCTGTACTAGGATTCACCAAGCTACGGAATATAAAATAGTATCACATCATTATGAGGCGGCGCCACCCTCAAAAGTTTGGAATATATACAGATTTTGTTTACCTAATTACGACGTCGGATTACGCCTTTTTTAAATTTTAATATAATTTATTATTTCAACCAAATTATCATATAATTGAAGTACTTAATGCAAAGAAACAATTCAAACATAAACACGAGGGGCAGACCCTCACTATACCGTCGCATGGAGAGGCTACAGCTGGCGGTATGAACAAAGCGGAGGTAGGCTTTGTGACCAGCACGGAACGATTGATTACCAACAGGAAATCAACGTTTGCCCCTATTCGCATTTTTTGCAGGAAGTTTAAATTTAACCGCCTTATTTCATTGGATTCTTGGCATATATTACTTTCTGAAAAAAATAGACGCGTATAACACGCGTAAAGGTAACATCCCATAGATTTAAATGTATCTAAAGAAACTGGCTAGGGCTACTGCATACTAATGCAGTTAAACAATAAAAGACGTGTGTGTAACAAATAATGTATTCAAAAACAATGTAGCAAAAATATCTCCTAATAGTATAAGCACACCTATAAAGTTTGCTAATATTTCATCATCACAAGTTCTAGTAACTTGCATTGACAGACTAAAGCAACATAATTTTTCCTAAAGTTCGCTCTTTCTGCCTATTACTTTGCTCAGTTGGTGTTTGCAGTGCTCTTAAAATAAGCGTTGACAGAGAACTGATTTCTCCACATAAGAGAGGGATTTTAAGACAACTATACTATCCTCTATCCTCAATGCAATACTTGTAACACTGTAATGTAACATGATTTAATCATCGATGTTTAGTCGTAACATTGATGGACCATCGATAACGAGCAATCCAAATTAAAATGTTCTTATTCTAAGAAACATCATTGTTAAAAATCATCGATAATTTTTGCCCACCACGAGTTCCAACAGTTGTAACAGATTTTGTTGTAACAGATTTCACAGGTTTATACTTACTGCTCTTCTCTTATGTATGATGTATAATCTACAACCTTCATCAATAATCGCAGCTCTCGCAAACTGTATCGCAAAAAGAAAGTAATTTTCTGAGGTTGGCACGTTCAGTCATTCAACTTTATAATATCAATATAGATTACCAAAATTTTAAAATACAGCGAGTGTATATTATGGACTGATGAATGCTACAAATAGATGATGTGAAAACCTGTAATTCTAATTCGTAACCTACCTTTCAATATAATTTCTAAATCCCAGATTGGTTCTGATACTGTCGCAATTTTCTCTAATTAGATTTTTCTGATCTAATGGCGTCCCTATCCTCGTTAAACCGAGGGAACAGAAGAGGTGCAGTAAGTAATAGCAAAACATCCGCCGGACGTGCCATTCATTTTCCTTCTGTGGACGGAGTCAGGTTGTATCAGCGCGTTGCAGGTTGATCCTGTCAGCTAATGAAGCGTAATCCTGCAGTAATGAGCATCAGAACCGTACGCGTCGATGGGCTTTAGCTCTGGCATCAGTTGCTCCACATACACACACACACGCGCGCGCGCGCGCGCGCCTGCATACACACACACACACACACACACACACACACACACACCCATACACACACGCACAGATACACCCCTTGCTGTTCGTCACCCCCTTTCAGTGTACATGGTCGGCACACAGAGATGAGAGGATGTATTCTACAGTTCGCTGATTCCAATTACACACATCGAATAATTACAGTTCGCGTTCTGTCATCGTTTACCGGACATCTAAACGTGCAGTTTGCTTGGTATATTATTGTATTAGTTCACCGGTTGGATCCGGTTTTTCGAAAACATATATCTGGTTGTCTATTTTTGGCGATGAAACGAGTGCTTATTCCATTGATTCGGTGCACTGGAAGATGTATGAGGAATTTTATTCGCAATTTTAAATTTTTTTTATTTTGATGTAGTTCGATTAAGTTAGATTTATTTTTGTTGAGAATTTAGAGAATTTCTATGGAAAAGTGTCTTAAGGAACTAAGACGAGTAATTCACTTTTGGTTCTTATTAAACTCACTAGTTGTATCTGCGTGTGGTTATGTCCTGCATTTCGTAAAGTTTTGATAACTCTAAAGTATTGTTAACATCGAGTAACTAAAAATAAGAGCGTGGGAACCCTTTTGCGGAAGCTGAACTTTATGCTAAAGATATTAATTTCTAAATAGATTATCGTGTTTCTTTATGAGTGCAAATGAAAACGAAATTACCAGAAATATGTTAACGAATGTGAAACACTTAAAACTTTTGCTTTTATTTTTATTTGTTTTAATCAAATTAATTTTTCTGTATCAATACATCATACAATATTGCTACCCAAAACATTATTTATTCCAGAAATTTAGAAAATACGTGAACCAGCTGTGAAAATCGCGGGTTTTTTAATAAGTAATATTATACAAAAGTAGTGTACAATTTCTGAAACTTTAGTACCATTAACAATTTTGTATTATAAAAGCGTCTATACGTCAGTGTGATAGAAATTAATTTCAAAAATTTACAACCATTATTTTGACTTCCATTTAAGATTCGTAAGTACCAATATATAAGTAAGGTCAACAGGAAAGGTGCGCATTACCACCAAATAATCAATGTTATAGCATTAAAAAATGATTAGTCATATTACATGTTCCCAACTTTTGGCCATCCTCAAACGGAAAGGAAAATAGTACACTGATGGTGAAAAAACTATAAGAATCCACATAAAGCCCTACAATGGAAATTATTAAAGAAATAGGTATAATTGTAATAATTGAACATAGCTAAGTTACGTCTAGAGCGCGAAAACTGTAAGAAGTACATGATTATACCCTGTCAAAGAATGAGGCGAAGTAATAAACCGATTATTTCGCAGCTAACCAGAGGCGTTCTTAAAGAAATCAACGAATATTAATAAATGAATTAAAATTGTCTATGTAATGTTGAGTTTCCTTAAAACCGGTATAATTGATTTATTAAAAGGTAGGTATTACGACCGCGATTGTTATCATCTCAGGAACGCTGCCCTTTTTATCTGAATTGTTGTTAACTCGTCATTAATATAACATACTACAATATTGGAAATCGGTATTTTTTATAATATTTTACGGTAATGTTTTTTTTCATACTGTTTGTCTAATAAATCCTCGGGATATGGAAGAATCGAAGAGATATGAACATTTCCTACCGAAGTACAAAAGTGGGTGCTGTCTAATCGAGGTGCAGATAAATACTAAAGTTCGGATTATGTGATTAACTATTCCAAGAAGGGACCAAACGGCTATTATTTTCTCAGTAATTCTAGGTAAGTTAAAGGAACTGATTGCGCTTAATGCTTGCGTTAACATATCAGGTGGTTATGTGTATAAGATCGGCCCATTTATTCCATTTAAGCCTAAGACAGTAGTCAGTCAGCATTGCTTATAGACGTGTACGTGTGTGTGATTAGACAGACTTTGACAGTGACTTTCCTGTGTGTTCATAGTGGTATTTTTAAAGTACGGAGATACGTATTGGAGTATGGAGAATTTACCAGGACCATCGAAACGCCCAAAATTAGCGCCGTTCTCAGTTAATGAGAAAGTTCTAATTTTGAATTGTTTCGATTCCATCAAGAAACAAAATTTAGATGCGAGTGTGGATAAAACCGTGGAATTAACCGCTGCGATGCTGAGAGTTGGTAAGACATCAGTGTACAGGTTATTAAAAGAAAGAAAGAGGAGACTACCATGAAGAAATGACTGCGGACGTGTTTGAAGAATGGTTTGGTCAAATGATCGATCTAATTCCGAATGGTTCCGTAATAGTTATGGACAACGCTAGTTACCATTCCCGATTAGAAGAGAAATTACCAAATAGCTCTTGGCGAAAACAACGTATCGCAGAATGGTTATCCTCGAAAAAGATCCAATGTGCCGAAAACCTATTAAAAGTAGAACTCTTGCGTTTAGCCAATTCACGTAAAGGTGATTTTAAAAGGCACGTCGTCGATGGATTAGCCAAGGCGAAAGGAATAACAGTGGTTCGGCTTCCTCCGTACCACTGCGACCTGAATCCCATTGAGCTAATATGGGCACAAATAAAAGGTGACGTGGCGAGGACAAATACAACGTTCAAATTAGCAGATGTCAAAAATTTGCTTAAAGAAGCAATATGTAAAGTTTCCAAGGAAAATTGGCGGAAATGCATAAATCACGTTCTGAAAATAGAAGACCAAATGTTTCAGTTAGATAACATTTCGGAGTCGTTGATAGAACCAATTATTATCAACCCAAATGATGATTCTTCTTCAGATTCCGATGTTTGGGAAGAATTCGGCGATGACGACGACGACTGAGGTTACCAAGGAGAAGGTGACGGCTGGGAAAAACTTTTCATAAACTGGCCCTTCTCAGGGCCGCAAAATTTCATAAATTAATGTACGACCATACATGTACTGACGTGTTGTCTTTCTTTCCCTCTCTATCTCGTTCAAGCGCGCGCCCACACACAAACACACACACACGCACGCACGCACACACACACACGCGCACGCACACGTAATTTTTTCAGTTATCGATTATTGCACATTTCGTCATTTTTCCCGACCGTACGCCAGTGAGTGGTTCTTCGCATGTGTCGAGACGCACAAAATAGCAGATGTTCAGGGAGAAACACTCGTAATATAAAGAGATTAGGGGAGGTAGCGTGCAAAACATTAGAGAACTCGACACATTTAGTGGGTGCCACCTTGTATCGGTTTTGCATTTATAATGAGTTTTTATTACTTCGCCTCATTTTTAGACAGACTATAGTAATCATTAATTACTCACCCAAATGTGACCGCCGATGTCGATGGATGACCAGTGGCGTAACGTTTTATTCTATTATTGGATACTACGCATACGCAAAATTTAATTTTAGTGGTTCTGTAACACCTTTTTGTGTATCTGGAGAAAATTTTGATATTTGATATGTTTATTAAGTTAACTTTTTTTATCATTTCATAAGTAGAATGTCTTCATTTGAATCCGTTAATGTAGTGAACCAACTATATATTAATATAGAAGATTTATGTTATAAAATTTACATTTTGTGTAATAATTAGCATGCGTATTTCTTTTATTAACAACTTATTCAAGTTTTATTTTAACCGAATTAAAATAGTCCAATGATCAGGATACATTAACAATGTAGGCAAGGACTTGTTATGCTGATGATACGATGTTATCCTTCTAGTCACGTTTTATTTAATTGCAACAATGTTTTTTTTTGTAATAAACTTAAAAAACGTTTTTTGAAAAACTACTGACATGACGCGTCCTCCGCGTCCTAGCGTAGTGTGGATAACCTACATCTTACCCAATGAAAATTCAAAATGACGAAAACAAACAATCCTTAGCAATAAATTAGATCCTTCTTTAATCAAAAGTAAACTTATTTCAACACATGAGTTAATATTCCTTTAATTATTCACAGGAAAACCTACCTAAACTCTTTACATATTATACTATCACTTGGGGGTGTATTGCACAATAAATTTCACGACATTAATTTAAATACGAATAAACCTAGAGATTATTAATCACACACACAAAGTAGTATGACACGACCCAAGTCATGAATACATCAATGTAGTTTGTTATGTCATAAACAGTGTAAATTAATCAACTACCATCTATTTACCTAAGTTTTAAAATTTCCTCTTTCTTCGATTCAACACGTCGATTTTATATCTACTTACTAAGGACAATACGATTGTAAAAAATATGTGATGGTTGGTATAATGTATTATTATTGTTTTTTCTGGTTGTCAAAGACGGCATAAAACTAGGTCTACTAGGTCTATTATATACCTTACGAAATTCTTCAGCTGCCATATTTCTCTGCCTGCTTTGGCACCACAAACCTGATATTTTTCTCCATTATCTTTGGGTGCTTGATAACGAATTATGGAACATTTGCAACTTACCACATATTTGCTGCAATGGCAATTAAAGTCACGTAAAATCGCAACGGTTTCAAAGTTATATACAAAAAGATCTCAAAATATCCGATGTAAATTTTACGCCATTCCACGACAATCGCCATGTCTACAATTAATTTTTTTATAGAGATAGCCATATTGTAGGTTTCAATGTATCATTAGATAGAATTGACTAAAATATTTACAACCTGACATCCAACATTTATAATCGGATCAT
Source organism: Cryptocephalus primarius (assembly GCA_963576515.1). NCBI lineage: Eukaryota > Metazoa > Arthropoda > Insecta > Coleoptera > Chrysomelidae > Cryptocephalus > Cryptocephalus primarius. Next base: position 4,130,483 of record OY754939.1, read on the forward strand.
TATAATTATTAGGAATAAACTTTAATATCAGTTATAGCATATAATGCTAACAAAATCAGTTCCGAAGGAAAATGCTTTCTATCCTTCCTATCCTTCCTATCCTTCCTTCCTAATCTTCCTAAATCCTTCCTAACTTTACTCAGCTAATTTCATTATGAATCGAGTTTTAATGTATTTACGATATATTTAATCGTTTTTTTATCATTTGTGTTTTGCTTACAATTACTTTTACAAAAACATATTCTCTGAGAAAGAATAAAACATCCCTGTGCTCCTGCCGCCACCACCGGGGGATATAAATTGACTTCCTTCTATATATAACTTTTTCAGCGTACAACTTCTGGATAAATGTTCAGGCTATATTTCCTTCACGTAACATTCACCAACTTTCAAAGATACTTTAAATGTTTTATCAAAACTGTTCAACTATTTTACAGTTCAGAAGTTTCATTCGCAAAATGGGTTTAGATATTGCCAGGGGGAAAATTGAATTCGAACATGCCCTGTCAGTCGCATGGAAAGATGTGTTTCGTGTTTTTCGGGGAATGCCTCACTTATTAATAACTATTAGGTCGGTGGTGGATATCTTCTCCATTCGCCCGCGTTGTACATTCTTTATGAGCTATAGTATATACCACATCGTTTCAGCCTTATAAAAATTATAGCAGATAAAAGTGGATTATGAATTATTTAAAAAACTTCGTGTAATTTCGATTTTAGGAAGGTTTCCTCTCTTCCGACATTTCTTCTGCCCATTTTAATTTTCAGAATGCTCTCAACTGACATTAACTCCTTTGTCCTTTCCGATCCGATTAATTCGATTTTAATTGGACTATCCCTAAGTTAAGTCTTCTTGCTCTAATCCATGCAGAACCCTAATTTAGCTGAAACCTATTAGGTTCAAAAATAATTCTTTTCCGTCGGGTTTGATGGCGGATAAACGAAAAAAAAAAATGCAGCAGACATTAAAGAAGGTCAGACATGTTTTGGGTGGAATATATTGTTTCAGTGTTTAATCTGACTGAGCAGTAAAATCTTTTTCATACGACGATCGATTTTCGTTATTAAGTTAAGTAAACCGAAGGGCCAAACAAATTATCGCGGGGGATAAAATGTAAGTAGGGAATAATCGAAAATAAATGGAATGGTGTTTTTGTACCTGTTGAAAGTTGCTCTGGTTTCAATTTTGCCGGTATTCAACAAACAAACCAAAATTGCTTGTTTCCGTAGTGTGCTTTGCAAAATTTACTCTGGGGATTAGTGGCTGATTGTGTTTAGGACAATAAAAACACATCCGTGGAATGTCCACAGTGCGACGTAGTGTACCTAACACTCTCGTCATGTTAATACTGAGGAAACTTACTAAAAATAATATTATGTCAATTAGTGTTAAAATAAATTGTGCTCGTTGAAAAACAAATTCAGAATTCTGAAGGTTATTTTTTAGATAGCAAGAAGATATGCCCGGAAAAGAATAGTATATTAACAAAAAAGGAAGTGGCAGGAGAAGCAAGCTTGAAGAGAAAAGTTAATGAATTTAAGAACAAAAACATACAACCCAGATTCCAGACGCATTTTTTTAATGAAAGAATGGACATCAAGCCGCGAAAGATTGCTTTCCAAAAACAATTTTAGGGCGATGAGAATGGTGACAGTACAAATATAAAGAAAATAGTTAATGTAAGATTGGTTTGTGTTAACAACAAGTAGAGCGAGCAAGTGCCGGCATAATCGGTACAAGTTGATAAAATTACGTGTCAATATTAATAATAATTTTGGATAAATGTTATTATATGTATTTATAGCAATTGATGTGAATTATGTTGCTTCACAATGTGTCCCCTGCTTACTATATATAATAGTCGGCTTCGCTTGCAGATTAACTTAATTCTAACGCTTTTTCCTACCCCAGAAAGTGAAGTATGGGATTCTAGGCTTTTTCTAAACTATCTTGGAATCAAATTTCCAATTTATAATTATTTAGTAACTGTTGCATAAATTCCTTCCTCTTCAATCCACTAAATAAATGAAATTCTGAAAATTTAAACTTTTTGAGCCACACCAGACCTAAACAATTCTCGTGCAGTATTTAATGTTTCTGATTACTAAAGAAGTACCTCAGAATTACACATACAAAAATAAGTTTCAGTCCTATTTTTCACACTGAAATTTAGAATTACATTATTTTTCTGAACCATCTTAGAAGCTAAGCTCTAAGACTCCCAAGTTTTATTGTTCCAGCTTTTCGGACACTGTTAAATTAATTTCGTCTCATTTTGAATTCCCCTGTTAGATAAAATTCGAAGCTTTTAAACTTTTTGTACCACTTGGAAACTATACCCTTGTGTAGTTAAAAGTTTTCAACTGCTCAAGGAGTACCTCCGAATAATAACGACCTAGATAAATTTCTTCTCTTTTTCCATCCTCTCTTGGATTATTAGACTTTTCTAAATCATATATATGTCCAAAGTATAACCGTACCATGCTTCTATTTCCTAGTAACTTACCACTTATTCATAAACGCATTTTAACGTTAATGTAGACTTTAGCTTAAAAGGCATTTAGAATGTTTCAATAAAGTACTTTAGTTACCTCCATGTTAAGAATGAATTAAACAAAACACTGTAGTTACATCTGTGAAACACAATCTAAACGCATTTTAAGCTAAAGTCCATTTTAACGTTAAAATGCGTTCATGAATAAGACCGTTAGTAACTATTCCATAAGTGTATCCCCATTTTCTTCGGTAAGTAAAATTCGTTGGTGGGGAGCAGGTGAAAGAAAGTTTGAATTGACTCCAAAGTATTATGTGTTAACTTTCAACTCCTGCCTTCTTGATAGTATACTCGGTATAACATTTGACAACCAGAAGCAGATGTTGGAGGAAGGCAAGTTACTTGTACATTTTTATTGTTTCTTGTATTTCCCTTACGTCTGATGTCATATACAAAATATACGTCAGGGTCAATGTACCACTCCTTCATGAATTAGACGCAATAGTTAGAATGTTATTCTCCGCCATTCAAAATAACGTCCCTGCATTAGGTATCCCACACCAATCTCAAATGTTACGCAGCAATGAGTATGGTTTTCTTCCGGGTACTCGCTTTCCATCTGTTTCAACTGAATAATAAGTTTGGGACGTATTAACGGTCTTCTCTAGAATATTATCCGGGTAATACACCTCTTGCTTTACGGTGTTCAGCAGTTGTCTTTCCACTTCAACTCGTCTCAGTACCAATTTCTACCCAAATAACTTTCACCTTTATATTTGACCCCCTCGAAAAAAAAATTTGAAATAGTATCTTTCTCGAATCATTTTGATCGCTGATATAATCACATTAAATGTAATTAGGTTATTCAAATAATTCATTAACTAATCGAATAAATGAATTTATCACGAATTATTTGTTGGCTTTTCAATAAGTCTTCCTTGATTATTTCTTCGCGAGTTCAGAAACAATCGTAAGATGTTAATTCCATTAAACGGGACAACGCCACCTTCACGTTTTCACACCATGATTTCATCTCATTATAAAATATATATTCTCCTTCTCTCTCCCTCTCTTTTCCTCCCTCTCCCCCCCTCTCTCTCCCTCTCTCTCCCTCCCTCTCTCTCTTTCTCTCCCTCTAAGTGGACTTAAAGATGACAAAATGCTAATAAGTAATATTATCATTGACCAAAAACGACAAATATAAAAATTACCAGTAAAGTATAAATGTTAGGTGGAACATGTAAAAATCTATTAAACGTAATATCTATAACCAATACACTATATTACAGTTTACCGTTCTACATAAGTCAAACATTTTTTTCTTGATCGATATTAGTAAAGCACACTGTGATAAATGTTCCCTATTTCATAATTGTACGAAAACTCACCTCTTACTTTGCACTTGTTTGCACTATAAAGGATTTTTTCATAATACCACGTACTCTAAACAACAACTCGTGTAAACATGCTCAAATTCTAGCAAATCTTTAACTAGAATAGGACAAATTGTATTTTTAGATCCCTGATGCAAATTTACTCTTTCATTACAACGCTGTACTATGGTTGTGTTGTGTTCCAATTCTAATAATTCATCAAGAAAAAAATAAGTTTTACATAATTAAAATAATTTACAAGATATCCATACAAATGATTTAACAACATTCTATTATTCAGCACTGTTGACAAGTATTATTAAAAGTCAAATAATTTCTCAAGCATTTGCAGTTATAATCATTTACTTTAGAACTCTAATATAATAGCAGCCTTTTGTACCTTTTTTAAATTATAAAAATCTTGCTGCGAGAACCCTATATTAAATTACTCAAATACATTTTAAATTATTTTTTAGAACTGGAAAATCACTGTTAAATGCCTTCAATGGCAAATGGTAACAAATACTAATATGTAGGGAACCAATTTAAATGTTTTGTTTAAACAAGGAGAAACTCCTGAAAGCAATTTGATTTTTTAAAAATTTCAAACGAAAAACACCTCATTAACGAACTAAAGAATTCTATTGCTCTGTTCGCACGATAGCACAGTATCGAAAGAAGGAAATCAAGGAACACCAGCCCTTTTCCATCGGCGACTGATCTTCCCATTCCGAGATTTATGAAATTCCTTTGACTAAAAACCGCGAATAATTTCCGCTCGACTAAGGGAGTTTCTTTGATTTTTTCAGGGAGCTTCCTCCAGCTTAGTGGTGAAATTTGCCGATACTGAAAAAGAACGACAGCTAAGACGCATGCAGCAGATGGCCGGAAACATGAGTCTTCTCAGCCCTTTCGTGTTCAACCAATTCGGAGCTTATGGTGCTTACGCCCAGGTAAGTTTCCCAACAAAAAAAAAATAATCAAAAAGTAAACGACAGGAGAGTAAAAATCCTCCCCTTCCGCGTTTTTGATGTACTGAGCTGTATTCTCACATTTACTTGTGCGTAGAATTATTTGCTAATAAAATGGGCATATGCCATGCATGAAGCTACACACGTAGGTATTCATGGAAAATTTAATAACATTTCTTTTATTTTACGTGTACGTATATAATGACATCTTTCAGAATATTCTCCTCTGCAGGCATTTGTGTGAATCACATTCCTATGTATTGAGCTATTTAACATTTTTTTAAGTATTCTGATATTACCGTTTACGAACAATGTTTTCAAGGTCGTTATTCAGTTTGCTAGATTTTTCTTGTAATCTCAGACTTGCAATTGAAGTTCTACATCTGCTTCAGTCACACATGTCAAGGTATTGTTAAAATCTAATTAATAAATTCTACCATTGGAAAGCAACGTAAGTTTCATCACAGCCTTACACTCTTTATTAGAAAGATTATTGCCGGAAAATCAGAAGCCTAAGGGAACCAACATTATGTTTAAAAATTTTTTACTATTTCAAACCTGTTTGCTTTAAAATACAGGTTAACGCATAAAACTGTAATTGACGCGCTAAAGCTATTTTTAGTTTATTTACTCGAAAATGTACTGTGACGTACCAATTTTTTTATGTCACTGGATACGAGAAAAATGTCTACAAAAACAGAAAAACAATTGAAGGTATGCTTCAGATAAGTCATGACGTCATAACTGAAGAAGTCAATAATAATGGCCATAACTTTTTTATGTCAGAAATATGCCATTTTGAAAAACAAACCCGACATATCTCATAGTATTTCTCCAAATCGCCCAGTTCATGAAAAAATGAATTTATATTCTTACTGCGTGGGGTTAAGCATGTGTAGAATATTAAATACATCGTAACTCTCATCATGGCGATTTCTGAGATACGCCACATGTATCAGTATCTAGGTGTGTATTTTATAGCTACATTTGAAGTTTAACCACCACCGCCAAACGGACCACCAAAAATATATTTTTTCCATTCAGGAGCCCTTAGAATGCAAGGAAAAGTTAAAATTTTAACTCATTTTGACGTGATCTCTCATGATAAAAAACTCAGTCCAGTGGTAAACAAAAATGCATTACAAGAAATATATATATATATATATATATATATATATATATATATATACGGTGTGTATATATACACCAATTTTTCTTGTGCTGATTTTCCTTCTATTTCTTCAAATTCTTTGTCTACAACTTCGTCGACTTTGGCGAGTACCAATAGTAAACAATTACATTTACACTCTGATATGTTAATCTTAGCTTCATCTGTTGTACTCGCATCTCAGTTAATATCGTGCACGGTTTTTGTCGACATCAGGTTATTAGAGCCCCTCTTGACGAAGGTCGCCAACTGACATAATTTCCGAAGCATATGTTCAACAATTGGAATTGATAGAAGAATTATAATATTTCATTTTCAGTGCATGGAACCTAAAGTAATACTATTAAAATGTCTGCTTCTTTCGATGTCGTAAAAGTTCTAAAGGTTTGTTCAGCACGCCTGACAGTGAAGACGACACTCGGTTTCACTTACCGGGAGCACTAGATTTATTAAATGGTTTGAAATTTACTCTTTATTCTAAAAAATGATTTATACGAGGAAAAAGACAATAAGCCTACCGTAATTAACACGGTCTTCAGATGTGTCCTAGTAAGCAAAATCGCAAGTCCTTTTGGTTTCATCACAATCACAGTAGAAGTTGCATTGGACTCTACTTTGAAGAAATTCTTGGTGACAGAAATCCCCTACGATAACTTTGTTATCTCCAGAAGACCGACAATGCGAAAAAACAAATGTGACGGTTTCTGGTCATTGAGCTATGACATTCCAAGCAGTGTAAAGTACTTATGAGGTTACATTGCTAACAACTATACATCCCTTCGTATGAACCTTTCCTATCACAATTTTGACTTGACTATTTCTTGCAATCCAAATCCTTCCCCTCATTATTTTATACTCATATCCGATAATACTACAACAAAGCTTCTAGTCATGTTCAATACTTCAGCTAATATTTCTGGAAATGTTTTGCTCAGCAAATCCCTCCTAGTTGGTCAAAATTGCAAAAACGCATTTGTATTGTACTATGGGGTTCAGGTTACATAAGGATGCCTTGTCAGTCGATATTCGCCAAGTATACCTATAAATCGTTATTCGTCCAGCTGACAGGCATTTCCTGTCAATTATTTGAAGACTTATTTCTACTGGGTTTTATGAACTTAACACTGTTACCAAAAGAATAGCTTTTCGACCAGAAAAAGGGTGGATTTTAACATTGAAAATCCACAAATAATTACGTTGACTTGCTCCAAGAGTCCTGAACATCATCACCAAATTTATCTCGACCTTACAGTTAATTCAGTTATTAGAATTTGTGCCTTCAATGGCCTCCACCTTTTCACTGTTTCTCATATTCTGTTGTACCAATCAGGCTACAATGCAACCAACATATTATTCATTCGGATTTATCTCGAATCTATGATCACATGGGCTTTCTGGAAAACTAAATGGTATTCTTACAAAATATCTCATTCAATATTAAGAACCACTACTTATAGTTCCAAAACAGCATAGTGCCAGAGTTAAATTTTCCGCCAGACACTCAATAAATGTGTCACAGATCTCATAATAATATTCCTACCTGTGAATTACATGGTTTTACCGATGATCATGAACAAGGTTTCATCGCAGTAGTGAAGTTTACATTAGATTGGTCTTGTTCAGAAATGGCTTGACGGTTTCATTATTGACGGCTAAGTCAAAAGTAGCTTCGATAAAGCGCATTTCCGTGACCCTATTGAAATTGCATAGGGTTTGTTACTTTCCACATTGCTCTCGTTTGTTCAGCAAACAAAAATTGAATTGAAAAATGAAAATTAACGTTAGACTTCACCGTCGTGTGAATTTGGATTAAATCCTTTTCCCATAAAAGCGAAAGTTTTGTAACAATTGTGAAATACAAACTTCAATTTTCCCGGATCATTGCTTCCGTGTACGATCATAAGAAAATCCTGTCTGTGCATACCGCGGTTTCAAGACGAGAATCTGCCTTTTGCGGATCCTTCTTGCTTACATGGAAAAGCTCCACCAAAATTCTGATGGCGTAGTGCGTGTCGCCACGGTACGTAGTATCATCATCGTTTGCCAAACTATATACATAAAGTCATAATTTAAATAGTGTTGAATAATAGTTCTATTTAAAGTAGTTCAATCAAAATTACGTTCCCAATTCATTTGTCAGTTTATTAGGGTTCGCAGAGTCCATCGCAAGCTTACTCAAATAATCTGTATCCAGTATCCAATTATTTCGCTAGAAATTAGCGTCAATTATCCTCCAATTGAAAATTAAAGACTATCTCTTCTTCCTCTTTCTGGTCTATATTAGTCGAAGTCGCCTGTTCATTCTTCGTTCCTTCTTGCCTATGGTGTGCTTGGATTGTCGTTGCATCGATTCCTAGGCCCACCCTGACCTGTACAGACCAGTGGGGATTTGTCACATGCTATTCTAACTATTCTTTCAGGGTTCATTCGGTTTATGTGGGTGCGTGCGTGCGTGTGTGCGAGTGTGCGTTTGAGCATGCGTGCGTGCCATCGGGAGTTTTTGTGTACTTTACGCAGACAGTTATTTTCGAAAAATTAAAAATTCTTTACTATTTTTGTATTATACGTAGTCGAAATAAATAACTGTATGTGTCATTGGCTCAGATACCATACCTTGATAAACGTCAAATTGAGACTCACGACTTTTACATTTTATGACAAAACTACGTTATGTCATAATTATAAAGTTTCATTTTGATAAGCGTAGCACACGAAATGAGTACCGTGCTATCCGGATTTTTTTTTAAATCATTATCCACTTTCGCGCATATCTCATCAAAGCATCAGTCTTATTCCAAGGCAAGATTTCCGTTCGGAAATAAAAAATTTGTTTCACCAAACCTGCCTTACCGAATATGTCTTACCTTTATTTACTTTTTTTTTTCAAGAGTGCAAGTATGTTTCAAATTTAATTTAATAAAACTATTATGAGCATTTTGATATTCCAACCGATAGCCTGCAGTCTTAAAAATATATTTAGCTCATTACAGCTTCACAACTTCCTTCAATTAAGTATAGTAAATTCCTCAAGATGATTTGTAGACCTATACCTGAATAATTGTTATATGTTTTGTAAATAGTATAAGTGTAATTTATTCAGATAAAGAAAACTTGAGGTTCCATTTAGGTTGCTTTTTTTATATTTTGCTCTATTTTAAATTTTTGAATTTTATCTTGCCGTAATAGCCTATTGATAACCACTTGTTTTTCAACCTGTCTACCGTAACGCTCATATTACTTAAAATTTTTCTTTCAATGTAACTGACTCAATAGTATAGCAAGAATAATTTGAAGGCTGATCATCTTCCCGGCAACATTAAAACATTAAATCCTTCTTTATACTATTGATTTATCCTTCTTACGCCGGTAATTACCTCCTCCAATATTAATCACTATGAAATATTCAATAGTCCATATAATACGGGTACTTTTAAACGCCGCATTGTCTTATCGAATGAATAAATCAAACGGTATCCCTAAAGGCGGTATAGGGAAAGACCGTTGGATAATCGCGCCTCCCGCGCAAAAAGTAGTGTGTCGTTTTGTCGAGCGGTTCACCCGAATAGTTCAAAATAAATCTCGACCCTAATCCACCCGTCCGGTAATAAAACATAGCGTTCCTAAAACATTCGCGTGACTTTGGACGGCGAATTAGGAAATTGAAGTCCTCGTCCCGTGGGAAATGCCATCTGAAATTCACGTCATTACTTTTTTCGAATCCCTGATGCGTTCGATATTGTCATTTTCACTGAGGAAGGAAAAAAGGAGAAAGACAACTCGTGGTCCTTGCGCGAGATAGGGGCGGTCCTCGTTTTTTTCTTTCCGAGCTTCCGGTTTATTGAATTTATGGGACGATTCCTTTTGATGAAGTTATATTTTATTCATTCGGAATGATTCCGACTGATAGTAACTGTTTGTGATTTTCCCCCCTCTTTTTTCTTTCTAACTTAGCGTTATTAAAAGAGAACTCCAGCGAAATATATTCATTTTTTCCCCTCAGTCGTTTACAGGAATTTCAAAAGATGATATTTCAGAACTAAATGTGATACGGTCGAAGGAAATTATTAATATTTTATCTCCCTAAGATATAAAGTACGCTATCGTGTTTATGTAATTTCACGTTAAGTGAGATTAAGTAGCCGATGAAACGTCTTTCTCGAATATTTTCACCCGCCTCGTTAAATTACAAATAATTGTTTTCTGAAATTCCTATTTAAACCACTCTTCGAGTACGATATTTGCTTAGATACTGAGCACGAGCATGGTGGAAAGATTTTTAGATTAAATGCGGCGTAACGACTTCAAAGGAAATTTAGCAAATATGAATACTGGCGCTTTTCATACCTACTGTTTTATCACTAATCCTCGGGAAATTTTCTTTGAAAAGAAATAGTCGATGTTTGTGCGAATGGAAGCTCCCGCTTAATGTTAAGTAAATGTACCGCAAAACTATATATAAACACAATTTGCAACATTTCCGGCTAATTAACTTACTTTGTTCGAGTCTTTATTAATTATTTGTTTTCTTCTGTTGCGGTAGGATGCGAAATAGTTAGGTGGATTAAAACAGTTTAAAATTATTGTAATTTCAAATATTTTTAAGTAATTAAGCGAGTACGTATATTTTTATAGTTACGTGGCTGATGCCATCTTGGGACCCTCGGAGGAAAGCTAAACTAAAACTTTCCTGTTGCCTTGACATTATTCCCGAATTTGTTTCATGCAACCTATATAGTTTGTGCCTTGCATCCAGTAACGAAAGAAATTTTTGAATTTTTTTCTGAAGTGGATTTACGAATTAGAAAGTACAGCTGTAGAAGAAATTAAAGTAGGTTTATTAACTCCCACCGTAAAATGTTTTGCTGAGGTCTCCATCGAGTATAAGCTGACTTAAAGAAGTCGCCCCGCAATTTGCATTACCACCTTAACAGAGATGTAAATAAAGTCATTCATAATGATATCCGAACATCCAACTCTGAAGTGATTACTAAAGATATTGAAGAGAACGGAAACTTAAGAATATTCAGACATTGTCCAAATAGAAGGAAGAGATTTGACAAATGCGAAGCAAACAGGGCAAGATCTGTAAAACAATAACTATAAAAGCAGTAGAGGTGTTTCTATAGAGTTGCATACTACAAAGAAGTAGAAAATCATCTGCCTCCAGTTCCCAGAATTATCAAAACAAGACTGAGAGGAAGCCCCAAAGGTTCGTGATTCATGACATCAAAAAATCGATTTCTGACATGAAACACAATAAATCCCCTGGAGATGATGGAGCGGCCATCAAAGCTATTAAATTAAGGGACGATAAACTACTTAAAGTTTAATAATAATATTTAATAAAAATCCCATTCATTTAAATACCACAGGAATGGACTAATGCCACTATCACTCTAACACGTAAAAAAAGGATAAATCTTTCTAATTACCTTCCTATACGCTTGCTTTCTCATATGTTGTCATAAGTTGTTTACCCAAACCATCACAAACATATTGAATGCACTACTAGATCTTTTTCAGCCAAGGGAGTGGGGAATCAGGCTAGTTTTCGTTTAAGATCTCACGACCGTCCATTTCCAAGATTTCAAAAATCTTATAAAAGTGTTCATCGGATATAGCAAACTACTCGTCTTAATAGTTTTGAATTATAAAGAAGTATTCGGCGTCATAAGTAATACCGTATGTTGAAGTCATCGTATGATAGTAGAATAGACCATAAATATATTTACGGCTAATATGTACACAAATAAATTTAAAATAAACAATGGAGTGCTGCAGAGTGACACGATTTCGTCGAAACTGTTCACAAATCTACTTGAATTCTATTTTTAAAGACTTAGAAAACCACGTCAACACATAAGACATCACAACATAAAGGTGAATATCTTACACACCTAAGATATGCGGATGGCAAAGTTATAATAGGTTGTAATCACGCAATCACAACTCTACAACTATTAAATTCAGGTTATCATAAAGTCATACTAAAAATTAATATGTCGAATACACAGCTAATGATTAACCTCATGCTCACAGCAGGTATGTGTATAGGTGGAATTTGGGTTGAGGAGGCTACTTCATGTAGGTAACTATCTTGACTACGAAGTCCAAATTAATACGGATAATCAAACGCACCAGCGAATGAGACGAATAGTATTAACATGGGCCCTATTTGGAAACTTGAGACTTATTTAAAATGAAAAGTTTCAATTATTATGTTCTACATTTTTGAACATACGGCGCTAAAGTTCTGACACTAACAAAAGAAAAAGCTTACAGAAAACTAAGGCGATACAGTGTGCAATAGAAAGGTCAATGATTTAACTAACTCTTAAAGATCACACCACAAATATAAAGTCTATAAGAACTGGATTCATTGTCGAAGTAGAGAGAAGTGCAGACTTGAAATGGAATTGAACGCATATCGAAATAATAGACGGCCACCAACAAGATGGTCAGACCACATTAGGCGTAGACATAAAAATAGGCAGAATGCGCAAATATGAAAGTAGAATCAAAACCGGGGGGCTTATGTCCTGCAGTGGACAAATGTGGGCTAATTGACGATGACGTGCCATGAACTTCGTGCCTGGTAATATTGAGCGCTCTACTATCTGCCAGAAAGATTAGGGATTATATAAAACATTGAACACGTTTTAATTGGTATGGGAGTAGGTCTTTATTTAGAAACAGAAGACATTTTGTGATTTAATTGTGCTCTGATATGATATGATATATGATATATATCATACATAATATGATATGATATAATGCAACATAGAAAGATCTTTTTTCTCATTGAGATATGTAGTTAGTGACAAGAAAAAAACGAGAGGAGTAAATTAGTTTATGACTTATTTACCGATAAAATTTAACGGGTTTTACAAAATACTCGTCGTGCGGACGAGTCAAAGCTTCTCTGTTATGTCGTGATGAATTATGGGCATAATATTCAACAACCATTTAAATGGCTCAATATAATGGAGTTGCCGTCTGTAGACTTACCGCGAAATTCCAAAAGAACGCTTTCAACATTTGCGATGCTTTTCTATGGATATCATTAAATAAACTGTTTTAATCCATTTACACTAGTACCCTCTTAATTTCTACTGCTATATTTTCATCCGTAAGGCAAACTGTTAATTTTAAAATTATATTTCAAAATAATAATATTTTTTTTAGTAACCTAATTTGGGCATATTAAATAGAAGCCATTCAAATCAAATGATTATTTTTGGTAATATTTCAGTGTTATATTGCCTCAATGCAAATATTTACCTATTTGCGTTGCTTAAACATTCAGATACTAATAACAACCAACAAAGCATATTTATTCAAACAAAACGAAAGAACAAATGCATTCTTAGTTTAGTCAATAAATATCTTTTCGATATTTGATAATTTTAGAAATTTGATTATTTTTTGTGTTTTGTGGGAATTTTAATTCTTATATTTACCTTTACCTTTACTGATAAATAATTATTATTGAAAATTTCATGCTATTGAGTTTTTATCAGTTATCTAAGTTTTGTATAGTTAAGTGATTGAAGAAGCTTTATCCGTTGTCTGATAGAACTAAGAATTTAATATATTTACACGTACCTACATAATGAGGTTCAGTTCTTATTGATACATTCAAAACTCCAAAAACAAACATCCAAAAAGTTTGTTGCAGCAAGAATTTGAAACATGTTCCACGCAATGGAACGTTTTGTTTTCTATCACTTAACTATTCTACTGTTTATCAACATGTTTGGTTCATATTCGTAAACTCCTGGAGAAGACCTACAATGTTATTATTTTATACAGCAACAAGCTGCTATAATGGCGGCAACGGCACAGGGAACTTACATAAACCCGATGGCGGCGATAACGCAGCTGCCGCACGCAACAATAAACGGCATGGCGAACTCCGGCCTGCCACCCACATCAGGTGAGGTTTATTTCATTTCGTAAGCTTGCCGATCTCCCGACATCGAATATTCGTGACGTTTATCGCTGAAAATCAAGACGGTGATTTTTTTGGTTTAGATGTACCTGTCGGAGCAGGTTCAGGGCAACCCGTGAACGGGACGATCCCGAGCCTGCCCTCTCCGACGATGCCCACGTTCAACATGGCGGCACAGACGCCCAATGGCCAGCCTGGCGGACAGGAACAGGTCTACACGAATGGAATCCCTCCTCAAACGTACCAAGCTCGTAAGTAATACATTTAACCAAATCTGATAGCGTAAAAAGCTGTGCATTTGCAGTTGAATCTTTGATGTCAAATTACATATAAAGATATTTAACAATTCGAAGCAAACTATAGGCCCGAAAGTGAGAACCCCCATCGAGTTTCGAAAGTTTGAAGCATTCACCGTAGCATAGTTGACCATAACGCTGAAAACATGGGAAACGCCATTTATTTCAGGCAGATAATTACGATGGCATTGTAACAACTCATTAATTAATCATAAATAACATTTTGCTATGCTGTCGTAATCTTTTTACTGCCAAGAACAGTTCAATTTTCGAAACTACAATTACAAGTAAAAGGGAGTAAAATTATTTGTATAATATGATAAAGAATTGTGTTAGAAATGTTTGTGTGCTGACAAAATAATTTTTGATATATTTAAAACCCATCTGAATCTAAATAACATAACATTTATAAATCTGACCTTAATCAGAATCATCACTATCACTTCTATAATTTCAGTACGAACAACATTATCACTACCCCGTTGGCAATCTTCTCCCTCGTGTGATCTTCCCTCCCTGTTTATCTAGAAATAATAGGAATAGACGATTCACAATAAGTCTTCATTTGTGACCTCCCTGGAGACCATACGGATGTGATATTCCCTATAATATCTATAGTCGTTATTACGGGGTTTTCGCACCTCCTTTTATTGTAACATGTTTCCTGTACGCAATGTAAAATTGGCATTTCTTCTAGCTTCTAATATATGCAAGAAGCAGAAATACCTTTTTAACTTTACAAGTACATATGTAACGATCGTTATTACACTGCAAGTTCCTCGACGAACCTGTATCCCCTGGAGGGCGCGTCCCCAGGTGACGGATTGGGAGATATACTCGTCGATCCTTCTCCCGTTAGATCGGCTGGTATGCGAGAAATACAATACCTCTCGCTGATCAATAGGTGGGGAAGATACGTATCTTAACCTAACCTTACCTACCTTACGCTAAGCACGGAGAAGTCAACCTACCTAAGAGAAGAGTACAGCAAACTTAAACTCTGGCACTCCAGAATGGTGGTCAAATCGTAAGGCCAACATCCCATTCAAGGTATCCGGCAAGAAATTGTACAAGAATGTTTACAACGAAAATTAGATATCAATCTCTCAAAAACGAAAAGAATGGAAACAGAAGTACAATCATTAAAGAATATACATGTTTTTCTAGAGTAGGCAAAGAGCATTGCAGGAATACATATACAATCCCGTTTATAGCGCAATACGCTTTTGAGTTCCTTATTACTAGGGCTGTCTATTTGGCTAGTCATCGCCCAGTAAAGTGCTCTCTGACACAGCCATAGTAAATCCTGGTAGCCCTGTTTCAGGTGGTCTGCCGCTTTTCTTTTTTCAGGAAAATCGTTTCTAATGTTGTTTTTTTCTGAAAGTCGTTCTATGCCTTCTATTAGTGTTCTTTCTGTCTTTATCTGTCTCCTGAAATATTCATTTCTTATGTGTTGTAATCTAGATATACCCCCCCCCCCCCGAAATCAATTTCCATTACCAACAGCTTGTTTTTATTCTTTGCTGTTCTATTTAACCATATATGACGCGAGGTCTCGATTTGACAATGGTCCTAGGACAACTTTTTTAAGTTCGTGGAAAATTACCTGAAACACGAATATAAAGACACCATTAAAACGGTTTCTCTTTAAATTCTTGCACGGGGGATAGATTGCTCTGAACTACTACAATTTCTTTACTCCAAGACAAATAGGCAGACAACACATAACGATGCATGTAAACAAGCTAACTCCACACGCACACAGATAAAGCTAATTTAAATCAAAATTGCCAATAAATTTTGTGATTCTGCTTCAATCGAAACTTTAACCCCTGTGATATCTTCAATGGTAATGTTAGAGAATTGAAATACAAAGTAGGTTAGTACAAGTTTATTTTCACTCTATTGTAATTTTTATTATATGATAGAGATATTGTTTAATAGGTATTAAATGTTATTTTTCTCCAATTATGTATTAAACCTGATTTTTATGTAACATCAATTGCTCTGGGATTGGTTGCTAGTTGAATAATAAAGCTGTTATCATTATTATAATAACTCATTAAGCTGTAATTATTATTATATAACACATTCAGTAAAAAATGACGTCTCAGTATCCCAGTGCCGCCGCCAAACTTTCAGAATATTACTGCTCCTTGTTGACTCAGTTGCAAACTTAGTACATATATATATATATATATATATATATATATATATAAAGACTCTTTTTACTTTAGTGAAAGCTTTCGGCAAATTTATTACCATCCTCAGTCACACTACACAAAAAGGTTAAGTTATATTACATGCGATAATTATTATATATTTAATTTATAATACGTTTTGAAAGTTCTATACGAAAAGGAGTATTCATAAAAACTAGTTTAGTAATGAACAATCACATTTAACCATAAGTATGAGGTCAACTCAATGAAACTAATGCGGATGCATCTGATGGTAATCGAGAACACAGGTCTTAGCATAGAGACAAATATTGCTTCAGAGACATTTTTTCAGTTATTTTGTCAGTGATTTTGTGCTGGAGCCTAGAAGTACATATATATTTTTTGTAATTACAAACCAGTTATATGTAAGTTGGTTTGTAGTGTGTAAGCCGTTTTATTCCTACTAGTTTCTAAGAATAAGCCATTATTTGTTGAATATCTAATTGAAAAATAACTTTCATTACAAATTGTAATATCATAAATAATACTTGTATCATGACCCTGTATGTTTTACCAAAAAAGAATTAGCTAAAGTTATGTAAGATATAGAAGAGCTCAACATATGTCGCTACGTCACTGGTTGCATGTTAAGCTATGATTGCTTTGAAGGAATTAAGCATGTGTTAACATCCAAGTTTCGGTTTCTTGTAGAATTGATGACCTGATGATGAACGTTTCACGCATTCGAATTCAGAACCTCTTTTTCGATTAGAAGTTTGTCAGTTTTAAATCCATCGTTCGCTTTACTCCTTTTATAAATTTGAACACCCACATCACCACAAATCATCACCTGAATATTTAACTTTTTTTCAGATGCTCTGCATCTGTCCATCCCTGCGCAAGGTTTACCGAACGGAGAAGCTGCGATACAACATCCTGCGTATCCCGGCATGCAGCCTGCGTATCCTGGAGTCGGTAAGTTCGTCCCCTCCTCTTTCCCTATTCCAGAAACGATACGCATAGATAATCGTATGTGTGTTAAGGGTGTCTATCTTTTACATCCTTTAAATGTTTTTTATATATATGTAGCTTGATACTCTCACCTTAAGTGTTTCGATGTTACACGACATAGAGTGTTAGATGTTGTTGCTTTATACTTTATATTACTTATGTATACATACATACATATGTTCTTATGTCACTCACCCCAGGTGTTTTTAAAAGTTGCGATTATGGAAGGAGTTCAAATTTCTACATCTTGAGTATGTTAATGTGGATCTGATAATGGAGTTATAATGTATTTTTAAGTTTTTACATTGTGTTTCACTTCACACTCTTTCCACCACCCATACACTTTAAACATCTGCAGTGGACCAAAGTAATTACAAAATT
The DNA here is from genome assembly GCA_963576515.1 of Cryptocephalus primarius. Lineage (NCBI taxonomy): Eukaryota > Metazoa > Arthropoda > Insecta > Coleoptera > Chrysomelidae > Cryptocephalus > Cryptocephalus primarius. The sequence goes on from OY754939.1 coordinate 4,148,291, forward strand.
AATTTAAATTAATTAGCGATGACAAAATGTAATACCTGTTCAGTAAAGCATACAACTTGTTATTTCTTTCACATCATGTTCCGAACCACGTGAAAATTAGCCAAGTGTAATTAAAACAGGGTTGCGTAAAAAATCAATTCGTCGGTTCTCAAGCCTCCCCCATCAGTTACAGGCGAAATCATATTTATAGTCTGACGCCACCCTTATACACCACACATTTCATTTTCACCTTTTCTTGAAATTAATCATTTCTCCAAGATCACATGGACCCTTCGCTCTCGAACCGTTCCGTCCACGTGATCTCGGGGACATGGAAACAGCGTGTCAACTAAACTGTAGCATGTTTGGTTGCATCGATGGTTAAGTATTGGTGTGACATGTTTATATTTGTCAGCAGCTTACCCCGCCGTTTATGGTCAATTCCCACAGGCAATCCCGCAACCTATATCAGCAGTGGCTCCCGCACAAAGAGAAGGTAAGAAGATCGAATCGTCGAGAGCGAGTAAAGGTGACGTTATGCTGACTCTCCAAAAGTATTTTGATGAGATTAAACGGAAATTAGACGTCAACGAAGCGTGCCCTAATCGGCAAAGTTCGATTAATCAGGTTTCACTTTTACTTCGCAATTTATGGTACTTATTGTACATACAATATAATTATTGTACTGGCACAATGAAACTCGAAATGACGTCACTACTTGGTCAGTGCTATTATTACCTCTCTTAATTTGCAAGAATTGTATCTCTCGTACTGGCATTTATGGTTCACATAATTTCATATTACGATTTATACACTAAAGTACCCTGTGCTCACCTCATTTTTGGGCAAAACTTGGCTGACTCATACCAAATTATTTTTAGTGCATATCAACGTGCACTATTTATGTCTTCATAAATTATCTCTGGATACACTCTAACTCTGAAATCTTTTGGCTCGATTTAGTAGTATTATTTGTAATAATCATACTAATTAGCTCTGCAACAATGCTCGTAATATAATATGTTCGGAATTTATAGTTTACGGTTTTTGCGACTTCATTTCTCGTTTTGACCAGTTTACTAGAGCCCAAGCTGTAGATAAACAAGACTCTTTTTGACGTTGATTTCTAACCAGATACGAACAGTTTCCAGTTGCAGGTAGGGATGAGTTTCAGATTCCTATATACTTTTAGAAAAGAAAAAAATATGCGTTAATGAATAACAGGGTTCCAAAGCTGAAGAAAACGAATTTTCCTGTTTCCTAAACTAAAATACAGTTTTAGAGGAGAAAGTTCACACAGTTTTTTGAAGGTTTTAGCAAAACCTACAATTTAAAATGTGGTATGGTTAATTTGGGATATTACTTTTTGGAAAAATCCAAATTACCGTCAAAAAATTTGTTTTCTAAATGTTAATAACTAATACTAAAATATATTTTTTTTATATTATTATTGTTTTAACAGAAAGCTTTTCATGCTAACTTCAAATCGAAAGAACGTAACGTAAGAACCGTAAGTTTGGATTGATTAATTTGTTGCTGTGTTACTTCAATTTGTTTATCCGAAGTCCTGAATGTTTGTTGCTGTAAATTTTTTGTTTATTAACATTTCAACTTCTACAGTCTCATTTGCTTGTTTAAGTCTTCTATTTTTATAATGTAATCGTACCTAATAAAAAAAAATATTTTTCGCCCTTTATTTGATTTCAAACTGGTTTTTAAACATTTATTGCTGTAGCATTTCCTCAAAAGCTGGCTTCAAAACAAAAATTTAATAAGAGAAAAGAATATCCTACGACCAAACGACCGAGTTAGCAAATATTTTTAATCATAATTTTATTGTTTAGAACAATTAATAAATATATTTGACATGTCAGAGGTGAGTTTTTTTTTCTTAAATACGTAAAAGGGGGTATATACACATGCAGTAATATGTCAAGTCTGAGCTGTGAACGCCTCAAATATACTCATTCACTCACTACTACATACTAAACTCACTAAATTCACTCACTCATATACTAAAATTCACTCAATTATTATTTCTTAAAATTGGCAAATAAGAAACATTTACGACTTTTTCTTATAATTCTGGTCTATTTATTAAATACCTATTACAATTATTTAAAAGATTTTTTCCAAAAATCGCCCTAAAGGGCACTTTACTCCTGAGAATATTTTAAGAGCTAGTAAACTTATTTTCCATCGCCACTTTTTTTCAATTTGTAAAATACCAACGTTTTCCTATAATCTACTTTTCTTCCAATGCCATAAAAAAGAAATATAAAAATTATTTTAAAAACATATAAATTCTAATTGAAAAATAATTTACATATTGCATTTACAACAAAAATATTAATTAGTTTTAAATTAATAAAGCCATTGTTTATAAAATTTTGTGATACCCCAGATTACAAAAAAGATATGAATCCGATGAAAAAGTTAGGAGACGCGGATATTTACCGCGCTCCTTCAACTTAAAGTCGTGTGATTTCAGTTTTTCACTCAGCGCGTTTCTACGCAAGCGGCCACCCCTCCCCCCTACCTCTCTTGCGTCGACCGCGAGAACCGATTATTTTATATAGGTTTTTTAGCAGTAATAAACAATTTTTTATTCCCTGATTATGTACTACAAAAATTATAGCTATTTTATTAGTTCAAATTTCCTCAAATTTACTTCCTAATTATTATAAACAATAACAATATATAATATATAAACAAATATAAACAATAATATAAACAAAGTTTAAAAAAATGTTAACGCGGATCATATAAGACCGAGGTTTTTTTTATTAAATCTTTGTTTAAAAGCCAGATTTTGATTATCATGAATTAGGAACGCGTACCAACTGTAAATTATTATAAAAATATACTCTTTCTTAGAACTAATAAATAAAGGGTAAATATAAGTTTGTTATTGGGCAGAACTAAAGTTATAAACGTAAAACCTGCGAATAAGTCTGCTTAATAGTTGAAATGTAAAATATCCAAAAAAGTTGCAACCATAAACATTTCGGATTTTCCGATAAAAATATTGAAATATCTCAGCAATAAATTATCTAATCCAAACTCATAGAATGTCATTCGGTTTGAAATTTAAAAGGTTTCGTTTCAAAGTAATAATAATATATAAAAAAATATTTTTGCAATTAGTATTAACTTTGCAAAAACAGCCATGACGGTTTTCTTACATTTATCAAGAATAAAACCTAACCAATCTTACCACGCCCCAAATTGTAGAATCTGCTAACACTTTCAAAAATCTATTTGAACTTTTTTATCTAAGAACTATATTTCAGTTTAGAGAAGTCAAAAACACGTTTTTTCAACTTTGCAGCCCTGCTATCTGTTAACGCACTTTTTCATCTTTTGAGATGGGGATCCATAATTAATCCCTGCCTACAACTGGGTACTGTTCGTATCTGGTTACAAATTAATATTACAAAAATTACCTACAGCCTGAGTCTTTTAGGGCACGTTTCGATGGCAATCACAATTGTTTTAACTCTGTATGTGTGAAGTCCTTCACCTTCTGTGACTTCCCTCGATGCTCTTCTTTTCGTTTGCTGTGTATCTGTTTAGTATCGCATTAGATGTTTTGATATTTGATTTTAGATTTTAAGTGTTACATATGTGTTTTGGACGTCCTTAACGTATTGCTTTCCTCTTTACTCATAAGCGATCTCTTTCTGGAGGTCTCCGACAACAGGTCACTTCCTCGATCACTTGCATGGTCCCTCCTTACGTTCCCATTTTTAGGATCGATCACACCAGGAAAGAAGAAAGACAAAATTTACGTTGACGTGGATTAAAAATTATTTTAACTCCAGTTTGCCTCTTCTTATCAACATCAATTGTTTTAATTAATACACGATTTGACTTTTGTTTTTACTCACACACTTGTTAGATATATTATTTGTTATAATCATTGGCATTACTGATCAAAATAATAATCATGTTGTACGAGATGTTTTCTGAGTAGTGTAATACATTTCATAGGGAATTCATCGAGGTCTTATAGTAGCTGTGTCCAAAATGGTGTTGGACCGTAATATTTCTTTGTTTTTTGAATTATTTGAAAACGACATTGTTTTTTAAATATTTATCTCTCTTTTTCAACGTTTACCCTTTATTTTTCAACTATTAAATAATAATCAAATAGCCTCCAAATGCAGTATACCAATGGCGTATACAGCTAGACATTTTCATGGTTTCTATTATAAATTATATTTAGCACTTAGCATCGTAGCACTTTCTACGCACGCTTCTGATAAATTGGTTGACTTGTAATTTGCACCAAAATGTCCCTTCTAATCTTTAATCGTTGGAAATTTGAGAGAATAAAAACATTCTGATTTTGTGACACTTAAAAAAATATAAATAAAATAAAATCTAAATGTAAAAGTTTCAACACATTGTAGCTTAGAAAAGAGGTACATTTGTAGTTTTTTTTTCTTTTTCTTGAAAGGATGTGAGGTACTTCCTTCTTAGACATTTTATATTGCTCAGGAAGCATCAGTAAAATACATCTTTCTTCTCGGTTAACAAAACACAACACGCTTGTTCGCTGAAACAGTCCGAATCGCCATTTCATTGACGGTATGAATCTTTCATTCGCAGGTTGTTCAATATCTGGCCCTGAGGGATGCAATTTATTTATTTATCACTTACCGCAAGAATTTGGCGATGCCGAGCTGATGCAGATGTTCCTACCGTTCGGAAATGTCATCAGCTCGAAGGTCTTCATCGACCGTGCCACGAACCAGAGCAAGTGCTTCGGTAAGTGTGATGACTGATAACCTGGTAATAGAGTGGTATGATCAATGTTGTTTTCCAGGGTTCGTATCATTTGATAACCCGGCCAGTGCACAGGCTGCCATCCAGGCAATGAACGGCTTTCAAATCGGCATGAAGCGGCTGAAAGTTCAGCTAAAGAGGCCAAAAGACGCGAACAGGCCCTACTAACCCTGGCCCTCAGATCTGTGGGTGCCCTTGGTGAGGGTACTCATCCGCCATTAGTATACACTATAATATACTTAGTTTTAATAACATGAAAAACATGCCTGGGGTTACTCCGAGCGAAACCCATGTACACTCGATTAGAAGTTATGAAGAACGTAGAACTCTTAGAGAAAGATTGCCATTACCATTATTGTGTCTAATTGTGACGTATCAATTGATTTCAATGCTGAACGTACATACTACTTACATAATATATGTATTATAAAACAGAACACTGTTAGGATAAGTTGTAGTTTTTGCAAGAACGATTGTGATTTTTCGAACTTATAGTTACCGATTTCACAAGCTTTTGAAGGTGTAGACATAGACTTTTGAAGTACATACAATTTTGTTCTCGTTTAAATAAGAGTACCTATGGAGAGACAATAATTCAAGTGGAACGATCAGACTTGATTTCGATGCGTTTTGTCATGAAACTTTCTATTTTTTCATATGTTTCTTCGTCTCTGCAGGTTGTATATTCTTCACATGTTCTAATTGCTCTTATCGAATTATGAAAAACAAAACGGTTGCGCCACCAAACCGTTTCTCTCCCCCCGAGAAATTCCAAATGGGCTGTGATTAAATAACAAATCAGTGTTTGATTGTACAGGCCGTTTTGTCTTCTCGTTACGTGAAATGTATTTATTTTGAGACTATTTCTATTTGTTGTAAGTATATATGTGTGTGTTTAACTGTAATCGAATAAGATATATTAAATGAAAAATCTCTAGGGGTGGTGGTGCGGCCGCAATGTTCGTGATGATGCCAAATTTTTATGCCAGGTATGTTTCTGTGATGCTACGCTAGTCACAGCTGCTCGGAGTACTTATATTTTCGTATATAAACATTAATGAAACAACGTTGGCGGGCGTTTCCAGAATTTTTAGCGGCCTAATTCTACCTAAATTTTTATTTTGTAGCAAAAAAAAGTCAAAATCGAAGTAACATCTCTTCAATTTTATTTTAGCTAACTATGTTAACTAGCGCACTATTAAAATTTAATTGGTGGCATTGTTTATTAATTGTACATTAAAATAGATTAATTACCAAAGCCTTCTCAATTTACGTCTTTTATAATTGAAATTGTTGATGAAACATGTACAGTTCAATAAAACAACTAATAATAATTCGGTGAGAAAACTGTCACCCTTACAAGTTATAAGTTTGCATTTCGCAGGCATGAAATTGTTTATTAATTTGTCCAACGAAATAATTAATCATCAAAAATAAAGTATCCACCATCTTGTGGTGCAATATCCGCACTTTGAAATTACATTTTTTCTCACGTGCGGAGTTTATACTTGAAACATCAGTATTCTGTTAAACTACTTTGTTGATCTAATCGAATTTTTCATCTTCTAAATAGTTCTAGTACAACTGGCATATTTTCATTTTTAACTCGTACCATCTCACATATCGATTTTATACAAGAAACATCTGTAGTCTACTAAGACATCTAATTAACGTGAACTGAATGTTCACCTCCTTAATAATTTTGAAATAGATTTGGTGTACTTTCAAATTATAACCATGTAAACCACTCGGTGTCCAATAAAATAACTGATTTCATAATCGGAGTATTCAAAATGTAATTTTTTGCTTCTCACATGTGAAAATGGTATTTGAATGTATAATTACAAAACAATCTGGATTGATCATATTGTCATACGTTTAACATAAAAATGTGTAAAAATTATTTTGTACATAAATTTAAAAGCCCGAATTACAAAGCATATCTAGAACTTCTCAAAACAAGTTCGTCTGAACGATTTTCGGCAACAAATTTAAATAAAATTGTCATTTTTGGAAGTATTTTTTCATTGTTAATAAATACCGTTGATTACTGCATGAGAGTTAGTTAATATTTATAAGGTTGATGAAATGAATTCAATTGTTCACACTTCACTACGGATGTTGGATACCTTTCTCTAAAAACATTTTATTAAATATAACCCGACTCTATTTTAGTAGGCAATTTTAAATATGCAGATAGTTTGTTTGTTTGTTTGTTTTTTTTTGGTTCGTGCCGTAAAAGAATTTGGAAATGTTCCGCTAACGAGAATCACGGCTCGGTAACTTTTGATTTATTAGAGAGCCAAGGTAATATTTATATATAACAATACCTATACAAATTAGTATAACATTTCTACTAAAACTTAAGAAACATAATCCTTACAAAGTACCAACTATATATTAAACTGTAAATTTTTAGTGGTAGTGATTCTAGGTTAGACATTAAAAAAACAAACAGAAGAAGAAATAAAAAGAGTGGTCAAGATACCATGGGGTATAACCATATATTTATCGATTTTAGAACAATGCGTTCACGATTTATGAATTTTATCAAATAAGTAAGTTTATTATTATATCAAAATGCAAGTTGTGCGTTTTCGCCAAAATAGTTGTTGAGAAGTTAGTTTATGCTTTGCGGGACGAGAAAATATGATGTCCCAAGCCGGGAAAATAGGAGCGGGAAGTTAAATAACTCGGCTGGGCCACTCTAGTCAAATTATTCAGCCTTTGGCTGCAGATTAGTTAATATTTAACATTATTAGGGTTAATTTAGTCCATGGTCGATATCAATGTCAATCTCTAAATATTTTTTTGAACGAATACTATAAACGCAACAAAACTGTTAAACTGTTGATGGTACCTTATCATTTTTACAAAAATTAAGAAAGCTTTAAAATAACGTTATCTTTGTTATATCTGATTTAATTTTAATTTACAAAATACTTTTGTAAAAAAATCTTAAGGAAAAAATGTGATGTACATAACTAAAAAAATTTCTTGGAGAATGCAAAGTTATCGGCCTTTTTAGTCCTAAGAAGTATATTTAGTAAACAATATATATTTATTGAATCTAACGTATTTAGATATACATTTATATATTTTCATTTTATTTTTCGGCTGAGATAATATCGTGCAATATATTAACAGAACGACTGAATACATCTCTTAGATGATTACCGTACTTATAAAAATTATTTTTGTTTCGTTATTTAATTACAAAAGGAGAAAAACTTTTACAGGCAAATAGTTTGCTAGACATTTTTACTTCAAAGTTGCTCTTACTATGTGATCTAATCGAACAGAATCCCGGGAGAGGGGGCAATATCAATACAGTTTTCATTATCATGCTGCCACCGCTGTAGAAATTATGAATAAGTTAGTCGGGTTAATGGAGAATAATTTGTAAATAGAACGGCAGAAGACAGTTTCAGCCAACAATAAAAAAGCAGCTGAAGGCATTTTTTAAAATATCTATTGATCTTGAACAAAATATCATTAATAACTAAACTGATGAGAACAACAAATACCTCCTTGACAGACTTGAGATGATTTCCTTACTACTTTTGTGATGTCAGTTAAAAGAGAAAATTATTTGACAATCGATTTAGTATGTATATAAATTTGAAATGTCATAAGGCTTCAGCGAAAATTCAATGATGGTAACAATGTATGGGTAAAGAAATGAATTGATGAGTTATATAGTTAATTAAAATGTTTAAAGATAGACGCCACTCTCGTCATTAAAATGTATGAAATGTTTAAAGAACTGTGTTTACTTTTACTTCGAGCGTTCTACAGTTATGAATAAGGGATTTAATATTTTTGTTTGTGGAATCTTTCGATTAGATTGCACGGCGAAGTCCAGAAAACATTTGAATGTATTTATATATAGTATATGCTGTCTCTTTTTAGTAGTAGTGCATTCCACGCTTGCTAATGACATTCCTTCGGCGCTGGAAATAAAACATAATTTTAAATACTAACAAAAATTTAAAAAAAAAAAAAGAAAAAAGTATTTATATGAAGTGATGGGAGGGTGGCAGCTCCTGTCCGATTCGAACTAAAAGTAACACAAATTGTGGTCTCCCCAATGAGAATAAGAACGGATTAATGTCTAAATGCAGCGACGTGATTTAAGGATACAGGGTATGTTTTTGCAATTATTTGTGTAACTGTTTCTTCATCGTAAATGGGGCGGTCTAAAATTTTTTGCCGCATCCGTAGCGAGTCGCATTATCGCTAAAAATCCATCTCATCCCATGCTGTATATATACTATATATTGGGGTCCATTCTTTGCACCGTTTTATACAAAAAAAGTGTATTTGATCATTTCTTTCTGTCACAGGCCAGGTACCTGTCGTTTACTGAGAAGGACGAAAAATCATCGTTTTCCCTTGTTTCTCGAGACACTGTTATAACAGTTTTAATAGAGAAGCGCGCTTCTGTTCCATTTCCTCGGTTACCTTTTTATCGGTCTATAATTCGACTTTTTGAAATTAATCATCAGACCCATCGTCATCGTTAATTTAGCTACGAGTAGGCATAGAATTTAGGTCTAGTCATTATTTAAACAAACGTGTATGGCATATTCATTAACCGAAATTGACTTAATGACGGTACTCGTACATATAACATTGGGTTCCGTTCTCGAAATGAGTAATCACAGGGCGCCGATATCTAGTCAATATTGTACTTACAATTAAATTATTTATTTACTATTGATCTCAGCCGCAATCCAAAAATGTAGCATATATAGTAATCGCACAACACACATACCTAATAACGGTAGTTATAATCACTTAGTTATTAACGTAATCTTTTCAGAATTAATAGAAAACTGGTTTAATCCTCGTAATCACAATACCTTATTTTAAAAATAACTGTAACATCATTGCTTGCCACATATCGTGGGATTTAACCCGAAACTTTTACTTAATTCTAGTCTATGGTGACTGTCGTGTATAACCAGAGAAGATAAGACTTTTTGAACCTGTGATTATTCATTTTGGGGAGTTATTATTGTTTCATTAAACCCAACATTAATAAATGCTGGGGCCAAACGTTTTGGTTGAACCTGAATGCTTGCCGGTAGTTTTAAATTGTACTTAACAATTAGACTCTAGTCATTGATTGATCTTTTAAAGATCGATTGTTTCTGTTGATTCTCATTTTTACCTATAGTAGCTACTATTTATATAGATGATACACCGAGTCATAGCATTGCCATGTTACTATATATTTATTATTTATTTAATTTATTTTTTGTAGTATAGTAAGTGATGATTATTATTATTATTATTATTATTTATTGTCTTAATTAGGTGTAAGTGATTCTTAGAATCGTTTATGCTTGAGAAAGGAATTCAGTGCTTTTTTTATACCAGTATTAGTACGTCCCGGATGTAAAGGGATAAAAGGTAGGGGTACCTAACTTATCATGTTAAAATTGAATTTCCCATCAAGTTTATGATATAGCCATACTTCGTTGCATGTCAAGTTTTCTTACATTTTACACAAAATTATAAATAAAATTATTAACATTATATATAATAGTAGATAATTAAATTAATTATTTATAACCTGCTAAACTTGTAATATGATATTGTAAAAACATATGAATAAATTAGACAATGAATGCGTGAACTTTCTATCCATGTATCAAATTATCATATTTTTTTTACACTGTCAATTTTGCTGGTGTTTTATATTTCATACCGTGAAATAAGAAAATGTTAGGTTTACATTGTAACTTTTAATACTTATATCAGGATAATATAATGTATTATACAATACCTATTGTAATTTAATATTTTGACATAAGACAGAATTTAATTGTCAGTCCAAATATTACAAGTATCATTAAGACATGACAAAGAGCGGGCTTTAAATGCTCAAAATTTAACATAATCTATTATTCAAAAAAAATTGACAGAGAGGTCATGTCACTATTTATTAAACTATTATTATTATTATTATGATTATTAATTATTATTATTATAACTAACATTTTCCTAAATAAATTCAACTCAACTTTTTACTACATATTAAATAAGAATTTGAATTTAGTAAGAAAAATTAAGATTATTGGCTTGTATTTATTTAGGAAAGCTATCCAGTTCATATAAAACTTTATAAAAGAAATTAATAAAGTTAAATATAACGCATATCTTTTAAGTGTTTATTTAATAGTTCATTATCTTCCCTTTCCTGATGTGTGGAACTGTTTCATTGGCTGGAGCGGACAATTGAAAATTAGAAACATGAAAGGACAAATACTGTAGGATTTTATTTTGTTTAATGCCAAACGACCTAACCTACGCTTGCGACCATCAATATCAATGCACATCGATATTGAGGGGCCATTTTATTTATTCATTCCTTGTGTATCTTTCTCTCTGCATTCGCCTAAAAACTGTCAAAACTCTAAAAACTTTATAGAATGAAAACAGTGATTTAGTAGGAATAATAATTTTATCTTCATGAGATCAATAGTTTTCGAGAAAAAATTAAAATGTGATAAATTTCGCCAAACTCTGCCATTTTCGAAGTAATTTTTTCAAAGTTCTCGCGTTTTATTTTTACGCACTCGACGGCAGTAATCGTTTCTGATGATTCAACTTATGGTAATATTAAATTTTCGCTGAAATGTTACGAAGAATACAGAAAACAGAAAACACAGAAATTGTGTTGATTGGCTATCAGGACATTTGGTAGTGAACGGATGGTATTAACAGTTGGATACATGTAAGGAGTGATTGTATAAAACCAAATGTTCAATGTTACAAAGTAAATATGGAAAATAAGAGAGGTATGCAAAAATGGTGCTAAGTGGGGTGTGGAGCGGAAACATGTATCGTAGGTATTATTCTTGAATCTGGTGCAAGGAAAAAACACAATTGCACAAAGATTAGTACAGTTAAGGTTAGTACAGTTTGACCAATCCGTTCTACCAGAAACCCGTTCTTCAACTGAACACCGCACCCCCAGCCACTCATATTCCAGATGATTATGTATTGAAACACCAACTACTATTACTTTACATTCTTCAAAGGTCCTACAAAAAAATACACCCATATATATATATATATATATATATATATATATATATATATATATATACATATATATACATATATATACACTATTGGGGCTACCAGAATAGCCCAATATTCATAGAAGGGTGAGTTTAACAAGTTCATCGGCACTGGGTAAATGACCTAAGTAGTCTGGCCCATTCATCTATGTCTGATCCTAAATTACGGAAAAAATAACTTCTTATAGAAAGACTAATTTTCAAAAGGCTATAACTTTTTAACAAATTGTTCTCTGAAAGTACAGTTGGTGTCTCCAAACTAGTTATTTAAAGTACTTTCTACTCATGTGTATAATTTGTCCAATTTCAACATTCAGTAAAGAAAATGTCAGCTTTCCAATAATTCATCGATACCAAGGTTAATAAATAAAACCTTTCATAGGTTGGTTCGAGGCACTTCAAAAAAGAAGACTTCACTTTCGAAGGAAATACCAACACATCAAACAAGTTTGCAATTCCACAATTAATGTTATCTTCGAGTTCGCGAGCATATAACTTGGAAGAATATGAAAATTCATGGTAACCAAATTCGCCAACATTCAGCACCGTCAAAAATGTTTCCATATTAGCAGAAAGTCGGCCTGTAACTTATACGTACCCCAACAACGTGGGAGATCTATTCAATGATATTAATTTAGAAATCAATATTCTTATTTTTAGAATAGGTGGTACTCAACTCACCTCCGAAGAAGTTGAAGATTCGAAAAGTTGTACATGAAAGAATACCTGTACATTGGACAATAGGGAGGTTAAAAAATTATAAATTATAATTATCCAAATTTTTCTATTCTATTTCTAGTTACCACAACTACAAATTTTTAGTTCGTGTATTCTTATGCAATTGTAGGTGGGACCTAATAAAAAAAGCTCAAAAGTGACACATGGAACTATGCGTGTACAATATAGTCAAGTGTCTTGACGAATATTGTTATTGTCTTAGGCCCCTTTACCCATTTTTATGTACCTGTTAGTTGTTAAGCGAGAATGAGTGCCCACAAGTATATCTGATAATACTAGTCGATATTCCACATTTGTATACACTACTGTTGCTTAATAAAATTAAGATTTCACTGAAATATGTAATTGACATGTTTTTCATACTAACTAACAGCGCATAAGGTAACATTGCATTTGATGTCTGCTGTATTTACCAATTAGTTGAGGATGAGAAATGTAGTCCTTGAAACACAATTCTTGTGTAAGCCGGAAACTTTTAAAATACCCAGTTAAAGTTGCTGTTAAATTACCAACCAGTAAACTATGATATTTCACAAAATTTAACTATGTAGAAATCATCAAAACTTTCATTTATATATTTTCATTTTTTATAAAATTCCCGACAAAATTTTGAATTGTGTCGCAAATAATTTTCTGTTTTTCGTAAATGTACAAATTTTGCCCATTTCAACCCTGATATAAACATTTGAGCCGGTAGCTGATAACAATCATGATTTACTTTTAATTTCAAAATGTTGTTTCCGCCCTATTTCATGCAAAATGTTTTACATTTTGAGTACTTCTCCCAAGTTTCTGCTTGGACTACAGACACTCCATATGATGATTACAATGGATCTGATAAAATGCCATTAGGGCTTGCAACTAAATGAATGGCATACGGATGTACCACAAAGCCACATTTGTAATATGTGATTAAGAATTCAATTCTAAAATTATCACAGCTTTTACTAGATTCTCTAGAAAACTTACTAGAAAACTCTTCTTTTACAAATACAGTTGACCTCGCTTATAATTGACTACAAGCGACCCTTCAAAATAGTCAATTATAACCAGAGTCAAATATATCCGATTTATTTGAAAAAGGCTGCGATATTAGTAGAAGTGGTTAGTAGTCTAGGATATCAATAAAAAAAAATATCGAACTATGTATTGTAACCATGTAATGTAAACAATATTATGTAATCATAATTATAACAGGTAGTCTGAAATTTTGGTTTGAATTTTGTTTCAAATTCTGCTTCGATGTGAAAACATCTAAAACAAAAACTGCGTCCAAAGTGGATTGAGTAACATTTTGAGATTGTAGTAAATAAAAATTGAGGTCTTCAATCATCTGTTTGGCTCCGGAATGACTTATATTGGTGGTCAAGGAAGTACCGTTCTCTTCTTTTACTTCGTCGGTGCTTCCATCCTCTTGATGTTTTATGCATTTCATTCACTTTCTTCTATAAATTCATACTACCTGCAGTTATCCCTAAATCCCCACAATCACATTTCGCTGAAATTTCCTAAACGACCTTCTTAGTGGTACATAGGTACTTTCCCGTTCAACTATAATGATTGTTTTGAGAAGGATGGCTTTTTGTTGGGTATTTACTAGTCTCAGTATTCAGTTATAATGAACTTCTTGGAAGAATTGGTCAAAAACATCTGACAGTCAATTATAACCAAACACATTTGCATTTGTTTCCCTATTTTCATAGTCAGGATCACAAAAATAGTCAATTATAGCTAATGGTCAATTTTATTCCATTCAGTTATATGCAAAGTCGACTATATATCGAAAGTTGGATGCTGTGAAATCTTATTAAATTGTGCCAAAGAATACCCTGCTTCTGGTCTTGTTTTTCTCAATTTCCCCAGATAGCTCCATGGTAACATCCTCAAAGAGACGTGGTAAACTAGTGGCATACTTATTAAGATATCAATCATGTCCTTCACATCAAGCAATAAAACTACAGGTCGTTGTGCCTACATATTTTTGCTCCATAACAGGAACAGTGCTTCACTTGGCACATGCCACATACCCCAACATTGACAATGCTGCTAGCCAACCTATAATTAAAAAAAAAAAAGTATTTATCCCATATTTTCACAAAAGTATGTGTATCACTTTGTAGAAGAATGATTGTGGCATTATTCATTGTTGTGCACCGAGTACTAGCAAACGGTACTGAAGAATTAAATTTTTGCAAGGAACTTTTCATGCTCTCCACGCCTGATGGCGTTATTACTTGAACTCTGTGCTCCTGTTGGGGTTTTTTTATCGTACAAATTACTGGAGCTTTTATCTTTTTGGTGATTGTAGGATCATAGAAAACAGTTCCAAGAGTTGGCTGTGCTTCAGTTTTTTTCCGTAGCGATTTCCATTCAGTACTTCCATATATCCATTCAAATCAGGTGTTGAAGGTTGTATGCTAGTCCGACTACATGATTGCAGAATTCAGAATTTCTAGAAAATACAAACATAACATCAACAAGATGTTGACAAGATGCTAACCTTTATCTTTACCCTATCTGACAGGGATAATAAACTTCCACCATACCAATATTACCATCTATTGATGGTTGAAATTTCAATAGAGGCCATGGGGTATTTCAGACTTCTCAGACTTCTATAGCATTTGGCCTTGATAATGCACTGTATGTGAAGTGTGAAGACATCCTGTATGTATCCCTCAATATAAAATTTGTAGCCACAGGAGCTCTGCCTGTGCATCCACGATTTTCGTTTAAACAAGGCTTTAGCAATGCCAAAGTGAAGTGGATAGCTTTAAAACGTGATCGGCCTTTTACCCACACACTCTCATTATCTATCATCCTGCCAGTGGTCAGCTAAAAAGAAAAACAATAGATTGTTTATGATTTCAACCCTTGGTGTACCCAAGTATCTGTGAATTTCAATTTACTTCAAAAATGTAATAGTACTTACATCGTACACAAACGAACAATGATGAAGTCTCGAAACTACTTCCAAAAAATCAGGAGAAATCAATGACTTCAATCACAAAACATATACCTTATTGCATTTCTTGGTCCATTTACATCAAACAAAATATAAGTTCACTTAAAATTATGTAACACTTACAAGAACGTTTTCTTTTGTAAAGTTTCTATGAATAAGTGCTCCATAATCTTAAGTAATCTTATATATTGCTTGGTGTAAACGATCCTAAGTTTTTATAAACCAATGAATAAGTGCCACTTCCACTTCACGCAGTATTACTGAATGACAAATAACAAAGAAAACACAAATTCAAACAAAACAGTTATATTTAGTGATAGAGAATAGAACTGAAATTATTCTAACATTAGAGACTGTAATAGTTACCGACAACTTTAATTCTAATGCTTTTCAGTAAGATTTGTCGTCCTCCGTCTTTAGTTTTGAACTGCATGATTCCTAAAACAAATTCCTAATTAGAGTAAAAATCATGGACATGTTATGAAACAAAGTTTATCTTCCTTTTTCTTCGTTCGATAGTTTCTTAAAACTAGAAACAAATAGCTAAATAAACTTGAACCTACCCGCTTCGTATAAATTTTGCATGACATTGATGTCATCAGTTCATATTAAATGTATCTTCAACTCCTTGAGTGTGACACAAATAAAAAAGAAACTACACAATTGAACCATATTTCAAAATATTTAAGATTAAGATAAAATTTAAGGAACACATCACTGACATACCACACAAAGACACTAACAACGTTCCATATTAATGTTGTACTCCACAACATTTCCTTGCGTTGTTCCTACGGAGATGACAATATTTTTAATCTAATAAAGAGGGTTAAACAGTATTCATACTTGGCAAGCGTAGCGTTGAAGGTGCCCCACGTTGTAGTTTACCACGCTCTCTCTTCGAAGAGGCAGGTAATCTCAAAATGTGCATCACACACTCATAGAGACTTCATGTCCGTTTCAAAGGGAGTGGTGTCACAAATTCACACCAGCTAAATGACCCTAGAGACCGCATGCTTTGGGATAACGTCTAAAAATTCGAACAAAACTAAAACACAGCATTCAATTACACCTTATCATTCTTACCCTATACGGGTTTAGGCATCCCTGAACACAACATTTTCTGGATTGAAACAGTTCTCACACACTTGTATGGATTCGAGCTCGGTGCAGAAATGATGTCATCTCACTCATTGCTTTATTTTTCCATTAACCTCAAAATGTTAAACTGTCAAATAATTTTACTGTTTGTGTTCATTATATTGTTTGAAGGACGTTTTTGACATTGGTTTAAATTTTGTATTTACAGACAGTACCTTCATATTAAATTTCTTTCTGCTACTACGTGTGATTTGTCTAAAGCGAAAATGGTAAGTACTTGGAACAGCACCAACATATCAAATCTCCCACCTTCGAATTGCATAGGCTTTCCAACTTAAGAGGGAAGATAACGTTATCAATGAAATCAAAAAACGAGACCATGACTTAAGTCAGGAGAAAATACGGAGTCACATCGACGAGAAACACCGCCATACGAACCTAGAGAGGTACTTAAACCTTCAAAGGCAGGAATGCAACGAATTGTACAGGATTCATAGGGAAAAAGAGGAGGCTGCCGCTCGAGATCGAGAATGGTACAGAGAGAATCAACTGTCCATGGAAATGGACAAGATGAAAAGAGAGGAGATCAGGGAGTTAAAATTGAGGTTAATTGTTAAGTTAAAATTGAGTGTTGAATGTGATATTCCTTTGATACTCAAGAGTTTGTCTTAATTAGTCGATATATTTCAGACAGCAGTTAAGAGAGAACAGTCCAGAGTTGAGAGAACTTGAAAGAAAGTTAAAGGCGGCCTATGTTAATAAGGAGCTAGCTGCACAGATCGCACAAAAGAAAGCCGAACAACAAAACCAGAAGGTAATTTTATTTCAAATATATTTTACTGGTTGAGGTATATACTTATTGCAGTAGCATTTTACTTCAAAATCGGAGTATGCAAACAACAAATAAATTGAGTAAGATTTATAATTTGGATAAAATAGTATTTACAAGTGACATTGAATATTATCGTAAATTCAGTTATAATGTATCCGAACAATTCTTTACGTTTCATTTTAGTTTACTCCTGTTTGACTGAATCAGGCACCAGATATTGTGCCCTGCTTTACCAAAATAATTATTGAAGCTTACATACAATGGCATGCTACAAAATATGTACCTACTAAATAAATAATTCGATTTACCATATAAATTGTACTTGTGTTGTTTGCTGTTGCACAAGTGAATTAATGAAATAAATATGTAATATAATTCATATTCAGATTCAAGAAAAACGTACCTTCGAAATGTTGAAAGAGGCTTGGGTTGACCAGGAAGATCTGAAGAAGAAAACAACATTAGAAGAAATGCACAAGAAATATCAATATAAATGTGAGCTACAACATCAGATGATACTTCACGAGAAGATGAAGAGACAGGCTTACGAAGAATTTTTGAGGGAAAAGAAGATGATTGATGACATTATTCAGAGGATCCACGATGAAGACGAGAGAGCTATTGCAGAGAAAATGTTTAAAGTTAGAAAAACTAAAGAAGAAATTGAAGCCTTTAAACATGCCCAAGAACTGTGGAAGAAGAAAAAGAAGGAGGAACTGGAGAAGGAAAATAAGGAAATTCAAGAGTATCTGCAATCGAAAGCTGCTGCTGCTTTGAAACGGTGGGCCATATCATTCCTTCTTTTTTTATTTAATAACCTAATTTGTTTTAGGCAATCTGAAAAAGCTGAAAGGGAAAAAGTCATGGATAAGATCAAAGAAGATTTTGCCAAAAACCATTTTGAAGAACTGGTAATTAGATTATTAATGCATTTTACTACAATTTTTTATTATTATTTCATTTACAAGTAGCACGTATGTTGTGTGAATGTTGTTAGAAACTGATTTACTGATAGTCGATCTGGTAGACATTGCCCAAAAGCTTCGAGCAGTTCAGGATATTGCAACACAGTGCTCCTGTAGTCCTTAAATGATATTTTTCCATCTCGATCCAAGTCCATTTTTTTAGCTAATATTTCTATCAAATCCTGGAAAGAAAAACCACATGAATGATTATAATTTAGAACCAAGGTTTTTTAAATAATAATATGCAAACATTAACTGATTACCCTAACAGCTTCTTCGGCATCTTCCTCACTGGTAGTGCTGTACATGCAGTTTTTTAATAAGTACATCATAGTATCTTTTCCTAATATTCCATCCCCTTGAATGTCATATATCTAAAAAATACCCTGCTCTTATACCAAAAACTTTTTACTTTCTGGAGTTATCAAAAGTTCTTGTACACTTACCGAGAAACAGAATACAATCTGTTCTTCAAGGGTGCTCCTGAGAAATAAAGACAGGGTGGAGGCGAAAGTCTCGAAATTAATGTGGAACAAATTGTTACCTGTCTTCAATTTCAACAGAATTCTATCCATTAGGTAATCATCAGTCATGTCGAAAACCTTGTAAAGTATATCTCGTAACTGAAAGGAACTCATGTATTTAGAGTTATTTTCTTTGCAAAGTTTGTAATATATCAAGAGCAATCTCTCCATTTCGATGTAGCTGAAGTGCAGCTGGCAGACCAGAGATTGTACCAGCTTGTTGAATTTCATTTTTACCCTCGTCTCCTCCAAGGGGTCCATTAGGGAGTCTTGTGGTAAATTTTCAGTCTTCTGTTTACTCATGATTGTTCTTACAAATTTAACCCAAAAAAATAATTGTCATTTAATTCTCACTTTGGTCCTCAAACATGTGACATATTGTTTTGTTTCATAACACATATAACTCATACTAGATTAAAGTTGATGATCACAATTTGAAATACAGATTGTTTTGCAAAAGTTTTCAATTAGTCCTTTAAATCTAAAGCCAAGCCGGCCACAGACCTCATGATTATATTTATGATATTATTTTTTTACTTTTATTGATTTTGATAAACTGTAGTAACTCCCACTTACAATTACAATATTATAATAATAGCAGATACACTACAAAGAGAATATCAGTGTAATACGTATAAGGGTTAATTAATGTGCTGATTTGTTGTTGCTCTAACGTCATCATAAATAATTCTGAAGAAATTATACAGTTAACTGTAGAGCTAGTGGATTATTAAAAATGTTAATCACATCTCATTCTATAGTATTGATGTGGTTAAATAATAATTTAGAGTCGCCATAGACACCAAGGGCATCATTACTATTTACATACATGGAATTCATGCTATCGATCATCAATGTTTTAATAGAACTTAAATCATTTTCAAGAGATGCATCAAAGCCTTTATTACCATAGCAATATGTACTATTAGAACTGCACCAGACAATTAATTACTAAATATGTAACAGAGGTCCATCTGAATCATTTTAATAGATGGATATAATTTGAGGTCATCCGCAAATATAAATTCACATATATAATTACAAAATTAATATCATTAATGAACAATCGAAAAATTCTTGTTCTTGAGATTGTTGTTTAATCAATGATTTTTCTTAAAACGATTTATTTAAGCGAATTGTGTGAATCGAACCAGTTGGGAATTGTATTAGCCAAGATGAACTGTCTATGTGCTGAAGAAATAATAAAATTAGAACTTACAGAGAATTGTTAAGCAATACATAAATGTAGCTCTACGGCTACCATTCAGATAGTCAAGACAAAAATTGTTTTCTTATAGGATTCATTCATAACCATTGTTTACGTCCTTTTATTTTCTTATTTTTATTTAACACCACAATACCACTGTAACTGCTAAAAGTTGTCTACTGTTCTTCGCGAACAGTTTACAATCAGCTGCTAAAACTTGGCAAACCAAGAGGGTTTGTTACAATCAGGATTAAAAGTCAAATTTCAGACTGGCTTAGTAGATATATTATTTTTATGTATTAAACCACCTGCTGAGGGACACATAACTGTTATGGTGTATTGTGTGTTGAAAAAAATTATGAATGGTCTATAAAGTATAAATTGAATATAGAATTATATAGAATATAAGGTTAAAATAAATTTAAGTTGTGGTTGTTTCAGATTTGTTTTTTCATGGTTTATATTAGATTATTTAATGTTAACGAAATATGTTTAACAGAGGAAGAAGAAGGAAAGAGAAGACATTATACAAGAATTGATGGTGGAGGAGCAAAAGGAGGCAGACGAGAAAAAGCACAAGGAAGAATTGGAGCGCCAGATACGAACTAGGATAAAAACGAGGGAGTCTCTGATGGAGCAGATGAAGGAGAGGCAGGAGAGGAAACGCCAGGAAGCCGAGGAAAACGCGAAATATAAAGAAGAAGTATTCCGAGTACTGTTTTAAAGTCATCAGGTATTCTAAAGTAACTCTTTCGTAGATATTGGCTCAGCTTGCGGAAGATCAGAAACTCGAGCAATTCTCTGAACAGAAACGAAGGATGAAAATGCTGCAGTTGAAGAGAGACGTGGAGCAGATGTTGGCTGAGAGGAGACAGAAGCAGGCTGAAGAGATGCAATTGTCCATAAGAGTGGAAGAGCAAGAAAGACAGGAGGCAGAGCAAAGGTAAAGATGTTTACATGTGTATTTAATTTAAGTCAAGCCCAGCTAGTCTGAGCTATTGAGACATTGAAACTATCAATGGGTCGAGGTAGGAAAAAATAGTAATCAAATTTCTTTATATCTTCTTCTTTAATACCTTAATTAATCTTTTTCCAAAATACTAATTTAGAAATCTTAACGAAGTCCTTAAAGTTCAAACAAGTATATAAATTTTTACTTAACTCCCCAAAGTTCATACGAATAAATAAATCTTAATTCCCCAAAGTTATAACAAATACATAGTACTACTTAACTGCAATTGCATAGACTTGTCTACAAAAAAATAAGTTGCACATACCTTAGTTTTTCGCTGTCACATATGTTGCGAATACACACTGATGGAAAAGAATTTACCTTCTAAGAGCAGAAGCTGTAAGAGAAAGCTGTAGGGTTGGCTGGTTGGTCCAATGAAGCTGTCGGAGATGAGTGAGTCCACTCTTGCTCATCACTTGTCAGGAAATTGCTGCACGAATAAGCAAAGAGCCGTTTTGATTCAAGTGACCCTAAACACTTCCCTTGCTTTCAGACGGAAACTTTCCCTTATTTCTTAACCCTTAAAACCCAATTGGATCTAACAAATTACCAGATCAAGTCCCATCTATCCAAATTAATTCCCCATTGTGAATGAATCGTTCTGCCTTCTTACCTTATCAGGTACCCTTCTTACTCACCTCACCTTCTTACCTTTCTATCTCCTGCCAACCTAAACAAGTTTTTCCCAAATCCAACTCTAGTTAAATTCCGTATCATTCAACCAACCAGCGATCTTTCAATTTTCTCCTGCCAATCGTGAGGATCCTCATAGTTCCTTTTGCACATGGCACGTTTCTCGTGTCCCTTTCTCGATCTCGAATATATTGTAAGAGTAGTACTCAGAATTCGAATTTTAACAGACTTTAAGATAAGGATCTCTTAACTGAAAGCGATCTCGTTCAATAAGACTCCGACCCATTGTTTTTATGAATTCAAATTTTTAGGATTGGTAGGTTATACCATTAACTGGCTGCAGTGCAGAATTG
Source organism: Cryptocephalus primarius (assembly GCA_963576515.1). NCBI lineage: Eukaryota > Metazoa > Arthropoda > Insecta > Coleoptera > Chrysomelidae > Cryptocephalus > Cryptocephalus primarius. Next base: position 4,170,485 of record OY754939.1, read on the forward strand.
ACAGTCAGATAGGAGTTATTGAAGATTTCTTAAATTTTGTCCTACACTGAGGTTTAATACATTTTGAATTTTGTGGGAGTTAAAAATGATAAACATCACATTTATTAGTTGTAATGGTTAATTTCAATTGATCACAAGGTTTGGAAGAATAGAACTGTAACATATGTGTTGCAGATTGTCGTGATGTACATCCTGAAAACAAGTAACATTAAGAACTATAGAATATTTCTTGTGACATCCGACTACAATAACGTGTTTGTCGGCAAATACAGAGATGGAATTCTATCTAATGTTGGAATATTTATTTTGCATGAAATGGTCTATTTCAAAACTTGAAATAATGTTCAATGTCATGTTATTTGTATTTTTAGGAAGCGTATAGTAGAACAGGAAAGAATTAATTTGCTCCAAGAGCATGTGAAGAACCTGATTGGATTCCTGCCAAAAGGTCTGCTTAAGCCAGAGGATCTCGCACATCTAGGGGGTGATACAAACAAGTCAATGTGCCCAAGCTCCGAGACAAAAATATAGTAATGTTAATTGAAGTTTTTTTATTTCCTAATGTTTTAATCTGGCGTAAATGAAGATTACTTATCATCGTTAATTTCTGGTCAGATATGACAGTTTTTGACTAAAATAATTTAAATGGATGTAAATGTTGAAGTGGGCATATCGCCGTAATTCTTGACCACGAAATATTTTCGGAATCTAAGTTTTTGTTCTGGTTTGTTTTTGTATATGAGGATTTTATTACTGGTTTTGACCATTTCAAGAAACAATTTTATCCAAAATATTTTTCAACCATTATCATGTAACAATTTTATTATAGAAGTTTCACCTCATTCAACCTCATCTCACGAGATAGATGCAAAGCATGCTGAAGGAAGAGTAATTTAAGAGAGCCAGTAAAGCACATGCAAAATTCTGTAAATCGACCAGTTTTCAAGAAGATTAACTCTTTTCAAAATGTTCACGATTGTTACATGCACAGAATGAACTCCATGTCATGTAGTGGTCTTTAGCACCATCACACACTCTGTAAATGAAACAGAACATTTCTCAATGTGAATCAAAAGGAAGGGAATGTTAAAACCTGGTTTTAATAGAAAAATTAATAATTTCCATTTAATTAGTAATTATGATTGTTATTACAGTTTAACAGAATTATTTAATGTATTGTAACAAATAACCAGGCCACCAGCATAGTCAATGATTCGACACATCAGCGATCTAAATTATCAAATTATATTCATCGTGCCTAAGCACATTATTCTGTAGTAATAGCGACAAGATTTTTAATAAAATATAGTTGAGAAGAGTATTCTTGACTGTCATCTACTATTTTCCTAGCCTAAAGTTGGGACGTGAGGTTGCGTCTCGATAGTAGATATCCCTTAATCATGAAACCCCATCTCTTGATGAATTCTTCCAGAGCTGCCCAAGTCTTATTGGTATAGCAGGACGTTGAGGCTGACGTTTTGGCTCGGAAGTCCCTTCGCACGACCATAGGCATCCCAGCTGCGACTCGTACAGGAGCCTATCAAGTTCTCGATATCGTGTTATATGGATTTAGATTCGGGAGCGTTTTAGAAACTGAAAATTACAAATAAATGCGAGAAGCAGCGATACGCAAGTCCGTCAGTGACGGAAGTGGAGCGAATTAAGCACAAAATGCGGCTACCGCCAGTACGCGCCCACCGTTCAAGACGAGTTTTCTCTTCTGCTTTGCTTTTGTTTATAGAGGTATATAATACCTTCCGATATTGAAAAAAATGTATCGATAGTTTTGGGTACAGGACCAAGACTGAAAATTTCAATGGTGAAAAATGCCTATGGTGAAAGGGAGATTTCATAAAAACGTATGAATTGTTTGATTAATCTAATATGGCCAATTAGAGGTCCAAAAATACTGGTGTAAATGGGACCCCCCCATTTTGCGTTCTCATGAAATTTGGAAAGGAGCAAATTTCTCTCGAAAAGAGCCAGTTGAGTTATAAACATGATTGAAATAAGGTCTAATTTAAAATTGTAAATATTTACTCTACATTTGTGTATAGAGTGGTATTCGGACATCGAATTTACTCTCACACATAACCACAAATCAAATTACAGAAAACTTGTCATCTAAATTCACAAATTACCGTTACATCCCAGAAATATTAATCATTCACCACGCGACACCAATGCGCAACGAATTCAACAAAGGGAAGAAGAGAAATCAAGTGAGCACTTATCGCTTTTTTGCGTTCGTAAATTTACGATTATAGTGGATAGATTATAGTGGATTATAGTGGATTCTATATGGACGCAATGAATGTCATAGATTGTTGCATATTTATTGGTGAACGTCACGTATATATATATATATATATATATATATATATATATATATATATATATATAACGCTATAATAGCTGACAACGTTGACATGATACAATAACACAGATGTCCCCATGATGACGTTATGTGCAGAAATCATTTACTAGAATAATTGTCTTGCCAACTTCGTGTACAACAGTCGAAATTGGTGCGAAATCGGAAGGTTTGCACGTCTACATTATATTATCCTTGGTTTTCTCATTGTTTTTTATTTTGAGCCCATTTTGACTATTGTATATGAAGTCGGCAATAAAAGTTGTGAGTATGTCCCACGCACCTGCACCACTCAGCACCTCAACAACAAGACCCCCTCCTAAAAATTTTGCCCAGAACTCAACAAGTAGTCAAACTTCCAGTTCGCCCTGAAAACGGGATAGGTTTAATGGATTACATCAATTTGGGGTATAATTTAGAATCTCCAAAGGCCTTAGTAAGTATTAAAAATCACTTTGCAATCACGACTATAATAAATCCTAATATTGACCCTTTTGAAATTACGATCGATGATCCATTTGACGTTGAATTTTTAGACACTAACGAAGTAAAATTCATGGAGAAACTTGATCCTCCCTACGAGTTGACCAAAGAACAGGATAATGAATTAAAGGAAAATTTAAAAAATATTATATTAGAACATTGTAATAAGGAAGAAAAAGACATCGTTAGAAAGCTTTGTTTTAAATATAGAGACATTTTCTATTGCGAAGGTGTTCCTTTGAGCTTTAAACGAAATTTCCCACAAAAGTAATTTGACGGATGAAACACCTGTTTTCACTAAATCTTATAGGTTTCCCGAAATCGATAAACATGAAGTTAAAACACAATTAGATAAAATGTTCCATCAAGGTGTAATCCAACCATCAACTTCTCCTTTGAGTAGCCCTATATGGGTAGTCCCCAAAAAGTTAGATCAATCCGGCACAAGAAAGTGGCGCATCATAATCGATTACCACAAATTAAATGAAAAGACAGTAGACAATAAATACTCTCTCCCTCAGATAGTCGACCTATTAGACAAACTTGGACAAGCTAATTATTTCACCACCTTAGACCTTCTGGATTTCACCAAATCGAAGTTGACAAAAATGACATACCCAAAACAGCCTATTCAACACTTAACGGACATTACGAATTCAAAAGGATGCCTTTTGGCCTCGAAAATGCCCCTGCCACATTCCAGCGTGTCACGGACAATATCCTTTGTGGCTTCAATAACGAAATTTGTGTCTTCTACTTGAACTATATGTTAATATATCCGGCACATCCCTTCAGGAACACTATTCTAGATTAAAACAAGTATTTGAGAGACTGAAAAGCTAATCTAAAAGTGCAGTTGGATAAGTCCGAATTTTTGCAAAAATTTTTTGCTTATTTAGGCCATATCATAACTCCAGACGGAGTGAAACCGAATCCGGATAAAATTCCAGCTGTCATAAATTATCCAATTCCACAAACCCAAAAGGAAATAAAAATCTTAGGAGGTTTATTAAATATTTTGCCAAGGTAACCAAACCATTAACCATTTTCTTAGACAAGAATGCTAAAGTAGTTGACAATTACGACTTTATCGACAGTTTCAACACCTTCAAGAAGATCGTTTGTAATGACCCGATACTTCAGTACACCGATATCAAACGAGAATTTATCCTCACAACAGACGCATCCGACTTTTCACTAGGTGCCGTACTTTCACAAGGACCTTTAAGTTCCGATAAACCCGTGGCATACGCTTCTCGAATGTTGAACTAGACAGAACAATGGTCCAGCACAATTGAAAAGAAATTACTTGCCATAGTTTGGTCGTGTAAGTAATTTAGACTTATTAGAACCGAATCTATGATAAACAATCCCGGTGACATTAATGAAGACATTCAAGATTATGTTAGGGAACTATTGACTAATTCGGAACTACCAGAGTTAAACGAATCCAACTTATCTCTCTTGCAAAACGAAGACACAAAACCGAAAATAAACGTTATTTCTGATATACAAATTCAACCCTCTGTAATATTTCAAACCAACCCTGAATCCTCAGATCATCAAACACCTCATCCTCTCTCAAAAAACTCAGCTAATAACGGAATCCAGATTCTAGACGATATCGTAAATTCAAAACCAAACCAGATACATGTTTTCGAAAATAAATCAAAAAATCTATTAGTCAAACAAGAGAATTCTGGTTCATAAAAGGTACTTGTCGTCAAACTACCATTACAAGATAATTAGATGCTAATTTTCGACCTCTTGAAAAATTATTTAAAACCAACAATTTCTTAATACATTTTCTTCGAGGATGTTAAATTGATTCAAAATTTCTCTAAAGTTTATTCAGAAAAATTCGACGTTCGTACTTTGAAATTAATTCGTTGTACTGTGAGGTAATTAGGTCGTGTGACAGATTATCCAAGTAGTAACAATAACAACCAGAGTTTATTCTAAGGTGCATATTCGACTTTATTAGTAGGTCGAATAAACAAAGGTAATCGATTGTTGGATGTTTTGCTGAGGTAGTCTGTTACACATTCACATTCGCTCTAGATACCCATGTATTAAATAGAATCGACACAGTTAACACGTAGAGTAGAGTAGAGTAAGAGTAGTACCGTATAACATGTATCCGACAATGTAATTGATTCAATAGATGTTATAAGTAATCAACGAGTCAGCCTTATATCCATCATCCTACCCTGGGACATCACAGTACTAAATTGGTCAACACTATTAATGACCCTGAAGAACAAATTTTTGTCATAAAGGCTCATCATGAAGGTATGATCAATCACCGTGGTGTTGTAGGAACGCTACAAAACCTAAAAAGAAACTATTATATGCCAAAAATGAAAGAAACAATAACAACGTTCATAAATTCTTGCGATATTTGTCAAAGAGCGAAACATTCTCGTCACAAACCTTATGTCCCATTATCTCTAATCGAAACTTCATCTATACCTTTTGAATTACAACATATAGACAGTTTTATTTTCAATATAAAAATTTATCTCACCTTAGTGGACTCTCTCGAAATTTGCCCAAGCAACGCCTATAACTGGAAAAACCGCTATTCACATTTGTTATGCACTATTTAAACATTTGCAAGTTTTGGTACGCCTCAAAAAATTGTCGTAGATAGCGGACGCGAATTCAGTAATGATACAGTAAAAGGGTTATTAAATTTACATAAATTTAAAGTATATTTTACGACAGCTGGTCGCCACGAATCCAAGAGTATTGTCGAACGTTTTCATTCCACGCTCATTCAACATATAAGAAATTTAAAAGGAAAACATCCTAACGAAAATGATGTGATTAATTATGCGGTATTAGGATATAATAGTTTCATACACAGTTTCACAGGCTACACCATTTGAGCTAGTATTTGGTCATACAAATTCTCGAAACCCTGAAGAAATATTCACCACCAAAGAATTGTTTTCAAATTACGTACAAAATCAAAAACAAAAACTAACGGACGTTTATGAAAATGTCAAACAAAAGTTAGTCACGAAAAGAAAAAATCGTTTCAAAAATCAACGTTAAAGGTGACATAAATGTTGAATGCAGGATTAATCAAAAGGTTTTTAAAAAGCATCCAATGAATATAATATATAAAGTAATATAAAACGTAACATATTTTTAGGATCCTATACTATTACTAAATTACTTGATCATAATAAAGTTGAAATTATAAACCCAAAAAATAAAATCGAAACCATTCATATCAAAGAGTTAAGAAAACCTAAATTGTTACAGGATAACAATGACGATGAGGATCGTTCTGATGCTCATAGCGACAACAGCAGCTCAAGAAATTGAACTGACGAAACTAACCGATTCCCCCGGTATACTGCCTTTCCAAGTAGGTACTGCTCGTCTGACAAATAGAAAACATGTTTTCTTATACGAAATTCATTTGGAAAAGGTGGAATCTGTAATAGAGAATCTAATAAGTGTATATGAAGCATTGAAGTTGTCCGTCTTCAGTACACAACTAATCCTCTTAAACAGCTCATACAATCATTATGAACATCTAAAACCCCTCGTAGACAAAATTTCCCCGAAATTCAAAAACATTAAACCTTAACAAAACTTCAGAACTAAACGCGGCCTAATAAATTTAAGTGGTACGGTTCAAAAATGGCTATTTGACACCTTAGACGCTAAAGACGGTGAAAGATGTGACAAAACTATAGATACCTTAAAACAAAATCAACAAAAACTTGTATCAGAAATGAACATTCAAATTTTTTTGTACAAGCACCTTTCAGAGAAATATTTACATATTTTAGAAACCACAATCAAAAATCAAGAACTTTTTAAATACGCTAACGACTATCCAGAACAAATATATATTACATTTCCAATCAATTTTGTACATATTCAGTATATATAGGTAATCTAAACGAATTGTTTTTAAACGCACATTTAATCATTACCCTTTTGGACAACTTGAAAAATGCTATAACGTTCGCAAATTTGCATGTAAGTCATCCTGATATTTTAACGATCCCGAATTTAAAAGATATTTCAAAAGAACCTCAGTCTTTTTATGACAAAAAAGAGATTTTAAATGTAGATCTACATTCCTGGTATTCCACAATTAGATCAAACTGTTATTATCGCTAAGATAAAATAATTTTCGCCTTAGATAGTCCTATATTTCACCATAAGATCTAGCAGTACTTTCATCTCCTACCAATACCAGCAATCAAAAACACAAACATCATTCCACCGAAACCTTATCTAGCTCTAGAAGAAAAAACCTTCCAATACATGGATGAAAAATGCACCCTTATAGAAACCACCCACGCCTGTTACCACGAGGAACTCAAATTTGTCAACGCGAATGACTGCATAATATCTCTCATTCAAGATGGACTCGCCCATTGTCAAGAATTTCCTATCGAACCACCAATACTCATCTTCAACAAAATTAACGACGAATATATGATCGTCGTGAGCCAAGAGGAAATACTGCATCCCATGGAATTGCAGCATCCTATATGGTACATGAAATTTGGTAATAGCCAATCCGCCACCACCGGGAAACCGAAGATATTGCCAAAAATTGCCAATCAACATTCGTGGAAATAAAGACGGGGAACCACTTCGGATAAACAACATTCCCTTGGAGGAATTACACCCCCTTTCGAAACAAATCGAAGCCACCAGTAGCCTGTCACTTGAAGATACCAACCAGAATGCTACCATCTGGCTATCTTGGATCAGTCTGATAATAGTATTGATCTTGATAGCAGTTCTCGCCGGATCTAAACTCAAGAAGATAATCCAACGGGCCATCGATCACCAAATCAATCCAAGTGATCAACCTCCTTCGGTCCTTTTTCAGCCCGAAGTCGAAGTTTAGGGGCAGGAGTTACATTGCTAGGAGATAGTGTTTATAAATGTTTTTGCTTACGTATGTTTTTTTAATTTTTTTACTTTACGTCGTTTGCATTCATTCCCATTCCCATTTTCGCCTGAAAACTGTAATCATTGAGCTTTACATAAATAATTTTTTTTAAAAAACCGTTTCCGGATTTCCGAAGTTAATTACCGTAACGAAAAAAAAAAGAAGCGTAATAAAGCATTATGACAAGAAAATTTACAAAACCTTCCAATTTGTTATTTTGGACTTAAATGGTACACCCAATATTGAAAATACGAGTATCGTCATTTATTGCAACATAATTGTTTAAAAGCTTGTATTTTCATTATTTCAAGTTGGAAAATTCACAAAAACGGTCCCAATTTTTTATGTTGGACTTAAATTGAAGGTTCAATATTGAAAATACAAATATCGTATTTATTGCAAAATAATTGTTTAAAGCTTATATTTTGGTCATTTAGAGTTGGAAAATTTACAAAACGGGTTCCAATTTGTTACTTTGTACTAAAATAAGGGCCATTACCGAAATTTTGAAAATCGTCATTTATTGCAAATTAATTGTTTAAATGCTTATATTTTCGATGCTTTGAGCTGCATAATTTACAAATGTAAAATTATAAGGATGTAAAAATTAATTAAACATACGATGGAACAATAATTTGTATATATGTTCTATTGGATTTTTTATTAATAATAATACTAATTAAATTTTGCTTTTTTTATTCATCTCCAAATATCATCCATTCTATTTTTTATAACATTCATACAATTTTAAGTGTTGAAGCGTAGCTTCTGTCGGCAGTCCCCGCGACTGCCATTTTTATTTTTTGGTTATTTCCTCCACATCATGACGAAGTGGACGCCATTTTATTCTGGAAATGTTTCCGGTTATATGTTGCCATTAAATTTGGTCGAGACGTTTATCAATATTCGATATGTAACTGTTTATGACATTTATTGGGGCCATGCGCAGAATTTAGGTTATCCTACGGTAGGGGGAGCACACTAAAGTAATAAACAGGTAGATTTGGGGGAGTTATGGCCATAGATGACTGCGATCTACCGATAAGGCCTGTAGCCAAGATAATGTCCCGACTTTCTTACACGGGGCACTTCTTAACGCTTGTAATTTTTCAAGCGGGCATCGTTGTTGGAGCTGGATTGGTTGCAGTTTTCGTTAGGGATGAAGTAGTTGTTATTGGGAGTGGAGTAGCTTAGGTTGTAGGGGTGCTTGCACCTTATGCAGTGCTTTATCATGTATTTCTTCATTATATCTAAGTCGCGTTATAGTCGCAGATGACGACGTCTCCTGCGAGGTCTCTGAGATACCTCGCTGCTAACTCTATTTCTCAGTGAAATAGAGTAGCAGTCGCCGAGTTTGTTATTTCTGTTGTAGTCTCGTTGAGGCTGATTCGAGTTCAGGACCAAAAATCCTTTCATGTTAAAGTTATCTCCTTTAGAAGACTAAGGCCTCGAAAATCTATTGGTGGGTGTCAGTACATCTTGACCATGTTTCAAGGGACTTAGAGTTTTAACTAGATCGGTGTTAGCTCTGAGAGCACCTAAAGATCTAAATTTTAAATTGGCTTCAATCGAAGATATCGGAGTTGCTGTTTTTTCTTCACCTACCTCCCACGGACCACTGTAGTACGGTGCTGCCAAGGTAAGACAAGAGACGTAATTTGTACTCTCTGTTTCTTCGAAGTTGTTCTTTTCCGTAAGTTCCGTTACTTGGCTTAGAGGACTGCAATGATGGGACTCCCATTTCTTCTTCTCGGCAACACATTTTTCTAACAGGCTACGGTCTTTTCTCTCGTGTTCTCGGCGACCTTTTTCATTTTCTCGTAGTCACTTAAGTTTTTATTCAGGAGTGTCTCATTCTCTTCTTGGGGCCGCCTCTGCATTCCATATAGGTCAATCGAACTTGTTCGTTATTGAGAGGCTGGAATTCATCGCTAGCTTGTAGGGATACCTTCCGACGGTTTTAATGAGATTTTGTTACTTTGTTGATGATTTCTTTAGATTTTTGGAATGTCGGATTTAACTTATGAGTTTCTCGAACTGTTTCCATCTAATTTTCACTGAGGGTCGACATTTTTTCTAAGGTTGTCGCTAACACCGCTTTTTTCGAGGTCGCTTACACAAATTGATAAGTTGTCCTTTTGGAGTACGTTTGTTGGCTTTTGTGCTTTTGTTTTGTTGTTCGTTATGCAAACATATTTGGTGGTTGAGGCGATCAACTGATTTCACATATGTGAAACGAAATTACAAAAATATTAACATATTACCTATTTATAATTTTTAAATACTTTATTTTAACTGAATATTTACTTCTAAAGGAACTATAGCAAAACTGCCTGTTAACAATTAGAGCTAAACTAGTAGCTTACAAAATGATCTAACTATTGTTTAAACGGTGATACGGGTTATTACTCAGCTTGCAGCCGAAAAAAGCGGATAGAGGACAGCATAGACGAGAACAGAGAAACAAAGTAGTGCAAAGCAAACATAAAAAATTACAATGGTTATAAGCAATCATGCGGGGGTTTGATTAACTAACGGCGGATTCGCTGATTTATTTGCCGAATCGCGGTAGGGTTTACTAAGGCTTAGATAGTGGTGGACTGCAGCGGGCGATTATACAGGTTGACTTACCTCCAATTTGCAAAACGGATTTTGGTTTAATCGCACACTTGTAACTCGGTGTCATATGTGGAGTAACTGATAACTCACGGGTCACATTTCGTTCGTGTCAAGGCTTCAGATTGTAATGCGGAGGTAAAAAGGAAATATTGAATTTTTACTCCTACTGGTGGTAACTCATTCATTTACTCTCTCGGTCGGTATGATTGTTAGTTATTTGTCTGGTTTTACATTTTTCGCGGTTGATACGAGCAGGGAAAATTCCTCATGTGTCCTCATGTTGCTGACAAAATGCGCATCATGTTTTTCATTAAAATACTCGGAGTGCTTTATTTCTGGTTCCAACTTTTATGATGTTGTCATGCATCTAATAATAGAATGTTTCTTTCTATAAAATTCCATTGTCAGTGGATGAGATCCTGCTTGATCGTGTTACCAAATGTTTCTACAATCTATTTGTCTCCGTCTTTCATTTTCGGTTGATCATCTGCTCATGTTGTTGATCCTCTTCGTGCACTGGTTGGATATGTCGGAAAAACTCTTCAGTCGTTGGCTGAATTGACTCATGCATTTTTGGTCAGATTCACAAATTAAAGGAACCAAATCAGTAATAAACTTTGGTCTCTAATGGGATATCCACGATACAAGAACTTATTCAACAATTTAGTGACATTATGTTAATGCCAAAGAAATCTTTGCCGATGCAGCAACTTGTGCAGTATTACCAGAGCACCTGCCATCATAAAAGAGTGGTGGTATGGATCTGTCTTCTAACAGGATTCTATAAGGAGGTATACGAGTTCGTTAAAGATGTGAACATTTAAGACCATTGAAAAACCTTTTAAATTATCCCTGTTTTATTAAGTATGAAGGTTAACTTGCAATTGCCAGACGTATTTATTCTAAATTCTACGAATGTCCACCTGCAAACTACAAGCTTAATAGCCATTGTTCTGATTACTGACGAGATAGGTGATGGAGGCTGATAGCTATCCTATTTCACTAACTGGCGTAGTATATGATTTAATATACAACATTTCCAGAAGTCTTTTAGCAACTATTCAGAAACATTTGTACCCCCATATGTAAAGATTTGGTAATCATAAGTTTGACAAGGAAGTAATTGTGTGCGGAACCCATTACAAGTTGGAAAACTACAATTTACTTCATTGGACACAAATATAAAACATCCCATATTACTGTCGTCAAAACATAATCTGAGAATGCACATGTTCGAACATAAGCATGCTGTGCTATTATCGTACAATCAGGTACTCAGTTTTTACTAGCATCGATTAAACAATTTTTTTTAGCCGACAGGGGGAAGAAATTTAGGCGGCTAAGTAACACACGTTTCAAATTCAACCAAACGTTTGCTATGTAGCCTACACCAAGTTTACTTCTCGGTAAGTAAGTAATATATTCTATCCTATATACCTTATCAAGTTTACATGAGACCCGACTGAAGCCTTTCCCATCATTTCTAAATGCTGGTATTGACTATGCATGACCATATTCTTTAAAGGATAAGGTCGGATAAGTGTTATAAATGTGTATGCGCCTGCTTCTGCGCAAAATCAATCTACTTAGAATTAATATTCACTCTTAATACAGAATGCTTGTTATCTTGCCTGCAAAGATTCCCTCCCAGGCATGGATTACCACCTAACATTTCTTTCGATAACGGCACAACATTCGAAAGGGCAGGAAATGAGCTGATTTACTTGTGCCAACTCCAATTTTCACAACGATGCCAACGATCTACAGCTTTTAACTTCTCACTTTTGTACATGACGCACAACGTGTGTATAAACAGATTTGAAACCCTTTTTCCAAAGAGTGTATTGCTCAACTACGCCACCAGTATAAATAGATGGATACATCCAGTATAACTGGTTCATCAACAACAGTTACATCCACTGCAACAAATTCTGGTTCTAATAAAAGACGATCAACAACCTACCCGCAGAAGGTGTATTGGAAGAATTTTGCACTTGTGACCAGGACAAGAGGGAGTTTCTCGTGTAGATGAAGTTAAAATTGCCAGTGAGCAAGTGACTAGTTCAGTATGGCATCGGTGTCCCCTACCGGTGGAAAGTGAAAAGCCTTAGTGAAGTAAGTATTTTATTTTAAAAGTTCCCATTAAAAAAGAGAGTTGTCTTTCCTTTTTTTCTTTTCTTTTTAGATTCATTAGATTAGGTTTAAGTAAACCTAAAACTATACACATATTTGATGACTTTAAGTTGGTTGCTTTTCAATCTTTCAACTCATATGCCAAAAGAGAGGAGATGAGAGACAGTAACCGCGCTGCATACGAAACATTCTCACTGTAACATTTATAGTGCACACCTCAACTATTGTTATTTAATTTTTCAATCGAAACTCCTTTTCTTATCACCCTCCAAATTACCTCCAGCAACATACACAAGCACTTACTCTCGTTGAATACCTTGTACATGTAAGTAAACGCTGGGATAGTTGCATCTCGAAAATTTAGTCTATAATTAAAGTATCATTCTATAAAATAGATGGTATGCTTAGAGACTTCCAACTTTCTTATCCATTTTCGAACAACTTACTGTCTACTAATTCCATTGGATAAATGGTTGTTCTAAGTGATTATAACATAAATTCCAGTACAGAAATAATAACCCCTGGAAGAAAGTGATTCCAAGGTAATTATATCTCACAAAGAGAGAAATATAAGCCTGACCCTGTGGATTAATCTTAGAATGGTAGAGCAATTAAAACTTTTTTGTGCAATGTGTCGATAAAATTGACTTTATCCGAGCCGATCTCGGCGAAGTAAATCAGAACAAGGAGCCCCGCGGCCTATCTGCGAAGAGAACTTCCGAAGATTCAACCTCGGATAACAATAAGTTTATCGAAGTCGCGTCGTGGTCCGGAGTTAAATCGCTGTTTATTTGTCCCGGCGCGTTATCCGCCTGTTTACATATCATGCTAGTCTTTAATTGCTGCTAAGTTCACAAACTAACAATAAAAGTTTCCAATGGAATTGATTAACGGATCTGTTTGTTCTTTCAGTCGAATTAATATTGCAAGAGCTTCGATAGGAAAAGTTTCCAGGCGAAATGTCATTAAGTCATTTAATCGAAGTCATATTTGTAGTTAGAGAAGAACTACAGTAAAATTGTTATTTACTATTGACCTCGCGTTCCTGTGAGATAGAGCTTTTCGCTGTATGACAAACTTTTTGAAACTAATATTCCTTTTAGCGGGCCTGCGAGTGTATTTTGAACTGCCAGAAATCTCCGGTTTGCCTTTGAACTTCCATATATTACATACGCACATCTACTTACAATCATAACGTTCTAAACTGTTCCTACGTTTGCTGTACGTTTAATAGTTTGGTGTGTGATATTTAGATTTCGTCTTAATCTATTTGCCTAATCCTAACATTTAAATAAATACAGGAAGAATTGTGCAGCAAGTACAGACAAAAACCTGTTGGGTTGGGATGTTTGATGGGTTGAGTTTGTGTTTGTGGGTGTTACGTCGTTATATATATATATATATATATATATATATATATATATATATATATATATATATATATATATATATATATTCGGGGCTTTCGGTATAATTCTAAACCACGATTCATTCATATAATCTCGACGAATCGACGAAGGTTTGTACAGCCAGGCATTCCATCAACTGGTCGGTAGCGGTTGGATAGGCGAAGCGAACTAACCTGACTATATCAGCGTAGAACTCCTGCATACTCTCGTTCGCTTTTTGTTTTCGAGACTTCATTTGGAACCGGTAGAAATGCTCCACGTGCGAGTGTCCGTACCTCGTTTCCAAACGTTTCACTAGTTCTTCGCAGTCGCCCTATTCCTCAGGGGTGACCGCCTAGAGCCAACCGTTGGCTCTTGCTGCGGCTTTGAACTGCTTCAGGTAGTTGGACCACGGTGTCTTACCGTCGAAAGTCGATGGCTACAGTCGTGTGATGCCTCCAGACCCATCCTTGCTAGTTCCGCCTCTGGAGTCGACTCTTGGTTCAGTCCTTCTGTTGAGTCTTGTTCAGAAATTTCCGACTGTGGGTACTGATTGAATAGGTGTGCCTCTAGCTGCTTCATTTGGTTTGGTTGGAGGTTTGGTCTATGGCGTCGTCCTTTTATGTAGAGATTTTAGCTGTAACATCAGAGATTTGGGCTGCCATCTGGGTCATGATTTCGCCTTTTTGTATAATTATGTCGTCTCGCTGAGCGGAGATTTGGGCCATAACATTAGATATTTGAGCTACCATCTGAGTCATGATTTCGTCCTTTTGTGTAGAGATTTGAGTCGTAACATCAGAGATTTTAGTCGTAACGTCAGAGATTTGAGCTTCCATGTCGTCTCGCTGAGCAGAGATTTGTGTCATCATTTCGTCCTTCCGTGCTGCAATCTGGGTTATAATTTTCGATGTCATACTCGAAATCAGCTGTTTAACAGAAGCTGCTCCCTCAAACAGGAACACGTCAGGATCTTGGCCCTTGCTCTTCATGTCCTCTCTGAGTCGATTCTCTAGTTCCGCTTTTTTACTTTCGGAAATTACGTCTTGTTCCTGCCATTCCGTTTCAAGTTCGGCGACCGTTAGTTCATTTCTTCACACAACTTCTTCATTGTTCTAATTGATTTTCAACTAATCCCACACTTCTGACACCACTTGTAACGTTCTCTGGTTATTAATAATTTAATAACTATAACTAATTAACCTTAATATATTTTACACTAACAGTAAGCGGACTTAATTTAATTCATTTACTTAAATTTATTTTCGAGCGACGGACGTCGGTGTCGTTCACAGGAACAAGTGTTCGAGTGTCTTCTTATCTCTCGGTCGCCTTCTTATATTCGAACGGTGCCGCTTTCTCGATCTTTCGAGATCCTACTCGATCTCGTAAAACTGAATTCTTGGAATCCTGGTGCCGGAGAGTCTGCGGAACGTTCGATTGGCTTCGATGGCCGTACAAGCGAGGATATTCGTTACAATATAATATAGTGCAGCTCTGACAGTCAGCAACATTATTGAATCGGATCCATCAAAAATCCGGACAAGCTTTTCCATCGGATTGTGTACTATATAATCAGAATTTATACGATTTGGAAATCGGGACCAGCGTTTTACACTATACTTTATTCGAACTTTATATATAGATGTGAATCCTATCTTTGAGCTGGAAACGTTTTACGAAAAGCCGAATATTCGTGTGTGTCCATAGTTTACCAAAGTATGTCGTAATTTCTTATAAAATTCTATCTTCCAAAACAAAATACATTTTTTAGATTGAACATTTTAGAGCTATAAGGAACGTGGTCAGCGTGCTATAACAATTGGTGGCGAAAAATTAAGCAGAACTTTCCTAACTGTAGTTCTAGAGAAGATGAAACAAGTAAATCTCCCATCTACTAAAATTTGGATTATAATTCAAGGAGCTGTTCTATATTTGAAAATGTTACCAATGAGCATCTTCAACTTCAACT
This sequence comes from Cryptocephalus primarius, assembly GCA_963576515.1. Taxonomy (NCBI): domain Eukaryota; kingdom Metazoa; phylum Arthropoda; class Insecta; order Coleoptera; family Chrysomelidae; genus Cryptocephalus; species Cryptocephalus primarius. Next base: position 4,186,387 of record OY754939.1, read on the forward strand.
TGGATTCATTTAAGTCAGGTCCATTTAAATATATAGAAATTGTAATATATTTCGAAAAAGGCGATTTTGTTTTTAATTACTTTTCGTCGAGTGATATTAAAAATATTGGCGGACATTTTTTTTATACTTCAACCAGTGTCTATACTAATTATAGATGTACGTAGCGTTAATCTCCAACTTGCAATTTTTAATAAATATTTCCAACTTTGGAATATCATTTTCTTACTATGTAAAGGTGAATCGATTTTATCACAAATCCGGCTTAAAGTAACGCTTCCCGATTTATTTTGAATTCCTACATTTTGATGGATATATGTAGGTTTCTATCGAAGTAATTGTTGTCATTAGAGCTGAAAAAATGGGCTAAAAAAAGGATCAAAACATTCAGGCATATGCACTATAAAAATTGTAAATAGCCACGAAGCATTTTTTGCTTCGATAACGCTCATTGCTCTAACTCCGCAACGCTTTCAACACTAAAAATAAAATAAATTATATATTTTTATACAAATAAAATTAATACCATTATAGCATAAAATCGAAGGTTTCATATAAAATTACAGCTAATTTTTAGGTAAATATTTAGGTAAAATTTGCGGTTTACTGAAGCGTTCACCCATGCAGGGACCTAAAAAATAATGCTGTGTTAACGTTAAGCGGAGTTTAGCAAAGCCAAAAGGTGAGCTAAATCGGTGCAATCGGGCTTAGGGTGTTCATTTAGTCACCCTTGTTAGATCCAACGCTATCCGTCTTTATCCAGTCGAAGGTGCTACCCACGCTCTCATTGTGACCATGTTCCACCCTAGTTATACGCTACTAATGTAGCAGCCCGTGCCGAAGGAATTCATCGCACCATCAGCGAATCTCTGAAATAAATAGATCTTCCCTTAACATCAGAGACCACACACCGAACACGCCCATAGGAAAATCGGTCTGATTAGAAGTCAACTATACCCCCTTCTGATAGTCAACTTGGACGGTTCCAATAAAACTATCCTGTTGAAGTCTTTTCTTCGACCGACGGTTACTTACGCCTCTGAGGCATGGGGAATCACGTCGAATTCTCAGCTGATTAGACTGCTATCTTGTGAAAACAAGATTATAAAATAGTCACTGAACGACCCACGGAACATTAGAAACACTCAAATTCAGGGGGAATTCCAGATCACCCCCTTCTTGAAACCGTAAAAACTTGGATATATTTACTCTTGTTATATCTTAAGAGTCCTGTAGAAATCATTATATTTTCGTAACTGTGCTATTGCAAAAAATTTTTTGATAAACAAACGTACTCTTACAAAAACTATTCGATTAATCGCAGTGAAATTTTAACAATATTTTAAGAACTACCCAATTTTAAACTCATAAATAAAATCCTAGGTTTATTTCTGCTTTATTTAGTGTTAAAAAGTTGTTAAGGCCATTTCGACTTTTCTTCGCACGTTTCTCAACAGCAAATTAAGATATAAACCTTGAATTGTAAGTAACTAAAAGACTTAAACGGAACCCAATATCGAAAGACTACGAGTTGTGTTAATGTAGGCTTATATTATGCAAAAACGTGTTGGGTACTTGGTTGATCTAGATCAAAAATTTTGCTTCTCAGGATTATTACAATTCTTGTACCTGTGGTACAAAAAATGTATAAATGAATGAACTCTCTAAGTTTCTTTTTTTGCCTGGTGGATTTAGATACTAAAATTGTATATCACAAACTATGTGAACACCCCTGTTCAGTTGCAATCATCGAAACACATTATTTCTAATACATTCCCATTCGTTGCAAAACCAAGGCTAATCATTCTAGTGGATGTAGCGAATTCCATTCCAAAATCATTTAGACCCAGAGATTTACGGTCTAGTTGGTAGCTATATTCTAGGTTCGCATAAATCTTCACAACACGCAAGTAGTTCCTAAAGTGGTGTTCATTCCAGCAAGCAAGTATACCTTGTTCTCAGTACAGATGTCACAATACGAGACTGACATGTTGGTTGAAATACATAAAGCTCATTAGAGACTTGGGCGTTTTGATAAAATATGCGTAGTCCTAAAAGTTGGAGCATTTTAATTCAGGTTGGAAAGACTGAATTGTTGAAATCTTATCAGATGCTGTCAATATTATCTGTTTCAATATGTTTTTCGTTTATTGGATTCGTGTGAAGAGATGATTTAAAATTTAACAACGTTTAAAATGCCGATAACGGCACCATCTCTACCTTTTGATATCGATTTAGAACTAAAAGGGAACGTCGCTCAGTCAATCCCTCTTTTTCGGAATATGTGGATATCGACGAGCTTCCATAAATCCGCAATGTATTGAACACGGAGTAAGAGGATCGACCAAAAAAGGAGACGGCTCACCTCATAAACCAGTAGAGCAACGTGCTTGATTTATCCCTCGTTCCGTCCTGCATTCATCATATAAATCTTCCGGAGATATTGTCGTATATGGAATGGAACACTGGCTGCGGCCATATAACGATCCCCTTCGGACCTGATGTGTGCATGCGGTTTAGGGGTACCGCAAACGTGCTCGTGACATACGAACAATATCTGTCGGACGATGGTCGACAACGTGAAACGCTTCATATTACCAATTTGCTGTAATACGCCAGGATTGCATACATTCATAATCAGGCTGGTTCACCTCTAAACCAAATCAATTTATGATATCGCGACCTGGGTGCTGCTGATTGAGCAAAAATCATGCGCAGGGAGATTCAATCATAATAGAAAGAACATTAGAAATGTTGAATAGCAACTGCAATTTGAAGAAAGTTTTTTTCCAAGTTCGCCCCATTTCATTTCACGTAATCTAGTTGACACCACCCTGAGGAAGCCGATGAGCAAAATCACATCTCAGTGACGCTTTTTTAACTTAACTTCCTTCGTTTGGGTGGACAACTGAATTCCACTAGGTGCCGCTACTGACACATATGATAAAAAATAATTAAATCCAGCCCACACTATGATACACGATAGTAAGCGGATCTCCGAGCCTTGCTGGCACAGATGTTTCATTTTATGCAGGTAATCAGCGGTGGTGGTAATTTCAACGCCTGGGTCAGAAATATATCAAAATCGGATAAGTTGTTCAAAGCACAGCGACGATTAATTTAGGGAATAAAAATGGGAAGTAATTGAGAAATTCTAAGGTATATGGCTAAAAAACTACCTGAAGTTTGCAAACACTGCAGATTGATCTCGCATCTCGAGGAAAGAACGATTAAAGAAAAATTGAGAAGAAAAAATCATTTTTTAAAAACATCTGGAATTTCCAAAAAAAAGAAATGCAAATATTTTATTTGTGAACGTTTCTATTGATAATTAATATAGGTACTAAATTTTAATATTCATTTTCCCTGCTTGAGTTCAAACATTTATACCCTTAGGCGCTGTTAATTCATTAAATGTTAATAGTATTTGCAAGTCAATACAGATACTCTTAGTTTATATATTTGGATCAGTTCGAGTATCGGTGACAACACTTGTAAATAGACCCATGTTAGCATAAGTACTCGTATTAAATGCTACTATTGATACAAACTTGAAGAGAGGATTTCATTTGTCATAAAATATGTAGAACAAGATTTTATGTGGATTTAGGAGAGAGTTCTCTTGATGCATCGTCATCACATCTGCCCTATTTTACGAAGCCGTATAAACTGCCCAACAAGAGGCTTGACTATGCACGTTGTTAATAAAATGGGCTCAATAATCATTTTAAGATATTCTGGATGTTTAAAACTTAACACATATCCACATACAAATATTTTTTCTGGTAACTATTATGATGGTTCTTGATACAATTTAATCTTAACTAACACCGTGAGGATGTCAACAGATGCCATAACCAACAACACTTGACGTATGCCACAATACTACTGCAGTTATGTCCAAACTTCAATAATACGCAACTCAACATTCTAATATAAATTTAACATATTCTAACACACCTATTCAAATATTGAAAGTTTTACCGTCTATCATGAGGTCTTAAATTACAGTCATATCAGTAAGAATATATATTGTGTGAGTCAAATAAATTTCTCTCCGAGATATCGAGGAATTCTCGCTTTAGCTCTAAGACCCGACAGCGTCCGTCGCAAGCATTGACATACACTTCCAGCAGCAATTACAGCTCACTTTCATGTATGTTGATTTATGTATGGCTAGATAACAAGATAGCCGCCCCCCAACTACTAGGTTGCCTGGCTCTCTTCGGGGGGCTTCAGCTTCTATGTTGTTGGGTTGGCTACTTCTTTTCCTTCTTGTCCTTTTTAATGCTTTAATGTAAGGTGAAGTCTTTTTTTGATAGAGCCATTGTCTTTGCCGATAATTGAAGTCTAATTCCCCTTGTTTTGTGACCTTTTATCTTCTAAGTAAACATCTCTTGGCCGTTTTGTACTGAAGCCTGGTTGTTTTCCTTGTTGGTATCTCCGGTTCGTTCTTGTTTTCTGTAGGTTTTGTGTAGCCTTCCCCTGAAGTACACTTTTACATTATAATAAAATTACAGATGTCCTCAAGATCGAAATAAAATTTTCGCAAAAGCTAGAGCAAATTATAAATTAGCGTTTCTTTTATGTCCTTTGTCTGACTGAATCCCTTGGTTACAATATACAGTCCGTTCATAGCAAATCTGGTATCACATGACCCAGTGACGTCATATATGTGCCAACTGTAGCGAGGCGTAGGCAAATCACTATTATATGCAGATTCAATTTCGGGCGTTTATTTTAGTTGGCAATAGTGACGTATTTGACGGCAATAGTGACGGTTTATTTGTATGTTTAACCGAGTGACGGTGTGACTTAGTTTGTTCAGCTTACAGTTCGCAGTTTCAAGCTTTATAGTTTGCATTAATTACGTAAATCGTAAAGAACACTAAGTTTATCAAATGTCTTTTTGAGATCGTATTTGTGGATGGATTACACTGACTACTTTGATATTTAATGTGCCAAAAAATTTAGGAGAGAGGTTATTGACCATAAGCAAATTCAATCTCGTTACCTTTTGAAAACCTCGACAACACTGTTAGCCTTTCTATGAATGACATCATATCAGATTTATTATTATATATTTGGGTTATATTACTTCAAGAAAAATCAGACGCAACAGTTTATACAATAATTATTTGCTATTTAAGAAGTTACTTTTTTTCTTCGTTGAAGAATGTAAACAAAATACTATTCGGGTTCTCTTAAACGAAAACCTTTGAAAACCCTTAAAAACGATAAACAACAACTGACTTTGAATAAATTTCCTGTTTCGGTAGTAGACTTTAAGAGACTGTAAGTTTATAGCAAGCTACAGTACGATAAAACAATCAGTCTAGCCGATGGCAATCTCTTAAGTTGTTTAGAACTTAGACTAACGTTGTTAAATGTAACAAACAAAAAAACAAAAAAAAATGTAGAAAGTATCCAGTATCTTGGAAGATGGGAACCAAGCCTTTATCCTTCTTTACTTAACAATAAATGTAAATTTTTCTTCCTGTAGTTTTTTGGATAAACCCCTACCTAGTGCAGAAATGTAGTTCATGTAGTAATGTTGCATATATAATATAGAGGTGATTCAAATAGTTACAATTATAGCCCATCCTGAATGGAAAGGTACGAAGAAACAAAATATAGCCGTCCAGGATCCGTGATCTCGCAAATTATTCAAAAGTAGATAACTCAGAGAAGACCCATCTGGAAAAGGTGTTCCTTATATCGGACCGAGCAGTGAAGTATAGGACGTCGAAGGCACATTTCCCATTTAAAGTATATGCGATACACCCGGGCGGGATTTTTTCCAAGGTAAATGTGTGTGACCGCTAACGGGGTCAGGATTTAGGGCTTTCGACGGAAAGCAGGAAAAAACGTGAAAACCTATCAAGCTTTTCTACACCACTCGATTGAAAAAGCACCTAGGAGCGTCAGCAGCGTAGGTAACGTTAATATATTCTGTCTATCATGGACAATACTGTTTTTATCAACAAAATAGTAACATTTTCAAATGCAAATCTAATAAAACGAACGTAATGTAAATTTCCAGTTTCAAATGAAAGACATCATTAAAATCAATTACCTTTTTTTTCAGATCTTTAGCACTCCACTTGGAAGTACAACAAAATATAAACTAGTTAATTAAATATTTAATCCCAATGGTAAATTGTAAAAGAACCATTTAGATGTATTAAAATACCTATCAATTTTTGGGTTAATTTGAAGTAATGAAAGTACAAAAATTAATACACAAAAAAATTTCAGATTCATTTCTGTTGTTATTGTGTTATTTATCTTAGCTGTTATGGAAACTTTCGTATAAATATTTTTTGGGGTCTATGTTATTAATAAAAGTATGGAATCAAATTTCCTGCAATATTAATGAACAGAAAAAAATACACACTTTGGAAACAATTAATGAGTAAACACGATGTATTTGTAACTGTTATGTGTGTTATTTTCTATGTAGTAACCGTTACTACCCACCGTTACATAACCTGTACAATAATGTATATGTAAATTTAATTATCTTCGTTGAAAAAGAAAGGAAACGAGGTATTGAAATATTTTATTTAGTATTTGCGTTTAGAATTTATTTTTAAGTAATAAGAAAAGATAACTGTAAATTCCTTAGCAATAGTGAGTAAATACCATTTAAAAGTTACGCCAAGTAGAAAATATTCATTAAACAAATGGGGAGTAATAACCAATATTTGCTGAATGAGAATTATAGAAAGAATATTTCTTTATGTGACATCGAAATTTCGTAGCTTTCTGTTGTAATATGTTATTGGTGCTGGTAAGTAAATTAGCTTGTTTTTAAATATATCCAAAAATTGGGACATTTTGAAATATATCAAAATTCTAATATGTTGAATGAAATATTGGAAAACAAACTGTTCCCTTTTGCAGGTGCTTTTTGCTCTCAGGTTGCATTAGTTGTCTTTGAATTGAGGGGCTCATTCATTTGAATAATAGTAGAATGAATAGTAGATAATCTAACATTTTGGCAAGCATTCTTTACTCACGACTTTACGAATACGAATGAATTTTATAGAAAAGGTTAATTGAACATTTTACTTGAATCAAATTTAACTCCTATCTCTGTGCTTTTACTTTAACTTTTTATAAAATTACACTGTCTTTTCTGTGGCGCCGCTGTTGGAAGGGAATATATAGCAAGACCGCCGATACATTACATTCTCTCGATGAGACTGAGAATTTTTTCAGAATTGCTCAAGGCCCTATTTTCATAAATAAACTCCAGTTCCGAAATTGAAATTACCTGTCCTTCAGGTTGATATACGTCTAATCTTTAGGAGGGTAATTTGTAATTTTCCATTTTATCTGGGGAAAAATGTGAGCAGTCACGTGGATCGAACTTATAAGACAAGAAGGGAACGGAACAAATCCGAAATTGGTAACGTCGGAATTGGATGGGTTGTAATTGAAACCAATTAGTTATAAAAATTTGCAATCGGAGACTGATATTCGAACTTAAATTGATCAAAGCAACATTTCTATTTTTTAGCCGGTAGCCAAGATTATCACTAAGAGACACAAACTCCATGGAAAACAAAAAATACCAATTCATTGATCAAATTGTCAATTGAAACAGATTATCGCACTGATATGGAGTCGGTAGACAATTTTTGTCAAAGACACGTCGCTGCTGTAAAATGCAAAATTAATATATCTCTTCCGCAACACCGTGTGCCTGTTGTATTCTGTGGTTACCAAATAATTGATACGTCACCATGACAAATGGATTTTCGACCGATGTCACACACATACATTTATGATTTATACTTTAATTGCTTAAAATACACGAATCGATTCGGCGATACCTACAATATCTTTTTGCAAATGGATTTATGACTCCTGGAAGAGAACATTGGGAATTAAATGTTAATGGAACTAATTTATCAGGGGTTGGGGGTGGTGAAGTGGCATTTATAGTTGCAGTGAAGTAAGCAATTCGTTCATAATTTCTGAAACAAGGTTATTGAGGTTTTACAAAAGTATACTATTGTGCTGTAATTCGCGGTAATTCTCACTGAGGCCGTACCTAGAGCAAACCATGTTTCTAGCGACTGGAAGTACTTATAATTTTTTACTGAAATTTTGATGAAAATATATCTCTATCTGCAATTTTAGTTCACCAATGTTTTAAATACAGAACATTACAGATTTGTATATCAGTGGTTTACAAATTGCAGATTATGATCATTTCATCATCTTTTTCAATGTATTGATTACAAATCGTTAAATACCCCATATCTTCAAAAATTATATTCGAAAATAATCGAGTTATTCAAATTTTGCTAGGTAAAAGATTTCCTAGGTAATCCTTTTAATTTTTCAATAAGTTAAAAACCTATTATTTGCATTTTCAAATTTGAAAAGAAAGGATATGTCTAATGAAATCTTACAAGTTATTGTAACAGGTAAAGTACTGAAATTAAAATAATCTCCTAAGATGGTGTAATAACTGTAAGGGGGTAGTTAATTTAATCACGGACGAAAACATATGAGTCGCTCAAAATACGATTTTCGGCCGGTCACTTTGAACAAGGTCGCTATGAGTATGGTCAGTCCTTACTTCCCACTAACTGCAATGACTGATTTGTCGTTATTTGAGACAAGTAAGTAACTCATTGTACTCACTTACCTTCTATTTCTTTAGTGAATAATAGGAACATCCGCAGTAGTAAGAGCCACGTAGTTGTCGCACATTGATAAATTCGTAATGTCGCAAAATTATGTAACTTAAAAAGGACAAGGACGCTTTTCTACAACATATAGGGGTGAAAGCCTATGCGAAAATGGTCATAAGTATAAAGTATTCTCATGTACCTAGTTCATCAAATATCTTAACATCAAGTTTCAGCTCATTAGATCCCCATTGCCGCATAATAAAATGCAAGCTCAAACGACGGCAAAATAATAACATCTCGTTACAAAACAGCTCTTTATACACATCGTATAAAATGCGTTCTCTAATTCTCTAATTCTCTAATTTACATTTTCACGGTACACTATGAAATACCTTCGTATTACAAGTGTTTCTCTCTGTATGCGTGTATGCGTAGAATTTTGTGGATCCAGCTAAAGTTACGCTGCCAAATAAGCCTGGTAAGTAATTACCACTGGCGGGGCAGTGGGGAGTAGGAGAATATTCACATTTATCTGTAACTGTGTGTGTGCGTGTGCGTGTGGGTGTGCGTGTGCGCGTGCGCGTGCGCGTGCGCATGCGTGCGTGCGTGCGTGCGTGTGTGTGTGTGTGTGTGTGTGTCTAAAACATTTTTAAAATCAGCTATGACTTCTAATAAATTTAGAATAAAAAAGCTTAAATTTATTGATTTATCTTAAGCTATTTACATACTCTCATTTTTTAAGGGTACCTCTACGGTTTGTAGAGCTAACCTTGTTTATTACTGACATTCTCTCTTCGCACTGAATTAATATATTATTTCATGGTCCTCTATACCGTCTAATATGAAAAATGAAACACATTAGATTGAAAGGATATTTACTTTCTATGTGTTACCGTTCCTGAATTTTTAAATGAAATCCCAAGATGTGGATCAGGAATTCCAAGGAGTAAAGTTGTTTGGTGATGAGATGACTTATCTGGTATCTGGTGTTGAAAACCGCCTGGTTTCTCTTGTGTTGACTTGACAGCATGTAAAACTGACGTGACAGGTGATGCAAAACACTTCCATTAAATTTAAAACCGGCAGACATCAAAACATGTACAACTTCAGTGTGACCATTGTTTACCACATTTTTCCCAGTTATTTATAATTTCTTCATCTTTGACCATACTTTACTAAAACGATTCCCTGTGATCGCTTGTTTGATTGAAACGTCGACGTTAACGTCAAATCAGAGCAGTAGAGAATTCGCTCCTTGTTTTCTCCGTGAGTGAATTGCACTTAATGATCCGTTGACGGAGGCTGGAAATTACAAGATGCCCTAGTTAGAAATTGAACGCTCACTAGAGAGTATCGCAGATAGGCGAGTCGTTTTCCTTGTCTATGGATGAGTTCGCTTCGCATGTGAAGGCAATGGAATCGGAGCAATTAGGGTACACTCGGGCTGGGGCACGTAAATATTTGGAGAAGGAGGGGAGATCGATGGGTTCGCCTGCGTCTGCCATTACAAAGGCAATTATATCGTATAGAGTTACTGTCATTTTCAAGTAACAGTGCAAACGATTAGTGATTGTTATGAGATGCATTACACGGATTACACGGCTGGAGGAGTCTGCAAGCACTAATTAGCTTCATTATCAATGTGACAGCATCTGTTCTACTACACAACAATAACACAAACCTTCCAATTTTCCTAACCTATTTAACAACCGTATTCATGATTTTATATATAACCTGATAACACCCAATGTCTAAAGTATTTTCTATTTTCAATATATGTATTTATAAACACGTTCAATTGAAGACCTCTTTTTCCTTCCTTAACCTCTGTCGTATGCTAACAGTGTCAATCATCATTTCCACTAACGATGGATTTCGTAATCAATGAAATTCTAAATACATCACCCACATATCTCGGACGTTATACGAACCTGTGAGGCTGCAACGTGTTTGGTCTCCGGAGCACCAAGCTCTTACATATTAATTAATCTATCATATTTAACCACACTTTCCCATTGTGTTTATGATTAGGTCTGCACTAGAAACAGCCATCCCAGGAGTTTATATTTGACAATATTTAATTACACGATAAATGTATGGTCCTAGAGATTCTAGGTTTCCATTATTACTTTATGTAAATGAATACCCTGATGGAATTATATGAGGAAAGTTTTCCGAACAAAACCGAATTTATAAAATTACTGCTATCGTTACTGAAACTGTTATGAGGCTATCGCAGGGATGAAGTATTGTTTGAGTAGGGATAATACGCCAAGAGGATTAATGTATTTGAAAGGTTTTGCAGTAAAAATTAAAATTATTTATGTTTCAGTCATCTTTATAGGATTGCGATTTAACTATCCTAAGTAATCAGATAAGGATTATGCTAATGCGGAAATATAATTGGTGTTTTTTTATTGTTAGGTGTAACCGCTTATTAGAGTAGGTTTCAAAAATTTTAATACTAAGTTGGCGAAATTTCATTACACACAGAATCAATAAACTGTTACTTTATCTTATATACAGCTAAATTATTTTCATTATTATTAAAATTCTTTTAATCGCCATACAAATACTTGGTTATTTATCACATAGGCGTCTAATTTAGGATGCGCCATTTACGATAAGGAATTGACTACAACGATTTAGATAAAGAAAATGAAATAAATTTCTGTAATACGGAATTTGTTACTTGGCAAATTCTCTGAAATGTTATAATTTAGCCCTATTAAACAAAAACTCCTAATTCCGATAAAAAGGTATCTACTTGCTTGGGGAATACCGATAAGTGATTAGGACTAATGCGGCTCGAAATATCTCAGCACAAGCACGACAGCACAGCACGACACATTCGCAGTATGCCTATAAGAGATCCTGATTATATTAGGGATGCCCAAGCAGCCGCGAAGGAAAAGCAGGCATAATTAATATCTATTTAGACAATAATTTATACTTATAAGAGAAGTCCTGATTGACTGACTCATAACCAACGTACATTAAAATCTTTAATCAAATTAAATTTTTGACATTCATCATGACATTTGACATTAAATTCATCACATAATGTGCCATATAATTTTCCCACCTACTGACATTGACTTATTGTAAGTTATTTTTTTCTTTGCAATAATTGCTAAATGCCGTTTTTTACCTTTGCATATTTGAAAAAGATATACTTTTATAGAGATTATGAATCATGAGTGTGAATGAGAGAATAATATAATTCCGACTCTTCTAATTCTCACATTAATATCTATATTAAAATATTAAAAATAGAACAATCAATATATCATACATTTTATTTAATGCTTTTATTTGAATTTTTTCATTGATCTATATTTATTCTGCTAAAAATTTTCTATAATTTTTTTAATTGTTGAATATTGAAAAAATTATCGTTTTATAAACAATATCGCAAATTCAAACATGCGCGGGTGAAGCCGCGACAGGGGACGCTAGTTCTATATATTCCATATACGACATACACCTAACAACTAAACACACAATCAACAAAGTACGAAACTCCGTCATTTTATTAACTCACGAACCAATAGATTTAAAAAGTTTATGTAAATGTTTTTTGATATTTCAAATGACTGTTCTTATTATTCATTTCCACTTTATTGTTTTTTAAAACATATTTTTGACGAAAAGGGTTTTTTGAGGACGACAGCAACTATGGCTAATATAGCTGCTAAATAAGCTATAAGCTTTCAGCTATATCAGCTTCAGCGTTCAGCTAAATAAGTAAGTAAAATCAAATATGAACTGAATCTGCGCCCAAAACAAATTCGTTTATTAATCTCCCTCTCCTGTCGTGACAAATAATTTACGAGAACTCATTAGTTAGACAGTGGAAAAATCAAATTTTCTTTTCAAATATCTGTATTTTAATACGACAGCATTATACTATAAATTCACAAGATAATATACATGTGCATTTATTTAAATATTACCGTTAAAAATTAATTTTTTAGAAAATGAATAATATATTCCTTATTGAAAATTATGTACTATCAATTTTTATAACATGTAGTTAACTATTACTGTTTTATATTATAATACTGCTTCCAGAATAAATTTAGCTACTTCAATATTACACAGAAATTTAAATTTCCAACCCTCTTATGAATACGCTCATATTCTCATGTTTGCCTTTGCTCCAGAAGGTGTTAGCTTTATTCCGGCAATTTGGCAAAGGGGCATCATACGGAAGAAAAACGCCAGTCAAGTTTGTTCAATGAGTTGCCTATTTACTGCAAACTCTCGACCGTTATATTTCTCATCGCATCAAGCGGTACTACCCCTTTAAGAGGCAGCCCTCTTCCGGGCGGCCCCTCCTAGACAACACTTGTCCTAGTCTGCACGTCTGGGCTCAACTGGTCCTCTCCTCTACTTTCCTCCTTCTATTTATATCTAGCGTTGTTTTGCGATCTTTACTCTTGTTGTTGTAATGCGTATCGTTTTCATAAGCACTCTCGCTTTCATTGTTAGAAGTTTTGCAGGATCACCTTACTCGTCACCATGGTCTATTTAATTGTATTTTGTTTATGGTCGTCGAAGTTTTGTGTTCATGACATTACCCTCTCTCCCTCGAAAACCGGCCCCCATTTTATCTCTCACCTCTCGGCTCATGAAATGCTCCAGGACTTGGGAATTCGCTGCTCTACACAGAAAAACAATAATGAACACATAGTTCTTTTACCTACATGTAAACAATATCACTGCACATTACCCTCGCGAGTTTTTTGCTGAGTCGTGAGGTTCACTACACTGGTGTCGGTCGGGTTTTTGTTTAATCGCGATGGACGTGCGATAATTTTCACGGCCATGATCCTTAACCTAGCGTACGCTGACGTCCAGTAATTCCGGTGTAGGCTCTCCCGATTCCCTGCGCTTGTAGCCCTTGGGTCTTCCGTCTCTTGTCCTCGAGCTCGGTCGGTTACGTCCTTTGCTCCTTGTAACTAGCTTCGGTGAGTTTCTTCCTCTGTATTCTGGCGTTCTCGGCTGCGTCTCCTCTCTCTGCACGCTCCACAGGAATGGGTGTGTGCCTAAGGTCGTCCAACTGAGGGTCTTCAAATCGGGATCTTGGAAGGGGTTGAACGCTGCTTTTGGGGCCGTCTAGGAGGACTTATACTGCTTTGAGTCCTGTTGCCTGCATGACGTGCTCATCTCTCGACCCTTTACACCTGGGCGTCTTGAAGTCCTCTTCTTTCGCATGTCTATAGACAGGGTCTGCCTCGGGTTGTCGGTAGTCCTCCTGTTCATCCTGTGGACCGGGGTGTGTTGCCAAATCTGCAGCCATCTCTTGTTTTCGTCGGAGAATTGAACTTGCTCGCTCTAGTCCGCGTCAAAGTCCGGTTTTAACGCCTTTGTGTGTTACCGATATGTCCGTGGCGCTGACATGTATGGGGTATGGCGGGGTAGGACGGGATTCTTTAGGTAGAAGATGACAATAAATGGTTCAAAGGGTACAGGGAGTTTTATTTATGGTCGTCGAAGTCTCGTGATCGTGCCAATATGTAGTCATTTTTGAGAGTGTTTTTATTTTTGACCGTCTAAACAATTGGATCAATGAATTCTATTTAAGGAAATACTGTATTGTTTAGTAAAAACTGGAATAAAATTAGCCTGATGCTCATATATAAAAATCAAAACTATAAAAAAATCAAAATCAATTCATTGTATGCTTTAGCTGGCCAAAAATATATATTGTGACGTCCGCTCGGGTGTTTTCAAGGGGTTAGTTTCTGATTCAGCCACAATCGTCCACCACTCCCACTCTCCCACCCGATCGGTCGTTCTTTAAAGGGCTATCAGATAGCGCTGCCACCAGTTTGGAACATTTAAATTACGTGTTTTGCCGCTCCAAACTACGGCAAAACTTTAAACGAAATCAACAAAATAGCGAACTGGGTTGAGTCTCAGTTCCCCCAAAGACACAGGCCGCAGGGCTTCGCAAATGCCTGCCAAAAAAAATCAGGTGGGATTCGTTTGCGGGAATGGACACACCAGAACAATTTAAAATTGGAATAAACTAAAAGAAAATAAACAAACAACAAAAAAGGTGTAAATTGAACCGACGGGACAAGGCGATAATAACTCAAACAAACGAAAATTACTACCACAAAACGGACGAATTGTGGTTAAGCCACCGGACGTTGTCCTCAAATCCCTCGTACCTACGTCCCGCTTCCGTTTCGACAGAACAATGTTTATCTCTACAACGCGAAAAATTAGGAAACTGTACCCTCTGACTTTCTTTACGTGAGCAAAAGGTTCAACAGAGACCTTATGCAAGTCTGTCAGCCGCTTTTCGATCGTGTCGCCACGTTAGGGCCGACTACGATCACCTGAAACTGGAGAAAAACAAAAGAAATATATCCCTGGACCTATCTCTAACCCGGAGCCCGTGGTTTAGCCTTAAGCCGCTGAAATGGTTAGTCACTCCTTCACTTTCCTCAATTCACCACGCGCCCTCCCTGGAGACTCTCGTCTGTGACCCAGGCTACTTCGGCGACCTTTCGTCCTTCTCGTTCGGTCCGACTGCTGTTCTCTCCCCGAGACTCCCAAGGATCTATTTCCCGACATCCAAAATTTAAAAAAAAACCGTCAACACTTGGGCCTGACGCTGGTAACTCTCCCCTTGAGTTACCCACTCCGCGGTCGCGACTGTTACCGACGGCTGCCAAGGATCGACTCCCTATCGATTCCATAACCCCGTCGATTAATGAAAATTGCATTTCAGCGGAAAACCCCGTCGATTGACGTAAGTCTCTCGCCACTTCCCTGTAGACCACTGAATCTTTTGCTATCTCGGTAAAACATGGCCGATAAATCGAAATTTTGCTGACTTATTGTCGCTGCTCTTTCCTGTTTTTACCGAACCTTGGTTGGTTATTAATAATTACCGGAAATCGAGGTGAATGCTTTTCCTCTGTCGATGAACTTCAGCGAGAACGTGTACGAGGGTACTTCTAACTATCTAACTAATCTACCTACCCGTTCTAAGCAGCAACCCTTACATTTTTTTTAAACTAAACTTACCTCTAACACCTACAGGGTGTTACAATATAACATGGCTACACAATTTTGTGCATATATAAAATATAAGTTTATTGTAAGTAAATACATTTTGTTCTAGATAAACACCCCTACTTAATGTAACATTCTATTATGGTTTTGATGGTATTCATGATTCTCCGGTAAATAATATAAATTATTCAGTTCGGAAATTGTATATATTTTTTATAGGTTTCTTCAGCTCTATGGGCCATATTAAACACATATGAGAAGGGTATATAATGAAAATTGCCAAACATATTTCACAACATAATACATGATATAATTTCTGTACCCCTGGTAAAATACGGAATGATATGTGCGCCATCGAAAGCACTTTATCACACAATCGAACCAAAGTAACCAGAACGGTAACTAAAAATTGATTTTTGACAAATTCATTATTTACACTAATAGGAGCGACAATGTAGTCAATTTTGTACATGAAGTAAGTACATAATATTCTACCAGTCCCATTTTCCGTGACTAATACCAATACCACATTTATATGTTTTATTCGACAAAATTAAAAGCAATTAATTCAGTATTATCACTTGCATTACATCAATAATTACTATGAGAAATATGTACTTTTCCTACTTTTTTGTAATCCATAGGTATTGTAACAAAACTATGTATTTTCCAAGCAGGACAACAATAAAAAGGACTTCTCGTCTGAATTCCCCGGCTTCTTGGCTGTTCTGCTGTCACCGCAAGACCTCTGAAGTTTTCTAATTTTTCCGTTTCTATGGAAATTATTCCCAGCCTCCTTGGAAAGGGTTCCGGAGATCGCCAGTCCCCGTCGCGCCACCCTGTTGGCCCACTTTTGGGCTCAAGGTGCGGTACAGTATTATTTCTCCCAATGCTATGTGTTTTTTCATATAGAATACCTTCTAACATTTTTCCCATTTTTGAAGCAGAGGACATACCTGGGTTCAGTACCATATCCGGCATTATAAATAAAATATAATTGAACTAGCAAAGCCCAAGAATCCTAATTGCAAAACAAATCTGCATCACAATCCGTATTCTCGGTTATTGTTAATGATCTTTGTTGGTTATATGTAACTCTCTGAACACTTGGAAATAGAAGACAAAACTGTTTAGAAATATAATGACACAACATGTGCCTGTGAGAACACTGAAGCTGTATAGTGTCATTTTGTAGATTAGCGAATTAACGATACCAAGCGTGCTATCTAATGCAGTACATATTAGAAATATGAGCATTCTTTTACAATAAGACAACAAGGAAGAAGGCTGTATAGACAACAGAGGAAGAAGGCATACCATCATTACTAGTAATTGCTGTTAACGTTATAAATTGTGGTTGTCATTGAAATCGAAATATTAAGTTTAGTAAATTTAAATTTATGAGATATAGAGGTCTGATACCACTGTCTTTTCTAAATTGAGAAACAAAGACCAGCTGAGAGTGCAAGTTTCAGTTCAGTGGTGTGTAGTAGACCAAGCGAATCCCATTGCTTGTTGTGAGGTAGCAATTAGTCACTAAAGAGGTAATTAAATTGATGTGGTTGTAGGCGTAACCATATGAGGGGTTTACCTTAGATTGACTTCAAGAATATAATATAATAATTATACTAACGAAGTTAGTATAATAGTTAGTATGTACAAAAGTAATTAAACCTATATTGAATGTAATTTAAAAATGCTTTATATTTTTATATATTCGAAACTAAAACATGTGTCACATGCTTTACTTCTTTTTTTAACTCTACAGTGTTTGGGAGTGTGTTAAGAGAGAAAAAAATGTGTAATCATTACCTATTGACGGAGTGGATAAAGATGAAGTTTTGACTGCTCTTCAGATGGCCGTTGTAGGTCTTTTCTGAAGTTTAAATGGAAGTTGGGGTATTTAATGAGTACCTTACCACCTGGCGAAGCGAAACTTTCCAGCTAATAGTTAGGCCTCCCGGTCCGCCAGAAAATTTCTCGGGAAGACTTTACATGATTTACGACCGTTGACGATGACCCTCCTCCCCCTAAAACCGAAATAAACATTAGCCGGTCACCTTGTTAGAATTAAGCAACCCTTGTTAATCACCAAAGTTCCATCATCAGTCTAATTTTACGCACCTGTACGTTAGGTAATATGTTTGCGTTTTGGCCCCCTTCTAAAACTTCGGTAGTTTGTTTCTAATATTGCCTGTCCTATGCGTGTTCGCCGGGAACTTTCTCAATGGGAAATTTAGCTCGGAGGGCTTTTCGTTCTATTTTACAAAAGGTAACCGCTCTGCGACTCCTTATAGTTTTACCCACTGTGTCAACGTTGATATTGGAAACTTCGGTTGAAACTTGCTTGGCCTCAAAGTTCAATCCCGAACTGCTCTTTGTCAAAGTTTTAATTGAATGCTTTCTGTACGACGATTGAACATACGACTATTTAATATAGTTACTATTTCATCCATCGCTCAAGGGACTGAAATCATGATTGCTGATTAGGTCATTCGATGTTCAACAACGATTGATGGTTATTGCAATATTAAATTTTTCAATATATTACTAGATTATAAAGTGATAGGCATATCTAGCTAATGCTAGTGATTTGCAGCCTAACAACGCTTTGTTTCGTAAAACAACTAATTTTAATTTATCGAATTACGTGTTTAAACATCTCAAAATAAATTATTTGCCATGGAGGGTCGAAAATGCCCCTCGACTCTTGGTTCGTTTCCCACTTTAACATCACTGAGACGAGTCTCAGGAAAGAGATTGATACCAATCCAGCCCACGTACAGATTTTTCTCGGCAGCCCCCCGAAGGCACGGCTCTCATATATAAAACATACTTTCCAAATCTGGCTTGGGAATGAAGATGTAGGATTGAACGAGACCGGCGCCACTAACTTGATGTAAAATGCTTCCGCAAAAATTTTTACGTGCCCGTAAATTTCTAATTGCCAACTCTGGTGAGATCCTCCGAGGATCAGCGCAGGGTCGTTAAAAAAGAAAAATATAAAACGCCCTCCCTCACATGGGGTCAATTTTGATTAAGATATACTGTCGGCCATAAATATTTTTTGTAGCACAAGTATCACATCCTAATACTCCTGGTGTTTTGCGTGACACGATTTTTGAATTTTCGGCTTTAGGAAATAATATATCTCGCAATAACATTGTAACGATATTTCACCGTTAGGCTGAAGTTTACAAGGATGTCCTCGTTGCAAACGTTACTTCAACAAATTCGACACACTGGGGTACTATTTCCCAGTTACAACAAAACTAATATATCAAAGCGCTAAAAGGTAAACAAGAACCAGTCTTACATATCCCTCTTTCAAAAACACATAAATGGACAAAAATCAATTCCTCGATTTCGAAAAATTGATAGATTATTATTATGTCAACGAAGGAATATAGAAACAGTCAAAGGAGGAGACAATTTGGAAATAATAGAGAAAAACTGATGACAAACCACCGGATGCGACAAAAGAAATCTCTTGTTTGTAAATGGAAAATAAATCAAGTCGGAATATGGAGAACTTCGTGCGTCATAGAGTTTACAAATAAATTTCCTTTTGTTTCGGAGAAATACTTTCGGAAAAGGTTTTTTAATGATATTGGTACCTCCGGTAGGAACATTAAACAATTCCCTAGTATTTTGTGATATAAATCACCCCGGATTATGTTTGATGCTGGTTATGGAACGGACAGAAAAGTATACACATACACGCATTTGTAGCGAATAAGAAATTATGTTTTAAAATAGTTGAGATGAGAAGAAAAATATATTCGGTAGAAGACATGTTCAATTTTAGTGCTTTCAATAATTCACATTACATTTTGCAAATTGACATATCAATTAAATTAGTTTACTCTCGTTCAGGTGACATTAAAGAGATTTTTTAAAATATCAAGTTCACCACACCTATATTACAATGTTCATGGAAAATGGATGTAAAATACCTATTCTGTTTAGACCGATTTAGTAAATTTTTCGATATAAAAATATGTCATAAAATAAAAACACCTTTCATATTAAAAATTACATCCAATACCAATATGCGTAAATTTTCATTCTGAAAGATAATACATACGTATTGTAATATGTTTCCAAGTGAAATATTTCCCTGCTATTCACGAGGGCATGTTGCTTTTTAATTATAAATTCAAATAAGGAGGAGGATAACATCGCCTTTTTTGGAAAATATAAAATTGAAAGTCAGCATTTTTTAAACTCATACGGTATCCGGTTCCTGAAAAGTTGATCGTTTTCTTTAAAAGCGTAAGCCTTTGAAGTATGGAAGTCTTCACGATTTTGTACGCGGACTTCTTTTAACATCAAAAAGTGAACGCAATAAATAATTCAGCAGTCATCTGCCATTAATGCTGTTGAATATTTGATGTTATAAGTACAAGATTTTAAATCCGTTGAGGAAAATATTGGAAACTGGCCCAAAAGAGTTTATGAAGTTTATATTACCTGCGTAAAGGGGCCTTAACGTGAAGGATTAAGATATTAATGCTGTTGAGTTTTTATCGCCGTTAAATCTTTACCAATGTTGATGGATAAAAGTATAGATATCTAATTAATTTGAAATTTAGCACCAGTTTCGTCCAGCAGGAATAATTAGATATTCCAGATATGATTGTTCCTTGATGACGAAACGAAATGTTTTAACCAGAATTATAGGAGCTGAGAGGGTAAAATGTCATATCGGAAAAATTGAACAATCCTTAAAAACGGACGTATCAACACTGATATAATTGTTAGGAAATCAATACACATAAATCAGAAGAATCGCATCGAGTAATCGAATGTCAACGAAGTGGGACGGACGGTACCTCTGACAAAAAAATGCTTCTAATGATACAACAAAAGGGAAAATAAGACATCGTGCATGATTGGACGCGTATAATGTTCGCTATTGACGTCATATTGCGAAGAAACAACTCGTGATACATGATAATTCGTTCTGTGAGCAGTGGGAGCTCTCTCTTTCATTACATTGTGGTACGTATAGCATATCTTTTACGGTCCTTATCTGTTCCCAGTTATTATTTAGAACATGTGTCAATGAAAATCAAATAAAATGAGATGTGCTGTTTATGGGCGCAATGTTGATAATCAGACAAAACATTTTTCGTCTGATATGAAGCTATTCGACTCCTCTAAAGATGAGAACACGTAGGGCATGTGGAGATATTTGTATAAATGTGTTAACATTAATGTTAAAATTGCATGTGTTTCTTTCAAATCTTTTAGCGAATAGGCATATATCATTAAATCTAACTTATTTAATACAACCAATTCAAGAAAAGGAAAAATACTAAAAATCTTTGACAGTTATTTAACTTTACATTGCATTATGTGAAACGTTTTGCCCTCTTACTTTTCGTTTTACTCTGAATATTCAGCAATAGATATAAAAAAGTTATGTTGTCTTAATAACCAAAGATATCTTTAATAATTTAACGAATTCTCCTCGTCTAATCGGCCATGGAAGGTAATGGAACATTCTCGATTGTTCTGCAGACAAACTGGCGACGGCGGGGATACCGAGAATTCGTTTAATAGCTTTGAGAGTTTTGTCCTGGAAGCGACGATAAGCCGCATTCAGGCGGTGGATTACGACCCCCGCTTCAGGGAACGATACCGGCGCCCCAGGACCCAGATCGTAGTCGAGGACGACTAGGATTGAATATCACCGATTACGACACCACCGACTTTGACGCCATCGATGAGATCGATAAGGTTCCTCTAAGGAACCCTAAGCAGCCCTAGGCCCTCCAAGGACCGCCACGCCCCGCTCGAGGCTGAGTAGGAGCCCCGACAGGAGCCCCTTTAAGGAGCCACCAGCCGGACCCTGCCCAGGACCACCCCGAGAAGGAGCCCCCCGAAGCCGACCACCCAGGACCGTCAAACGGATCTCGAGGCAGCCCAGCTGCCGGTCCCAGCCCCCCCCCCACGCCGCGACGGCCACGAAGTCTCTCCAGGACGGAACGGGCCAACCCACATGGCTGAGTCGTGGTTTTCTGCGGTTTCCCGCGACCGTAACCAGAATTGGCAGCCACCTCCCGAGGGATTCAGAGGGCCGCAGCCTTCCCCCTCACTAACTCCCATACATATAATGTACCACGTTTATGTTAATTTTGTATATTGTATAACTTAGTTAGGACGACGCCATAGGCTTATTTTTGTATATACGTAGCGATAGTAGTAATATAAAGATTTTAAAAGTCAAAAGATTTTCGTTTATCTTGATGCTTACATTAGCGCTCACATAAGGAAATAAACATTGTCCGCCATTATGAATTTCAAATCCGTGCCTATGTGTATTAAACAATCTGAAAATCAGGTATGATAGCACGAAAAGACGGGATTGTCATTTAATTCCCTCAATGAAATTCGACAATTCAAATTGACGCATGCGCCAACCCCAGCATACAAATTCGTGAATAATAAAAAGTGAATTAATTTTTTTTATAATTTACCCAATTTAGAACTGAATTATGGGTGCTGCATTTTAAATGCAGACATCTATTCGAAGGCTTGCAACACGTTTTGGATAGAATTCAATTAATAATTACACCATGAACGTTCAAAACACAAAAAAAATATCGAAATTATTGTTTTATACAGACAGATTTGATAAAGTAGTTTTTCAAAATTTTGGTCAGACAGTTCAGAAGATACGGGCAAGGGGTTACACGTCCTTTATGGCGTTTAAAGTGTTATAACTCTGTTAATACAAGACAGAAATATGACACGTTCTATATCGATGACATTAATTTTTCAATACCTTTCCGATGACACGACGCTCGCCTCAATCCGTTAATTTTTTTTCCAATGTATTCATTAAATTGAATGCATCATAACGAGGTTATTATAAGTCCGATCTCATACGCGATTATTTTTTTGATATCATTCAAATGGTGCTACACTCGCTCAAATCTTTTTTAAAATTTTTCAAATAATTGGAGTACCAGGTCAAACCCCGCCAATCCCCAAATAAGGGTTTGTTCAAGCAATGTTGTCAACTAACCGTAAAACAATAATGTGCCAAAATGACTGTCCATAAAAAATGGATAAATTATTATTACCAAAATGTCTAAATAATTATTTTCATGTGCTACGCTTAGATTAAAGGAAACGGTAAAATTGGTAAATTATTACCGGAGACATAGCAACACTTTTAGGAGGTTTCGATTCCTAGTCTTGATTTTTTCTTTTGCCCATTTAAGGTTGAATCCTGTAACCACTTTCCAGACACAGAAATTGTTCTTAATGACGATTTAAGTCATTATTTATCATAATAAATCACTGTGAAGTGAAGGGATTACTTGATTTATTCCCGCAGTTGAAGATCTTAATGTTACTAAACAGACAAATGAATAATTTCTTAAATAAAAGGGCTGGTTTAGCTTACAATGGTCCTAGGACAACAATTTTTTTTTTTATTCATGGAAAGTTACCAGAAACAATATCAAAATACTGTTAAAATATATTTATTCCTCACGAAGTTATTAACGAAAAGCATTCTAAGCAAATTAAACGATGCCTCAGAATCCCTTATGGGGATGGATAGCGTGGAAATTAATATTAACAATTACGGACCGCGAAAAACATAAATCATAACGAATAGAATGAGCCCCTATGTACACTTGTGCTATAACAATCACAACCGCATTATTAATTTGAAAAAAAGAAACAGCTTTCGGATTACAAACACGCTAAATCCTAAACAAATTGCTATTTTTAAATAAATTTTAAGGGTTCCTTAAAGTTATCAAACGGTTATTTTCTTTGTTAGCTTCGGGATAATTAATGCTTTTCTCTTCTATTGAAATTTCACTGGTTTTTGCGATTATTGAAATAAATTATTAATGGGTTTTAATTTGGTAATTCAAACTTTAAACCTATATGAAAAACCTTTAAACCAAAAACCACGAACTTCTATGGAGAAGCTTATAAAAACTAATTTGTTTCGCAATCTTTACATTTTTAACAATCAATCATTACCTGGTCAGGACCCGTCCAGGCATTGGCGAGACATGCCCGCCTAGGATTACCTGGCTAGATCCTGATCAGGATCCGATCAGGCACTGGCCAGACATGCAGGCGCAATCTATCATTGCACCCATTATTCATAATATACCCGACTAGAATATACGTATTAAGAATGTGACAGAATTAAACACTGGGAGTAATTGAATGTGATTAAAGGTAATTAAAACTCTGTTACAGTGTGTAAAAATCTAAGTAATAAATTATATGTATAATTTTCTGATTTGGTGAATTTTCTTAATTTCGGAATTCCTCGCATATCAATTAAATATACCTTCGAAGTATTAACGCCGGAATAAAATAGTATAAATTAATTTTGTTAATTATTTAGATCATTATCAAATATGCTCGAGAAAACAAAGGGAAAAATGTGCGATAACTGTGCAAGGCAAATTCGTGAACTTACTCACCAACGAGTTAGATTGTGCCTCGAGAGTCAAATTGAATTAGAGGGAAAAAATAGTAAATTGGCATAACTACTGATTTCAGTGTTAGTGGAGTAGATTGTTTGAATGACGAATACCGCGATAGTAACTTAAATAGTGCCGAAAAAGCAGTTGACGTAACATCATAGGAAGTACGAATTTGTAAAATTATTTCCATCTTTAATATTCTACTTACACAGTTGTTGACAACAAAATTTCGCAGTAATTATGTTTCCGATACTCCGAATTGCCCTTTTAAAAAGTTTTATTTTACAAATAAAGGTTACATAGATGTTACTCGGACAAAAGCTAATTAAAGACTGAGCTCCGCTGCGTGTTTCAGTTGTACATGATTCACCTAACGATTATTATTGTTTCCGGATTAACGCTTCAGGTAAAAGCGACCCTTCATTCATAATTTACTATTCCAACAATTTTTTGCTCAACTCTTGTGAAGTGTAGGTAGTGGACTTTACTTTTTACGAATGTGATGAGGTAATTCATTTACTAAAACGTGAATATTTGTTAGAAAATAATGATTTCTCAATTTAAAGAAGACTTTGACATTTCGTTGTCCCCACTGGATGAAAGCAAACAGGGTGAGGGCATTCTCTTCTACATTAAAAAATCCAAAAGATTGGAATGGGCATAAAAAAATTGTTTTTTTTTGTGTTTTAAGTTTTTTTGCGATTCTTTGTAATTAATACAATTTGTTTTTAGTATATTATCACTTTATTATTTTATCCTGTATATATCGTTTATATTTCATGTGATTATATTTGTTTATTTTATTTATTTACGTATTCTTATTCTTTAATATGTTTGTATTTGTACTGTCTCCTTTGTATGTCGATTTTTGGTGTATTCCTTATGTTGTGATATCAATAAAATATTGTATAATATAAATTAACTTTCCTTGACATGGACCCGGTCAGGTCTTCTTGACCAGGACCCGGCCGGGATTGCCCGTCTAGCGCTCTGTAAGGACTGTAACGCAGATGCTCCGTCGGGTCCTGATGTGGCCCTAAGTGGCTAACCATATCCGACCCTCCCGTAATACCCTACCACAGAAACTATTTTGCCATCGTGAATACCCTCACTTTAGTTTGAAGAACATCAAAGTTGCAGTATAAATGATGGTAGATTTTACAGGCTCAGACCCATCAGTTTCTTGGTCAAGAATCAATTTAAGTGCTTCTTTGAAAAATCACAAAACACTTCTACGACGGCTTCTGGCTCCTCATTTAAGTCACCGTTCTCCTGAATTATTATATTATCAAAATTACTAGTTACGTGAGTTCACTCAAATAATATATTCCAAACCGCACAACAGTATTTTTATTGTCTTCTGGTAGAACTCATTTTTTGGCACTTTTTATTAAACTGGAGTGTATTGTAATTTTACAACCTGGCCTGGAGTAATCCAGCATTTGGTTTTACGATGAGTCTATGTTTGGAACATGTTCATACCTTCAGCTGGAACAAACCTGCTATTTGGTAGTATGAAAAATATTTTCCTTTTATAATATGTATACAATAAAACGATTATACATAAATCCTGGAGAAATTTGCGTTATGGCTACGAGTTTTCAATTGGCGAACATTGCAGGCGGAGCCCATAAAAGAACATCGACATCAAAGGACGCCTATCGTAAAGTATATGTCATCGAGAACGGTCTCTTCCATTGTTTGTCCGGTAATCCATCATAAAGCGCGAACCGAGTTGCATTCCAAAGGCCTCTCTCCCCGAATGATTCTGGAAACGGAAATCTGGAAGCGCCTCGGGGAACACGAACATTTTGATGGACAAATGGTGTTAGCGTTACTTGCCGGCCTGAATGGCAACAAGGTGGCCCCCTCTTTGACATCCTGCCATGGGATATTTGACGTTTTATATACGTACTTTTCCCGACAGTTGGCGGGAGGCTTTTTTTGGATCCGAGAATCGGAAATTGGGTCAGAGGGAAGTGCTCGTAATCAATATTTGTGCAGTTTTTAATTTAAATTAAACTTAGCAAAGTGGTAAGCAGAGCGGTGAAGACAAGTGTAACAGGGAAACTAATATAAAGTGGGGGATGTAATAATACCGCAATAATTTGCTGTTTTGAATAACAATATTTCAAATTGACAAGTAATATAACTATAATAAAACTAAGTTACTCCACTCCCAAATAATCAGGAAAGAACATTTAACACTTTATATCTACAAGACAAGTTAACTCGAAAGTTTGTTCAATATTTACTTTTAGTTTTAGAAGTTACTACTAAATTTTGCCACTCAAATTGTTATACCATTTATTTCAAACTATTGATATAGAGTAATCGCTAGTTTAGTAGACCTTACACCGAAAGGTGTCTTATAGTGGAATACAGAATTTTTTATAGTGATATTAGATGTCGGCTCTTCGCTGCATGGAATAAATTTTGTCAGATTGCAATTGACTCAATAGGATAGAAATTGACTCAACAGGGTGTCACTAGAGCAAACTACCCGGTTTATTGATATGTGACAATGATATTATATGATAATCTGTTATCGAAGTCCGTAAGTCAGATTTAAAATTTAAGTGTTACTACAAGTGGTACTTCAATATGTAGGGAACCTTAATGCATTCCACCACTTTCTTAAGCCCCACATGACGTTCGTTTGAGTATTACACAGTATAGTATATATATATATATATATATATATATATATATATATGTATAGGAATAAGTAGTCACCATTTATTTTTTTATATACTGAAGTGAATGGAAATAAATAGACGCAGGTAGGACAACGTCTGCCTGGATTTACTTTTATTACTTGAATTTTTATGCAAAATTTACCCTAGTCTTTTCCTAGCGCTACTGTTTTTCGATTCAGATAATCATTTATCTTTGTTAAAAGAAGTCTTCTGACAAAAATGACCGTTCCTCATTTACTTTCTTCGTTGTAGCTAATTTTGGAATTACTACTGAATGTGTACGTGTCCTGTAGGCAACAATAATCAACAGATAAAATTATGCTTCGAATGTTTATGTAACCAGTAAATATCCCCAGCAAATCAATTATACATCGGAGTAATTTACTATGTAACAAATAGTCGACATATTGATTATGTCTGATGTTATTAAGACTAGCAATTCCACTATTTGTCTAATTGTGAAACGAGAGTCGGATTTGATCATTAGAATACGTCACACTATATTAAGTTTCCAGTAAGCACAAGTAAATATTTATGGTGTAAAAATATTTTCTCTGAGAAAGATTGTTTCGTAGTGTTATGTGAACGTAGAGATGATTGATAAGTAGAATTTTAACTTGTAGATTAATCGGGAGCAAATTTTCCAATCTGAATAAAAAAATGCTCGCGTCAGTCTTGGTTCTGACCTGTGACACAGAGATTTTGAAAAGCATGGCATTGGTAATATGAACAATAATGGGCAATATTGCTGAAATTAGGTACCGAATACGATCTTACCTTAACAAATTAAACATTTCGACAACCTAATAGGTAAAAGGACACGTGGCTACATGCAAGATCCTAACAATGGCACCTAGTTTATTAGATGATTACCAGACAAATTAACCATAGTATTATCTTTATCAATAGGGTCATTAAGAGGACAGAGTGTTGGACAGATCACCGTATAGATGTGTCAAACATGAAATTAAACATTTGACCATACTACCGCAGTTCCCCAAAAAATATTTACCTCAGCAAATAAAAGATTGCAATGGCGATAGCGAAGAGATGGAACAACAATTAAGAAAAAATAAATCGGAATTATACAACATCGCTAAAGTAGCGTGTGGACTCAAAAATGAAGACTAAGAACTGGTACTGAATATAGCTAAAAAATTTATTCCCTATTAGATTGTAGCAAAAGCACACCTGAAATTGATTACCAACCAACCCACCCGCCATGCACTGAATGACTTTAAATCAGCGAAAATCTTAACCCCATGCCTTATAGCTTTATCTAAACAAAACCGAAAAGTCCTAAGCTAATCCTAGAGAATATCTATACATAAATCATTATACACAGGTTCACATAAAAATTCAAATATATACAAATCATACGAGGTCCCAACCAATCCACACAAAATGTTTACCTAAAATAATTTTCCTTAAGTTGAAATTAATCGCAGTTGCTTTGTTTTGACGACAAGGACTAAAAAAGCGCATACTTTTTAATGTCACTAATGCCTCGGGGTTGTTCTAAGGGCTGCAGACTGGGTTGCTCTGAAGGCTATGTTTGTCTTCGAGGCACATCATTGGCCACAATTAGCCTCTTGATGAACAAGGCATTCCGTCCGATTATAGCTGGCCCAG
This sequence comes from Cryptocephalus primarius, assembly GCA_963576515.1. Classification (NCBI taxonomy): domain Eukaryota; kingdom Metazoa; phylum Arthropoda; class Insecta; order Coleoptera; family Chrysomelidae; genus Cryptocephalus; species Cryptocephalus primarius. Next base: position 4,214,872 of record OY754939.1, read on the forward strand.
CTGCCGCCAGCTCAAATCAAGTCAAGACTAGCAAACTTAAATATATATTCCCTATTCCCTTACCAATGAACTATCACTCTCTTTTTCGCTTACCAACCACAAGTCATTCCACCTGCTAGATTCAATGGTGTCCCTTCAATAATTCGTTCGTAGTATGTATATGACTTCCGGAATAAAATGTAAGCACGCCGATTAAAAGCGATTAAAGTATAACTTCTCATACAAAAGCTTTCCCACTCAACAAGTCTCACACCTTTTGCTCCTCTGGGTTCAAATTTTCAGAAGTGATGTGTTATTTTATTAGCTATCTCTGTTAAAAAATGGAAGGAATCGGATCAGTAGAACTGAAGTTACTGAAGGTTTTTCAGTTTGGCTATATACTAAACTATTATTCATTTGAAATTTTATCGGAATAAGGAAAAAAAAATTTACAAGGTCGTGAACAAATAGAACCATAACATTACCCTCCTGCCTTCCATCCTCAGCAGGAAGTTCCTATCCCGACACAACCCCTGGGTATCACATATACGACTCTAGGACAAAAACTCCCGAGACAATCACCCCCCGGACATTCAACCACCAGATATTTATCCCCGTACCAAATACCTCCCGGATAAATACCCCCTCTATACAATAATACAGGAAAAACACAATGATTTGAAAAAAAAGTTAATGGTGACAAACAGAAAAAAATAGAAAATGTGAATTTGAATACAATTGCATTTTAAAAAGAGAGATAATGAGCAATTCCGCGAATATACTCTAAGATGTCTCGTTCTTCATAGCTTTGCACTATATTGAAAATGACTGCATTGGAATCGGCATACTTTTTTCTTTGTGATTGTGGTGGATGTCCGGCTAATATTTGGGTGCAATTTATCTGTTGTATCGCCTGTTCCCTTTGTAAATAGGAAATAAATTTATATGTGGTGGGGTGACATCCGCCAACATTCGTCTGGAAACTCCGGTGCCATTCCTTCACCGGGTCGTTTCAAAGCCATTATTTACTTCGTCCATTGGAGCAAATTCCACTGCTGGTATCATTCGAAGTTTAAGTGAAAAGCCAGAATTTTCTCGGTATCTTTGCTGTAATCCATTCTGCTGAATTTTCCTGTATATGTTTTGGTTCAAGTGAAAGAAGCATCCTTTAATATCACTGGCCGGAAAGCTTCCCTGGAGACTATTAACAACCGCCAATTCAAAGTCGACCATGATACTTTGTGGTTTCAAATTGGCGTTTAGCGAAATTATTTCTTGGAATAAACTCATGTAACTATGTTGTTTCTCGTTCCGCAGCAGTGCATACACGCATGGATCACAAACAATTGGAAGAAAAGCTCGGGGAGTGTTTTGAATGCCCCATCCATGAACCAATCAGCAGTCGTTTCCAGAAGTCGAAGATTTGCAGTTGTTCCAAAAATCAGCATTCTGTCTGCATCTTTTCGGCCGGAATCGAACAGAAGAAAATCTTGCCCATCGTTGGTGACCTTATAGCGGTCCGGAATGTAGATGTCACCAACGTTACAAGGAATTGGTACTGGATTATGGACTGCCTGCCTTTGTCTTCTCACATTACGACGTAAATGATGAATTGTCGGCAATTTCGCTCTCGAATCCTCTGTAATCGTTGCAAGAGATTGTGAAATAATCTGTTGTGGTGCCAGTTGGGATTCTTCTGCAAGTCGCTTCATTTTTGCAACTATTTTACATCTTTCTTGTCTAGCTGGATCTGGAGAATGGGTATGGTTGTTAATTCGTCTCATGAGTTCTTCTCCGCGGACTTTGATTTTGGCTTTGCACTCACAGTGGTTACGTCTTCTTTCGCACTCAAATGAGACAATACTATTTGCTAGATCTTTTTGTTTCACGTAGGTGAAGCCCTCGAAAAGCAGTTTCGTTGATCCTTCGGTAGATTTTATAAATTCCATCGCACTGGACACTGGGACAGCTGGACCGTGGTTACTCATTGCTGGTACACAATAGAAACCGAGAATAGTTATAACATGAAAAAGTCATTTATTTATATAGTTATCCAACATAACCCTTATGGTAATCCATTCTTGTCGTTACTAGTGGGACCTTTTCTTAAAAACAATCTTACGTTAAATCGATGTAATAACACTAACTCCGGTGATGAAAGATGAAAATTCCTAATCCTTTCGAAGTATAAAGGACCATGAGGGTCATTTGTATCAATAAACGAGCCATTAAATAGTGATTACTACACTTAATATAAACTGCAATTCGACAACCGGTCGTTTAATTTTTACTCGGAATTAGGCTACCAATGACTGCAATATGCTTTTAAAGTGTTCATTTTAAACTGCAACGAAATCCAATACCGCCTTATCGGATTAGGGTGGATAAACATCTGGGGGTACCCTAGCGGGTATCTGGTACGGGGGTAAATGTACGGGGGGTAAATATCCGGGGGGTTAAAGTCCAGGGATTGAATGTCCGGGGGTATATGTCCGGGGCTGATTATCTCGAGGGTTATTGTCCTGATACCCACACATTCTAATCCTAATAAACAACAATTAATCTTACTAAACTAAACTTATTAAACGTAATAAACTTTTGTGAGATTTATCACGTAAACATGAAACCTAGGGTTTGTGTCCTAAAGCTAACATATAAATATGGAGATACCTCACTAGCTAGGCCATAAAACAAGCTACTGGTAAGTTAAAAAAGATCATTAATCGGTCAATACATGGCTTTAGAGTAATAGTCGTTACAGATTGCTGTATGATGGTTCGCTAACAGAATCCTTTCATGTCAATGCGGAAGTCAAAAAGGGCTGCGTCTTGGCGTCTGCACTGTTTAATGCCTCCATAACGGCTGTAATGCTTGCTGTAGACAGATAACTCGCAAATAGAGGTATTTGTTTCACTTCTAAAATGGACGGTGGCCACAACCTAAGTAGACTTAAGGTTAAAATAAAATGCTTGAGAGCCTAATTTACTAAATTTTAATAGTTTTCCATACGGATGGTGATTTGCTGGATATGCTGCGAATTTATTCTGTATGATATTCTGTACTATATGTACGAAGCATTTGGCTTGGCGGTAAACTTTCGTAAAATGAAGATACTGAGTACTGAAACGTTCTTCCAAAATCTTGTGTATTGAATCCATAAGTATCTAGTTCATAAGCAATATAGATTAGAAGTAAAAGCCGTATAACTTTTAATTTATCTGTGCTATTCAGCTTTCTCAAAAATATTTGCTTTCGCCAATCCAGTTATGCAAGTGTCCACGCGTTCAATTTTCCCCTAGGTATGGAAATTTTAGGCTACTTTTAAATAAAATTGGGAAACACATTTTGGTCTATGGGAGTATGCTAAAATTGTGGAGTAATCTCCCGGTGATTGTGACTACGGCAAAACTTCATAATATTGCCAGAAAAAGGAATGAATCAAAACCACCAATACCTGATCAAGCAGATGAACTCTGACTTCAACACTTAATTAGAGAAGATGGGAAAATTAGAAGGGAAGTACCTCTTGTGCTTCGTGATAACCATTATCAAATTTAGATGCCCACGTTTATTGCAAACTTATTGATAATTATTTTTCAACAATATAATTTATTAATTTGATACCTAAATTTTGTGTAGCACTTCTATAAGTACTGAAGATATATGCTTCGCTCCCATATTAACAAAATGACAATTTCGAGAAAAATATTATGCCGATAGTATCTTTGTGAAGTAACTCGAAAAAATCATAATCGACATATACTACTTTATGAGGCCAATTGCCAAAATACAACGTTATTATCCAGAAGTAACGGTGTCGGAACGCCGAGGAATCCATTCCGACTGCGTACGGTCATATTATCATACCCATCTGTGGCAATTTGCGTGAAAGCGTTTGTGAAAGAATAGAAAACCGACAAAAGGCGATTTTACGGTGCAGTATAATTTTGATGGTTATTCCGGGAATAGTGAATATAACGAGAGTTCTACAGATTAAAATGGAGTAGAGTCTCAATATTTTCGTGTTTCGTGTGATTTAGTGATCTCGACAAGTTTCACTTTGTTCTTTTGTTCTCCTGCGATTGGTTTATATAGACACAGCTACTAACGAGGCAATAGTTATATGGCTAAATCCGGTTCTATTATTAACTTCTTACCTTTGACCTATTCACTGACATTTCCTGAGTACAACAACTGACAAATCTGAAGTCATTGTTTTCGGTGTTAATGAACGAACAAATTGGAAATCCGTTGAACTTACAAATCAGCGTATATAGAACAAATATTAGACTAGCATATTAGGTTTCTTTGAATCATTAACGTAAAAAATATTAAAGCTTCGGAATATACATGGAAGTGACACCACTGTGGTCTAGACAAATTTCACATAAAGGAAGAGATATTGCAGTATTGTATAGCCTCTCTACATGAATATGCTCCTTTGAGTGCATTTACAAGGTAGGTTGCAAATTTCCTTCCAATAGATGGCCACTAGGACAAAAACTGTGATGTACAAAGAATTTATTGTACATAAAAGTCCATCGAGAACAAAGTCAACACATGACAATTTGAAGGTCGATCAAACAATATAAGGAAATGGCATTAGTAAGGAACGTGCAATATTACTCGTAGGCCTTTTCAGAAAACAGCATTTCCACAAAACAGATGTAGATTTGCATTTCGTGTAGAGACTAGCACGCACAATGGACGGAATGACCTGCATTAATGCTACAAATTCGACCTCATTTGAAGATTGTTGGCTCGAACTTACAGAAAATTCGTTGCATTTTGCGAATACCAAAACATGTCATCAACAATTCATATATTGTTAATCCATAAAGAGGACATTGTAGCCAAAGTGTCAGTACAGTCAGAATAGTAAAAAATTACTGCGAAAAATGTCCCGATAAAAGACAATAAAAGACGTTTTTATATGGAACAAAATATGTTTCCTGATTTCATGATGTTATCATGAATAATTCAGAGATTGACGATACATATCAAGAGCATAAGACAAACGAAGATGAATAACACCAATCAAACAATGATTATGAGGTGGAAGTACATGACGATGGTAAAGCACAAATCAGTTTATAATTTTTTGTTAGTTTTACACTTGTACGTAGATGTTGTACTAGCTATGTACAGTTCGTTTAAAACACATCTGATGTGACGTCATTCATAGAGAGCCTAACCCTGCTGTTAATTTTTTCAAAAGTCAGTGAAATCGAATTTGCTTGAAGTCGAAGAACTCCCCTTACTTTTTTGGCACATTAAATACACAGGTATTCAGTATAAGCCATTCACAAATACGATCTCAAAAGGCCAGATGATAACAGTGGTTTACTACGTTACAGTTGGTACATATTGTAACGTGCCTCCACCATATGTCACACTCCGGACGTCTTCACCTTGTGTCACGGCTGCGTGAGGTGGGTGGGTTAGTAGCCACAGGGTGTAGAGTTTGTTATGAATAAAACGGATCTAAAACAAATAATATGGGAAGGTCTTATTTCTCGTCACTTTCTCAGGTAGGATGCTCTCTCTACGATCTCAACCGGCCGTCCAGCTGGCCCTTAGGCACAACCCTCTCTGCACTCCCTCTGGACAACACTGTCCTAGCCACTCTGTCTGGACCCACTCTCTAGACCCAACTGTCGTCTCCACGCCTTTCTTCTTTCTGATTATTTTCATACATTGTTTTGTCTTCTGCGCACTTAGTGTAAGGCATGTCTAAACACCTCTCACCCTGTTTGTTGCTGCGTTTACAAAAGTTTAAATCGATTCACTTTGGTCTGAGCCGTGATGCGATTTATTGTTTTTATTGATGGTTGTCGTGACAATATATAACGTTATTGGGTCACGTGAAAACAGATTTATTTTGAATGAAATGAATAGGTGCGATGTATTATTTTATTAGTTTTTATTATACTGTATATACATATGTCTATGTCTAAAATTTTCGCACTTCAAGATAATATTTACATTTTTATGGCCATTCGTGTTCTCTTTGAACCCAAACGCGGGGTTTCGACCCCCAAAACTAGTAAATAGCTGAAATGGCGACAATTTAATGTATGGTTCGTAATGTCGAAAATTTAAAATGTTTTAATATAAATTTTAACAAAATTTTGTAAATAAGCTAATTTGCCCACTTCTATGTGACATTTAAAATGTAAAACTTAATAAAAATTAAAAATTGCGAAATTTTGAGACCCGCTGGCATTATCTAATTATTTTCAATTATTATTATTACACCACTCTATACTATTTTTTTCTTAATACGATAAGATTTTCTTATCATGTCGCATTTTTCCATTGACAGGCACCAACGTGGAATGTGGACATAAGTGAAGATTAGTGTATGATAGGCGATATAAATACTTCGATAATAAATATTACCTTAATAGCAAAAGTTGGGTTTCTAAACAAGCACCTAGCATCAAATTCATACTGCCTCCAATAGGTTGAGCAACCATGGTAAGGCTTTCCATAAATAATATCATATAATTCATATTTCTTATCCCCAAAGTTGCTCTTTGGTTTAAAGTGTCATTTATTACTTCGAGTCCCAATTTTCTTTCCAGACAGAAATATTTTTTTTGGGTGTAACTACTTCGAACTAATCTTTTGAATAAATGAAGCTTTGACAATATTCAATAAGTCAAATTTCTTACATATAAATCTGAATATAATATTAACACAATAACAAGACTACTTATTTGAAAAATGATGTATGAAATATTGTACATGGAGAAAAGCATTTTACATAATATTTTTTGTTGTAAAAATTGTGGTATATTAGATTTGTGCAATCAATTATAAATAAAAGGGATATGTCGCAAGAACTATGATAAAATAGATTTTTTAGAGGTCAACTCTTCATTTTTATTTTTAAATATTTGTGTATACAAAAATAAAATAAAATACTTTTCAGAAGTGGTTTCGGTAAATAATCTCTTTCATACTTTTAAAATAAAATAAATACTGAATGAAATTCTATGTCTAGTTAAAATGGATAAATGATATAGAGATAAAATGTTAATCTATCACTAAATTTTTATCTTGAGTCATCTAGTTTCGAATTATTTTGGTAAAATATAATTTAGGAAGCCATCCTTTGTTATTAGAATTTTTTATAAAGTTTGGTAGCTAGAAATATTTTTAGGATCATCTACTATCATTTTATATTAAAATTTTTATTTTCAAATAATCCCTTCCATTTATGTCTTCGACAAGACTTTTCCATATTGTATGCATTTCTGTTTGATTTGAATACACTGAAAATATTAAGTAACACCAAATACAATAAAATGGTATAGCTATGTCTTAAAAATGGTATATTAAAAATAAACTGAGAGCAGATTTAACTTCGACAAGAAATTATTATAACACTTTTAATTCAACTTTGATCATTGTTACTGCAATATGTTTTGACTAGAATCACAGACGGGAAATCAATCCTAATTTTTTAAATGATTCTTATATATTTTGAAGTGAAAAATGCACATCCCACATATATTAGAGAAATGAGAGTGTACAATACTAAGGCCCCGTTCATTCACCGTGTTTCACTTTTAGTCAAAAAATATTACTATGGCAGTGATAGTGGTTTAAGGGGAGAATTGGGGGCGTAAACACTATGGGTAGGAAAATTTTCCCTATCCAGACACTAAGATACATACCCTAACAGATGTTCTCCTAATTCTAGATGTTATATAAATAAAGGTCATAGAATTTTCAAAATTTCAATTTAATTATATATACTTATACAGCATATAACTATTTGTTGAAGTCATTTCATATTACCTTTAAAATTATATTTTATTGTTGTAATCTAGAACATTTTCTTTGGTTGCAATGAATTTTAACTTATGGGAGGGAGGGATTTCCTTCCGGAGAGAACCTTGTATAAAAATACAAGGTTCTCATTATCTCTCATTCTCATTGCTCACTATACTAGAGTGACGAAATGAAATTTAGGTAATTTTCATATGTTTGTATCCAAAGCAGCACTATCATTTCTTTGATATTATCGAAGGGTTTCCAAATCGCCACCTCTAAGCCCGCCAATGCCACACCCACCAGCGTGAAAGCCAGTAATTCCGTAAAGCTTCCCCAAAGGGACACTCCTCCCATCTTCAATCACGATCTTCGAAGTGGACCTAAATTTCTGGCCTCCTCAAAGCGATGAAATTTCACTTCACAAAAGCTCAACCCACCTGAGGCAAGCGGATCTGCTTGTACTCCAGGGATGCCCTTAATTTTAGCAGAAATCGCTTCGCACACCTTTGCCCTCCGCAACGATAGGAACATCCAGTTCGCCGCCAGAGGCTTCCCTCTCGGCATTGACAATGATCAGGTCAAAGTCGAGACCATGTTCAAGGTTTCTACCCTCAACACGTGTCCGGGGTGAGGTATATAAAAACCAAACCCGACATTCCGCTCAGGTCAGCTTCATTCCCTCTCAACGAGGAGAATACCTACCTGTTGAAAAGCCTGTCTCTCCTCTCAAGTTTATACCCCAATGCCAAAATTGCCAGTCCTTCTGGACTCACTGCAGCATTACACGACTTTAGGTACGTAAAATATGGAGACGACCACGAGATATCGTGATGCGTCAAATCTCCCGATTTCCCAGCTAAGTGCCCACACGGCCAAATATAGGGTGTGTCCCAAATTTTCCAAACTACCAAAGTGACAGACAACACAAACAGCCTACACCACAGCCTCCAAGAATACCCCCTCTCCCCACCAACGCGAACAAACACCAAACAGAAATTATAGGACCATAACGCTCAAGCTCCCCCGAATAAGCTTACGCATCTACAAGGCACTCTAACTAGTTTTCAGAGGTTGATGGGGATGGTCGGTGATCTTTGCAGAGATTGAAGCCTTGAAACTCTTCCTCCTCTGAAATGGATAACATCGAACCTTCAAACATTTCCATATTATCCTGAAACATCCAGTCTCTCCTTAAACTGGGGTGAACTGGAAGACATCCTCTTTTCTCAATACATTGACGTGGTCGCCCTTCAGGAGACCCGTCTATTCCCCAAGCAAAAAATCTCCTTTAGAAATTAACATATTTACAAGAACTACCACCCTGCCAACACCCACTGTTCAATGACCGTCTTGGTCAAGGAGACTATCCTCCATCACACCGGCCCAAATCTCGATCTCCAAGAAATCTATACCAAACCGTCACTAGATACACTCTACAGGACAAACACATCACTATATAGTTCTCATAAACCACCCGCCAACAAAATCACATAAACCAACATTGACACACTGCTTAACAACTAACACAGTACCAACGCCATTGAGAACTATAATTCCAAACACATGGACTGGGGCAGCACACGAAGCAACCCCTGAGATACGGACTCCTTCGTCAATATGCCGAAGACTTCAACACCATATTTACAGCACCCCAATCTCCTACACACTAATCCAGACAATCCAAATTCACCTTCCGATATCCTAGATATCGCAATTCTCAACAACATCTCGCATCACTATAGGACAGACACAATAGGAGAAGGGGGTTGTCACACCACCTTGGGAAATCCTCTCACACATCCTCAAGGTCACCATGACCAAGGTCCCCGCAATTCACAACGTCCACAACCTCAACAGCGCTGTGGCGCATCTTGTATAGGACATCCACGCGGCAACCCACCTTTGCACAGAATCAACTTTGCGTTCTGTAGGTCAGGGTAATTTAAACTCAGGAGAAAATACAGGAAGTTCGTGAAAATACACACAGAATTCGGAAAATAGTTGAATTATTTTATTTAAAGAACATTTTGGCAACGGTGTTAAACACACAGCAGGTAAATACAACGAGAAGAAAGAAACGTATCATTAATTCCTTTAGGAGCGAAATAAAAACAATGATTTGCGGAAATAATAAAAGGTTATCTACAACAAATGTACAAACTGATGAGAAAACAGCTAGGCTGCTCAACGATCTATTCACGCGGTCTACTAGAATAACGTGCAAACAAAATAAGTTTATATGATCCTATCGTCAAACAAGATGTGTTACAGTATTTAGTAAGTCAACAACCGCCAATAACGTTTTGACGGTAATTCCAGATTTGAGAAAAAGTTCTAAAAGCTTCTATTGTGTTATGATCGGAAAAATTACGTTGGGCAATGGTAATGAACCAGAAATGTTACTTGGAGTCGACCCTCTGAGTATACTAATGTCAATGCGTCAATATGGCTAGGACGGATCGCCAAAGCAGTATCAACAACTTAATAATAATAGAGATGAGTTTCCTCTCCTAGGAAGCACGGATCGGAGCAGTAAGCTAATTCTGAAATATTACCTTACGAAGAACTCGATAGGAACTATGTATGAATGGGCCAAGGCATTTTTGTAAGTACATCCAGGTATCTTCTGGAGGTCGATTACAGACTTAATGTATTTGGTCTTCTGACTGTGGTATGATCAATTAAACGCGAAATTTAATAGTTATCGCTCGCAAGTGGATTGCCTCAACTCTCACTGCGATCGGATATAAGTAAAGTTGCCTAACCACCATTCACGAAAAAGTAGTTTCATTACATACTTAAAACCAACCAGGCGCCGGTCCCTGATGGCATCACCAACAGGGTCTTTAAACTTCTACCCCGTAGAGGAATCTGGACCATCTCCTTGATGGCGAACGCCATTCTGCCACTTTCGATCTCGGTTTTTAAAGACCCAATATTTTCAGAACTAATCGACTCCCATCACGGTCAAGGGGGTATCAGATTTCGTCTGAGAAACGAGCCTCCGCCCTCCGTTACCCCGAGCCGGGCGCCCCCAAGGCGCCGTTCTCACCCCACCTTTTTAAATCTTGACACACGACATCTCATACTATCCAAGCACTAGTCTCGCCCTGTAGGCAGACGGCACGGCACTGGATGCTCAGTTGTGGCAGGTAAGAATGGTAACTGATAAATTTCTCCGAGCACTGTTTAAACTGGAAAATCAAAATCAACGCCAGAGGGAACACCTAGATCCAACGGGAGTTCCAGATTTTCCCCTTCCTGGAAACCATTAAGCGCCGGACAGAAAAGTTCTTCTTGGCCGAGACTAGCCACGAAAACTTCCTCATTAAGGAGGCCATGGACTATGACACCGACCACATCTGATTAGATTAAAGTCCCAAACTACAATTGGCGTAGCGTCCCCCTGACGACCCGCCAACCACAAACCTCGTGCTATCACATCACAGACCGAATACTAGTCTAACGGCGGTCGTACCCCCCTTCCAATCTACCACCATTCTATGCAGGAACTACTTCTCAGGGACAGTCTTTTAGCGGGTAAGTCGTCTGCAGACAACTCAACTATCTGTAGGATTTCTTGTACTAGCACAGATTTCCCTGTGGTGTCTTGAAAAGATTTTTCGTTAACCATTGAAAAACAAAATGCCATTGTGGCCATCACAGTGCCATGAGACGGTGAACGCAACATTTTTGAAACGGCGCGATGAGTAAAATGACCTATCCTATGAGATCGCAGCTCAACACTTTAAACTAAGAAGTGAATTATCGAAGAAAAAATAAAACAACATGTGTTTTTCGTAGCGCTGATATCCCATCGTAAATCCTTTGATAGGCATGATCTAACGTGTTTATTTAAATTTACTTTTCTAGTGTCTCTAATGGCAAAAATTTGTCTACGTAAAATAGCCAATAGTTTTAGTGCGATCCTGTATTTTTTCCATCAATCCATACATACCAAAGTGGGGCCAAAAAATGCTAAGATTGTTAATGATGTGTTAATGATTGATGAAAATGTTAAATATATAGAAGATTGGATTATTTCTTCTTCCTCTCTTGATTTTAAAAACGAAACTATAATTGAATTAAATCTAATTTCAGGGTGATGAATTACAATTCATTTTCGAACTGATGCAGGAATGTTATCATCATTAAAACTGAACATCTGTTGGTATGAGAGGACGCCTCTGTTTGTACGATCCGGAATTAGTGCAGATTACAAAACAAAGGAGTAAAGAGAGAAGGATTAATACTCCCTTTGATATTTTGCAGAGTGGAGCAACGTACGTGGCCAGATTATTAAATTTCAGAAGGTATGTTGGGAATTATGCAAATTTCAAGTGAACAACACCGTTTTTAATTAGAAGCTAACACCTCACAACGTCCTAAAAAGGGGCACAGCCGTCAAAATTACCGTTATGTGACTAGAATTCCATTTTCTTCCGTTTGATAAAACCTTAGTGCCGCCCGATGATTCGATCCGGGTTACATTTGAATAAACAAATTTTCGAGGATGGGGTGATTTGATTAATTCAATTAATTGGAAACAATGCGCTTACAATTCGTAGCTGTTATCGAAATAGGAAATGCAAGTACTGAACTCTTCTAATAACAATTGTTTGCTTTTCATATTTTTACTTAGAATATGAAATAAAGTACGGCCTTTCTTTTGAACTTAAGCCTTCTGGTATTCATATAACATTTTACAGAAAGTTTATACCGCATTTCTCATTCGGAAACAGCAGACAGGTCCATTACATCGATATTACCGAAAATTAACTGCAACATAATACGATATCGATTTTCGATAGTACAAAGCGGAAAGAGCAGAGGGAATTTATAAATTTTAAATTCCACATTCGCTGCTTCTTATCATTCTAGGTATATATGATTAATATTAATTGGCCAGTCCAGTAAAAGGCATATATTATTTATTCACGTAATTAATTTCAACGCTTTTGGAGAAATATACAGCGAAATATTGAGAGATTCAACCAGCCGATGTGTTTGAAAGTAAAATACACACCATATTTAATTTTCGTTACATTCCTCAAATTTGCCAGCTTTCCTACTACAGGAGCCCCTAAAGCACCAGTAGTTTCAATATGAGGCGCAATGTCCTACGCAATAATTTTCTTGAAAATATCATTTGCTCAATAAATTATTCCATATTTGAAGATGAATATTATTTATATTAGATGTAGCTATGATTATGACAGTGTTTATTTTGATTTATAGCAAAAGATTATTGTACAAATATGTTTTTAATTATTTTATTTGTATTTGTACATAATGAGTTTATTGCATAATTTTAAATATTTGCGTTAAGGGTGTTCGGTATTGTATTTTGTTAACCATTGTTATTTTTGCTTCTTCCAATTCAAAAGTTTATTGATCGGATTCAGTAATCTTTTCAGTATTTTGTTCTATCTACAAGTATGTACCGATGTCTGTAAATTTTCAGAAATTATTAAAATGTCAATTTTCACATTCAAATGAAGAACATTGCCATAAATGAAAAAATGACATTTTTGGAATTTTAAACTAGGTTGATACTACTTCATGAGTTCAAATTAATTTGAATATTTTGTTTGATAATTACTAGAGTCGTTAGAGACAGAAGGAGAATTTTAAACACGTCTTTTCTGAAGACAATTCATTTCTACAATTTTTAACCAACTACGTGAGTAGCATTATTTTTGTTAATTGTGGTTTTTGTGTAATAAATTTTTTACACTCCAAAATATAGACATTATCAGAGCAGGAACTGAGGGAGACTTTCCATGTTTTTCCATTTGGTACCGGAAGAAAGTCAGGAAGAGGCTGAGTACCGTCGCAGGTGACGAGAGTGCTTTATTCAACAGTAGTCTTCTATGGCCCAGTTGGACGTCACTTTTGTAAAGCACCTTCCTTGTAAGCACCTTGTAAGCTTGAAATTCACATTGACAGCGGACTTACATGGAGAAAACAAATGGAGGGGACCGTGAAAAAGGCCATGGACCGACTGAGCAGACTAGGACCACTCATAGGACGAAAGGGCAAGTTGGGATTGGAAACGAAGAGGTAGATTCAATGGACAGCAGCATGGGGACAAGCAGCGGGGACGTATCCAGAGAGACTAGAGAGGATAGCGAGCCAAGGTATGAGGAGAATGACAGGTGCACCATGTTATATGAGGAACGAACAACTACGACGGGATCTATGAATGAAGAGCTGAAGAAAACCATCAAGGAGAAGACGAGGAGGACCCAAATGAAGGCAATGGAGCACCAGCACTTCCCAGAACAGACCCAAGACGGCGATGAAGGAGAGGACTAACCGAAGAGGAAGGACGATACATAGAAGAGGAATACACAAGAAGAGGACCACCAGGACGACCAGGACATGACGAAGAAACCAACTCACGAAGGAAAAGGAAAGCCAATAGGGAGAAGTAAGGAGGACAGGAGAATAAATGAGGATAAGGTTCTTAAATTTTGGTGCGGTGGTCGAAATTAATTCGTTTGCGGCAAGTATTTGGTAACAGCAGAATGATGCACTGCATTGTAACCTGGTCGAAGATAGGTAAGGGATGTTTAACCGACCGCATTTAAATAATGGGCTTACTGTAGTACTCGCAGCTAGTTTAAACTCGGGAGTAGTCTGTGGGACGTGAGAGTTATAAAAACACCCACAAGATATTTAAATATATTTATTTCGACTACCACTTATTTTAACAAAAGCCTTGTCTGCTGAGAACATTACGAACATGGAATACCGCAAACTAAGGACAAAAGTATAAAATCAAAAGTTTCAGGTATGTGGCAAATATTGTCGACGCTGTATGCAAAATATCTGATGGTTCTCCTAATTTCTGAAGTTATGAACAGCTATGTACAAAATCTGGAAATTTGGCAAGTGTTGGCAATGTTGAATTAAAAATATTTACCTTTGTTGTAGACCTTTAGGAAGTATTTTTATCTACGTACACAAAGGTAATAGGTTTCGAATAAGCGGAAAATCTTGGCAACAATACATCCAACATATTTATTGAACTTACGTGCGTAGCAACTACTTTATTTCAGTAAGTAGAGTCGGCAATGAAGAAGCTACGTAAAAAATGATTTTTATCGAGGTTTGTAATGAGAGAAAATAAAAGTGAGATGGAAATTAATTATTCGGACGGTCACTACTACCGTTGAAAACTAAAATATTTTCAAGGAGGGACCATCGTTTAGAGAAATAAAAAACTTATATGCCTATTACAGTTATTTATAAATTAGAAGCTATATGTTAGTTACCTACAAGAACGGGGTAAGTTCCAAAGCTCGTCGTATGCTTATTAAAGTGCGCTTTAGATTATCTGATGAATTTGATTAGATTCTTGCCACTTCTATACGTGTTTTGATCTCGATGTCAGGATCAAAGTTTTCCGAGATTATACTGCCCAAGTACTTGAACCGACTTACCCGCTCATTCAACTAGCCGTAGAGACTGAGTCGAGCATTCTCCTGTCTCTCTCGGCTGAATACCATAAATTTAGCCTTGCTGAGGTTAATGTTCAGTCCCTGCTCCACTCCAGCTGCACCTACTTTATCAGTTAACTGTTGGAGACCCTCCATGCTATCGCAGAAGATCTGGGTATCATCTGCGTATCTAATTGTGTTCAGGAGGACGCCGTTAACTTTTACTTCATATTCTGTGTCCTCTAAAGCTTCCTTAAAGATTTTATCTGAATATAGGTTAAATAAGAGAATAAATTATCCTAATATCCTTGCTGTGTAGCTGAGTCTGGCGTAGTATTTCAATCAGCTTTCAGTGCCGAACCTGGTCGAAGGCCTTTTCATATACGATGAAGCAGACGAATATATCTCTTTGTTGATCTCTGCATTTTTGAAGTAGGACAATGATTCCAAAAAGAGCCTCTCGTGTTCCGAATGCATTTCTGAATCCCAACTGAGCGTCGCCCAGACCAAACTCGCACTTCCCCCATATCCCCCGTCTTCAGCAGATGGCTCATCAGGCTAATTAGTCGATAGTCTCTGCAAGTTTTAGGATGCGACCTTTTGAAGATTGTCACAAATGTTGAATTTAGCCAGTCCTCTGACATTATTCGTGTCGTAAATTGCGTTCAATAACTTTGTAATTTGTCCGATGTTGTCACCATCAATAAGTTTCAGGATCTCTATTGAAATTCCATCAGGGCCAGGGTTGTTTTGAGCCGAATAAATAGCGCGAACTTTCCCTGCCTGTAGTATTCCCGGACCGTCCCTGGCATCCTGGGTGACCAGTAGGGGTGGTCTTTCGTCGCTAAATAGATTTCCTATGTATTGCTCCCAGGCGCTTTTCACTTCTTCTTCATTAATAATGGGCTGATTTGATTCATCGTAAAGCGTCGGAGCGTGTTGTTTCTTGTATGTTCCAGCTACCTCTTTAACCTTTTTGTGCATTTGGGTAATGTTGTGCCTACTTTCCAGTTCTTCCATTTCTCTGCATTTCTCTCTCATCAATTGTTCTTTGGTTACTCTAATTTCTGATTTTATCTCTTTATTTTTCTGGTTATATTTTTCGTAATTATTCTTGGAAAGTTTTCATTTCTCCGTCAAGGTTAATATGTTGTCAGTCATTCATTTCCTTCTCTTGACTCTTTTTGATGGCCGTAGGTTCTTAGAACATACACTGGTCAATATACGTCTTAACTCCTCCCAGAGTGGTTGCGTAGCCGGTTTCTAGCCACATCAAAGTTTTCGTTTCGCAAACGGGCCGTTTGTTATGCATTAACGTGATATGTTAACTGTAAATATCAATAATATCAATAAGACAACTTATCTGTCCCTTTTTTGTACGTTTTGGTAGCAACATATGCTGCTGTCGTCAGCAAAAATACTTGAAATTAAAATCTATTAGTGAAATAGGCGCAGTTTTATAAAATTTCAAAAAAGAAGTAGATAAGTCGTCACTTCGATCAGTTTGGCAATTTCAGTGTTCAGAATTGCTAGCTGACAGATATCTGCAGCCATCCCTTTGGATCATCACTAATATCACTTCAGTATTTTATTTTTAATAAAGAAAAAGAAAAAACCGAAATGAAACATAGAAGAATGATAAATTTACCTACAATTTATATTCGTGTTACAATAATCGACAAATTTTTGTACCGCAGGAGTAATATTGAAATTGGGATTAGCATAATCTGATGTGACAAAATGATCCTCACGTATTAAATGTAACTAATTTTTTCTATGCGAATGTTGTATACATTCTCCCATTCTAAGAAATGTACAGGGTTGCTTGGAAGCTTATGAAACTTCTAAGGTTTACAACTGGAGAGAAGTATTTATTTGTGCAAGATGAAAACGTACGTGAATATGATTGCATAATGAAATATTTGGTATCAATTCCTGCAATTAACATTTATAACGCAAACTAAAACTGTCAAGAGGATTAAAATGAAATAAATCAAATTTTCCAATGAAAAACACAAGAATTGTGCCATAAAATAATACAACGGTGTATTGGTCATATTGAACAATATTAATGCACCATAGTGTATTTAGTCATCTCACCACACGTTTATGTTATAATAACATTACCATAATTATCACATTAACTACAATTAAATATTAATTCTTACCTCGTGGTGCCTCTTGTCTATGTTAAAAACATGAAAATTGTGAAACAAAAGTAAAGTAATCTGTAATTCTTGAAATTCACAGAGCGGTACAAAATTGGCTTCAAACGAAAACAAAAAATGGATAATTGGTCGCCATCTCATTTTCTTGCTCCTGTTTGCTAGTGGAAGTTAAAGTCGGCTATGCTATGTTTTATGCCTTGTGTATGTCGAGTAACTGTTAACACTGTATGAAACCCTTGTCGTGCATTCAGAGATGCGACTTTCATTCCCATACTGATCACGGTTGCCGGTGCTTGCTAAGTCATTACACCATCCTCCCGTTAGACTCGTAATGCTGTTTCAAGGTACCGTTTTCGTGGCAGTATTTTATTGACCACTATTATCAAGTAACCGCCATTACCCCTGCTTCTATTAAATCTGTTTTCATCTGAAAGGATGAAAAACAACCATTCGAGGAAATTCATTTACAACTGCATTATAATATGCAAATTTTATGGTGCAAACTGCTTTTATTTGGAATTATTTCATGACGACGAAATTTTATAGTCCCTGTACATTTAGGTGATTAAAAATATTTCTCCAGAACGACTATAGCAGGATTCACCAAGCTACGGAGTATTAAATGCCTTGATACCATTTTGAGACCCCACCGCCTTCAAAATTTTGAAATATATATGAAGTTTGTTTACTTAATTACAGTGGGGAGCTCCGATTATTCCGTATTTTGTTTTTATTCTTGAATAATACCAGAACAATTCGTCACAAAGAATAAGTGAATACACGTGGTTAAAGTGTTTAGATGCCATCGTCCTCTTTTTTCATGAGAAATTGTAGTGTCAAATGGTGCGTTTATTCAAAGAGTTTATTGATGTTTCTGGAACGCGAGAGTAGATAGACTATTAAGGTTGTTATACATATAACATTTTGAGGGAGGACTTATTATTTTTAATGTGGTATGTATTAATGATACAATAAATTTTATGCGAAAAAACAATTCAATTAATATACTGAAACCTATTTTAGTAAGAAACGATCTGGTTCATCTATCAAGTTCGTGAAGCCTTTACTCTAGAGAGAGACACGCATGGCTCATGGCAACAATTAAAATTTAACAACAAACATTTATTTATAAAAATTTATTTAATAAAACATAATATAATAATAATTTAATATAATAAATAAATATTTATCTATTTAAAATTTATTAAAATAAATTCAAATTACCCTTCCGGACCCTTCAGGACCAGAGGGATCCTTCGGGACCTTCTGAAACCTCATGATTAATGGTTTTTAACTGCTTAAATGCTTAAGCATTTGAGCATTTTGAATGATAATTTTTGAGGTTTTATACTTTAAATGACATAATGATACACCTTAAATCCCCCTTGTCTCGGCTAGAGTTAGGAGCATGAGTAACGCCTTCCCTAATTATGCTTTAGTAGAAAAAAAAGCAAACAAACTAGATATTTCGCAATGGTGATTTATTTACTTATCCAAACTTCACTGTTATTACCAACAATGAACACATTTAATTAAGCATCTTAAAAAATACAACCGAACAAATCGTAATAATGCCGACTGACAGAACAAAATCTTACCTAAACATCATCCTAATACCACTGAACAGATATTACTAATACTTATAGACATAGCAAAATTTTAACTAGATATCATCGAAATAAGACTGTACAAATATTAAATTAATATAATAAATTCATGGCATAATGAAACAGTTACCTCTTAAACATTGTTTTCACTTGTCGACAAGATCATTAAAAATCGTACTTTAAAGCCTAAAGAAAACCCTTAATATGTCATGTACCAGGGTATTCGCTTTCAAATTTTACGGTATCTCATTACCTTTGTTGCTTTCGATTTTACATTAATATCATATATTAAAATTAATGAGAGGTACTATTTTATAATCTGTCTTTTTATATATTTGGCCAGAAGATGACTGCTGGATAGTCGAAATCGGTCGCCGTCTGTTTATTTTTAATACAGTTGGGTGTTGACTATGAGGTAGTTTTCTATTTTTCTATATTCCAAGACATTACTTTGAAATAATCGACTATTTGATTTCATTACGAATTTTTACATACATTAGAGTACATGCAAGAAATGAACATGGATTTATTAAGGGCACTGATATAATATTTTCTTCAAAAACAAAACTGAGTGATTATCATGGAGAAATGAACCAGGAATTTTTTTAAAATATTTTGAATATCAACAGTTACACAAATTAGATAATCCATCTCTGATTATACTAGATAATGCACCTTATCACAGAATGTTATTAACAAAAATTCCTACCAACACATAGACAAATGGCGCCATTCAGGAATGCGTGACGAACCAACATATTCCTTTTTCATGGATGATGTTTAAAACCGAATTTTTCTTATTTTTTCTCAGTAAGTATAGAAATAAATAATTTTTATTTTGTTTCTTAAACTCAAACTATTTTTCAGAAACAAACCACCTAAAAAATATGTAGTAGACGATATGGCCAAACAGTATGGGCACAAAGTCTTACGTCTTCCTCCTTACCATTGCATCTTTAATTCTATTGAATTAATTTGGGGCTTAGCAAAAAATTATTATAATAGGCATATTAGGAGGGACGGTAATGGCGAAAATGACTACTTAAATATGTGACATGAGGCGTTACAAACGATTACTTTTGATATATGGAGAAATTGTATTCGACATACCGAGGAAGAAATTTTTAAACGGTATTAGAGGGAGAAAATATTTAATCGCCAAGAAGTCAGCCTTTAATTATAAATATTGATAGTGATGATGATGATGATGAAGATAATGATCGTGATGATGACAGTGTTGTTATGGAAAAAAAATTAAAATTTCTGTTTCGTCACGTTTACTACATATTCGCTATTTGTGTTATAACTAATTTGATTGAGATGAAGAATTATGATTATGATATGAAGAATAAATTGATTTTTCATTTAAAGACTGGTGTAACACATTTTTAATTATTGTTACTTATGCAACCAGCAACTCATTAATAGTATAAGTATTTGCGGCGAAAAATTCCAGATTCCCGGAAATCTGGGAACACTCTAAATACAATAGACGTGATAACATGCTGATGATGTGAGCGCAACTTTGTTTGGCGTTTAGTATGTTGAAGTGTGACAAGGATGCGTTAGTAGAAAACTTCACATTCCATGTTTTTTCGTTATAAGGGCACATCTGGTTCACACTGTCCTTGGAAATGAGGATATTCAGGTATACGACACTTGACTTTAAGGACATTGCTATATTTAGTTGGTTTCTAAGAATCTGCCAATGAGTAGAGACATCTTCTGTAATCACATTTTTAAATAATGAATAGAGTTACTCTATTCTCAGCATTTAGTTTCTACATGATTAACCCAATCGCAACGACCTTCTATTCGTAAATGCTAACCGCAGACGGGGACATAACGTTGTTACGAACTTACAATTCCTGTTCATCATTTATTTATTCTGTTTTCTTTTTCATAGCATACCGGATTTGACCATGCTACTATTAGTATTCTACAATAAGTTTAAATTTTGGCAGCTTCTGCTTCGTGCTGATTAATTTTGAACTTATTTCTTAGCCTGAATTTCAATGTGCCTGGAAGCCAGCTAGTTACGTTGTTGTAGCTGGTGACGACACAGAATTAAATAACCGCTGAATGCATTTAATAATTCTTCAGGTTGAAAGTATAAATAGGAGTAGTGCTTCATCCAAGCATGTTTTTCATTGGCATTGTAGTGCCTTCGTGGAGAAAACATTAAGAGCCCAATAAATCTTTTTGTGTCTTTTAGAAACCAACTTCGAGCTTTCGCGAACAAAATTAGCTCTCTTGAAATTTCATTATGTTGTTTCACCTCTCCCCTTTAATGTCGTCTGATTTCATATTATGCATGCTACCACGATTTTTATAAATCTTGTTTACCTTACCGTCGATATATTATATTTTCTGCATTTATTCCGTATTGTCGATATCAAAATGGTGTCATCCCTTATCTAAGACAGGTGAGGCTCACCTATATGGTACTCAATTTTTTCAGTCAGTATATTTTAACACTTTTTTTTAACACATTTCAAATTGTAGCCAAGGTGCTGATCGATCGCCAGCGCCGACCTTAAAAAGATTCTCGCAGTCATATAGAACCATTTTAGAGTTAGTTTTTACACACACAAGAATATGCATCAGGCAGTTGATAGATTTCGGTGATAAATCATCCCGTCCTTTACGACGCTGGAGAAATGTGTCGCTAAGCTCTAAATTGAGCGACAAATTTATTCTTACGACGCTACATAAAAGCTGGTCGAACGGCGCTTTATGACGTTAGAAAGCAGCGATACACGCATTAAAATTTATAGATATTTTATCGATGACATTAAGTCCCACCAGATAAATTGAACGACTTACCTATCCACTCCGATACTGGGTATTATTGTATTATTAAAATTGTCTTTATTGCGCCTCGCCGACGGCGCTGTGCTATACGGTTGAAACTAAATCTCAGAAGATGAAGTTGTCGGGTTAGAAAACCGTAAAACGTCCGCAGATGAGATGTCAACGAAAATTGTACGATGACGATTTTTCAAACTCCAGTTTAATCTTGCGGCGAAGCCGTTAAACTCAACTTCCCTTTCGCTGTTAAGGAAGTTAACATGATAAGGTGCTAACTGTTTATTAGTTATAAAAATCTGCTATAACCGTAGCTCTGAAATATATTCCAAAAGAGAATTTTAATTCCGTGTCGTCGTAAAACAAGTCCGTACTTTCGTTCGTACTTGAAGTATTCCACTAAAAAATTCCGGAAGATGAGCAGCAAGATTATTACTGCATAATATCTACTGACAACTATACATCCGTACTATATACATATAACATGCTATCTTACATACTTAGTGGTCCCCGAATGATAAGAAAACGTAGTACATATTTGTATTTGTAAAAATCTTTTAGCCCCCGATATGTGTTTGATGAATTTCAAAATTGTTTTGTATTTCATATGTCGATTAATTCAGGGTGATATGGTCAAATTTTTTGTGGCATTTTAACGCCTTAAAAGATTCTCTTGTGCATAAGGAGAGATGGCGAAAATCTCTGCTTAGAAAGCCGTGCAGTGAGTTCCCAGGGCTGTGGTTTTTGATACCCGCGCCTTGATTCCTGCTACCCCTGCCCCGGAGCCATATTCCGTGTGTGACCCTTCCGTGAAACAGATCAGTCCATGCTCCCTGATTATGTTCTCCGGGGTGTCTCAGTCTTCCCTTTTGAGGATTTCTATAGAATAGTTCTTATCGAACCTGTTGATAGGTACGCAGCCATCCTTTTATCTAGAATGGGGTTCTCTCTGGTGGCACGCCGCCAAATTACTGAGTGATCCTGATCGTTACTTCACCCGCCCTATGCTCCCCAATCACACAGCCTGCCGGTGGCTCTCCCTGGCTTGCTTTCCACCACCAAGTCCAAAGGGGGCAGGTCAAATATCACCTCCAGGGTCGCAGAGGGATTGTTCTCATAGCTCCTGTTGTGCTTACACATGCCAGACGCTGCATTCTGTTGGTCATACGTCGGTAGATGTCCCGTTGCAGCCCGGTCCACCAGACGATTGCCGCATAGGTGAACATGGGTCTCGTGATTGCCTTATAAAACTACATCATGACGTCAGGCGCGAGGCCCCACTTATTGCCGACGGCAGCTCTACAAGCTCATAGGGTTAAAATCGCCCTTTTGGTTTGTCTCTCAATATATCTGCTCTAGGAGAGCTTAGCATCTATGATTACGCCCAGGTATTTAACTTCCCCGGCCACCCGTATTGGTATGCCATTGAAAGTTGGAACTTTCCTTTCCAGCTTCTTTTTCTTGGTGAACGGGACCATCACTCTTTTGTCGGGGTTAACATCCAGTTTTGCTCTCCGACACCACTTATGTACCGTATTCAGTGCTCTTTGTATGAGCTCCTGTATTGTGCCACTGTATTTGCCTTTAGCCAAAATTACAAGGTCATCCGCGTATCCTTGTGCGTATGTTCCTCCTATAGAGTTCAGTTGCCTCAGTAAGTAGTCGATTACTAGGCACCACAGAATGGCAGATATGACTGCCCCTTGCGGGCACCCTCTCTGTGCCTTAACGTTGATGAAGGACGCCCCCATCTCCGGTAACACCTTCCGGTGACTGAGCACCGCTCGAATCCATCCTATAAGGGACGATAAGATTTCGTGCTCAGTTGCCGCTTGTATGATGGCATGGAGGTTCGTGTTGTTGAACGCCCACTCTATGTCTATGAAGACACATGCAGCTATCTCCTTGGTCGTCAACGAATCTTCCACTTGGCTGACCAAAGTGTGTAGGGCCGTTTCGGTGGATATCGCCTTCTAGTATGCTTGTTGATTTTGGTGCTGGGGCCTGTGAGATATCGCCGCTTCCCTTACGTAAACATCGACCAGCCTATAAAACGTCTTTAAGACAAAAGACGTTAGCCTGATCCGTCTGAAGACTTTAGCAGTCGAATGACTAGCTCTTCCTATCTTAGGTATGAATACTACTCGAAATTTCCGCCGGGAGCTAGGTAAGGAGCTCCAGGCGATACTCGCTCGAAATAGATTCATCGGGTTGGATAGGAGTGTGTCCTTCCATTTTGAAAGAGTGCAGGAAAGAGGGCACGCGCTCTTGTAAGGTTCGAAAGATATGATAGCCCATCTGAGCCGGTCCACGGTGACAACCCTCCTGGCTATCTCCCAGTCAGATATAGTGGTTTTCAACCGGAAGTCATTTTCCTGCTGATGTTCAATGTTGACATTTCCAGGGGAATGTACATTGAGCAGCTCCCGAAGGTTTTCCTCTTTGTTGCTAACATAGTCCTCCGAAGATAGCTCTAGGAGTCCTTTTCCTTTTACAGAGGTTCTGGCCAGAGCCTTCTGCCACTTTTTGGCCGCCGGAAGGCTTTCTATAACGTCACACAATTCCCTCCAGCTGTCTCTCTTGGCTCTCTTTATGAGAGTCTAGTAGAGTTTCTGGGCCGATATGTGCTTTGCCCAATCCTCTGCTTCTTTGACCATATGGCTCTGTTAAAGAGCCTAAGTGTCTCTTTACGCTGCTTTTCTAGTTCCCTGTTCCACCATTTGGCTTCCCTGGGATGCTTTGATTTTTATAAGAGACAGCTGCCCTCAAAGGACAGGTTCATACTTTCCCTATGTCCCGACGACAGCTTTTCGATGTCATAGGTCCCTCTGCAGACTTTGGCATCGTTTTTCAGGTTCTCTCTTAGGGGGACTCTGTATTGTTCCAGTCCGTTTTCCTTGGGTTGCGAAAGTCCCAGCGGTCATGGCCCCCGTGTAGTCCTTCTAGTATAAAGGGAATATATCGATGATCCGTCAAAGTCGGCTCATCTGATATTCTCCATCCTTCTACCCTTACTCCCATGATGGCAAGGATGATGTCGAGTACCTCAGGTCTTGCGGTATTCACGAAAATTGGTCTATTTCTCCTCTAGTGTATTTCTAAGTTCGTGGGGCTAAGATACTCCAATAGGTTTGCACCCTTGTGGTTTGTGTTGCTGCTCACCTATATTACATGGTGAGAGTTTGCATCGCACCCCACAATGAGTGCAAGGCCCTTCTCCTTGCGGTACCCTTGGAGTTGAACCAGCTCTTTTGAAGGCGGTGGTTCCTTCGAGTCGTACGGTAAGTATGCCGAGCACGTCTCCATGGAGGTTTTAGTTCATCCCTCCTCGGTAACTTCCAGCTGAATTGCCACCAAATCCCTATGGCAGAAGTTCTGAATCACCCTGGTTCCCGTTCTTCTGGCAACGAAGGCGCAGGCGCGAAGGTTGTCAGTTCCTGCCCTGTAAAAGACAAGCCCTTTATTAAGTCTTTGAATATATCCCGCATAATCATACGGTTCTTGTAAGGGATAGAGGTCTGTGCGACCCAAATAGATACGGCGATCTCTTAAGCAGGTCGCCGCTTTGCCCTGTTGCAAGTTGCTCTGTAAAATGTCTAGCCCCCAGTCATTAAATGGTCCTGGTGGATAGCCCAATTCTGCGTCTACTGGGTCCCCCTAGTGGACCACATTGACGACATTTCTTCGGAGAGGAGAGTTATCTTCAGCTCCATTTCTTCGGGTGTGAGTGTTATGGGGGTAAGGCGATTTGGTTACAACAGAAGGTCACCAGGTATTCCAAGGGCATCGATCTTGACACTGCTTCCCCAATGCCACGCAGTCCTCCGCACGATAGCTTACACCTTGATTTGGGGGATCCCTCTTATTCATCCGACGTCTGGCCCGTCCTCCTTGGAAGGCGCACCCTGTGACGGATTAAGCCCTGCACCACGTCAAGATGGGGACCCATTCGGGGGGAACAAGATATCATACTAGCGAGTGAAATAAAGTGGTAGTGGGGGGGGGGGGGGCGTTAGGTATAGCTCTTGATAGTTAAATCATTGGAAAACACGGTGAGGATGTGGGTATACACATACATCTGTGTATTTTATTACATGGACAACCCAGTTAAATTTTCTAAAATTTTTGGCGCCAAGTTAAATACGAATAAATATTACCTTTAAATCTGATAGCCAGATAAGATGTTAATCGCTTGCATTGGTTCCGACCACAGGACGTGAAAGTTGTTTGGTTAATAGCACGCGTGCGGGGAGGCAGCCATCAGCGTTCAAATTCTATCAATAAAGTCAAATGGATCAAATTTATTAATTTCGTAGCATTTCGTCAATTTCTCAATTTATATTCTTATAATTATAGTCGTAGTTGAATTAATTTTGGATAAAAACCTACATATCTTGAAACACACCAAATATCTACGGCACATACACACCCGTGGTACGATGGATTCAGAGAGAAGCCTCTGGTGTACAGAATGCTAGCTCAGCCTCCATCAAGGGCAAAACCGGGATGACAGTACCAGTGCATTATCAATGCATAAGCAACACACTTTACACTTTTACACTTTAAACTCGAAAAAAAAAAGAAGGTTTTGCATAGTCGATAGCGAAGCGACAGAAACAGGTGAACTAACGCGAAAGTGAAACTTTTGTTTATTACCTCTCTGGACATTTTATAATTACTTTTGTTTACATTTGTTTATTTTCATTTTTATTATTATTATCATACTGATTTTATTTCACTCTATTTTATTTACTCTTATATCCAATTGTATTTATTATTGGGTTACTTTATCTATCTCGGTTTACTTTAGTTGCTTTTTTGGGTATATGTTATTAGTTTATGTTATTTTATTTTATTTTATGTTATATTTCATTTTTCTTTTTGTTTCAATTCTGTGTATCTATATAAATTCACAATTTCAATGTTTCCAATTTTTCATTATGTTTTACCTTTTTACTTTGTTTTGTTTTATTCTTTGTTTTCGTAAAAAAACACCGAGGCTGGTCACATACCTCGCTTCTGTGTTTATAATTACAATTCAGCATTTCACAATTCTCTTTTCTTTTATAAATTAATCATTTGTTTTTATTTTTCAATCTTTCAATCACTTATCTAACACCTAACTTATGATCTAGCTACACCAAGAGCGACCTTGCTGCTGACCGCAGCAGCAGTATGGTTCGCTCTCTCCAGGGGGGTGGTGTAAAGGATTAAATAAGGAATTAAGTAAATAACCAAATTCATTAATACACTGTTATACTTTGTGTTTATAAAAAGAGATATCAAGTCACTTATACTATTACATTTCCGGAGTAGTTGACCAGTGTAGGTCACCTGGTGATCTGCCCGGGCGAAGCCGGGTAACCCTGCTTGTATACGTATATGTTTACCATCCCCATGAAAATCCGAACCGCAATAACAGCACATCAAAATCCACCGAATAATCGATAATCAACTTTCATGTCACATTTATTTGTGTTTGAAATTTGTAGTGTAGCAACGTCTCCAATTATTTGCTTATAAAATGACCTCATATTTTTTGGAAGATCGTGTGAATATGTTTACTTCGTACCTCCGGCAGGTAACCGGCGCAGGAGAAATCTCGTTTCTAATAAAATTCGTTATCCTAGTTGCACATCAGCAACCACCCCACGTACGCATCACCTTGATGACGATGTCGCAAAGCCTCCCCGTTATTTATACATCATAGCGTGTACACGTTGATCCTTTGAAGTGAAGCTCCTGTATCTCTTTTCGCCACGTTACCGACGTCGGCGTTATCGACGTCGCCGCTGTTCACTTCTGGTGCTAATTTTCGAATGTGTAAAGATCTGCGTAGATTACAAGCGAGTTAATTTTCGCACCTTGATGAATATTCACTCGACGCTTTCAGGTTTATCTTCAGGATGTCTTTTTAGTAGGTGAATAGTCTTGACGGGCCTGGTTGATTTTTTGATTCAGGAATACTATTAAATTTCCTAATTATATCCTCCAGTCCGGGATTAACAATACGCCATTAATTAATAAAGACTCTTAATAAAGATATATGTACATATTAGATTTGTGTATATTATATTTAATATAGCTATTCTACTTTTTTCTTTTGAGACATTTCTTTGAGGAATTCAATAGTATTAAGTAAAGATTTAAGGTGTAAAGTGTAAAGTGTAAGGTGTAAAGTGTAAGGTTTTAAGTTTTCTTTTCGTTATTGTTGACATTAAAATAAATTTATAATCTTTAGTCAAATGCTAACAAAGTCTACATGTATAGATAGTATAGATGCAACTTATATACAAGTCAATTCACAAATAACTCAAGTATATACTGCTTCAATTTCTAAATTATTATAAATAAATTAGCTGTGAATTTAAAAAAAAAAAACAGTTAACTTTGCCCCATATTGACTTTATATAAAATATACTTATTGACAAATTTATAAAAATCATTTAACTAACAGGAACAGCAACACAGTTTTTTTATTTGTGTATAAGTTAAAAAAGACCATGTTTTTGTTATGATTTTGATCAATAGTAAAAAGTCATTTTTTCGATATCAAATAATTAATCTTAATGAAATCACTTTTCCACTTTCTTTAAGTAGCCGTAGAATCATTACATCATAATTATTTTGCGCAAAATATTAATGCAAAAAAGGTACTCGGAGATGAATATATACAATTTTACCAAATTGCAAAAAGGTTTTGATGAATTCTTTTGAAATTTTGATCACATAATAAGTACTAGAAGAACCATCTTTTTAAGCCATTTAAAAGTTGTAAGTTGATATGTGAAATAGTTATTAGTAATTAAAAATTGTGCACCTTTTTACTTTTATTTACAATTATCTAAGCAACAAAATATTAAATCAACTTTTATAATCTACCATACTGAAGATTCTTCAATTGCTTACATGATGCTACCTTTGAATTATTGATTACATATTTAAAAACTTCTCAGAGAAAGCAAAATGCAAAAACATGTACGTTTTTGGAGCTTTAATTTATAACAATTAAATAATAGCACAAAATCTTTGATCGATGACGTATATTTTTTACTCCCCTGAGCACATATTACATGAAAAACTGCTTGGTTACCAGGATGAGTGAAAGTCATGGCAAAATCCAATTCCCTGAGCTACTGTCGGTTGTGAGGAGAGTGCCTTCGTCTTTAATTAATTCTGCCTTTTTAAGTTTTGGTAGTTTTTTCGTCCTGATATGTCTGAACATAAACGTATTGTTGATTTGAGTAATCGGGTGGGTTTGACCGGTTTTCATTGATTTTATTAATTGTTTTTTTTAACATTAAAGTTGAATTAATATTAGATTTGCGGATTTTTGTACAGCTTTTAAGAGGCTCCTTTATGATGTACGGTAGAGTTCCGAAAACGGATGTTTTGTTTGCGTATATTTTAGGGGGATTAAAAGATGGAATACGTAACGGACGAGTAAGTGGGGACGGCGCGGAGACGCGAGTCCGGTCAAGAGAAAAAAGTGAGTCGAAGCGAATCGTTGAGTGTGCGATAAACTTGCGAGAGCGTTGAACAACGAAGTGTATACGATATTCATAGCGACAACATTCCGTTTGTATAACGGTGAGTACCGACTGATATTGATTTGACGACTTACATCAAACTTACATACTCTGATCTAAACAACGACCTCATATACAACTACGCCACATAACACTCCCACTTACGAGTTCTGGTCTAAGCAACGACCTTATGTATTGACAAGACGATATAACGATACAGGTCCCATACAACGGACCCACGGTCATACCCAACGATACAGGTCCCATACAACAGACCCGCGGTTTTAATGACCCAATGACTGTTTATTGACTTATCAAGTTCGACTTAACATACAGTTAGTTATTCAAGGGTTGCCCAATGGCCTTATACCAACCGAGAGCAATTATTAATCGATACATATACCTTTCACTCTTTTACATTTTCATATATAGGGAGAAACTCATGTATTTTACTTTGATAGATATTGTTTAAGTTATGTTATTTAAGGGTATTTGTAATTAATGCATTTCATGAAACAGGGGGCTTTTTCCTGGTTGGTCTCTGTACTGTCCAGGTTTTCCTCCTGGGGCCAATAAAGTCATGTATGAGCCCCAAAGCGGCAGTTTTATTAATTTCCTTTTTATTTATTCCTTTATAATATTACAGTAAACTTTAAAAACACGTGATCTCGGCTCATTGACGAGGTCCCGACGAAACAATGGTCTAGTATATAATAGGACAATACTGGGTGATCGCTTAAATCAAAGGGACCAGGGTTATTAATGATTCCTTTAATAATCTCAAAAGGTGTAAATTTGGCTACTGAGTGGATCGAATTGTTGTATGTTAAGATTACACGTCTCATTAGTTGTTGTAGTGTTGTGCTATTCGATTTTGTGAAGTTTTCAAAAGTCTTCCCTGTTTTTATTTTTTAATTCTCACAATAGATATTCGAGTGATACTGGGAATACGATAATTTTGTTCGTTTCGAGAAAATGAATTGATTATAGTGAGAAAAAATTGCATCAGAATCTAAATACCCCGATGCGTATCTGATCAAATGGTTTGCTTGGTGTTGGGATTAGGTTGAAATTTATAACTGGATGTTTTCGGTTATATTTGTTCTTTAAACAAACTTCTCAATTATTTATATAGGTGTCAATATCTTTCATCATCATGGGCCAGGAATATTTAGAATTAGAGATGAGTTTACGTCATTATTTTCTCGACATTTGTTTTTATTAATGTGATAATACTCTAATTTGTATTTTTCATCGTCACCTGTCAGTACGTCGTCTAGGACTTTGGTATATTGGACGAGTTTTACGGCAGAGTTTTTGTGATAATTTTGAAGAATAAATGTAAAATTTTCGGGTCATAATGGTGGTCTCAAATAATATAATACATGCAATTATTTCTGATCGATAAATTCATTTACAAATTCTAATGTCCTCTTTTAAAGCAACAAATAGTCTAGTGGTGAAAAACTTTCTATGCCTTTGTTCGTAGTACGTTAATTTCCCCGCAAATTAGTAAAATATGATTTTTATATAAATTCAAGGCTTCATCGGAAATGGCAATATAACGATTATGTTTATAGGTCAATATTGTCATGAGGAGGTTCTACTTGTATTCTTAACAGAATTTTGCTTTTTCGATCTCCTAAAATTTCTGAAACTTCTTGTTCGAAAAAATTTTGTAGTTTGCAAGTTATCTCAATGTCTCTTAGAATAATTTCGTTGATGTCATTTGTGTAGTATGTATCGACAATATGAACGCCCAGTGATGATGTCTCAGTTGCGTTTAATTTTGTATTCATTCCGGACATTGGTACCGCGTTATCTTTTCACTTCTTATATTCGATATTTATATCTGATGGTTTTCTAAATTTTATTGGGATAGCAACACCATCGCTAATTAATCTTTTATTAGTCAAATCAATGGTTAGGTTCATTTTTATCATATTTGCTAGGCCTATAATTTCGTTAAGGAATTGATCTAAGTTGTACAAAAGGAAATTAAGATTATAATCGCAATTAAATTTTCTGAAAGCTGGTCTCTCCGCTTGATACATGATAAGCTTATTAGCAAGAGGTGTAAAATTACCAATTAGTCGGTATCATTACCAACTGTAATGACATTTTTCCAAATTTAGCGTTGTGGATGGAAGTTTGCATTTTATTTTGTTATTCTCATTCGACAGAAATCCTTTAGGCTTTAACGGTATTTTGATAATTTCATTAAATTTAGTTTCTCGCTCTAAACAAGTATTTTGCTGACGAAGATGCTCAATTCTTTGTTGCCTCGAATGCAGTGATGCTATTTACGAAACGCTTTTTAACATAACTGATATATTTCTATAAAATCTTTAACAAAGTCTGATTAACCTGCCATGCGACTTGATGTAACAGAAAACCACCATTGATAATATGAATAAACGGTGCTTGTACAGGACATTAGTATTTTACCTAAATATTATTTGCAAACAAACTTTTATCGGCATTTCTCATAGCATTTTCATCAAATATGGAGTGGATATGGAACCAATACAAAATCTAAATAATACATCATGTCCATACATTCTCGAATATTGAGTGATTTCGTTGAAATATAAGCAATGGTGATACTACAATAATTTTCCCATTGAATTTTATTTTGTTATTTACAGAGCTTATAGGTAAAACTGTATGTTCTTTAGAGAATTGCATCGTGTCGAATGTTTTATAAAAATTTTTCTTCAAAAAATAAAGACCAGCTTCATAATTATCATGAGAGTTAATAAAATTATTATAAAATTGGGAATGGATCATGTTCTTAATAAAACTCAAATAAATTTTTTTTCAGTCTAATTCATTCCCCTTTATTCTAATTACTTGACTACATACGTGTTGCTCGCCATTCTTATAAGTCCAAAAAAATGTTTTCCATTTCACTGTATATTTCTAAGAGAATTATAGTGCACGCGATCCCTCTAGCAACTTTCAGTTATAGCTTTTCCACGTGTTAATCCACCAACACATTTCAGAGAGCGCATAACTCTACGGCCGTGTCACTCCAAACACCGCTCCGAAATTTGGCAGACCGTCAAATCGTAAAATAACCTTAATTTGTGAAGACATCATATGTTGCTAAATTTACTACGTGGTTTAATTGCATCATATCTTGATAAAAAGGGACGCTAATTTTGTATAATTATTACGTCCAATTGCATAAAAATATGGTAGCATTTTTTTACACATTGTAAATGTAATTGAAAATTATGATATCTCTTCGCATGATAATATTAAAAACAATTGAAATGGCGTCGAAGTACTACAAAAACAACTGAGAAGTCCCATTCCCTCTCAGGATTTTAAATTTTGCCATTATTTCAACGAAAATCGGATATTTAAAAAGTAAGACTCATAAAACTCAGTGTTTTTTGCAAATCATTTAGAAATTTCAATTCGTCATCAGTGAAGACACATTTTTCTACAATACTACCACTTGGAGCAATAAATTTCAAAATTCTGCACACAAAAGCTCAAAAGCTTCTAATCCAGAATCATCCATAAAATATGCAATCTATCTTAAAAACTATATTAAAAGGTGAAATCTACCTAAAACCAAAACAATGTTTTGAATATTATATTAGCATTATATGCAGAAATTGAATGCAAGTACTTTGTTCAATATTACTAGTAATTTTTTGAACGTCAAATTTTAAAATTCAAAATCAGAACATAGAAAGTCGCTTAAATATCACTTATATGCGAGTGAGATGCTCGCGCGGCTATCCTCACCATCGCTACTTTGAAAATCATAAAAAATACGCCTCACTTTTTGGTAAAGTAAGTGATATCTTTGTAAAATATAAGTATTTGCTTATTTAATGCCGGTAGATCGGTTTCCTAGTTGTTATAAACAAAGCGTCTGCAGATTTTTGAAAGAAAAATTCTATCTCGGTTCCTATGGGTCGTAGAATAGTAACCTTTTCCCTTATTTAGATCTTTGTTTCGAAGCTAACTTTCGATTTCGAAAAGTTAAAAACGTGTGCGATATACTAACAAAGCTGTGTATAAAAAAATACACCGTTGGTCTAAGGAATAAATAAGGATATAAAAATTATTTGTATTTGTAAATTTTCCTAACAAATGGAAAATATAGTTTTCCAGAAAAGAAACCATTTTGAATTGGTTCCAAAAATTAATAAACGAAAAGTTATTCCATTTGACATTTGGATAGTGGGATAAAGAATTAACAATACTCAGCAAACGTTAACCAATCAAGTTTTACCAACTCTCATTTGGATCACCATTGAAAAAGCTTTTCTTTACGATCAAACAATATACAACAAGGTTGTTTTTGAATTAAATACACTAATTTAAAAAACGTTTATATTAGACAGTTTTTTGCTAATTATGCATAAAATAATTATCCAATTTTAACCTAACAATGCTCACATTAAAGATATTTTAGAGATAAAAATGTTTGTAATTTGAATATCTCAAAAATTTTATTTCATCATTCATGATAAAAAATACCGCTTTTTGCAACTTTAGAACCTCACAGCTCCGAAATGCCAATGAATTTCGAGTGGCACGAATGGTGGGAGTCAACCCCCTACAACGTAATATGTATCTCTTTCATTCACAAATTACATAACTGAGATTGCAAAATTTTTCTCTTTTTCTTGGGCTACAAATCAATTTCTATTTTTGTGGAATTCATCGCTTATAGTTACAAGTTTCATTTATTACGAACGGTATGTATAAGGAATAAATATTTTTTATTCTACAATTATTTCGGTTTGTCCTCTGTGTATGGGTGAGACCGAAATACAATACCCTCTTTGCTACATTTGTGAGCATAAAAAGGTAATGCATGAAATAACAGGTAACAAACTCTCTTCAAAGTAGTGACTCAACAAAAAATTAGTATAAATCTTTCTTTGCCTTCAAATCTTACCGTTTTATATGATATTCAAGCAACAATACCAACAAGAAAATGTTTCATCTAATTCTACTACTCTTTGTAACAATTACAAACATCGATACTGCGTGGGGAGGTGCATCATCAGATCACGTCTTCATCAGTACACCTTATCACTTTGGAAATGGAAAATTTGGCTTATGGAAAAACATAAAATTTCCCATATCATAAATAAATATCCAGTATTATTCAGAACAACTACTTCATTAGTGTGCTGAAATCATGTGTCAAGATGGAGAGGATGACCAACAAAGAAAGTACGCTTGAGGATATTGCTGGATCTCATAAACATTATTATCCCATTGTTCCATATAAAGGTTGACTAATGTGTGGCCACCATAACATAACACAACTGGCGATGATGAATCAAACCATAATCTACAATTAATATTGGTGGAAAACTATTGAAGATTTCTATGTTGATATTAAAAGGGCAACCATTATTTAGTTGTATGATTCATCAAATGAAATATGTTTTGTTTATGGTTTAGATGAAAAATTTGTATACAACACACACATTGGTGTGTCTACGTGGTGGATTTCGTTTCGTAAATCGACAGATATTCCGTAAAACTCCCATTGACAACTGCCTAGTAACACGTAAAACGCCTTCACTAAAATATCGTCCCGAGGATTAAGAGATTAAAGGGAGATTCAGATCAGTCGGAATAAATTGGAAATTCGATCAAGTTTTGTGGAAGCTCAGCAAACCTGATATAACACGCGATCAAAAGAGGACTAGGATAGATTTATGTACACAGAGAGAGAGAGAGAGAGAGAGAGAGAGAGAGAGAGAGAGAGAGAGAGAGAGAGAGAGAGAGGAGAGTTACAATTTCATCGGCTGTATAAAGTTGTATTAGATATTTCTCTGTCTTTGATTAATTTTAAAATTCATATTAAATCTAATAGAGCATTCCAGTGTTATTTAGATACCATCGATTTTTTATAATTAATGTGATCAGTAGGCTATTTATAAAAGTAATACGCCCTACCAACAAAATCCCCTTAACGAAATTCCGCGGGGAACGAAACGAATTCCTCCGTTTCCAATTTATTTTAGCTTCGATATACTCCGTCGTCTTTTTTCTTAAGCCTCTCGGATCTTTTCAATATGTATTACATTGTATCGAATGTCACCGAAAATTCCTCAAGCCAGGAGAAGGTAGAGCGAAGTTATGGTTGGTAAGGAGATCGAATTCGGCGATGTTTACGAGGAAACGAAATGAAAACAAAAGCGAGATTATAAACTTCGGCCAATTGCGAAAGTAAAATAAATTCTCGATTTCTTTTCCGCCCATACGCTTCACTCCAGTGATCCGAAAAAGTATTTATTAAACGTCGACGTTATTTTCCGTGCTCCTCTGAAGTCTGAAAGTATATGTAGACATAAAATAATATCTAAAAAAAAAAAAAAAATTAAACAGTCGCTTTTAATGATATGTAAACTTACCTCCGAAGCAAACGTGTTTTATGCACACAGTGACATCATTTTAAGAGACTCTTAGGTATACCACAGACTTAAAAATTTACAAACGGGAGCCAAATTCAGGACGCATAGATAATTAGAAAGTTTAATGAGAAAACTTTCTTGAAGTAAAGTGTAGACGCAGTGACAAATTACTTATACGACAAACTCTGGATTTTAGTTTCTTATCATTTTTGTTAGATACAAAAAGCAGTATTTTTATAACAGTAAATACTGCATTAGAACTAATCAATTAAGGAAGGTTAAACCCGAAACGTTTACCAAATAACAGACACAATTTCACTGAAATACTTCTGGGTAATTCTTCTCTTCTGACGTCGAAAATGAGTGTAGCGATTGTCTTAAAGAAACCGGCGCTTTTCCGCTTTTTCTTTTCTCGAACAAACGGCATTTCCGTATTTCCCTTGAGACTTTCCATCCATCAACTAAATTTCTTAATGCTGCTACATTTTTTTCAATAACTCCTTAAGTAACGTCGCAGAGTATCCCAAATATAAATTATTCAAGGCGCATCAGTCATTCCTGTTGTGTTTTGTATAATGGGGCAAAACCAACAGAAAACGACGAGCTATGATAAAAACCGAATGAGGAGGGTATATTTTAAGGGTAACGAGCGTTTTTCAATACACCTCGAGCAATCAGCGATATAATTTTGCTCGTTAGAGCTAAACTTATCATGCCAGTATGTATTATTTTGTATTGGTCTTATAAAGAAATTATAAGTTTCGAGTCCTCGTAACATTTCCGAATTAATTAGTACCCAGCTATAACTTCATTTATGGCTTTATTATGACGAGTCTGCCATATCCTGCATTGGAGAATTTTCCAACCTGGAGTGTTTTTAAAATAACAAAGTAATTCTCAGCAAAATTACCCCTCAAAATTCGTACCGCTAAAGTTGATTTATATCTAAGAGTAAATGTTGTACATATTGAAACAAAACTTTATCTATTTTCCAAACGGGACAACAATAAAGGACTTCTTGTTTTTATTCCCCGGCTTCTTTACTGTTCTGCTGTCACCGGAAGACTCCTGACGTTTTTCCCTCGTTGCTATCGTGATCTCTCATCCATCCAAATCCCAGCTTCTTTGGAAAGGGTTCCGGAGATCGCCAGTCTTCGCCGCGCCACTCTGTGGACCCACTTTTGGGCTCAAGGTGGTACACTGCCCCCTTCTTGAGTCGTTGCGTCCCGCGACGACATTTGCTGTTGTTGGGGTCATGGCGATAACGGCAAGAGGAACCTTTTGAACAGAAGCCCCTTTTGAAGAAATAGCAATCTACCGTCATTCTGTCCATCTGTTCCTCAGTTGTTACTCCAAATCGTGGGTTGCTGTTTTCCGAATAGACGGATGTGAATTCTGAGAACGATGGAATGGTAGCCATTGTACATGAAGTCTGGACCTGAAATAGACGCACTTGGTTTGGTAAAAAACAGCGCCGCTCTTTAACGTCGCCATCAACTAAAGAGGCTAAATTCAAAATGATTTCGGTAGATGCCGCTGTTGAACCGTTAAGATGGTCCGTGTAGTTCTAACATTGCCCGTGACTTCGTGAAAAATGTAAACTGACGTAAATGACGCCATTGTCGTTTGCTGTTATCGAGGTTTTTACGTTTGTTCTGAGTTTAATCTATTGTGTTAGTGTTAGGATATTATTTATAACTTTATTTGTGAAATGGGAAGAGTTAGACAGTGTTATGTACCCGGATGTGAGGATAAAACATCTGGAAGATATTTATGTAACAGTTAGCTGGTTCAATCTCTCAGCATTTCACATTCATCATTTTTAGGCAAATTTTTCCCAGAAATCCGAATCAGGGGAACGTTTGGATGGAGCAGATTGGCAGTTCCGCTGTATCGATAAGGAATGGAGCCGCGCTAGTTTGTGATCGACATTTCGAGCCCCATTGTTTTTGGGCAAACGGCAGGTTGAAAACTTCCTCATATCCAACATTGGAATTACCAAGTAAGTGTACTGATTCGTTTATATGAAGATCATACTGAATTCCATGGCTTTTTTCAGATTTCGTTAGAGTAAATGTGGGAACACCCCGAGCTTCGAGGACTCCACTGATAGTAGTTGATAAGTAGTGTGTACATGTGTCTGTGCTGAAACTGTAAAGCTGGATATATAAACTCTAAAGTTGAATTTAAGTTATTGTTCAGTCGAAGTTTGGCGTATTCCACTACTGGGTGCCATTTATAAATATTTAACGATTCATTCTTCTGTAGATATGTTTAAATACTTCATAGGAGTATCAAATATCCCCATAACCGGGTACTCACGAAAGTTGGTGGTTGCCGATCCTCAAAGGTCTATGGAAAGGAAAGACCCATACCTCACCGATCTCAACCTGGACCATCACAGATGAGTAAGTGCAGTTTACAAATAATAAATGTTTTATTAAAAATAAATGCCATTACGAGGCATTTAAAACCGAGAGAATTTTAACCTATTTGAATAGATATTATGTCAAAGACCTGCAAGATTCTTATGTCTTGAAATTACGTACACATTCATTTTAGTTTTATAATCAGTCTCATTATGGCATATGTTTATTTTTGCTGTTTTGAACTTATGTCATTCTATTTTATTACCTTCCTTGATTTACATTTTAATGTTTCTCATATTTCTACATTGTCATTCCCAATTCTTTCAGTTCTTTCATATTTGTTTATTAGCCCAAAAACTACTACAATGGAACTGGCAGTAAATTTAATTCAACTGTCGTAAGTACCATTTTATTGATATATATGGATGATACATGAATTTATTTCACCCTTAGATTGGAATAAAAGCAATGACGTAACATAACTTTTTCACTGTTGCGGAAAGTCCGCTCCCTGATCATAACATTTTCGGGAATATCAGAAAGCAGAGTTTCCCAACCAGAACAACGGGTAGTGTAGTTTTTCATGAGTATTTCTGGTTTCATTTATTTCAGTATTGCAAGTTAACGCAGCAGAGTATTTTAGTCGCATCGAATGTATGTATAATTGTCATATAAGTATTAAACGTCATATTTTTATATATAGGATGAATGTTATATATGTGAAAACTTTATTTTTTTTCAATTCACAAATGTTAAATTTCATGTACTTTTACTTTTTTGTATTTATCTTTAGAATATTAATTAATAAATTTCCAAATAAAAATTGTCATTTATTTACATGAGGCTTTCCATGACTCTATTTCATTCAGTTTCATAAATTCCTTGCAGAAATTAAACTTCTGGAAATGTATACCGTAAATTTCCGGTACTTGCAGTTTAATTTTTGCAAGGAATTTATGAAACTGATTGAAATTATTATGAAATATAAATACCATCATAATTCAAATTTCCCGCTATTGACATTTTTGTACATGCCTTCGTTAGGAGATGGCGCTGAACTGTAACCAAAATGATATCAGAGAGTCGACTATCTATAACCTGACCTGATCTGTGGTCTGGACATCCTCGCTGTCTTCTTCTTTCCGACCGACGAAAGGTGCCAAGCGTTCAATATGCACGATTTTAGGTTTTCCACGAACGAATTGAACACGGTAGATAACGTCATTGATCCGTTTGAGGACTTTATACGGTCTCTAAGGCCTTTTGGAGTTTAGGCGACAGTCCGCGTCTCTTTTGAGTTTGGTACAACCACACCAGGTCGTTCATCTGGAATCCCGTGCGCTGCAGCCCTACATCATAACGAGTCTTCATTCGGTCACTAGCTCGCTGGATGTTGTCTCGGACTCTTGCGTGGATATCACCCATCTTCTCTCGTGATTCCTCCACGTATGGGTTCCCAGCAACTTCTTTCTCTCCTGGTCTGGTGCCGGATTCCAAATCACAAGGCAGCCGTATATCCCTCCCGATCAGAATACGTGCCGGCGTTTCCCCGGTGCTATCATCCATAGCGGATCGGTAGGCCATGAGGAAACGTTGAAGATACTGGTTCCAGTCCCTCTGATGGTCGGAGACAACTTTCGACAAGTACTTCCCAATTGTCCTATTCATTTTTTCGACCATGACATCAGGCTGAGGATGTAACGCTGTTGTACGGGTCTTCCTAATTTTCAAAAGTTGGCACAGCCTTTGGAATAAGTCGGACTTGCATTCTAGTGGCCCGACCAGACCTTCCCGAAGATCGCCATCCATGTGAGCCATGGCAATCGTTTCACTTCGTGCCGGTAGTGTGATATTCTCAGCCAGAATTATTTTGGCCGTGATGTCTTCTTTGTCGTGAATCAAAACCTCATCGTTGCCCATCTTGACAACGCCGTGATCCAAGTCCAACATAAATCCAAATTTTGACATGAGGTCCATTCCTAGAATGACCTCGTCGGCGATGTCCGCCACGATGACCTCGTGTATGGCTCCTCGACTGCCTATCTTGACTTCTATTTTGGCCATTCCTTGGATAGGTGCTCGTTCCCCTGTCGCCGTCCGCAGTATCAACTTTGAAGGCATTAAAAACATTCCATTGACGACGTCTGGTCTCACAATAGTTTTGGTCGCGCCAGTGTCAATCAATAGTTGGTGTTCTTTTCCGGAAATGATTCCGTCGATGTAAAGGCTACTGGCTCGAGCCCGAAGAGAAGCTTTTTGAATGGTAAAAACCGGAGCATTCTCATTAGAGGTCGATGGTCGCTCCATCTCAACGACATCTTTTATTTTTCCGGCTGCATATTTCTTTGAAATGATGGGCAATTTCGTCGCAGGTGACCCTCCTTACCACTCTGCACACGGAACGGCAGTTCCTCATTCGTTGGAGATTCTGGTTCACAACGCGCTGGACGACCTCTTCTAGTTTAGGCTCCTCTAATTCGAGGTCTTTGAGAGTCCTTTTTCCAGCCATATTTGATGTAAATCCCACTTCTGTCATCAGTGTAACAAAACTTTATCTATTTTCCAAACAGGACAAAAATAAAGGATTTCTTGTTTTAAATCCCCGGCTTCTTGGCTATTCTGCTGTCACCGGAAGATTTCTGACGGTTTTTTTTCCTCGTTGCTATCGTGATCACTCATCAATCCAAATCCCAGCCTCCTTGGAAATGGTCCCGGAGATCGCCAGTCCTCGCCGCACCACTCTGTGGGCCCACTTTTGGGCTCAAGGTGCGGTACAATATTTTAAAGACAGTTCATCTCATAAACGAATGTAGAAAACAAGTGTTTAGTAACAGCCTAAAAAATTAAAATCGAAATAATCGTTATAATTATTCACTGGAAACTAGCACTTCCTTTAGTAACTCAAGAAATTTACAAAAACCGCAACAAACTTCATTGAATAATTCATCTCCGAGAGTATAAAATGAACCTAGAAATGCTCCGTGCTCTCGAATTACGAATCATTTGAGAAATGTTGTGTGGCTACTACATTTCTGTGTTAAATATTTCACAATTACTTCAAAAACACAATCAAACCACATTTTTATTAGACGCTAGCGAGCTTTCCAAAATTGGGCCGTGGCAGAAGAAAGAAAACAAAATAGATTTTTCACATGATTTATTATTTATTGTAACTTTAATGATATTACTAACAATGAACAATTTAAATTAAGCATCATATGAAATACAACCGAACAAATAGTAATAATGACGATCGACATGACCAACCTTAAATCTTACCTAGACAATATTCAAATACTACCGTATAGTAATACTTAATACCTGTGTAATGCCTACAGACAACAAAATCTTAACTAATTATCGTCGAAATAAGACTGAACAAATATTAAATTAACACACTGAATTCACCTCATAGTCAAACAGTTAACTCTTGGTATTGTTTATACTTGCCGTCAAGATCATTAAAAAAGGAACCTTAAGGCCTCACGAATACCGCCACTAAGTCACCTATCTCACAGTGTGTTCGACTTTTCGCTAGGCGCCTTAGTTTACTTCCAGAAAGAGATGCTTCTTCAAACAAGCTGTTCGGGATGCAGCTCACCGAACCTCCAGGGAACACATACGCAGCACAGGTCCAACAAATGATCTTTTCTCAAATTTTAGATCTTATTACCTTTCTTGCTTTAGAATTTTACACCCCTTGGAGGAATTCTCTTTCAAATTTTTATTTTACTTCCCCTCTTGTTTATTTGCCTTAAGCCGACAGACCGTTCCACCCTTTGTCCGACGGGCGAATCCTTTGCGGTCCCGCACTCCTTTTGCCAACCACCTATTCATCTCTCCTGCCAAACGAGCGATTGCCATCATCATGTTGACCACTAATAATGCATTAGAATGTGGCCGTGTCTTGCCAAAAGTCCCTCATGCTTCAACACTTAATCTCTGCTAGTTCAAACTTTCCAGAATTGTTTATTAATTTTGTATACAACTGTTAGAAAATTTGACTGGAATCAGATCAGTGGAACCAAGTGTTTTCTTAAGTCAGCAATACTTAAGCTGACGAAGTTCAGATCGAGACGGAATTTTTATGATCTCCAGACTACGAAAAACTTAAACCGTAACAATGTCTTCAAGTTAATTAGTCATTTCCTCAAGTCAAAAAATTTAAAAGGATAAACTTGATGCTAAGAAGATAAAATAGTAATACTTACACGTATATATTTAGCTAACATCTGGAGGGGGCACCATCATAAATATTGCATTATTTTAAAAAGAAATCTCATTCCACCAAGACATCTTATCTCAAAAAATCGATCTCCTTAAAAAACGCCACACCGTTTCCATGGGAACTAAAGAACCTTGGCTAAAAAATCTCACTGACGCCCATATTGAGCTCACTGAGCCATTTATCTCCTGTCTATCTACTATCTGTATCCTCAAATTCTGTCTTCGGGCTATTAGAACCGATTGTAGTAACGTAACTGTGTTTCGTCTTAGTAGAATATCACCCTGTGGAATAGATTTAAAATAAGTATTTATTATAATTGTTTTCTGCTGTAGTACGCATAATATTGTAAGTGTGTTGCTTAGTACACATATCCACATCACCTGTAAGTAGGGCAACTATCGATACGTGTATGCGGCAACATCTAGTTATTTTTTATGGCAATATAGTTAATTCACTGATTGAGGGTAGACGTCCTTTAATTTTCCACCTGCCCCGAACCACAGATATTTTGGTGATAAAACTTTTAGCAGTTATTGAATATTCAGTCATATTACAGATGATAGGAAGCGTCCTTGGCGGGCAAATTTGTAATATAGTCACGAATTTTCTAAAATGTGGAAAGTTCTGTTAAGTTAATTTACACATTGGTTTACCATAGCAAAAAAGGTTATTAAAATCAATCCCAATTTCTTAATAACATGATCAGATGTAATCTGATCTATGGGAATGTAACTGTCATTTTGAAAAAGATCATGACAATGAATTAGACATGTAACTATTAAGTGACCGCAAATATTATGTACCTTTAAGAAAAGATCCGACTTCTGGCAACAGCAAAGGCCAACACGTTGGTAACCGAACTGAAAGAAATAGGAGAAATTAACTAGGATACACCTAAATGGTTGGTGAGATATAATAGGATCATTCTAAGTTTTACGTAGGTACTACCGGAAGGGTACAAACTAACATTATCCCTAAGGTCAATAGTATCTTATATGGAAGCTGCCATCAACAAAATTACTACTTTCGTTGCCGGTATACTAACGAATGCATACGATTGTGATAAAGAATACTTCTTCACGGATTCCTTTGAATTCGTTAACTTCGCCAACGACAAGCCTATTCCGAATTGCTACACACTTATTGACCCAGATTCCGTCGCCTTGTTCACCAATACCACTTTAAAATCAACACTAACCATTTTAGATAGGCATTTGGAAGATATATCCATACATTGACACCTCTTCCAAGTGACCTTTTGCAAATCAACCGAATTCATTTGTAACACCACTTCCTTTTCATACAACAACCAGTACTATAAACAGATCTTTTTAGAATACCTATGGGATCCAAGATATCTCCCATCTTGGCACAATCGTGTTAGAAGGCTTGTTGGATGATTGCATCTCCAACTTCAATTCGAGCTACTATTCATAAAGAAATACGTAGATGACATCGTAACCACCCTCAGGGATCGGAAGAATTAATTTTCGAGATGTTCAATTCACATGATCAACATATTCAGTTAATTGTCGATAAAAAACCCGACAACAGTGTGTCCCTCCTTGACACCAGATTGATTAGGAATGAACAAAATATCATCGTCCTAGATGGGTTCAGAAAACGATCAAGCTCTGGCAAATATCTGAAATTTATTGA
This sequence comes from Cryptocephalus primarius, assembly GCA_963576515.1. Classification (NCBI taxonomy): domain Eukaryota; kingdom Metazoa; phylum Arthropoda; class Insecta; order Coleoptera; family Chrysomelidae; genus Cryptocephalus; species Cryptocephalus primarius. The sequence goes on from OY754939.1 coordinate 4,258,850, forward strand.
TCACGCATACAAGATGAAGGTTAACTTAATCCTCGGTATGAAAGTTCATGTCCGACGGAAACTTAATATCCAGTCGTGACAATAGGAATGGATAAACGCTAGCAGAGGAGCATGGACAGGGCTAATAATACTTAGCTAGAAATCAAGGGGGAGGTGGGATAACACATCCCTCTGATGCTCTCTGGCCATGGGTATTTCGGTGCATATCTTTAAAAATACACCGGAGAGAGTCAACCTTTTTTAAATACTGCAAAGAACAAGACGACGCCGACCATAATCCCCGATTATGGAATGGATAATGGATGGAATTAATGAATGAAAGAAACTGTGGTGCCTTCCACAGTCCAGTGGAGTCCATTGTGTCTAGAAGTGGTACAAGATGCTAAGCAAACCTAAGCAGTTCTCTCGCCTTGCTCTGGTCGGGTCTCTCAATGAAAGCACTCGATTATCGGAGGTGGTCCTCTTGACCACAGTTTTCTTGAAAATCCGCTGGTAGGCGCCTTCTGAAGTGTCCTGTAGTCGCCTTGATAGTTCCACAGGTCGGCTCGGCACTATACCCTGGCACTTATATTAGACGATTCCTCTTTCGCTTAGCCAGCTCCTCTAAAGGTTCCCTGGCACTCTAGAGTAAGCTTGGATGAGGTTCTGTGTGACCCCTGAGCCTTTAGCGCCCCCTGATTATCAAGAGCGTATGATTATGCTCTGTTTACGGTAGTTTGAGCTCCACAATAAGGCCTGCTAAGAGGTTCCACATGTTGGAAATTCCTGTGTCCTGGAAACAAATCGAAACATATGTGATAACTACTCTAACGAAGAAGGAGGAAGGGGACAGGGGCGGGCCTGTGGTTTGAAATAGAGAAGTAGATGAACCAAATCATAAAACGAAGGTTTCTCAGGCCACATCCGACTGTACTACCTTCGGGCGAGGGGATGGACATGAAACTAATAAATGAACAGGTCAAGTTTCCCTCTTTGTGCAAAAAAGTGATGAAAAAAGTGAAAATAAATATTATTGATTAGAACTCACAAATTTTGCAATATTAAATGAACACTAATTATTTATTTATTAATATCTACTGATATTTGTCTGCCTGAATATATAACGCTTCGACTGAGTACTTAACAACTTGAAATAAAAACTATTAAACCAAATTTTATAATAATTTTTTATTCGTAATCATCTATAACTTAAAATTTGATGGTGAATGCATCGCGGAATGATTACTAAGGAGCTGATGCATTTTTTAAAGTAAAATTAAATTAAAATAATATACGAATAGACTCACATTTAAGACCAAAGTCTTATTAACACCATATATCCCCAACGCATTCAATGTATTTAATTAATTCAGCATTGCTTCAATAATATTGACTTTATAAGGGCATAAATACTATCACTTCAAAAAAAATTGCAAAAATGAATGCAGTACATTTTGGAAAAAGGGAGTATTTAATTATCATTGCAGGGAATTAATAGAATTTATAGCAATTATTGATTTTGATGGAATCCGATAATTGCTCAAAGTTAATTTGACTAATATTTGATGTTTTAAAAATATACGTCAGGCTGTTTGATTTAAAGTGAGTGAAACCCAATTAAAAATTTATCAGTAAGGTTTATAAAAGACGTTAATAAAAGCTTCGTTGGGACGAATGAATAAAACTTTGAACAAGTGAATAAAATATTTTACATCAGAGACGTCTCTGGGGTGGGTGTATGTGTGCTTGTGCGAGGGTACATACATATATTTTTGTTCCCTGGCACATAAAAGAAATATTAGCCGCCACGCCGCAAAACAATAAACAATACAACTCTCCCACGCATTGACTGCGACTCCCCTGCTAAAACAAAAGGGGCGAAAATCTCTCTGCCATTTCCCTTCCTCGCCGGAGTGGCCGAAAAACGGAAGAGCCGGTCCAATGTTTCATTTCATCGGGCATTTCGACGGAAATCGAATCCGAGAGCAATATGGCTTCATGTAATAATAATAAATATCGTTTATCTACAGCAACAGACCAGCCATTTGTGAAATTATCATTCGCTGCCGTGCACCATTTCCACGGACGAAAATACGATGAAATATAGCGCCGGGCTCGAGATAGCGACTATAATTAGTATTTTAAACTGGGAACAAACAATTCAGCGGCTTAACGTCCCAACGTCGGTGATGTACACGTTACGCCAGCCACCCTAAAAACATCATGGAATCCCCAGTAATAAAGATAATTAGTTTTTATTGTGATTATATTACTAGAGGTTTGACGCGTTTTGCCCTTTGTGAGAATAATCCAATTTTTCATTCGACATTGCCATTTGTTACTCTAGGAAATGAATATATTCTTCAATATGAAATTCCAAGCTGACGTAAGAGTAAAAAATGATTAAAGTATCTTAATTCTCTCTGAAAAATATGTTAAAATCCATAATGAATAAAGCTAGCATTACTAAATTAAATAAATATTTTTAAAGAATATCAGTGGCAAAGGAGGCGGTTTCTAAATGTACCTTAACAGTCCATTCAATACAACGCACCGATAGGAAATTTATTGAAAACAGTTCATGGAAAAAATTCACCGAAATTACTAGTAATCTAAAATCAAAATTTACTTTTAAAAACTATTTATCAATTCAACGACGGTGAAACCGTTATACCTGCTGAAGAAATAAAACCAAATTCAGTAATAATATTTGATGATGTGGCATCTTGTGATCAGAATATCATTAAAAGTTATTTTTCCTTTGGAAGACACAAAAATACTGATTGTTTCTACTTTTGTCAGACTTACTCTGCAATTCCTAAGCAGTTAATACGTGACAACACTAATCTATTGGTTGTATTTCAACAGGACATGACAAATTTAAAACACATATATAACGACCATGTAAGCATAGATATGCCCTTCCAGACTTTTAAGGATGTGTGTTCTCAATGTTGGAAAACTAAATACGGATTTCTTGTCATCGATAAAGACTGTTCTATGAAAGAAGGACGATTTCGTCAGGGGTTTAATGAATTTATTCATATATAAACTTGAGTTCAATTCGCCTAGTGTTAGTCAATATCGACAGTCGAGTTGCAAAACAGCTTATAGCTATCAGAAAGGCTTTGAAAAAAAAGTATCAAACTTTAAAAGGGGACATTGCACAAACTCAATCCTCTCTGGAACAGACCTATAAACCCATAACGCAACCCCTCAATGAATTGTTAACACGGTTCCACACCATATCGCCTAAAGAAGAAATTAAGGCGGAGCGTACATTTTCACAATTGAAACCCGTTCCTAAAGAATGTTATACTATCGCACCAACGGAGGAATCGTTCGCGTATGACCCTACCCAGGACCCTTATAGATCTGCCTATTTCGATGACACTTTCTTAAGTCAAATGCCTTTAGAGACTTCCAAAGTTCTCGAAACTATTCGTGACGAAGAAAAGAACCACTATTTGCAACAATTCGCTCCATTACCTAGAGGATATATCGAAGATCTTATAAGTACTGGTGGTAGAGATTTTGACATGAAATTTGGAGTACATTTTGATCCTGACAAAAATAGTTGGACAATAGGGAATGCCTCCATAAAATTCGATGATAAGAATATACTTATTGGTGAGGAAGAAGAACGATATCAGGGGACACCTGGCTTGTATGAACTGTTGTTTAAATCCCAACCACTTGGATATATGAATAAGCACCTCCAAAACTATATCGATATTATTAGAAAAACAAATGCACAGTACATACATTATGACTAGTAACGCCCCGAAATTTCGAGACATCATTAAACCTCAATTGAGCACGATCCATTCAATAACGAAACAAAAGCAATTGGAACAATTCCGTAGACGGTCAGGTTCGGACCCGAATGTTTTAAGCCTTCGCACGAGGAAGATAGGAAGAGGTCTTATGAAATGGAACAACAAAAAACTGGAATACCGTTATTTTGACAACTATAATGAATTGGTGGATAGATTGAAACTGTTGATCGCATCTCAATATGCTGGAAATACCTCACACAACAACGAAATTATATCCATAATCGAAGAATTAAAAGAAGCTAAAATAATTGTATAAAACGGGGAATCGTGACAACATTTCATTATTTTACTACAAGTATTCATATGGTAAACAATGATTGACAAAGCAGGTCGTCATATGCTAAGTTCCCGTCAAGTTCCGTTTAGTCGTAAAACTGAAGATGTAATAGGGGCGCCATCACTTTCAGCTTCTTCACCCTTTTATATTTGGCAACCAACTGCTTACCATCACAAATGTGTGTTAAACATTAGAGGTCTAGGAAAAGATCATCAAAAGAAATCTAATAATGTGTGGCTATTTGTACTGGATAATGCAAAAACGGTGTATACTGCACCCGCAACTGGTACAGAAGAGAGTATCGACTGTTATCCCCACGGTGTTTCCGTAAATATATTTTAAATATATAAATATAATATATAAATATTTTCCGTGATATACTAATGGACCTCAACCTGGAGACACTTATTGGAAAATCTATAAATAAAGAAGATAAGATTTCATTTTGGACACTGAAAAAAAACTTCTGCTGACACCCTATATTACCAAATTGTATTACAGCGTCCCATAGCTAACAATGAGTAAACGGCAAATTATAACGGAAATTCATAAACCCGCTAGAAAGCATTTCAAACGAAGACGGGTTATTGTCAGAGGACTCAACGATCTTTTACAAGCAGACTTAGTTGGAATGATCCCATATGCCAGATTTAATAAAGGATTTCGATATATTCTAGTGGTAATAAATGTTTTTAGTAAATATGTATGGACAGAACCGGTTAAGCGAAAAACTGCAAAAGATGTCACATTAGCAATGAAAAAAATTTTATCCAAAATGCAAACACTACAAAATATACAGACAGATAACGGGAAAGAATTTTACAATAAAGACTTTCAGCAATTAATGCGAAATCATAGTATTAACCATTATAGCACCTTTTCTACTTTAAAAGCTAGCGTTGTAGAAAGAGTTAATAGAACTTTAACGACTAAAATGTGGAGAGAGTTTAGTATGCAAGGAACATACAAATGATTAACATTTTTACCTAACATTGTTGACGAATATAATAATACCAAACATTCTACCACGGGTCTTAAGCCACATGAAATCACAAAAAACAATGCGAATCAATTGTTACGTATTGTTTATAATCGTTTAAAATTAGGGGACCCTAGAGGATCTAAATTTAAAGTAGCCGATCCTGTACGAATTAGTAAATATCGAGAAGCATTTTTTAAAGGTTACTTGCCCAACTGGTCAACAGAAATATTCAAAATATCTAAAATTAATTATACGAATCCAATAACTTACCTGTTGGAAGATCAAAATGGAGCGGAGATTTCTGATGCTTTTTATGCTGAAGAGCTGCAACGAACATTACATCCTCAAATCTTTTTAATTGAAAGGATTCTTCAAAGAAAAGGAAATCGTTTTATGTTAAATGGTTAGGGTTTGATAATACTCATAATTCATGGATTAATAAAACTGATGTACAATAAAAATACCCTATTCAAAATAATGCCTTTTATTTAAATCGTTTACACGTTTACGTTACACATAAACAGATAACTGTTTTGAACCTTTTCCTGAAATATTTTAGGTTGTGTACAGATGAATTCTAACATAAGGTCCACGTTTTCACTCGAAGGGCTTCCTTCGGGGTCGAGTAAATTGATGATGGGTGTTATAAAGCTTCCTGTGATCCCCTGGAGCCCTTTTTGTAGAATCTTGAAATACTGTCTAAACTGCTGCCTTTGTAGACACTCCATTCCGTATTTAATGACCGGTAGTACGTCCCACAAAGTCCAGATTGACCCGTATGCAAGGTGGACGGCAGCATTGTCTTTCACAATTTTTACAACTTTTCTGCATGACAATTGCTTAAACTCTAAAACGAATTCGCCTGCATCCACTGAGTCACATGCCTCGTTAGAATGCAGGAAATTGGTAATTATTCCCCGGTTCGTTAAAAGATTTTTCCACGCACTTTCTTCAAAACACACCTGGTCACCTTTAGTACCCATTATGCGGACACACGGCGTGAAATTCCAATTGACACTTAAGCCAACTGCTGCAAACTTTGAGTTGTAAGGGTTTAGCGAAAATCGTCGCTCACCCAATACCACGAACGGTTGCTTCGTAAGAACAAAACACGACATTGTAGACGTAAATGGACTATTCGAATGCATTGTACTGAATATTGCACCGTTTGTCGCTTTTCTTTATACCATCTTCCTTTAGTGATTGGGGGGGGGGGGGGGTAGAATGGAGGGGCTTCATGGGAACTTTCGTATCATTCACCTTGACTTGACCCGGACATGAGCTTGGCATGATCTTAAATTTCCATCGACACCTGTCTAACGTCGTCCTGGGTCTCGACTTCGACCTAAACCCCCCTCTCATGTCTAGACACCCCCTTAACCTTAAACACGTATTCAACGACACTGAGAGGGCTGTATTTTTTGAGATTCAGTTATACCCTGTCAAAGAATGCGGCGAAGTAATAAACCGATTATTTCGCCACTAACCAGAGGCGTTCTTAAAGAAATTAAGGAATATTAATAAATGCATTAAAATTGTCCATGTAATGTTGAGTTTTAGTATAAAGTACTTCAAATTCAACGTTCCTTTAGTAGTTCAAATACAAAACCTTATGGAAGTAGAAAATATTGTTGAAGGTGGTGTGATGGAACATGCGGCTGAAGGCATTGTAATAGAAGAACTCGTCGACCCAGCAGGTGAAACAGACGCGGAATTATTCAATTTGGATGTCTACGTTGATGATGGATTTGTGGATAATGGTGTCCACGATGGGGATCAACTAGATCGAAAAGCTAGCAGACAACTTCAGCTGACCAGCAACTCATTGATATACATGGCTCAAGAAGGGAAAATGTGTATCACCTACCACTACTTCCTGTATAGCAATAATGCATTTTGTACGTCCTGTGTGTATTTCACCATAGACAGTGTGCCATATGTGTTGGATATAGTGTTTATTAATGACCATTTGAGCGGTCTTTACAACAGCTTCACAAGTGTGCGTTGCATTAGGTGTGAATGTGCTGTAAACATGTTCATTTTAACTCCTCTGTGTTTATTGTGTCATTAAAAATATTCTCTGAATATAAAATATATAATGCTGTGATACTTTCATTTCAACTACCTTTATGTAGAATACCACTCCAGTAATCTTCAATTCTATTGTGGAAAAAGTATTAAAAAAAAGTATTTTTACGTTAACTAGTTAAACGCATACTCTCTTTTTTTGCTCCTTTGTTTTCACACTTATACCACAAACGTGCGGTAAACGCGTGTATTTTAACTCCTATTTGTTTATTTTGTAAGTGAAAATAAATATATAATAGTCTGTTATTTTCGTTTAAACTAATTTTATGTGGAAAAACACTCCAGTAATCTTCAACTCTGTTGTAAAAAACTACTGAAAATACAGTATTTTACGGTTACCATTTATACTCATACTCTCTGTTTTTCCCTTTTTGTTTTCGCTTTTCCCGAAGACTACAAGAAAATGATACTTACTTTAATTATTTCCATTGTTGGGTCACCTTAACCCTGTTTAATTTCAAACAATGAACTTGGACAACGAACTTGTATTGTATTAACAAAAACACTCATTTATTTTATACTTCCTTTATTAACGAGTTTAGTACTCACTTAACACTAACAACTTCTTAACTTTCACGTACCATTTACAATGTCTTAATCCAACCAGTACATTGCTTACTCTGATTACAATTCTGTGATTACTGTACTTATGAGTATAAACATTGTCGCGAACCTAGGTGACAACACCTGTGCTCGTTACATTACTTCGAATGGCTCGTAGTCTTAATTACCATTAACAATTGTATATATTTTTTATTCGAATCAGCTTTATTATTATACTCCCTTACTTAACTGGTTTAGTACTCACTTAAAACTAACCACTACTTAACTTTCACGTACCATTTACAATTTTTTTCATCCAACCAGTCTACACTGCTTACCATGAAGTTTATCGCGAACCTAGGTGACAACATCTGTGCTCGTTACATTACTTCGAATGGCTCGTAGCCTTAGGTACTATTAACAAATGTATATATTTTTTATTCGAAACATGGTTATCACCTAAACCATTAACAGAAACCTCCACATCCTGTACACTTTTTTAACCGCCTTACGCACTAACTCTCACATACTTTCATTCAACTTTCATCCCCTTTTTACTTTTAGCCATTCTCACGCATTTTTACGCTGATCCAGCATCCACTCTTTCCTTTCAACCACTTGCTTCAACGCATTCACACGTTTCCTCTCATGCTCATATTTTCGTTTATACTCATCCCTTTTTTTAATCATTCTCTCCATTTTCTGCTTGTTTTTTTAACGATTCTTTCAAATACCTTCCAAGCACATCCACCTTTTCCATATATTCTTCTTCTTCTTCCCCCTCATCTACACTCCCGCTTTCACATTCACTCTCGCTATCACACTCATTCTCTCTACCTTTCACTTTTTTCACTGTCTCACATTCTCCTTCCCCTCCTGCCTTTACGTCGTCGTCGTCCTCATAAAGCCGTTTCAACCCGTTCGAGACTTTCCGGGGGGCAGCTTGCACGACCATATCACCCGTCACCTCGATCAAAGGCATCGAGCGTGCAGAAGTTGTTCCGGAGAGGCAGGACGTTCTTCCATTCTAGGCGGAGAGGTAAGGTCGATCTCTTCACTCCCTTCCATACGCCGGCTCGACAATAACATTCGTAACTTAGAACCACTCACTCTGACTTTCATGGTTCAATTAATTTGAATAATCTAAGGTTCTGTTATATCCTCCTCTTCTCCTTCCAATACATCAACTTCCCCCTCCCCGTCACAAAATATTCCACAATATTCACAAATGCATCACGTACATTTTTTTTCAACTACTTAATTCAATATACTACGACCCTCACCCATCCTGACCTTTCCCAAATGTCAGATCACGTTGACCGTCTCGGAATGTTTAATATTTTTAATTGACGAATTAATATTCACAACAACATCTGGTGCCATCATCATCTGGTAAAACACTATAGGACTTTCACCGAAATCGGATCAGTTTGCCTTCGCGTATGTTTACTAGACACGCGACCATCCGATCGTACCAGTGATACCGAGTACTTTTTTTTGTACGCGTCACGTCCAGTAGACAGGGAGAGGTCGAGGGGTGTCTAGACAAGGGGGGGGGGGTCTAGACAGAGTCACGGATGTCTTTTGAAGGTCCCTGTTTGGGTTATAACCAAGGCCGAGAGGTGTTTAGACAAGTGGGTCACGTTTAACGGTCACGGTCAATATTCATTTCCTAACGTTGCGTAAGTCTGAGAGTGCGATTGATTATGAAATCGCACATATGTTAGAAGGCGACGGTTCATAGGTTTTATGATTACATTATCACATCTGGAGGATACAGTGGTTGTTTAATCAATACGGACACACCGTTTTGCCTAGGCTTTCGCCGACACATCGCCCGCGGCACATATAATAATTCGTACGGGAGATAATTAGTACGGGTGTAAAGGTTTTTCTTTTTTTTGCGCGTCATGTCTAGATAGGAGAGAGTATTGTTGATGGTAGACAGGGGTGTAAGGTCGGAGACGTCACGGTCTGGGTCACAACGCATCCGTGCCCTTTAACCTAACTCTTTGTTTTTCCTAATTGAGATCTTAAATTCCAGGTTACCAAGAGAATAGGACAAATTCGTCCTCTGTTCATATAACCCCTTAACAAACCAATGCATACGTATACGCTTAGCAGAAAGGTACCATTAACGCCTTCCACACGGGTCACCCCAGATCGAAACCTACCAATATCTTTTGTTCAACCACACACGACTCAAGTCGACGTCAACAGCAATACAGACCCCAAGTTCGGGGGTGTCTAGACGGGGGGGGAGAGGGGGTGTCTAGACAGATTCCCAGGTATCTCTTGGAGGTCCCTGCTTGGGTTGTGACCAAGGCCGAGGGGTGTCTAGACAGGAAGGTGGGTCCACACACAGTCAAGGTCAAGGTGAGGGGGTGTCTAGACCTGGGGGGTCTAGGCGAGGGGTGAAGGTCAAGGTCGGGGTCAATAACCGACTCTTTGCTCTGTCTCAGATGTCTCATTTCTTCCCTACTCATATAAACAAATATGTATCGATAGTGGTTTGATCTAAATGATATCGAATTAAATTTTGAATGGAAGGTTCCTACACCAGTAGGTTAGAATAGATTGTTGGAAAAGTAGGAAAGGTAGGGGGTGACGAGAGGTCGTCGAAGAACTGGGAGGCGAGAAAAAAAAAAGGGAAGTGGCGCTGCGTACCTTGAGTTCGACAGTCGGCCGACTTAACGTAGATAGATTGAGAGGAAGTTAAGTAAAAAATGTGAAATGGCAGACCGTTATGGGGTGTAAAACTCGAAAGCAAAAAAGGTAATGTGGTATCCTATAATTGAGGGGAGACTTTTGTTGTACCTGTGCTGTATATACCGTCCCTGGAACTGATGAGTTGTACCCCGGAGAGCTGCCTTCGACGGTGTCTACACTTTGAAGAGTTACCAGTCGCTTGGGAAAGGACAACACCCTGTGTGATACGTGATTTAGTAGGGATTTTCTTGGGGCTTCAAGGCACGTTTTTTTATGATTTTGTCGACAAGGATATACAATGTTTAGGCGTTAATTGTTTGACTATGAAGTGAACTCAGTCTGTTGATTTAATTTTTGTTGAGCCTGATTACGCTGGTGTTTAGTTAAGATGTTGTTATGTTGGTAGGTATTAGTGATATCGGTTCGACGGTATTCGTACAAAGTCTAGGTAAGGTTTGGTTGAGCCGATGGGTATTATTACTGTTAGTTCCTTTATATTTTTCAGATGTTTAACTTGATCAGTTCCTCGTTGATTCAAAGTGATTAAAGTTAGAAAATATGATAAATCAGGAGCTCCTTATTCTCGGCACGAATCGTGTCGGTTCGTTTCGTATAGTAGTAGTAGTAATAATAGTAGTACTAGTAGTAGTAGTTTGGGAAAGACACATCTTTTTGTGTTTGATTGGTGTCATTGCTTGATTTCTGTTGTAATAATCGATTAATTTACTTGAATATTGATCCTTTCCCTCCACACGCTGTCTAACTTATGTTGTTGAATATTTCGAACTAGATCACTAAAAATAACAAAGAGTAATGGGTGAAATACTATACTCCTTTGTTGTAAATTTAACTGTTTTGTGTTGATTTAGTAACACAAATATCAACCTGTCTCTGCATACACTCGGTTTATTAATTACTGGCCTCCTCACACATTGAAGTGTGTCTACTTTAATTATAGATATTTCTTTCCTTAATGGCCAGATGACCACACACCGAAGTTCACCTTAGTAAACCGGCATAAACCTTAAGTTCAATGATTATTAAAATATAAAAATAATGTCGGAATTGCCCCACATTGTACTTGATTGCGACAAACTCAACACATAAACAACTTACTGGTAATATAAGTCATTATTTGATTAAACTATCGAAATCAGCTCTGTTATATATTCGGTGCAACTAATACTTATCTCACTTTTCGTAGACCGTGGGTTTCAAATTTGCGGAAGATTAAAATATCAAAATCTTTATTAACGCTTAAAAAATATGCAATTTTGTAGAAAATTTAAATAGATTTTTCTTGGAACTTGAAAAATTTCGATGCAACATTTCTCTGCATATTTTATTAACTAACAACTGGGGGACAAATGAGATATCACAAATGTATAGCACGTTTCCTGGAGGTTTTGCAATAAAATGACTTTGAGGATATTTCCACTCCAAATCGTTAGTGGTCAGGATTAATTTAATTTTATTTGCGTCGCTTTTAAATTTGTACTGCTAAAAACAAAAAATCGAAGAGAAACTATTTCTGTGCAAATTCTGAGATTACCCAACGAGTAAGTCAAAAATTTCAAGTACTGACGACAGTTTCATTTCCCGACGTTGAATAACTTTCCGAAGTCTCCCATCTTAGAAAGCATAAAGTCACAGGGGACACAGCACGTCTTGCGTTACGTACAAATTCATTCACTACTACATTACCATAATTGGCTCGTCTAGCTCGAAATTTGTTCAATAAATTGAAACATGGAACTTTATTTACCGTCCTGAGGTTCCGTTTTCATGAGAGAGTGAATGTCTTTGTGTGGAAATGTGAGGGCCTTCAGAGAGGCAGCTGCTCTTCGAAGACACAAGTGTTCCTTATTACGGCCTGACGGTTTATGACTCCGGCGAAATCGGTTTCCAAATCTACGGTTCCGGGGACGGTGCAAAAGTCGTTCCGGACTGAGGGACTATTTATATGGGTTTACGTATGTAGATGAAAAGAGAGTTTAACAAAGCTTTGAGAAGTTTCGAGGATGTGGTTTTTCATAGCCTAATTAGGAGTTCCCTTAAACGGACTATATACTGAAAAATTTGGGTCGAAATTATCTGTTTAAAAAACTTTAAATAACAACCATTCCCCTTAATATCCATGAAACGATTTTAACATTTCATTTCGAAACTCATATAAAGTCATATTTCAAATACGTTACGTTGTAATTTTCCCCTATGAAAACGACTAATCCCTTCCTGTTCGAAAATGGGTGACACACCTAAAGAGTTTCAAAACCGTTCTGGGATACGTTTCATTTTAGAACTTTCCGAATATTGTTCATTTTCGTAATTTGAATTTCGAACTTATCCCCTTTGTTATTTAAATACTCCGGCGATTTAATTAGAAAATAACAGAAATGCAAAAACCAAACGTATTGTGACGACAACTGTGTATTCCATTATTCTTTTTGTAGCTCGTTTGTTTTGAAAACATGACGACAACAGCGGAAAGTTTTAACGGTTTTGCTTTATTTCACGAAATTCGATATTTCATTTCAATCTTTCTGATTTTGCAAAATCCGGTTCGTAGTGTGATTTAATAGCTTCACATCATTTCCGTTAACTCTACTAATATTTAATATACAACGTTGATTATATTTGCAAAGTTCTACATCCGTTTTCCCAGTTCCAAGAGAGTTTGAGCTGGTATGTGTTAAAAAAAAACAACCTTATATGTCATGTGGACGTTGTGCAGCGTTCCTAATCTTAATCAGTCACTGTACTTATTCCGTGGTCCCCAAATACTTAAAAGTTAGTTATTACGAAAATTTTACCATGTAGTAAATTTTTTTATGGTACATACTATTTTAGAAACTTGATGTTTACAGCGAAACTTCGTACAAAAAACATAACCGGATATAGTTTACTATCCACATAAACACGTGCTGCTCTTGTATTTTGGTTCAGCACATATTCATTTTAACACAGCTTGTCATGTTCCTATCCAGTTGTTCATGATCCAATCCAGAAAAATTCCAATCGGCGCGAGAGAAGCATGATTGTTTCGGGAGACTGCAAAACCGTCCATCGACGGCCTCAGAACCGCCATAAAAGCATTGAAAGACCGATATAAAGTCGTCAATATCGTAAGTACATATTTTTTTATAAATGTTGTTAAATACTTTTATCATTCAAATTTACACATTTATGTTCAAAATAAAATTATATTAACGATTGGGCTTTTATTAGAACTACATGAAAACCATTAAAATATCTGGTGAGGCATTGCATGGTGAGCATTGGCCATGCTTAACGAAGCAATAACGTCGAATCTAGTTATTTTGGGCTATTTGCGCTATCCCATTCTTAATAATGGCTGTCTTCATAACAATGTGAATTTTCTTAAGTGTAATGCCAAATAGTTCGGCTGATGTTGCTCCAAACCATTTCCTTAAGTAAATGAAATTGAAATGAAAAATTTTCTTCTTAATCCTTTACCTTTCAATCTTGCCCTGTGCAATATTTTGGAGAATAATGTATTAGCTGTTGTTGCCTGTAGCTGACCGAAGTAATCCAAATTTCAACGTTATATTATAAAACAATATTTTAAGCACACGTCCCAATGACGAGTATTTTTTTGTTTGTAACTTTATCCATAAAATAAATTTTGATAATATCTAGAAATTTCGGTCTTCAAATGGTTGTTACCTCTTTGCAAACCTCTCTAAAGCTCCAAGCTTCACCATATATAAGAATAAGTCAATGTAACACGTAGCGATTGAAACAAACGATGTAGTTCTATCGGTTTTAGTTCTGCTCTTGTTTTATTTATTTTGTTTTTTTATTTAACAACCAAGATTTGTACATTTTGTATATCTCTAAGTAAGTCGATTATTTACAAAATTCCCGGTAGTGTCGGTATTTATTTGTCACCATATATTTAATCTTGTTTACAGGTAATGTGAAAATGAAGGCGACACATCAGGAATACGACAGACTACACGTTCAAAGCACGACAGAAACACCGTAGTATACTAGGATAGTGCCCTTTAGTCAAAAAATGCGCTCCAGAAGATGTCGAAAAACAAAAATTGGATGATATTCACCACTGAAAATGATGAGAATTTTCAATTTACTAGCTTAACACGTAACCTATTGTTTTTCCTTTATAACTTTATTAAATTTGATAAAGGACTTCCTTAGATGAATTTTTCTATGCCCTTTAATTTGATTCTGATGGAAAAAAATTGTGCGCGAGCTTTAAATATAAAGAAGCGTTTCAAAATTGTAAAATATTATGAGAAATTTTGAAGAAAATCCAGTTTTCCTCCAAAAAATTTGCAGTCTGTTGAGGATATGATTGGAGGACCACTGTGAGGAATCCGCTAGACTGAGATGATATCCAGATATCCTCTAGTCTCGGCCTCGCGTACGTCGAGACTAAATCTTCCATTTTCTACTAGAACAAATAAAAAATGTAATCGCCACGGTTTCGCAATATTTCCGTTCGTCGGTGTTTTTGTCATAACACTTTTAGAAATCAGTAAAAAAATTTGATTACAATTTCTAAGTTCATTTAAGTTTTTAATAATGATTTCAGCCTACATCCTTTGTTAGGGATCATCAATTTTGCCAAATGGAAGTGCCACATTTCGATAAGGAACTGGTAGGAGTAAGAACACAAATATTTAAGTACGTTATAACAAAACTTTGAAGTTATTTTAGCATTAAATAAATTTCAAGGTTAAGTAATGGCAATTAGTTTAATATTCTATTTAATTATATGGCAAAATTTAAGCTAAATAGAAATAACCGAAATGTTTCTTATACTGCTACAATAAAATAATACATTTAAAATCACCCCTCAGGAAAATCGTTGAGTCCTAGTGCTTTACTTTCCAATAACCCCTTTAACAGGGTGGTTTCCATCAGTAAAATGTGAGTTATGTCAACTGCGAACCAAGACAACATTAAAACGGATGGACGGAAACGGATGGACGGAAAACGGGATTGCGCCCAATTAGGCAAACAGTAAATTCTTAACAAGCAATATAAAACAACAAGCGTGCAACACCGTATAAATTAGTATCCGGTAAAGCAGTGTCAAGTAGTGATAAGATTAGATTGGTAAATAAATCAGTTATCGTAAGAGCTATTTAAATTTTTTTTATTTTCCGCATTCCTGGAAATCGAATGTTTCTATCTAAATATAATCAATAGCGGTTTTGTATCGATACCCTTTAGATTAGATGTAATTCTACAATAATACACTGCATGTATTTTCGAACTACACAATTCTAGCTACCTTTTTGTGGTGGAGATTTTATTTGACTGTTTTGATTCGGCTGTACATGATTCATCAGTTTATTAATTGAAAAACCTGAGCTGGAATATTGAAATATGCTGTTAAAATAAACTGGTGATTTAAGGACATCATTAATGTTTTAAAATAACTTTCTGTGGGATTAGAACATATCTATAGAAGCTTGTAAATGATTTGAAGTACCAAGAAGATTATAAATAGGAAATGTTTATGACAACGCAATATAATTATATTCTCAAACGTCGTGGATCTAACAT
Source organism: Cryptocephalus primarius (assembly GCA_963576515.1). Lineage (NCBI taxonomy): Eukaryota > Metazoa > Arthropoda > Insecta > Coleoptera > Chrysomelidae > Cryptocephalus > Cryptocephalus primarius. The sequence continues at coordinate 4,274,826 of OY754939.1, forward strand.
CATATTTTTGTCCCTTATTAATATGTCTTTGTTAATTCGTTTAATGTATTAAAATGTCTATTGGGTCCCCTAAAATCTTAACTTACGAATCCAGCAGAGGACACATAAAGGGCAATCCCGAACCAGAGCAACGAGATTTGGGACCACATCGTCGGATCTGCGAGGACCACGAGCAAATAGGACGAGCATCGCCATTCGATCTCATAGCACTTTGGACCTCATAGAAAATAAGCGGCAACGAAATATGGGACCACATCGTCCAAAATTGCAAGGCAACGACCCACAGGGACGAGCATCGCCTCACCAGTGGTCGTACCTTATAGGAGATATGAAGGACCTAAGAAATCTAAAACGTCGCCATATATCTAGTGTAAGTCACAAAATATGCATAAAATAATTATTGCTATCTACTACGTTATTGTCGTTATTTATTATTATTAACTCCCCTCGAAGGATTAGATAACACATAATACTTTTGAACGTTAATAACGTCTCTAATCCTCAACCATAAAGAACACAACCATCCATTAATCCTTAAAATCCACAATCAGTTGACACAATGGCATAACTATTATCTAAATTTCTTAACCTGCCTCCTATAATTATGCGTCTATGTCATAGAAACGACTTTGACTAGAAACGAATCTCAAGTTAATCAGTTATGCGATAATACTGATCTAGGAAATTTTCGAAATACCTATCTATAAAGTTAATAAAAAAAATATTAATAACAAACCTCTCTGATCCACGCGCCTAAATTTGTTTAAATGGGGACATCGTTATGTTAAACCAATTTCCAAATCTTACATCTCAAAGATTTAGTGATAGATTTACACATATTACAAATGTATTATGTTGCTATATAACTCTTCACGAAATGACGTAAGGAACGCGATCTTCAGAGAACCCGCATTTGCATCAATAATATGCATGAAACCAATTTTTTTAACCGAAGTTATGCAATTCGTAATTCAGAAAGAAAATGTGCAATTATTTCAAAATTTCACTCAAAGGTATCCTGAAAACCATAAAACCCCATTTCCGATAAATCAACATTCCATTCCACCACCAAAGAGTATTTCTACTACGAGCACAAATCATCCAAAATTTTCAACGTCAAATCAAAACCTTTAAAGCTTCCAAAATTTCCAAAAAAGACGTTTTACCGCATTCAATAACACATAATCTTATGTCTTAAACTGAAAGACCACTATTTGTTTGAACCTCACCTAGATAACATGTCCGTGATTGTACAAATCGACGACAATAAACCGTCGCAACAAAACAAACAAAATCAGCTAAGCGGAAGTGTTACGATTCATTCGAATGTCGACCAACACCCCTTAGTAAATATTCCAGTTGTAGTTCACGCATTAGATTAAATACAAATTTGTACGTACAGATGGTAATTAATTCCGCGTTACACTTATCAACGATTAGAACATAACAAATTGTAACAAAAAATAAATATAACAAATTTTGTTAATAGAAAAAGAATTCATATTCAAATTTCCCAAAATTACTGAAAATAACAGTAAATTTCGCTAAGCACAATGTACACTATTTTTTGTACTTTGTAGGCCCAGATACGTACGAATCTCTTTCGTTAACTCTTTCAAGAAATTCCAGAAATGTAAACGTTGGAAAAAGAAATTAATTGACATAGTTGATAAGGATGCATTCATAAACGGTATTCTAAATTATCATGAAGGAATAACCAAAAACCTAGGTATACAAAAAACATTAAATAGAATAAACCAAAAATAATATTGGCATATAATGATAGAACCTATCCAGACATTTATGAATCAATATGAAATTTGTTAACAAGCAAAATACCACAGGAACCCAGTAAAAGTGCAATTAGATCAAACACGGACAGCTTCACAATCATTCGAAATAATTCACTTAGATACTTTTACATTCGAAAAATTAAAATTTATAATAATCGCTGACAGCCTTTCAAAATATACTCGAGTTTATTTCCTAAACAGCAAATAGTTTGTCGATAATCTAATAAGTTGCTTTTCTCATCATAAAATAATTGATGTATAACCATTAATATCTTCCTTTTTAAGTGTCGCCTTCATTCTTTTTTCTGAAGATTGGCAACAATCTTGGCGAACATGTGTCGATCTTGGGCAGCACCTAATATAAAGTGGGCATCCACACCTGTCCAATCTCTGATGTTCTTCCACCAGGATTTTTTAACTTTCCCTCCATTGTCACTTTAAGAACTCATATTTATTTCCACGTATTATATGTCCCAAGTAGGCTGATTTTCGTTTTTTGATTATGTGGAATAATTTTCTCTCGCACTCTACTCGTCTCAAGATCTCCTCGTTGATGACATGCGCTGCCCATGGTATTTAGGGAAGTCTGACAATACTGAGTAGACATAACACTTCACAAAACGATATCCGAAATTCAAACTCAGGGTTGAATTACACAGTAATGTCGTCATCAGTTTGAACCTGGCTTTTGACCGTTGAATCCTCGCTCTACTTTCTACTTCTCGATTTAGGTTGTTGTTAGTCCAGGACCCCAGATATTTGAATTTTTTAACCACTTCTATTTGTTTTACATATATACTAAGATCTATTGGTGGCACTGGCGTTTTTGATTTTATAAATATTTTTTTTTTTTTAAGTGGTATTCACTCTAAGACTAACGATCTCCAACTACCCTGAATAGATTTAACAAGCGCTGAAGGGCTTCTGGACTCTCAGATATATTCCCGGTATCATCAGCAGGGTACACGTAAATTGGTTCCCAAGTTAATGAGGGTTATAAATAACATACCAATTGATTCCCGCAATTTTTGGTTGTTCCTGATCTTTAAGTGTAAATCGGTTTACTTAATAAATTGGTTCCTTGATAAATACAGGTATGTAATGAATGTAGAAAATTCTTCAAAAATACAAAAAATGTAAACACAATCAGACAGTTTCTTATAGTTTTATTAGGAATATGTAAGCATATGTAGAACAACACAGTTTCGATAATCGAAAAATACACTAAAACAATTAAATTTAAATACAATAACATTAACAGACAAATACATTTCTCTTCTCCAAATCACTCACAAGGTAGATAGAATAATTTAAAGGTTCCTTTTCACATTTACATTTAAGAAGTTTAAATACTCCAGATAAAATGAAAATGATATAAGCAATACAGTCACTCGATTCATTCGGTAAGTAAACACAAACACCTATCCATCCCAAAATCCATTTTAATTTAATTGAAAGTAAGGAATACATTCTAGGAATGATAAATAAGAGTTGCCACAAATTGGATATTATCTACCCAGAACAATTTGATTTTGTTAAGAAAAGGATTAGACAGGAAAACGCAAATAATTGCGACAAACCTAAAATAATTTCAGAGGTAAACATGCAAAGTAATTGCAAAGAATGCCCAAAATAAAATATATATGGACAATATAAAACTCAAACAAACTTGATCATTTGAATAAAATATTGGTCTTTTTTAGATTACCATGTATTTGGTAAACATGGGATAACTTACCGAAACTCAGGTATAATCCATTTAAAACTTGGTACTTAAAAATTATAGAAGGTACTCGCACCTTCACCCATTTCAATGAAATAAAACCAATCAACAATAAAATCACTCAAATTAAAAATACAATCAGAAAATGTCACAAAACATATATCATTAAATGATCGTTGTTATAATGAAATACCTAATTACCTAAAGATATTAAATTTTCTAGAGAATAAAGTGAAAAAGTAGAATTAAATGTTTTATCGCATTCTAGTAGATCTAAGCGTTGTTTAATTAACGGATTAGGTTTAATATTTAAAACTATAATTGGGAAGTTGGACGCAAACGATGGAGAAAGCTACGAAAACCTAATTAAAATCTTCAAGGTACAAAATAACTTGGTTGATAAAAAAATTCCCTTGCTATTTCATAATTCCTAACTACTAATCCATTCCTACCTATACAGTAAGAAGGGTACGATAACCCTGCAGGTAAATTCCACACCAAAATGATGTCGGTAACTAAGTGATAATTTGTGCGATGTGCCGTACAATGTAAAAATGGCGTACTTTAGTAAATTTCTTGTAAATTAGCCTGTAGCCGCCTTAACTACCTTTTTTTATTTTTGAATCTATACCTCGGGCTGAACCGATTTGTCTCGATTTATTTTATATTTACTAAACTTTTTCACGATTATACCACATTACCCAGGAAAGAAAAATGCAAGTTTTATACGATTTTTCTTGAAAAGAATTCAATCGTATTAATAATTTTACTGTAGGAGTTGTTTACGAATAGCTAATGGCTAGAAACCATGAAAAACTGAAAAAGTGTAGTGTTATTAGCGATGATATCGGTCGATATCCAAATTTCCAATACATAAAAAAAATTGCTGCGACCCCTTAAAGAAATAGAGTTAGTGCAGTTTTAACATTTTGTGATTTTTGAACGCAGTTTCACACAGTATTATGACTTAAAAGAATTTATGGAAATTTGGCTTTTAATGAAATAAAAATGTGTAAAATTTTCCAGATCTTATGCAAGAGTTGTTCTGGATAAAAAGTATTTAAAGTAAAAGTCATTTTTTGACGTGTAGAGAAGTAGAGGGGGTTTGGAGAGGTTTTGTTTGCAGCAAACGTGGTCTTTTTAGATGACGAATGTATGACGAAGCTTTATTTTCTAATCTCCGGAAAGGGGCATTTCGATTATCTAATCTACTTTAACGGGAATACCCTTTACTAATTCTACGTAATTCGCGTTTGGGGAATACTCTGTATTAGTATAACTGCGAAAACCACGTTCCTGTGTTCAGTTGGAATGTACATCTACCAACTCTAAGTATTTCGTGAATTTTTTCGGTCTATGTACATGGTTATGTTTTTCGGTATCAATTCATAGTTAATCGTCTAATGCGTGTTGAACTCTAATTTTCCCAAAGGGTTTTCATAATTTTAGCATGTATGAATGACTAGATCCATACCTTTTCATGAATTTGTGTTATTATGTGGTTTAAATTTGAAATTCCACTTGCATATAATAATTTCCCCATTCAACATCCCCCCCAACATACAATTTGGCTTCAATATCACTTCGTTTCGTTGAGAACTTATTTTATATTAATAAAGTGTAGTCAGACTGCGTCGCCATTAAAAAATATCGTTATTAATAAACAAAGAAGGCAAGCCAATTTTTCAAATTATTCATAGCCCTCTGAAATTGATATGTGTTACCGAAAATAGATAAGCATTTATAAAATAGTCTTCAGACCTCAATATTTTGTGACCACTCTGTGCCACCATGTATATACAATGACATATATTGATTTCAGACGGCTATGTATAATCTCCAATGCCTAGATAAGTAGGGGCGAGGGGCATGAGGGAAATGAAATGTACGGGCCAACTTTCTGGATCTCATTCCCAATGGACATCCAAGACTTTCTACTCTGTACAATGTTTGATGTCCATTTTACGTTCAACACTCAACGTATTATCGAACAATGGGCGATTTTGAACGTCCAACAGACGTCCAAAGGACACGTCCAAACAACAAATTTCTCAAGGAACATCCCGTTATAATAAAAATCAGCTGGAGTATGAATTTGCAATGGAATTCCAAATATCGTTCAGCAGACGTGAAAAGGAAATCCTGAATGGACTTCCTGGAGCTTCTACATTGACTCACTCATGAAGACCAATGTACGTCTAGCCGTCATCGTATTGGACGTACAATAAACAGATAAACTCCACTCAGCAGATGTTCAAAGGGCTTCCAGTATCCAGCATGTTTTTATTTATTTTATTTTTGGTCTATCAAAATTGGATAACTTTTTATAGCCAAATACATGGCTTGAACTTCTTCTAGTGTCAATGAAGTCTTAAATTATGTTCGGTATTTAACTGACATTGTTATTCATCAATATGAAAATCATCGGGGTGGCCGTAACTGTTCATACTTCCCAATCTATTAAATAAAAGTAGGATTTCCAAAAATGTACAGGAAAAATATCTGAATAAATGTTTTAATATTTTATAAATATAACGATATGAAAATAAAATGTGAATTGATGAAGAAATGGTAAATTTTAAAACAGACCACTAGAGTTGATTTGACACTGATAAGATTTTATTTCGTTTTGGCAAAACTCCCGATTAAATTACTCTCGCTTGAAGTTTGTGACAACTATTCCCCCTGGAGACAAGACACGACAGAGAATTTTTCTAGGTACTGTAAAGCCCAATCACTAGGAATTTCTTCAGATTTTTTGGTATTGTACAGCAGTACAATACAAATTTTTGTCAACATTTGGCCTTCTTTCTTCCTTTTCTTTCAAAAGTAAATTCATGTAATTTAAAAAAAAAATTGCTTTTACTCCCGTTGTCTTACAATAATCACTGGCTACTAATTCTGCCACCTGATTCAAGGTGGGGATTGAACTAATATTTTGATTGTTACAGCAGTAATGAGTCTCGCAAAGAAATTCACCAAAATTATTGTTAAAGAAGAAATTTCATAGGTTCTCCGAAAAGAAACAAGTGTGTGCTCAAAGTACTTTATTAATCCAATACATATTTCTGAAATTGCAGATAATATTGAGATACAGAAATTACAGATAGAGGTAAGCAATTAAACACTGTATAGATATGTATAAGAAGATTGAACTGTGCAATGTATAAAAACAATTTAAAATTAACAAAGTCAAATGCCTCTTATGAGATAGATGGAGTAATACTGTGCTCTGATTTTATTACTAGTAATTTCAGTAAGCTATCCTGCAAGAAAATTTACAGAACCGATGATTTAGCCAACCAAAAATTTCCGACAATAAAATATCTACAGGATTACTTAAAATTGAATACATTGTTTATAGTGACCAGACTATTACACTAAGTTTTCTATATCCATATGGTTACCTGCGATAAATGTAATTAATCGGATTCCCATTATGGCCTCCGTTAATGTTTACATGTGTTTTCATGTTGCTCTTAAGTAGCTTCCTGTTTGGTTATTATATTCTCAAATCTCGAAAATCCTTTCTAGGGGTAGAAAACTGTTTAATAGCTTTCCATTCGTTGAACTGTGCCGAAACTTTTACAAAGTGAATAAATTCCAGGGCGTCCAACAATTTCCATATTCCTGAAAACGTTTCTGGCAACGACGCAAGTCTTTTTTGAAAACAAAAAAGCATATAGGAACGAGGCCAAGCGACAAATCACCGGTAGTTTCGGGAGTTCGGCACGTTCTGATCCGCGAATGGGATTAATTAATAAAATTCACGAAGTAAAGCGCTTTTTAATTTTTGTCGAATTAAAGTAATGTCGGTTTTAATGAACCTAATCAGATGGAAGTAATAGCGAGGACTGTAACAGCGAGCTAATTCACTTATTCGACTAATTTCATACTGTATGCTATCTCTGCCTCTCCCTCCCATTTCGTTCTTATTGTTATGCTGATAACAGAGCGTCTCCACCCTGGGGGCGAGCCAATTTCGATTATTTCCCACAAATTGCTCATTTATTTTCTCTCGCTACACACAAAAGGGATTCCCATTTTAGATCGCCGGTGTTATATTACTCCCTCTCCCAAGTTCTGTTTGTATAATACATATCCGCCAAAAATTATGTGCGTTATTTCACCTTTGTGCGAGGAAATTGAATTTGAATTGGTTCGAGTGTTTGAATTACTCTCGTTATTCGACGACGATCTGGAATATCCTAAATCCGGGGGACGATTACCGACGGTCTTCAAGAGGTTAGGGAAAATTCGAACATTCCAAACGACATTTATGTAAAGTATATACCGATACTCATTTTTGCGTCTAGCTGACAGAGAGCACTATAAGATTTTAAAGTATTGGAAGGTAATGGTGGTGAATATAATGTTCTGGTTGGCAACAGATAATGAAGACGTAGAATTTACTCCTAGTCCCCATCGAATTGAACTCGATATATTGTCCCATATTACAGCTATTAAAGATGCAGATTATTCTTACCAAGGTCTTTATGTTTGTAGATAGTTTACATATTAAACCGCGAGGAGCGTCCCAATAAATTTGCCTATTTAAAATTACCACAAATTTATTTGGATCTTAACATTATTCAGTTAGCTTATTTAAACTCGCAGTGTAAATCATGCGGATCACTTGTGCCGTGTTTGGTTGATAACTAGTAGATGTTAGCAAATGTGGTGATTTTTACATATCACTATCATCGTCAATCAATGTAAGCGTAACAAATTAAGCCTATAGAATTTGTTTATGATAAAGACCTAAGTGTGAAGTAGTTACTTCATCCTAAATGCTTGAGGATTGATGCGAATACAGTTTCAGAATGCAATTTTGGATCACGTGATTTTCAATGCCGCCACAACAATAAAGCGACTTGCACACAGAATAGGCCATATTTATATCGAAATTTGTAAGTGAACAATTCGAACATATTCTTGCTATGGCCATTAGGAAAAAAAACAACAGATTTATTTCCAAGTTTCAAAGTTTTTTGTATAATTTTCGAGGCAATTACACACTCTTGCTTATATGCTTCCTGACAGCGTTCTATTCAGCTGCGCGCCGCGAAAGCCATACTGCACCTCGCAACGTGAACGAATAGATGGAAAAGTGCTTAAGAGAGTGAGCTCCAAAGAAGTCTGAGGCCTTGGTCTTTGAGGGCAGGAGGAGGCTGACGAAGGGCAGGGAGGTAACTGTCAAAGGGCGAAGTGGCGAAGTAAAAAACGAGGTGCAATACCTGGGTGTGTAGTTAGACATTAAATTGTCGTTCTGGGTGCACGTTTCATACATAATATAACGAATATAGGACACCCTAACAGCCCGTATAGGATAGTTTCCATGCCGCTTGTTGTTGGTAATGTGGAAAATAATGATAGTGTTAATGTTGACACCAAAAAAAAAAAAAACGCCTAATGTCACATCTTGCGTATTTCAAGGGAAAATTAATATGGTATGAGAGGACTGCAGAGAATGATGGCGGGTGCTGTGTGTAGTGGTTTGTCTCACGTGAAGCATGGTCTCACCATCTCTACTCGATGAGAGAAACGGGAGAGGGTTGACGTGTGCCGAAAAAAGAACATCGAACAAAGGTAGTGCAAGGTGTATGATCATACAGGTAAGGCGGAAAAGGTCTCTGGACCAAGAAACTAATAAAGAACGTGGGCAGATAGGTAACGGGGAAGAATGGGCAGGTAGAGTATCACCTCACCCAGTTGCTCATTGGCGACGGCGGGTGAGTGACAACGGGTGCTGGATGTGCCGGAAGAGGATCGAAGATGTGGAGCATGCCGTCTTAAAGTTTGTGGCGTAATTGCGGGTGAGAAAATGTTTGGAATTTAGGCTAGCGGTGACAAGGTGACGCCAAACAGCTTAGTTGAGTGTACGTTGGAAGGGGAGGCTGAATGGCATGCGGTAGAGAAATATGGCCCTCGGGTGTGTGTTCCCTCCCCAGCCAATACTTTGTGAAGTACCGGGCGTCCAGATCAGACCATTAACTACGCTGAGGTTGGAAGTGTTCGGTGAATAGACACAGTGTATGTTTATTCCACGTACTGAATTTGTGCGTGTGCACTAAGTGTGCCAAGGCCTTAAAGAGGAACATACCGTTAAACATGCCAGTTAAATTCCTATACACATGTCAACATAAAAAAATTACGCCAGGCCAGGTTCCACACTAAGGGAATCTCCTCCCCCAGTCGAAACGGTGGAAGAATACTTCCACTCTAGGCGGAGAAAGTTGTCCTCCCATAGCTCCTACGGCAACAGGGACAGGAACACCGATATTGGAAGGTTTTCCTTCAACGGAATCCGCGCACATGAAGTCACACTCCACTCTTACGATCCCAAATTTTAATTACCCTTAGGGTTCCTTTCCTTGCTATTCTACTTATGATCGAACGAATTCCCTCCACACAAGGCCCAAAAACTATTGGAGATTTACTTGAATTTTACGTCGGAGCTCTTGTGGCTTAACCAAGCTACATAATAATTTTTTGAATAATAATCTAATTACCCAACTGATTAATAATTCCGCATTCATTCTTATCACAACGCGACATATCCGAAGCTCAAGTTCAAGTCTTTTTCCTATCTAATTTCTATGTATTATTTCTGTCAACTTAAAAATTTCACTTTGTTCCAAATTATATTCGGTAAATTTCGATTCCTGCCAGTCAAATTCGAATCGGTCGTATTTCAACCAATCCAGGAACACTTTGGGCCTGCCATATTAAGGTGATATATTATATTTATTTACGAGAAAATTTCGCAGAATTTAAGCAGCCCCTATTCTGCAAAGGGAATGCGAGATCGTAAAAATTCTATTAAATTTTTTGAGTCCAAGTAAGGGAATTCAAGTTTCCCTCAGTCGATATCAGCTATACCCTTCATACCCTAGATTTCAGATTTTGTAGCTTGACTGATTTTGCATCAATCTTTTCGTGGTTCTAATTTGGCTTTGATTGATTAAATGAATTGGAATTTATTAGAGATACTAGATTACGGAACTAAACAACGAGCGTCAGAATATCGTCATAAAATTTCTCAAAAATATACATGACATTTTATTCTGACATGAACCTATAAACTATAATGTAACAACTATAATACGAAACATTAAATTTGCATTTATAATTTCAGTGAACCTACACCTCGTCCACTGGTAAGAATATGTTAACTAGTCCAAGAACAAACTTATTGCCTGAAAATAATAAAAAATATATAACTTGTTCACGAGAAAATAATGTTCGATTTATATCGAACAATATTTTGTTTTATATTCTCTTAATTTTTTTCACCTTCTTGCAACGATTTTCTCGTATTTATTCTAACTTTTTAGTAATTTTATGTTGTCTAAAATCCTTTCCCTATAAATGTGTTTCAGAATTATGAGAAATAAACTAAGGTATAAAAATAATATTTCATGACATTTGAGGAGATCCAGTTTTACAATATTTTTCTGTCTATTTAGTTTGAACTATTTAGCGGTGGGTTGATGTTGTGACACATTTGGCAATTTTGACTTTCTAATATTTTTATCATAGATTTGGTGATGATCAAACATCCCGACTAGAAATTTGGGTAGGCAAACCCGAAAACGTATCGGGTCCCGATCATGAAGTGGCCGGGCATGCGCGCCTAGAATTACCTGGCCAGATCCTGGTCAGGACCCGATCAGGTAATGGCGAGGCATGCCCGCCTAGGATTACCTGCCCAGATCCTGATCAGGCCCCGACTAAGCACTGGCGCGGCATGCCCGCCTAGGATTACCTGGCCAAATCCTGATCAGGAACCGACCAGGCACTGGCGAGGCATGCCAGGGTAGGACTGCCACTGGCGAGGCATGCCCGTCTAGCATTACCTGGCCAGATCCTGATCAGGACCCGACCAGGCAATAGCGAGGCATGCCCGCCTAGGATTACCTGGCCAAATCCTCATCAGGACCAGACCAGGCACTGGCGAGGCGTGCCCGGCTAGCATTACCTGACCATATCCTGATCAGGACCCGACCAGGCACTGTCGAGACATGCCCGCCTAGGATTACCTGGCCAGGACCCGATCAGGCACTGGCCAGGCATGCCCGCGCAATCTATCATTACACCCATTATTCATAATATACGTATTATGAATGTGACAAAATTAAACACTGAGTGTAATTAAATGTGATTAAAGGTAATTAAAACTCTGTTACATTGTGTAAAAATCTAAGTAACAAAATATATTTATAATTTTCTGATTTTCTGAATTTTCTTAATTTCGAAAATCATCATTTAAATAAATCTCCGAAGTATTAACGCCGGGATAAAATAATATAAATTAATTTTGTTAATTATTTAGATCATTATCCAATATGCTCGAGAAGACAAAGGGAAAAATGTGTGATAACCGTGCAAGGCGAATTCGTGAACTTACTCACCAACGAGTTAGATTGTTCCTCGAGAGTCAAATTGAATTAGAGCGAAAAAATAGTGAATTTGGCATAACTACATATCTCAGTGTTAGTGGAGTAAACTCTTTGAATGACGATTACCGCGATAGTGACTAAGTAGTGCCGAAAAAGCAGTTGACGTAACATCATAGGACGTACGAATTTGTAAAATTATTTCTATCTTTAATATTTTACTTACGCAGTTGTTGACAACAAAATTTCGCAGTGCTTTATAGTCTGTCTAAAAATGAGGCGAAGTAATAAAAACTCATTATAAATGCAAAACCGATACAAGGTGGCACCCACTAAATATGTCGAGTTCTCTAATGTTTTGCACGCTACCTTCCGTAATCTCTTTATATTACGAGTGTTTCTCCCTGACCATTGGCTATTTTGTACGCCTCGGCACATGCGAAGAACCACTCACTGGCGTACGGTCGGGAAAAATGACGAAATGTGCAATAATCGATAACTGAAAAAATTACGTGTGCGTGCGCGTGTGTGTGCTTGCGTGTGTGTGTGTTTGTGTGTGGGCGCGCGCTTGAACGAGATAGAGAGGGAAAGAAAGACAACACTTCAGTACATGTATGGTCGTGCATTAGTTTATGAAATTTTGCGGCCCTGAGAAGGGCCAGTTTATGAAAAGTTTTTCCCAGCCGTCACCTTCTCCTTGGTAACCTCAGTCGTCGTTGCCATCGTCGAATTCTTCCCAAACATCGGAATCTGAAGAAGAATCATCATTTGGGTTGATAATACTTGATTCTATCAACGACTCCGAAATGTTATCCAACTGTAACATTTGGTCTTCAATTTTCAGAACGTGATTTATGAATTTTTGCCAATTTTCCTTGGAAACTTTACATATTGCTTCTTTAAGCAAATTTTTGACATCTGCTAATTTGAACGTTGTATTTGTTCTCGCCACGTCCCCTTTTATTTGTGCCCATATTAGCTCAATGGGATTCAGGTCGCAGTGGTACGGAGGAAGCCGAACCACTGTTATTCCTTTCGCCTTGGCTAATTCATCGACGACATGCCTTTTAAAATCACCTTTACGTGAATTGGCTAAACGCAAGAGTTCTACTTTTAATAGGTTTTCGGCACATTCGATCTTTTTCGAGGATAACCATTCTGCGATACGTTGTTTTCGCCAAGAGCTATTTGGTAATTTCTCTTCTAATCGGGAATGGTAACTAGCGTTGTCCATAACTATTATGGAACCATTCGGAATTAGATCGATCATTTGACCAAACCATTCTTCAAACACGTCCGCAGTCATTTCTTCATGGTAGTCTCCTGTCTTAGTTGATTCAAAAATTAGTTCTCCCCCTTCAACGAAACCATCCTCGCTTCCAATGTGGGTAATAATAAGCCGTCGCCTTTTACCCAACGAAGGCTTTAAACCGGTGGACCAACCTTCTAGAAAAGCTTGCCTTCGATTAGTTACACTGGTATCTTGCCAAAATTTTGGCACGGAATGTCCTGCGTTAATCCAAGTTTCGTCCAGATAGAAAATTTTTTTCATTTCTAGCCTACTCCTTCGAATATCGCGCAGGTAACTTCTTCTCCACACAATGATGTCATCTCTTTCCATCAATACAGATTTTCTATTGTGCTTCTTCCATCGAAATCCCAAATCCTTTAAAATCGTCCATAATGTACATCGGCTCATTTTTGGAAAGTCCTCGTCTTCTTGGACAGACAATAGAATTTTATCTAGTGTTGGAAGTTCGTTGCGGAAAAAGAAAGCGTGAACTTTTCGACGTAGTCCCCTTTTTAGAAATTCGTCTAAGGAACTTTAGTATTTATCTGCACCTCGATTAGACAGCACCCACTTTTGTACATCGGTAGGAAATTTTCATATCTCTTCGTTTCTTCCATATCCCGAGGATTTATTAGACAAACAGTATGAAAAAAAACATTACCGTAAAATATTGTAATGCTTCTACGTACAAAGAGGTTTTACTCTTCTAAAATTACAGCACTTTTTACACGCGAAGAAGTTTTACTCTATTCTGATGTCAACATGAACATTTATGATCACATAAACAACACTTGTTTTTCCATAACAACGGCTCATACGGGGCATTCGCTACACTATCCCTCCCCGTCTTCAGGGTCGCCCTCGACCCTCGGACGATCTACTTCCTCAGTACTCCATATCAGCGAATGACTACCATATCAGCAAACTGCTACTGCTACCATGCGCACCGCTCCTCCCCTTCTTCAGAAATTCCGCTAGAACTTTTCCATCGAGAGCCAGTCGTCCTCTCCAGGCGATGTTCACCTCCGGGAATCTAGCCATAGCTGATCTAAAAATCAAACAAAACACGCCAGTATCCTTGCCAAATCCATTTGCAACAAATTGCAAGTATATGTGTAATTGTGTGCATGAGTATGTGTGTGATTAACTCCATTGAGCGGGTTGGACTGCAAATCCTGTACAAAAATTAATCAGCAGCAAATCGAAACCAAGCAGGCCAATCCTCTTTCTGACCATCCAAAAAAAAAAAATACCAGGGGTGATTAATCCCAAACAATGCTCCAGGTAGAAGAGGGACCTGTCTCTTGAAATCCTCCAAGCAGGCCAATCCTCTTTCTGACCATCAAAGACACCAGGGTTGATCAATCCCAAACAATGCTTCAGGTAGAAGAGGGACCTGTCTCTTGAAATCCTCCAAGCAGGCCAATCCTCTTTCTGACCATCAAAGACACCAGGGATGATTAATCCCAAATAATGCTCCAGGTAGAAGAGGGACCTGTCTCTTGAAATCCTCCGCTGCTCCCGCAGTTACTGAAATCCCCAGCAACTGCTTCATGGCTCCAGACGCACAACCCAGTGGTCAACCATCACCAATTCTTTTACTAAAGATGAACAGCGCCCGTCTCCCAATACGAGTTACGAATGTGAGTGCAGCATTCAAACGTGTTTTGTGCGTTGATTGTATTCAGCTAATCTATTTGAGTGTACTATCTTGTTTTTGTGTTTTGAGGATTTTCTAATACAATAAACAACGTCGTTAATTTTCTTAAGTACTTCATAAGGACCCTCCCAGTCAGACTGTAATTTAGGTGCATGGTTTTTGAATCGTCGTGGATTATGAAGCCAAACCAGTTGACCTTGAACAAAATCCTTTGATTTTGACGACCTGTCGTAATGTAGTTTTCGTGTTTGTGTCTGTAAGTGTATTTTGTTTCTTGTCACGTCATGTATCTTTCGTAACTGGTCGCGTAATTTAGAAACGTATCCGTCAGTGGTAATCGGATCCTCATGAGGGGAGCCTCTCAACAAATCCAAAGGAAGACGAAGATTCCGACCCAAATAGACTTCAGATGGTGTCAATCCTGTGGATTCGTTTTTCGCAGATCGATATGCCAAAAGAAACATTGGTATCAATTGATCCCAATCCTTTTGGTTTTCCGCAACGAACAAGCTTAAATACTGTAAGATGGTCCGGTTCAAACGCTCTACCTGACCATTTGATTGTGGGTGTAATGGTGTCGTTCTAGTTTTAAACATCCCTAACAATTCTGAAAGTTCAAGAAACAACTTTGATTCAAAATTCCGACCTTGATCCGTATGGATCTCTGATGGAACACCATGATTAGCGACAACGTGACTGACGAATGCTAACGCCACTGTTTTAGCTCTAGTATTCTGAAGAGGAATGACTTCTGGCCATCTCGTAAAACAATCAACCACTACTAATAGATACTTATTTCCTGACGATGAACAAGGTAGTGGGCCCAAAATATCGACTTGAACACGTTCAAACGGAATACCAACATTATACACTTGCATCGCGTCCTTACCACGATCCCGCGGTCCTTTCTTTGCAATACAGACGTCGCAAGTTCTACACCAACTTTCGACGTCTGACTTACAGGTATCCCAATAGAAAGATTGTCTAATCTTACCTAACGTTTTATTTATCCCAAAATGACCGCCAGAAAGAGAGTCATGTGCTTGGCGAATAACCTGTTCTACCCTACTCCTAGGCACTATTAATTGCAACTTGTACGTCTTGAGATTAGGCGAATCCCATCTTCTGTAGAGAAGACCGTTCTTGATGACCAAAGAATCCCACTGTAAGAGATACGATTTTAAGGCTTCACCTTCATCAGAAATGTGTTGCCAATCTGGACGCTTTTCACTGGCCTTGAATTGTAAAACTTTCGAAATAACACGATCCTTCCGTTGTTCCTCTAACCAAGTGTGATCTTGTTCTTGAAGATTGATACGACCAACTAATTCTCTACTGTCAGTGGAAAATCTATCTTCAACCGAAGAACAGTACTTACAAAATATATCGGAGCACGGACGCCGTGATAATCCATCCGCATTCAAATGTGCATTACCTTTTCTGTGCATAACCTGAAAATCAAACTTTCCTAATTTCCCTATCCATCTAGCCAACTGACCATCTAAATCTCTGAATGACAACAACCACTGTAAAGCTGAATGATCAGTACGAAGAGTAAATTTCTTCCCAATGAGATAATGGCAGAAGTGCTCTGTTGCATCGACCACCGCCAATAGTTCGCGCCTAGTGACACAATAATTCTTTTCAGCCTTATTCAAAACTCTACTGTAATAGGCAATCACTCGCTCTTGGCCATCTTGAACTTGAGACAACACAGCACCTATCCCATGTCCAGAAGCATCAGCATCTAAGATGAATTCAAGATCCCTTTTAGGAAAAGCCAAGATCGGAGGGGTCGTCAACAAATCTTTCAACCGATCAAAAGATTCTTGACATTCATCCGTCCAAAGAAACTTCGAGTCTCTTTCCGTCAACTTATGTAAAGGTTTAGCTATTTCTGAAAAATGAGGAATGAATCGCCTCGAATAGGACGCGGTACCAACAAAAGTCCTAACTTGTTTCTTCGTCAAAGGTACGGGCCAATCCTTAATGGCAGCTATCTTTTTCGGATCCATAGTGACTCCTTCTTCTGAAACTATATGCCCTAGGTATTCTACTTGCTGTCTGAAAAAATCGCACTTTTTAGGATTTAATTTAAGATTAGCTGAACGTAACTTTTCGAAGACTTTATCCAAATTGTCTAACATCTCCTCAAACGACCCGGCAAGAACTATCACATCATCTAAATAAACTTTACAAATGACGTTTAACAATTCGTCGAGAACTTGCTCCATCAATCGCTCAAAAGTGGCTGGGGCATTGCACAATCCGAAAGCCATGACCTCGAACTCCCAAAGTCCATTCCCCACCGAAAAGGCGGTTTTCTCCTTATCCTGTTCCCTAATTTTAATCTGCCAATAGCCGCTCTTCAGATCAAGAGTAGAAAACCAACGATAACCTACAAGATCGTCTAACATCTGGTCGATTCTAGGCAAAGGATATGAGTCCTTTTTCGTTACAGAGTTGAGCCTCCTATAATCAACACAGAACCTAATGGAACCATCCTTCTTAGTCTTAATCACCACCGGTGAACACCAAGCACTGTGTGATCTTCTAATGGCTCCTGCGTCGATCATCTCTTGAAGAGTTTTATTGACTTGTTCTTGAAGATGTATCGGTACTCTCCTGATGGGTTGCTTAATGGGACGCGAATCCGATAATTCTATTTTATGCTCGTGGAGATCACAATTTCCCACCAATAAACCTTCAGAAAACATATCCCGATTTTTAATTAGGAATCGTTCGAATTTTTCCCGTTGATCAGGGATCAATTTAGCAGAGGAATCATCGAGAACCTTCTTCAGTGATTCAGGAAGATCAGAATCTCCTTGCAAAACGCATGCACACGTACCATCGTGAAAATCATTCTCCACAGCCTCTCCTGAAACGACTCGAATTATTTTTTCTAGTATACCCGACGATTCGAGAAAATCCAATCCTAGGAGACAATCATCTTCGATATCTGCCACGAAAATTTCCAATTTAGCTTCTTGCATTCCGACCTTTAATAAAGCAACAGTTTTGAAGCGAACCGGTACCGACTCTCCCGTTGGATACCTTAACACGTTCTTGTCCACAGTTATCTTCCTTTTGTCAGCTGCAACGAACCTAGTACCAATTATGGTGACGTCTGAACCCGTATCAACCCTAAATGTACAAGGAATACCATCAACCGACCCTAGAAAACACATTTTCCTCACGTTACTCGAAATATTCCTTACCCACTTCAAACTAGAATGACTGTGTGTTGGGGCTATGTGTTCCAAAGTCGAACCCGCCCCTTGAAGTTCGACATAACCTAGTTTTCCGCCTTTCTGTTTTTGCGGACATTTGGACCTTATATGCCCCGCTTTACCACATTTCCAGCACTGAAATGTGGAACCCTGATTATTAGGTCGAAAAGCTTGTGTATTACATGTTTCCATTATCCGTGCCTGAAAATGATTTGTGTTCTGTTGGGGTTGATATAATGGTGTATATCGAGTACTTGAGCTATGTGAACGGTTTTGCTTTTTAATGACTTCAATTTCCATGGCCCTATTCAAAGCTGTCTTGAGAGAAATTACTCTTTCCAGTTGAAGGATCTCTCTGATAGAATCGTTCGTAATAGCCAATATAAATTGCGCACATGCTATTTTATCCTGAGTCGTGTAAGGACATTCAGGATACGCCAAAACAACAAGTCTTTCTAAATCAGCCGCCAACGTTGGAAAATCCTCTCCTTCGGTTTGTCGACGACTCTGAAATAGGGAATAGTACGAGGGAGCCAAATGCGCATCTCCAAAACGCAATTGGAGGCGCGACTTAAGTTCCTGGAAATCACCACCAGAATCGAGGTTGAAATTATCCAGAACAGCTCTCGCTTTGCCCCGTAGACAGCCGGCCAAAGCGATCGTTTGCCTATTCGCGTCCCAACAATTCGCTCGGGAAATCAAGTCGAACTGATTGAGGAATTGCCGTAAGGGTACCTCACCGTCATAGAAATCAGGTTTAAGGTTATATCCTAAATCTAACTTAGGTGTTTCATTTGTGTGTATATGTGTGGAGTCTGTGATACTTAATCGTAAGTCCTGTGGAGCCTCGAGTCGCGCCAGTCGTTGTTCTAGTTCTAGAAAACGCCGCTCAGCCTGCTGTGCTCGCTTCTCCGCCTCTAATCGTTGTATGCGTTCCTGAGCTAGTTGTAATGTGATGGTCTCCTGTTGTCCGTCCGGATTCATCCTCGCCACTTGTTCTCCTGCAAAATCTTGACAAAGGGAAGTGTCCCCGTTTCCCTCCTCCGGAACTTCGTCGACTCGTCTCAACGTCTTCTGAGATAATCGAGTACGGCGTCGAACTTGTTGGATGGGCGTTTCTTCGCTGGGTGAAGATGGAGGTTGGCTTCGTTTAGTTCGTCGTGTATCCATTGTCTGATTTTTTTTTTCTTGCGTCACCAAATCTTTATCTGCTACCTGGGTTTACCAATCGCAATTTGCTATCTCGATTCACCAAATCCCGGACAGGCCCCCATTGTAATGCTTCTACGTACAAAGAGGTTTTACTCTTCTAAAATTACAGCACTTTTTACACGCGAAGAAGTTTTACTCTATTCTGATGTCAACATGAACATTTATGATCACATAAACAACACTTGTTTTTCCATAACAACGGCTCATACGGGGCATTCGCTACAATATTATAAAAAATACCGATTTCCAATATTGTAATATGTTATATTAATGACGAGTTAACAACAATTCAGGTAAAAAGGGAAGCGTTCCTGAGATGATAACAATCGCGGTCGTAATACCTACCTTTTAATAAATCAATTATACCGGTTTTAAGGAAACTCAACATTACATAGACAAATTTAATGCATTTATTAATATTCGTTGATTTCTTTAAGAACGCCTCTGGTTAGCGGCGAAATAATCGGTTTATTACTTCGCCTCATTCTTTGACAGGGTATAACAATACTGACATTCATGATTAGCATAACGTTTATTGCTTCCGGATTAACGCTTCAGGTAAAAGCGACCCTTCAATTCGAAATCTACTATTCCATCCAGTTTTTATTCAAGTCTTGTGAAGTGAGGTTGCGGCCGACGGAGGACCGTGAAGATAGTATTTTCTACGACTGCGATGAGGTAATTCATTTACTAAAACGTTGATATTTGTCAGAAAATAATTATTTCTCAATTTACAGAAGACTGATATTTCGAGGTCCCCACTGGATAAAAGCAAACAGGTGAGGGCTTTCTCTTCTACATTAAAAAATCCAAAAGTTTAGAATGAGTGCATAAAAAAAATTGGTTTTTGTTGTATTTTAAGTTTCTTTGCGATTCTTTGTATTTTTACTGTGTTTTTTAGTATATTATCACTTTATTATTTTATCCTGTATATATCGTTTATATTTCATGTGTTTATATTTGTTTATTTTATTTATTGTATTTATTCATGTATTTTTATTCTTTAATATGTTTGTATTTGTACCGTCTCTTTTGTATGTCGATTTTTGGTGTATTTATTATATTGTGATATCAATAAAATATTGTATAATATAAATTAAGTTTTCTTGACGTGGCCCCGGTCAGGTCTTCCTGACCAGGACCCGGCCGGGATTGCTCGTCTAGCACCCTGTAAGGACTGTAACGCAGATGTCCCGTCGGGTCCTGATCAGGACGACCTGACGTGGACCCGGTCAGGTCCTCCCGATCAGGACCCGGCCGGGCATGCCCGTCTAGCACCCTATAACGCCGGCCCGATCGGGTCCTGGTCAGGATGACCTGACCGGGTCCACGCCAGGAATGCCCGGTCGGATCCACGTCAGGTCGTCCTGATCAGGACCCGACGGCACATCTGCGTTACAGTCCTTGCCGGGTGCTAGACGAGCAATCCCGCCCGGGTCCTGGTCGGGTACAGGAAATAATTTCTAGTCGGGATTCTATTAGTACTTTATTTTTATATTGCTATATTTTGACGAATTGAAGATACAAATATATTTATCTAATTTTAATTTAAACTTCATGTAAGACTGAGACCCGTACACGGGATGTTTTGCTAATTTGTTATTTAATGAATTTTATAGAGATACTTTAGGAATGAGACATCGCGTTGGGAGATGGTTAAGTGTGGACAACGGAGAAGACAGCGAAGCGGTCTGAGTCTTTCGTGATCATTCGCACCAGTAGACTTTTTCAGATGGTTTGATCGTAACGTTTGAAGTCAGTATTGATTATTAAGCGTCACTTTCATTCTGCTCCCAACTTATTCTAACTGTTGGAGTTAAGTGTGTTGTTTCATACCTCTGATGTGTAAAGTGTGAACAGTGTTATTACTAACCACCAACGGCGTCATATCAGTAGCTCTTGCCATAAACAGACATTACTTTTGTGGCTTATGCTGATTGGTGTGCTTTAAATCGGGGTCATATTGGTACGAGTCGATGACGCTAGCTTCACGACCACCTTCTCATCATATTTCTGTGGCACTGTGGCACCACAAGTAGACGTATGTTACTTTCGTCACAGACATACGACAGTTTCGTACTACTCGTCACAAATAACCACAACATCGCTCGACCGTTATTGTAACCAATGTTTTAGTGGTTTTAGTGGTTTTAGTGGTTAGTAGTTTATCTATCAGTTTTCATTCGTCCTACATTTTTCAGGTATTCAGTTTTGTGTACACACTTCTATTTTACATTTAATTTTGTTCGGTATTTGTTTGCATTTAGTGGTGTTGTTGATATTGTATCTTCGTTCGTCTATCATCCTATCGATAATATATAATCAGATAAGCCTATACCGCTGCCTAATTTCATTTGTTAAGTGAAAATTCATGCATTGGCTGAGCATATCAGTACTGATATTTCAGCTTATTAGGTCTAGTTAATTTAGCTCCCGGTGTATATTGTGAATCCTGCTCATTCCACAACCGGCGAACATGATTGTAATAAACCAGCACTAATTAAAATCCATTTTGAGCACCATAGAAATTATTTCCAGTTTTCCAGGCATAAGTTAAATCACAATTCTCCTCGAACATAACTTATACTGCTTATATACTTCCGGGCGCAATTACCTCCGAAAGTTTATGTGTTCTCGGTGATATTTTATTACATTAAATGAGCGCAGGCCTGTTTGCTTAGTTGACGGTTCTGGCTCGCTCCTTTCTTCCTTTATTTTTCAATTTACTTTTTAATTTTTTGCTTTACGAGGGAATTATAAAGAGGAGAGCGGTTTTATCGTCGCCGAGCTATGAAAGAGCGCAGTTGGCTCCTTGATTGCTTCTTTAATCTAGGAGAGTCGCTGGGAATTGATTACCTCTTAAGAAGGAAATATTGGTACTAATACCAGAATCGTCCCGGAAACTGTAAATCGTCAATTAATTGAGAATTCACATAATTCTGTAGTGCTAGGAATGGACGATATTACTTTATTGTCATTTGTGAAGTGTATTGTAAAAAAGGGTTGTATCATTAATAAATTTGTCTTCCTTAACACTACAATTCGAGATTTGTTAAGTTGATATAAATTGGTATTTGGTTGGATTTACGAATTTTGTCGGTAGAAAATTGAACTTATTAAACTTTATCAAATAAAAGTTAGCTATTATTGGTATTCAAGTTTGCTGTTGCTACAACAAACTGCGTCCGAAAATTTCAAAAAAAATTGAAATAAAAAAACCATTAACTCACCTACGGACGTTGAGCACTTTATAAAACCTTATTAATAGTCACCTGATGTAATTTGCGAAATCGATAAGGTATGCATTACTTTTACAAATAAAGCTGTATTTAACTTCACGTGCCAGAATATTTAAACTAATTTCACAAAGCGGAAATGCATACATATTTAGATGTGTTAATCTGAGGATATGAAAAATTAATTTTCGTTAGATAGGTCGTTATTTGAAGAATGTTGAAAGCTATTATCGGTTTTCTAGTACATGAGAGCACAAATATTTACCCACCTACAATTACCAGTTGTAAATAATTTGTTATAATAAAAAATTAAGTGAGTAAATTTTCTCATTTATGCAATAAAGGACTACAGGTAATAATTTTGGTTTGAGTTTTCTCATGATTGTTTTTGGAATTTTCATGAATTTAAATGGCGACGCATTTAATGAAAAAGCCGCTTCGTCGCTTCAAACACCTGAAGGTCTTGATATCTATATATTCGCCAAACCGTAACCGAACTTTTCCTGTGGGTCTGCGTTAATAGAGAAATCAGTTGCGTGCAAGAAGAAAGAAGTAAAATTTATTTTTGTATAAACATTGTCAACATGTCTACGTATTTACATTTATGGTTTTTTATGGAGTGCTGTATCTGTCGCTTAATTGTTTCATTATACGGATGCAGAAGGACAATTGTACATATCTCGGTGATGGGAGTTTCAAATTTCCCTGATTTTCAAACAACACATCGCTATAAGGCATAATAAGTAACAGTCCAATTTATTTCAGCAGTGGTAAGACACTATCCCTATTTGACTTATATGGTGGACGCACACATAGCTCTAATATGTATTATTTGCATATAATTAAGTTCTCGACATTTTAGTTTCGTCGTGCTCTTAAAGCGCGTATGTTCTAGATGTATATTTATTTATGTATTATTTATATGTTTCCAATGTTATTGTGGGTTATTGTTGTCAGTGTGAATAACGTCATCACTGTCTTTGCGTTTTTCAAAAACATTTCATTAATCCTTTGGATATTTTGAATTTGCTTTTGTAATATGAATTGTGGGTGCATTCCAGGTACGAACTGAACAATAATCTATTCATCTTAACCCGGATTCTTTCCATCGCCTCCGGGATTATCATTTACCAGTATTTCAAAGTTTTTGAATCACTCAAGAGAAAAAATGAGGAGGGTAATCCCGTCAAGCATACCAAACATTTGGTATTCTATCGTGACAAGGCAACTAGGGCTATAACCCACAATAAACCCTCCTCTCCCATTGTCCTCCGCATTGCGCCCTGTGTACTACGGCATTATTGTTTCCTCGCTTATCTACGCAGTGCACTGGCATCCCATCTCGTCATTACCGAGTTCCTCGACCTGCTTTCTGTATATCTTTCTCTTCTCGTTCTTTTTCTTTTAGTGATAAGTTTATTGAGGGTGCTTGCTAAAAACACTCTTTATAAAGGCAAATATGTAAGGGGTCATTCCTTGAACTATTCTAAGAGTATTTTGTTCTTTAATGATTTTTGTAAAATCGATTCATTTCGACAAACGATTCGATCGATTTGTTCATCGATTCATCGAAGATACAGGGTGAAAAATCTTGTGAGGGTAAAAATGTTTTATTAACAAAAACTAAATATTAAGTTGCTTAATCTACAGTAAATGTTCAAAATGACTTCATCCAGCTTTGATACTTTCACGCCCCTAAACGACAGTTACTCCACGAAACTCGTCTTAAGCAGGGTTTCTCTGACTAGCTATAATACTACTCCTGAGCACTTTTCGGGCCCCCGAAGGAAAAACCCAAAGAGATTCCAAAGTAATTAATTTATTACACGGAGAGCCTACTATCCAACAAAATAGACTGACAATGACCAAGATACTAATTCTCCCTATTATCCCAAGATACTCCTTCTCATCCCTATTTATTTCCATCTGTAGGCTAGTCCTTTCTCCAATAAGCAAGTATATCTGGAGGACGCCCGTTATTACGCATAGAGTCTTGGCAGATATGGTTGTATAAGCATTTGTGACCCCCGAGAGCATTACAGCATTACATTGCAAACTAGTGATTAACTGCTACGACTCGAGAGTTATTTGTTTGTTATTGCGACTGTTCCTAATTTAAAAGTTTAGCTATCACAATTTGAAACAATACTAACGCAATGCATGATTTCGCCAAAATTGATCAAATAGTATATTTAAAATGAAACAGAATATTTTTCAGCTCAGTGTGTAACTTTCGTTAATTTTGTTTGGATGTTCCTTTGGCAGTTTTTTAGCATTACAGATTAATTTATCGAAACGCCTCAACAACATTTAAAATATTTTCCAACTTATTTGACAGTATATTAGTAAACTACCGTTATGCTGATTTTAAGCAAGATTTGGAAGTTCCATAAACCTGTAATTATTACAAACCAACTTTGTGATATTTCCCAATCAAATTTGAATCTTTTGCTATCTTCGTTTGCAATCTTTACAAACTAGAGCAAGGTGTTTGCAAGTCTATTGAATCAAAATGGTATGTAATAGTCACTAGTTTTTTGCTTAAAATATAATCCAAAAATTTACAGTATGAACTACAATTGCAAAGGAATTAATTAATTACGATATAAATTTTTTTAAGTACCTCGAGTATGAATTTTCACAATTTAATTGACTTGGAGACACTCAACCCCCATTTATTTCGGATATTAATGTTGTAATGACAAAAATATTGTTTCAGTTTTTTCTTATTTTTTTTTAATCTGGGAAAGATATCCATCTAAAAGATTACCGCTCAAAGAGGAACACTATTGCCAGAAACTAATTGCGAATTTAAACAATTCTACGTTAGCATGAATGAACTATATTAAATAATTATAATGAATCTGATGAGTTAGGGAGAAGTTAGTTAAGTGTATCTTTAAAATATGAAATTTACTAGAATTTAAATACCTACTTCAAACGATGGCTTGTTGTGACACGAGTTATATTCAGTTAACTTCTCTTCCCCCTCCAGACATATACGTATATATAACAAATTACAGAAATTAACTAATTAATTGATATAAACTATTTAGGTAATAAACTAATTATCTCAAAACGTTTTCACCAAAGCTAAAATTAATTTACCATTTGTACGTCGATATAGCAGGAATCTGACAATTTCCATTTTGTGTTGTACGCTTGAACACAATTTCCAACTTTAATTCGAACTGAGTTATTTCCAGAATTTCCGTTTCCCGACAATTGCTCTATACATAACGGTCGTAAATTTTAACTGGTAATCGCGAATCGTGGTTTTCCGCAACGAAAGTATATTTTTACATTCGCTATTTATACATTGGAGATTGAGGTTTGGAGGGGAAAAATCTCGGTACGGAGGAAACATCCAGTGATCATACAGTTTTGAGGGGAGAATAAAATATTAATCTGAGCTTCCTGACCTTTTTCGTACCCATGTAAATTAGTAATTTATACTCCCGTTGTATAATCTTTGAAAAATTATACTGAAATTACAAATACTGGTAGGTTACTATCTGCATTTGGTTAATTTTAATAACCAATTTACCTCGTGGCATCTTCACACTTTGCATATAATTCGATTCATTAATCTACCTTTGTATTTACAATATCTACAGAAAATTAGGAGGAAATGGCAGAAAACAGAGAAAAACAAGGTCTTTCACGATAACTGATTTTCATAACTTTAAGATCCTGTAAGGGGTTTGACTGAAGCACTTTCCTGCATGCATCAAGCATCAATCCTACATACATCATCTATTAGCATCAAGTTATGACCAACAAGAATGGGCCGAACGACATCATGTTTACCAGATAAGTTCAGGGAGTAAAAACAGTTTTACACTTGTTAAGTAGTGATAGTAATTTACGAGTTTCATTGTCCTCACATTTGGTCCGTTTGAGTTTCATGAGCGTCGAAGTATATACATTTCTGTATTTAATGAACTATGAAATAAAGTATTTAGAACCATTTCAGTTTCATTTCAGTCAGCAACCAGTTTTGAAATGGTGATGAAAGACAAGAAATGAAATGGCATTGAAATTATTTAATATAGTTAGGTATATTTATGAAATAAATCATTAGCCAGAAACGCTTCGCTCTTAAAATACTCTTTCAAGTCGGTCGTTACAGCATCGTTTCAATTAACAGCGACGCATCGATGTTTGGAAGTTATGAACATCGCTTCAACTTTAATACCTTTTGTCAAATTATTAACGTTTACATTCCTAATCGTAGCAGATAGAATTTTTTCATCGTTATCGCCGAAATGAAGAGTTCCAGAAAGACATCATCGTTCCTTTCCTCATTCACACCGAAGCTGAACCTCTGGCTCCTTACTTCTCCCTCTGTGTAAACGTCTTCCTCCTCCGCGAGTTGATGTGGTTGTTATCCCTTTCCTGGTGATTGTATTCTTTGTCCTGTTCCCTCCTGTTATTCTTCCTTCTTCGTGGTCGTCACTCCTCTTCCTAGTTCTCCGCTAGCACCCTCCTTGGTCCCTTCACCCTCGATGGTTCGTCCTCTCCGTAGTATATGGCTTTCCTGATTAATGGGTTCGTATGCTCCTCTACTTTGATTATGGTCTATCGGTTCTTCTCGTTGATAGTCCTTTTCCGCTCCGTCCCTTCCGCTTTGTCTTGGTCCCTGAAAGAAGGTCCATATTTGCCGTGAAGCGGCTCTGTGTTATGACATTTTCCTCTCTTCATAATAGTCCAGTGTGCTCCTGTGCGTTCGTCCAGTTCTTATAAGAATGTGTTCCATCTGTTACTTCGGTGTTCTGTTAGTCCTTCCTGTATCTCTTTGTTCATCTTGTCTATCCTCCTTTTATTTCCGGGTCGAGGTTCTTCCTGTGTGTCATGTTTTCATCCTCTTCCTTTCTTTGATCTTAATCTTCTTATTTTTCGGTTTACTTCCACTTCCTGTTTATTTTTTATTCGTAGTTTCGTGTTCTTCTCGATGGCCTTCCTAATGTCTTTTGTTATCATCTCAGCTGCCTCATCGGTTTCTTCTCTGGTTTCTATCTTTCCGGTCATTCGTTTCCTCTTCATTTCCCCTTGTATCCTTCCCAGCCGACAGTCTTCTTCGTGGTGCTCTCTGGTTGGTTCTCCCATCTGCCTTCCTACAGAATAACCGGTTTGTGGTCTCATGAGAGCTCCTCCAAGGTCTCCATGTCATAGTCCAATCCGGTATCCGGCAAAATAAAAATATCCAATATATCTCCTTGGCTATCATGGTGGAACTGCATCGATTTCGTCGGTCCTATAACGTCGTATCCGTATCTCACTGCGTGATCCCGCAGTTTCTGTCCGTCCCTGTTGGTGCTTCTTGAATTCCACTCCTCGTGCTGTGTGTTGAGGTCTCCTCCTAGTATCTTCGGCTCATCGTGGTCCCTGAATATAGTATTGAGTTCTTCGCCTTGCAGATGCTTGTTCGGTGGTCTGTACGCGCTGATAATTTCGATTCTCTTGTCCTTCATTTCCACTTCGGTAGCTACGTTCTCCACGCTGTAAAAATAACTCCAAAAATTGTATTAAATTATATTAAAATATATATGTTATATATTTTATATAATATTATATATAATATATATTAAAACGTTTTCTGTATGGTCGGTATGTCGATGTTTTGGCCTTCCAGGAATTCCTCTAGTTCCTTTCTCTTGTTCCTTATTCCGTTGGCGTTCCATGTCGTGATTCGCAGTCTCTCCGGCTTAATCTTATCCATGGTGTGGCGTCGTGATGTTGATTTGGCGGTGATCTGCATAAATCCTTCGAAGATTTTCTTCGTCGCCTCCAGTGCCCTCAGTACTTCCGGTTGTTCCTTTTCTCCCTGCTGTGTCCTCCCTCTCTGTAGCTGTTCCCTCATCGTGTCCTGTCTTATCCTGGTGGCTGCTGCATAGGAAACTCCTGGCGTAGTCTCAAGTTTCTTTGTCGTCCTGTTGTCGTCCTTCGGCTTCGGGAAATTTTGACATCCCTGAAGCTGACTGGGTGAGGTCTTCCGCAGTGGGCACATTTCGCCGGCGACGTCGTCGATTTGAGGCAATCCCACTTGGGCGGGGCCGTGCACCTAGATTGCCCATGCCCGTACTGCTAACATCGGTAGCACTGTCCTATGTGTCCAGGCTCTTGTTGCGGCTCCACATATATCCTGGATCTGGTTATTTCCCTAATTTGGTATATCTTCAAATATTTTTCTTTATTATAAATATCAATATAAATTATTAAAGGATATTAAGACTTCAAGAGAATTTCATTTTGGATTTACTTTGGATAATGTATGTAAGGTGTACAGGTAATAATTTTGACTTGTGATAAGATTTACCCTATATATGAAAACCAACATAAACTCGAAATTTCTCAAACCAAACTATACCAAAATATACCAGGAAAAACTAAATTATTAAGAATACATAAATAACTTTACAACGAAGCCAAAATCGTAATTAGATCCTCATTGTCGTTAAAATAATTACAGAAAATGTCACCGGCAGCTATTGCATCTCCGAACTACAACGTAAGTTAATCTGATTATAGCCAAATATCGTGGAATTTTAAAACTGTACACTTCTACCGAAGACTACTTGGATGATGGAGGATTGCACTGCGAGTGTTGAAAGGTAGTTAGTGAGTTTTATACGAGATTTCGAGAGCCAGAGCTCCACTCTGTACCAAACGCTCGATACCTTGCGATAGATTTACAAGTTCTGAATCCTAGGCCAAATGTATTGTCCTTTGTGCGTACTGTCGGTTCCGTCGCCATAAAAATTCTTTAGGTAATTAAAATTGAGGTATTTGTTTTAACGATTAATTATAAATTATCAGAGTACGATATTGTCCGAGTCTATCGCGTGTTGTCGCCGATTAGAATTCCACTTTCAGGCTAACTAGCGTTCATACAGTACCAAGTAGATCCGATAATTTAACGAATACCATACTTTTAATACCCGTAAATATTAATTGGACTTCCGATCTTTCTTCATTTTTCTCTCCGTATCAACCGAATCCGGGAATCGTCAATTAAGAACTGCTGATTAAAGCTGTTACATGCCTTATATGTTTTTAAAATGTTCACTTGATCACTTGCGGTTGATGAAACTTTTCAGTTACAAACGTGGAATGAGACGAGAAGGCCAAACGGTGACCCAGTGAATGAGAATAAATGAGCAGTTCTTGACTTGATAAATTTGAAAATTTCCCTTGTTAATAGAAGTTCACTGAATCCCCATCCATAAAAAGCTATAACTCTATAGAAGATATAGATGTATAATAATGATTAAATATGTCTCCACGTTACAAATTTTGTCCTCTAGATTAGACCAAAAATTCACAAATTCGGCTAATCCCTGTAAATTCTAGTAGGCGTAACTAACTCGCATTTGATCGTTTGGTCTATAATAATATCACTACATTTAAACTCAAAAAAACGACATACTTTACCAGCTCGTGTTGTAACCTAATAAAATACTCTAAAGTTACATTCGCAGCATAAAGCGCCTGGTTAGAAATAATTCGCCTAAATGGCATTGATCTAAAAAAACTTATGAATAGTAGATGCACACGGACAAGTAAACGTCCGAAAACCCTATTCCCAGACGACAAACAACTTGCTGCAAAATAAGCCAAGCCGTAGCAACGTGCCGGCAAATGTAGTAGAATCAAAGTAACATAAAGGTAGTGAATACTCCTGCCCGAAGAAATCTGGCGGTAAATAACCGGGAACCGAATCACCCCGAATAATAACAACGATCTTAGCAAATGATACAAATTTCACATACTCATCTATGTTCCTACAAAAATCCCTTTCCTAAACCCCGAGAAACTCACAACATATTCCCTGGAACAAAACAAATAAGCATTACCAGGTCTTCGATATTAGTGGGTGAAAAGTCGATTCAAAGCTACCTCGTGGGAAGCAAAAAACGATGTGAGAACTGAATTCACGTCACGAGTTGTGAGTAGCATTGACTCCAATATGAAGTAGTAATTACTAAATTTTCCAATAAAAATACATCTCACAACTACAGAAAAATAGAGAAAAAACCATGTTAATTAGTACATGTGTATCTGACATTAAGAACCATATTTAAAAAAACCCTACATAGCTCTTCATGCTCAATTACTAATGTGAAACGTAAGTTAAAGTTTTTTTAGTAAATTTAACCTTTCCTAAAATGGACGGCAACGCAGATTCTCTGCTGTTCTGCAATCGACAAACGAAAACGTATTCCAACGTATTGCCGAAGAGTTTAGAAGCCAAAAACGAAGTACTATAACTGTCGCACAATATTTTTCAAATTAGGAAAACTTAGAGCAGGACAGGATGAAAGAAATATCCCGAAAGCACTCCATTCTGTAATAATGACTATTTCGCGAACAGGTCGAGATATTTTTCAAGGAATTTTCAGTCCAAATTTTCATTTTTTCACGAAAATTCATGTAACTCGTAACAGATTTGCATCGTGTTAAATATAACTCTCGTGAGAATTTTTCAAAACGCTCAATTTCTCAACTTCGCAACCTCGTTTCACTAAAAATATTAGGGATTTAAAACTACACACTCTTTGAAAGCTGTTCTTTGTACAATTATAATACCAAATTAAGCAAGCGCACCAAGCTATATTTCATTGTTTCTGAAATTTTGTTTTCATCGAGTAATTTGACACGTTGTTAGCTCGTAGCTTGGCATTCGATGTTAGCTATATTTATTTCCCAAGTCGATTTGAATAAAAGAAAAAGGTCCAGTTAACTAGTCCAAATGACAACCAAATGTGCAAATACTGACGTAATAACACAATTTAGAAATAACAAATAATATTTGTGACAATTGCCCAATAAAAGTCTCATTTTTGAAACGTCATAAAATTCCTAGTAAGTTTAAATCACCGTTGATTAAGAAGCGTTTCACTTGTAGTTCCGATGAACCAATCAACAGTAAATTTTTGGTAAACGTTAGCGAGTAAACGACACCTGAGCAAGCGGAATAGTTCGCGAACCAATCACATCGGTCCCAGATAACCGAATTTCAAAGGTTTCTAATCCCAGTACGTGTGCTTTTTCTTCTCATTTCCCCGTGAAGGCCGAAACAAAACTTGCAATTAAGTTAGCATCTGCACGTTGGAAATTAGGAAAGAAACCCAACAAGACTCCTGCGATGAACTTTAACAGATTCCGTTCTCGGAAAACGTATTCTCCCTCTTGTCCGACGTCTTAGTTGACCATTCAGAGGTCGAACCGGGCCTCTAATTCGATTTGTTTGTCAGCCCCGCCAGATGGATTGGAAAGACAACATTCGACTTCTCTCTCTCCCTTTCCTGTTCCCTTTCTCTTCCGTCGATCTTTTCTCTAATGCACCGTCGCTCGTTGTTTTATGTAAGACGGTAAATTTAATTTCCGATACACCGGAGATACAAGTTTGTGTTGGATTATGCCGCCTTGAATTTTATTAGACCTCGAGGACTTTGAGGGTTTCCTTTTCCTCTTTTGAATGCGAGATGAGCACAATGGTGACCGTTCCACTGATGAATACCAAATGAGCATTGTGTCCCGTTATAAAAGATAAATTTAAGGAACGGGATGAACAATAAAGAGGAACAAAAAGACGATGAGGATATTTTCGGGGATGATATATATTATTACTATCCGTAAAATTCATATGGGCAGTAAAGAGTTTTTATTTTAGTTTCACATTTAATAAACTCCATTTTAAAGTAATTCTCGGGTGTTATAAATGCGGCTGCTTTATCAAAGATTGTATTTGCTACAACAACAAAATGGAAACGTGAGGTATCTGTA
Source organism: Cryptocephalus primarius (assembly GCA_963576515.1). Classification (NCBI taxonomy): domain Eukaryota; kingdom Metazoa; phylum Arthropoda; class Insecta; order Coleoptera; family Chrysomelidae; genus Cryptocephalus; species Cryptocephalus primarius. The sequence goes on from OY754939.1 coordinate 4,307,162, forward strand.
TTCATAGTAATAATAGGGATAGAATAGGGATTAGGGACATACATTTTATACCTGTAGAGCTTGTTTCGAAGCTGCGTCAACTCTTACTCAGTACCACAAAATTTAATTTTAAAATCATATTGAGTTAGTTACACTTAAATTTACTATACCTTTGATTTTGTTATATACTTCCTAAAAAATTAATGTCATTGTCAAACAATTCAATCGAATTACTGCTTAAATAGCGCACTAATGATTATCTGTCTCTTCCATAATGTCATTCGACAAATTTTGATCCATTAGGCTGAAATGGACGTAAAAACATTGAGCGATGAATAATTTATCAGTGATTGGTTACTGTTGAAATACAGATTTTAAAATGAATTGGAAAATATCTTGCAATATATAGGGCTAAAAGAATAAATCATTTATTTTTCCAATCTATATATTCAATTATTTTCTGCTGGCAATATAACTTCCCGTGTGAAACGATATAAAGGCTTCCGTCGCCTTCCCCTATATTGCCAGCCCGTCGCCTCCATGAGTCGATATAATGAGTGATCCGCTCGTGTCGCTATATGAAAATTATTCTTAAGTATTTTTAAGAACAGGAAAGAAGTATTGGTAATGCCTAATAATATATGGTGTTTATAAAGGTAATAAAAAAAACCTATCAAACTTGTTGGTCCACAAAAAATTTTAAGGGATGCAAGCTTTCTTGAATGTCGTAAAATATTCCAGAGATTATGACAAATTTTTACAAATGACGAATAATATCTTCTGAATTCCTCGTGCCTTTTATTTATACGACTTAATTCATCGCAGTAATAAATATCGTCTATGCTACAAATGGGCCCATTAATGGTTTCAAAATACGAAATGTTTTAAGACGCGCTTCGCTTTAATTGGGTGATTTTTGTATCCGAAAGAAAAAAATAAGCCGCTCTAAGCGATTGTTCGCTTTAACTGGAGTTGTACCCAGCGGATATAATAAATATTACAAATATCGTTATGAAAACCAACATGACTTTCTACTTACGTCAGTAGAAGCGGTTAGCCATACTAATCGGATTTTACTGTATTTATTTAGAAGGCACGCGCCATCAATAAAACAAAAAACGAATATTAGTAATTATTTTCAATACCTTGAATTTTGATTAGCATTTTGTATTTCTTTCGTTTTCACCACTAAGAATTTTTTTATTAGCGGATGATATATTATTAAATATGAAAAATATTTTAGTGAAGCTTGCACATGGGTAAAACATGAAATGTCATTGCTAGGTTCATAGGAAAAATTATTGATCTGGAATTTATTCATGCACTTTATCAGGGAAATATGTAATATGTGTATGTGGAAAGGGTTTTCCTTTTATAAACATATGATTGCAGCTAGACGGCGAAAGTAATTAAATAGCAATTTTTAGTTTTTTGTTCATTGCTGTTAAAACTGATTATCTGATGTTTTAATAAACTCTCTAAAAGTATCTTTTATTTCTGGTATTCTGATAGTTTTTAGGAAATTTTGAGCAAAATGTGTTTGCTGGTTGATTTACGATCCATTACTTTGTCCTTTGATAAATTTAAAAAAACACCATCGTTTATTTGCCTATTTATTAGTATCTATGCATATATGCAGCGAATAGATGCATATTCCTTCTAGTTACATATGCGTATTTACCCATCTGTAGGTGTAAGACAAATTATAAACAGATTCACTGCTATTCTTTAGTCAGAGGGAAACTGTTTTCGAGTCGCATTCTACTAATCAGTGATAATCAAAATTATTACAGTTTCCATACGGATTTAAGTAAATACTAGACCATTATTACTTGTGTATACTTCCAAAACATTTTAATTTTTTCTTGATAAAATCGTGACAGCAGTCCCTTTAAGGAGAATTCTATAACTAGAGAGTTCTGAATAGTTCCTTATTGCTCACATGTGATGTGTCTGTCGTTTCACAAAAAGCATTTTGTAATAGCGCAAAACCCTTGAATAAGGTAAGAGATTTGCACAAATCAATCTTAAATATCCGTTCCTCTTACTACACATAATATTTCTGACAACATATCCCTGAGGAAACACAACTATTTTCTAATAATTCTTTTAGTTTAAAAAAAGTATTGTTTTCTTTTGATTTAAAGATGCTGTACATTATTAAACACTATAAATTTCTTCATGAGGTTAATAGTAGTGTGGCAGGAACCACGAGACAGCTTTATCGTAAGATCCAATTTCGGCTGGTAATTTTCAGGGATTAATATTCACTGATTTATCACCGAGTCTAAACGCACAAATCATAACACTATCCGTTGGCAATGTCGTTTTTCATTCAGGAATTTAATCGTTTCCCTCATGGTTTTATGTTCTACTCATAAATCTAAATAATATGTAATATTTATGAATATTAAGATTTGATAGTATTATATCTCGTTTAATTTAGTTATGAAACCTCGAACAATATCATGTATAGGTTTGTTTCCCTGTAGTTCGTATTATTAGGTTAAAAGCTATTCAGTGAAATGATTTGTGAGATATGCGGTTATATTTGCCTTTTGAAAATAAGACTACTTTAGATTTAATGGTCTAATGTGCCATATGTGCGGGCGGGCTTATTTGCCTAACTTGAACCTATTGACGTAATTATTCGATAGGTCAGACAATTGCATGTAATAACTCGTTTCGTAACGAAATGCTAGGAATGTATGACTCTGTTAGCCTTCCTTCTGTTACTTCATAATTTTTTACATTTACCACCTGAAGAGCTAATTTGTAAATTTTGGAAAACTGAAAGTGCCCCTTCATATTCTTGGGTATCTCTACCGAGTACAATATTCTATACGAGCAGATTTATACGCCGTCTTTGCCCCGTGATTCGTCTAGCAGTTATGTTTCGTTACCACTTGAGCACCCCTGTCGTTTTTTCTCAATATATGTTTTTTTAGCGGTGAACAGCTTATATTCTTTGGAACGACGTCTCCTGAAAAATCCGACATTTATACTGCCCATTGCGCCTTTGTGAGGAAGTACTTGGAACTTCATCATATTGTAACGCGAAAAGTTATTATGTGCCGCCGCTGGAGCCAGTAGAAATTTCGAGTCCCTAGTGTTTACCAGATAGAACTTTCTGGATACTCTAGTCACCACGAGAATCATCGCAAACCACTTCGCCTAAAGATACACGGCGGATATTAATGGACGCACGAGGCGACCAGGGTCAGAGTGAAAACTGAATCGAACCCGCGGAGTGAATCGGATTGTAATTCCGGTTGTATCTAAAGAAATTAGTGTAGTGAATAATGTGTGATATAAATTAGAATCAGAAAAAATATATAAATTATGCTTAGGTGTGGAAATAAATTGAAATAAACTCTACGATATGCAACAAGTGTCTTCATTTGATTTTCCATTGTCCTCTTGTTTCATACCACATCATGTATTATCCAGTCAAAAAGCCTCAGTGCGGAAATTAAAGTCATTTTAAAACTTCCTGGAAAACTTCTGAACCAAAATTCGTTAATTGACCACCTATTTTTAGGTCCAAAACTTCAACTAAATCTTGTTTCAATTTTACTTTCTTCTGCTGCCATAAGTTTGCTGTAATAGCTGATACTCGGCAGATGTTTCGACCAATCTTAGTTCATCCCGAGCATCGCAACTGTCAATGTACTCTATGACGCTCTTCTTCTGAAGAAACGATTCATCACTTGAATACTGTGACTAATGGTTTGAATTAAGCCCCTTAATTAGCCATGTGTACATTGCTTTAATTAGTTCAAGACGAAGGTGATATTTACTACTTCCCTCCCACACAATCTTTGTGGGTTTTAGGTTTTCTATTGTTGCCGTCTAATGATGGCTCTATTTTCCTTATTCCACCGTGTTTAGACATATGGACAAATTGTCACTACTATAGAATCCGCATTTTTAACCCTTATGGATTTCTATTGCCAATTACCACTCTGGTTTTAATTCTAATCCAAAGATTATGGGGTCTACCCTTAGGCTGGGATCAAACTCCTCCAGAAGAAATATGGCACCTTTGGGAACGAATAGTATCTGACATGCTCTCGTTAACCGACTTTCATTTTCTTCGAAGTCTAGCACCTACAGACTTTATCTCCTGTACCCTACACGAATATGGGGATGCTTTAGAGCGAGGTTATTCTGCAGTTGTCTATAGTTCATTTGTCAGTGACAGCCCTGGAATATCTTTCAATATTATGCTTAGGATTGTGAGCTGCCATCCTGGTAGCTAAACTTATTTCTATTGTCTATGAATACCTTTGGTAATTTGTTGGCCTGATTTGAGGATTGTAGTAGATTTTTTTATGGTTGAACTCTCCTGGTCACCGCTGGAATACGTTTTTCTCAAATCGAATTTCCTTCATACAGGAAGAGACGTATTTTGCATATGGATACAGGTTCCTCAGCTGATAAATCTGCCGATACAGGATTTCGAGGTCTTCTTTCTTCTGAGCTAAAACAGTGTTTGTCCAATTTCGTGATCGAAACTCGCTCTTCTAGATGATTTTTCTTGTTCCTGGGCCGGCGTCTTCCCTGTTCTTGAAGATAATAAAAGCTGTCTCGCTGTCTCTGATGATCCTCTGATCGATAAGTTGTAGAAGACCATTGCTCGCTCATACATCTGGTTCGAATCTTAGAATATATACTTCGCACAATTAGAGGGGTCTATCTTGTTTTGAACTTGTTATCAATTGATCGTGCTATTAAAGAAAAACGATAAATTTCAAAAATTATAAATGATGATCTATGCTTCCTAAAGCATTTCGAAAACTTTCGACGATTTTCAGGTTGGAATTTTTACAGGTGGGAAAAGTCTTTCCCTCTAGCTCCCGTTTCTCATGAAAAACGATTTCCGATTTTATTGCTTAGTGACAGCAGAATTACTGCCCTTTATATTCGCTATACTCATTGAAATAGTTACATACCGGTGTTCAGATTTCTCAGTTAATCATTAGTCGACGTTTTTGGATAATCTTTGCTAAACGTAACACCCACCGTGTTCTTACTTATTGCCATACCTGTTGGAGACTTAACTTTAATTCATATCAACTCCCTATGGGAAGATTACCGTCTTGTCGCATTTCGCAAATGAAATCATTTCTACGCGCTTGAATGGACATTGCTGGCCCATTTGTTATCACAATGACGAAGCATCGTCGAGTTAAATCTACAAAGTGTTGCCTATGTCTTTACGTAAGCATAGAAACCGAAGCCTTGCACCTGGAACTCGTTTCTGCTTTGTTCTGGATATGATTTTGGCATTTTAACGCTTCATCTGCTCCTCACTTTGGAGGCTTGCTAAAAAGATGGTGTTCGTAGTGTAAATACGCAATTATCCCGCGTCATTGGAACTGGAATTCTCACATATCAGGAATTGCTGACTGTTGTAGTCCAGTCTGAAGCTGTCCTTAATTCGCGACCTCCTTGTACAATCAGTTTCCACCCAAACGACCTCATTTTTTAATTCCCGGTTATTTCCTTAAGCTCTCCTTCCGAACCCGACCTCTCGTCTTTACTTATCATTCGGTGGTCTCGCTGGTAATTATTACAACTGCTTCATCATGATGTTTGAGCGTATTGGTCCAACGAGTATCTCCATACGCTTCAACAGCTACAAAAGTGGCGTAAACAGCAGACTGATATGCAAATCAATATTTTTGTCTTAATTAAAACTAATAACAGTCCACTACTTACTTGGTTTTTTGGTCGTATGGTGAAAAGTTTTCCCGGTGACGTAGGCGCAACTCGCGTTGTCTTATTAAAATATGCCCGTGTAGAGCTTAATTGACCATTTATTAAGCTCTGTCTGTTTCCACTGTTAGATTAATAACGGTTATTTTTGATGGGCGGTATCTTGTTTCCCATCACTTTATATTGTGTTGTTTTTGGGTAATTTTTTGAACTTGTACTATTTTGATTTGTACATATATTTTTCCGCTGCTTCGTATTTCAAAGCACTGCTGCGCACATATATTTTATGTCCCTGCGCAATAAGAAGCAATCGTAAATTAGCAGTCAAAGCGTGCGTATGTTTTCCGCTGTCTCACCGTTTTTTTACATGCGCCAAATTTCCTGCAGAGATTTTAGAATCTTGGTACCCGCTAGTTGCTATTCCTGCACCCGCTTTCTGCTTACGATATTTCCTGCCTTCAGACCCTTCAACCAGAAACATCCACAGTTGACTTAAACTTACGTTTGTCACTACAATTATGAAAATGTAATTTTGGCGCGGTTTTTCAAATCTCTAGAAAAGTTTTCCAACTGTAGAGTTGGTAAACTAGAAACTATAGAGGTGAACAACAGTTTACCGACGAAACAGTTTATCGCCATGCAATTCACATACCGACACTTCTAAATATTTGTTGTTTCCATCATGATCCACCCTGTCAGTATTATCCAAAACACTAAATTTTTATACATTTGTCTATTAACTTGCAGCATTTTGATAAACTAGCAATACCGGCAACACTACGTTCATAGAAGCTCAAGGAAAGACAACCTCGAGATCTACAATTCAACCCGAATACATTAACTCCATTCCTCCGTCCCGGAAAATAAGAAATAAAATTTTATTATATTACGACAATTCTAAATGGGATATCCGTATTTCATGTAATAAACGTTTTAGATTTATCTTCTCGAGTATTGTTCTTCAAGACAAGCTCCAATGAACAAGTGGCATCTGCAAAAGAGTTATGACGGTCTTATAAATAATATACCAATAAATTTCTCGAATACAAGACTGTAACCGACGTTAAATTCGAGCATGTGGTTTAGGAATTGAGCTTTTACTGTCACAAATTTATTATTTCTTGTTCTTATATGATGGGCGTGGAGAAGCCTGGGTGCGTAAAAACTGATACAGCACAGAACTCGAGATTGCAGGTTTTTATTTCCCACATCCACCCAAGAAACACTTGGCACAAAACTTATATAATGGCACAATAAACATTCCGGTCTAGTTTCGAGTAAAATGTTTTTATTAATCTACGTTCGATAAGCTTGAAGCTACTATAGTTAAATTATAATAATAAAACCTTAATATTTCTTTTCTTCGCCGCACTTTTACTGGTAAACTTTTCTACGCGGTAAATAAGTTCTAAACTGCTTTCAAAATCTACTCTGGAGCTCGCCCAAGTTTTCACGAGTATGAGCGCTTTAATGCAGGGAAAAATTTTTACTGTAAAATGTGCTGGAATTAGTTATGTGAATTCATTCCTATGGGTGCCGAATCGGCTCTCTCTGTCTCTCTCACTCTCTACATTTGATGCAGTCCAATCAAGCCTTGATTTAATTAAAAGGTAATCAATGCAGTTACAGAACGGTGGAAGGCCTACGGCTCGGATATGTGTCCGCTTAATTAATGTATGATTACTCCTCTAGCGGACGTATACTGGACTTCCAGAAAATCAAGGATTATTTTAACAGGTCGAACTGGATATTTTGAGATATGCTAAATTATACCATCAAATCGTTCCTATTCGTATTCAGACTTGCCTTGTGACGTAAACAACGTACATGTGTGTTGGAAATTACGCCGAAATCACTGCGAACTGAATTCCAAATTCCTACAGTAGAGCTCCAGACATATTGCTGAAAGTAGCAGTTGTAAAACGTCTCATCCAATTTAGGCTGTCTTGACGTCGAATCGTATAGTTAAGATAGGATATAATAGGTGCAAATTAGGATAATTGTCATCTCCGAATTTCAAGCATATTGCCCTAATTAGATTTCAGAAATAGTTTTGGTAATGCCGGCAATTACGCTGATGACGTGTAATGAGTCTTCAACGGCTCGAATAGGTTTAATCAACTTCCTCCCCTACTTCGAACCTTGACTACTTCAATAACGTATCTAAGGATTTAGTTTGAATAGGAAAGAGGGAGTGCCTCGAGTTTTAGCTCGGAGTGGAGTCGGGGATTAATTTTATATAGGAATATTACTTTCTTGGTAGAATGATCTCAGAAGGGCGCTCTCGCATTATGTCAATAACTTTAACTTTACACGATGAAGCAAAAAGCTGGAAAAAAATCACTAGAAAGGGTTGAAAATTGACTTTAACTGGCTCATTTGAAACTTCGGATATTAACGTCTTGCGTTCTTCTTAATCAAAACTGCGCAAAACAAGTAGGTGTACCTATTAATACAATGCCTTGTACTAAGTGCTTTATTTTTTTAGGATATTACATGAGGAAAGGAAATCAACATTTGTATATTTCGTGGCATTCTTTATAATGGCAATCTCGGGTTGCTGCTAAGTTGTTTGGTAAAGAATACTTATTGCATAAATCAAAAATTGCACAAACACAATTACATGTTAATGTGTCAACATTTCCCTTACAATACATATAAAATCAATGTGATTGACAATATATTTTAATCTTTCTTTTAGAGGTTCCTTATAATACACATATCGTACATACATAGTGATTAAATTTCCTTAACAGTTCGAAGCGTCGTGTGGATAGTGTTCATTAAACCATAATATCATATACATATTTTATTTACTACGTAATAATAGTGACGTATATTAAATTTAATGAAATTCAAGGTCCAATTATCATCTTATTGCGCTATTTTCTAAATATATTAATTGTATTTGAGCAATTTTTAATTCACCCATGTTTAAGATAATACTTTTTTGGGTTCGTTGGTAACATTGCCTCAACGAACACTTATGTGGAGATTGGCGCTGTTCGTCTCGGCATCCACAAAAATTTAGGAAATTCGAAAACAGATTTGGAAATGAATCGTATCATTAGACATATATCGAAAAATAAGAAATTTGAGACGTAGCATGTCGTATTTCTGTACCAAGTATTAACGCGTCTAATGTAACGATTATATTGATAATTTTTATAACGGATTTGGGTGGGCGTGGTGTTATTCACAAGGTGTCGAAAAATGAAAGTAGTGTAGATAGATCATGTCGTATTTCCGTCCTATATTAACAAAGTTGTAACATTTTAAACGCTAAGAAGAACGTTTCTGCTCCTATATCTCCTAAAGCACTGTACCAAAAATTATAACTATTGTCAAGACCATGAGACTTCGACAATTATTGTCAACAAAATCAGTAAACATAATAAAATCTTTTATAAACATGCTGACACGACAAGGTGAGAAACGTTTCAATAAACGACAAGCCTTATACCAGCAAATGCGAACAAGACAAAATGAATATGAATATAAATAGAAACAGGAAAGGCGAGAAGAGGACAGTGGGGTCCGGACAGTGTGGTCCAGGACAGTGTTGTTCAAAGTGTCGTCCAGGTGGCTCAGCCTTGAGGGTCCGCTGGACGGCCGGTTGGGGAAGGGATAGTAGAGATAGTGTCCGGCCTAAGAAAGTGGTCTATCGACGAAGATGCTCTCCGACCTGACAGGTTCTGTGGGAATCCGAAGGTCCGAACAACAGTCGTCTATTATGTATTTCCGCTCCCTCGCCTTTCACGCTCCAGCCCTTTGGATTCGCTGTATCCGAAAATCTCCTTTATATCTTTTTGTCCCTTTTGTTTGGTTTAGTACCCCTGACTTCTAGGTTCGTAGAGAAATAAAACGTTCCTTTTGTTTTTGTTTTCGACCTGTTGTTTTATTCACAGCAAGCTCTACCCCCTGTAGAACAACCCCCTAACTCAGGCGGCCGTGACATATGGTGGAGGCTCCGTGTCACCATAGCTGCGATGTAGGGTGAAGACGTCCCGCCCGTTACGCTATTAAAATTACTACTAAAGAAATGTTTATTTCATCAACTTATTTCACATAAAAATTAAACTATTTAGAATAATCAGATAATTCTAAAACAACCATTTAAAATACTACGATTATTTACAATTTAACAAACACTTTGTGGAACGTGGGCGCTTCTTACACGCAAATCTAGGGTTCCCTCATAGAGCTTCCTTAAAAAAGGCTCGTAAATCTGTTAAATGGGCACATATTTTAAGAAATTTATGTCAAATATACAGCTTTTCCGACTATTGCTCAAATTGGAAAACAAAAATTCCAACAAAAGTAAAGCCATCCCTGTGGAAGAGCAAAAATAAATCCCAGTCGATAACATCAATATCGACGGAAATAACATTCAGTGAATCGACAAGGTTAAGTACCTTAGCGTCTATTTCGATAAACGACTCACTTGGAAATGTCACCTCGACTAATCGACGAAAATCGTTCTGGATAGAAATTAACTATACTCTTTCAAACAGTAAGAGCCATCTGGACCGTTCCAATAAAACCACCCTATTGAAGTCCTTTCTTCACCCAGCGATTACCTACGCCTCTGCGGCATGAACAATCGAGTCGAATTCTCAGCTGATTAGACCATAAACTTGTGAAAAGAAGATCATACGACAATCACTGAACGCCCCATGCTTCAATATAAACATTCAAATTGTTCAAAATCTTTCTAGAGCTCGTAAAACTGAGTTCTCGGAATCCTGGTGCCGGAGTGTCTGTGGAACATTCGATTGGCTTCGATGGCCGTACAACCGAGGAGAATTCGTTACAATAATATTAATAGAGCAAACGTCAAATTCCTTCAGACCGAGCACCTCCAGTTGCCGGTGAGATTTACATAAATGAAATAACGTTTTCAGGTACAATACATAAAATATCACGTTGAACCATAATCGTATGTTCAACTATAAAACGTACCAAGAACATAGTCCCTGCCTAATAATAAGGTTGTCAAGTACTACATTTCATATCTAATCAATCTGTTTCTAATTGTTGATGTAGCATTTTGAAAAAACAATTAAAATCATATGTAAACGTTAATATGTTATTTTCTTTTTATGTTGACCGTCACCTCTCGGCGTTTCCAAAGATCCATGCTGTATCCGGACCAGTGAACGTCGAGACAATATGAAACAAAGTTAAACAAAGTATAATTTTGTGGAGTTCATAGTGGGAATGTGAAATTTAATTTTTGAATGATGATGAAGCCGGTTGTAGCGATGCTCTTATTGGAAAGGTAAAGTCGTATTTATTAAGTCTAAATGAACGAATAATGGTAAAAACACTGTATGACAAATATTCGCTGGCGATTTGCTAGCCAAACCATTCCTGGTGCAACAGAAATGCGTGCACATTTTACGACAATATAAAAACCACAAATTTTAGACCTTAGTTAGAAACGGGTGTAGAGCGCAGATTGATAATAATATACATCGGAAGTGATTGGAAATTTAGTGATGGTGGTCCCTATATTTTTCATTCGCAAAAAACCGGTGATTATTAGGAAGATGTGAATTCCGAAGTATTTGGAATATGGTTCAGAACTATTATTTCTCGCTCAGTTATGTAGCGCTTCAGATATTGTAATGGATAATGAACCTTATCACAGTCACCGTACATGGCTACTTCCATCATCGCAGTGGAGAGAGGCTGAAATATTCGAATGAATAAAATAAAAATAAAAATAATTTTCGGCAATAATATTCTTACACCGAAGTTGCCTTCCGATGCTTGACAACCCAAGAACATTATTTAAAATTAGTCGTGGATAAAATCGCAATGAAAAGGGAGTTCCTGGATTTTAGGTTTTCTCCATCACTGCGAGTTAAATCCTATTGAATTAATTTGAACACAGGTAAAAGGTGAACTGGCACATTTAAAATTGCTGATGCCAAGAGTCTTTTAAAAAATTCGTCCAGAGCTGTTATAGATGATGCGTAAACAAAATATATCCATGTGATTAAAAATGAAGCAAAATTTTAGGCATGAGACCGACGAATAGAATAATTAATAGATCTGATTATTAAAGAGAAATTATAAATATGATTCACCCCAATACAACTTCTTAAATGATACATACGTAAGGGTCCCTTATGACCTAAAGGGAAAATTCACAAAGAAATGAATTTTCAGGAAAAGGGTTTTTACGACTGGGACGTAATAATCAACACAAAATCCATTTCTTGTGATTTATCAGTTTGGTTTGTAAAGTCGCGAACCGTGAATACAAAAATTAAATATAGTAAACCCCTAATTAAGTAAATTATCTGGTTACATTAATATACCATGAGATATAGTATGTTCTGAAATGTACTATAGTATACGAATCCTTGTGAATTCAGTGTGTCTATGTGTCTAAATGTGTCTAATGTCAGTGTGTCAGTGTGTATAAAACAGCGTTACAAAATCTTGACACATAGGTGGATCGGTAAAATTTTTTGTTGTGAATTCGAAACTAATCGTGACACTTTGATCAAAGTAAGTGTACCTGTATTAATAAGTTTTGAGTTCTACAGACGACATATCAAAGTTGTGTTTAAAGTTGTGTTTAATGTCGGTACATATAGAAGTAACTTTTCGCTGATTTCTTATTCGAACATTTCATATTTACACACCAAACTGTGGTACAAACTAGGGTTATAACGATAATATATATATATATATATATATATATATATATATATATATATATATATATATATTATATGTCACATGTTAAGAAAATTATTCGCAACAGATATTGTTTCATGGCTGATATGTTCGTACATTATGATGTAGTAGTCTTAGAGTGTAATCAAAACTCCATAAATACATATTACATTTCTAATAAAATTCCAACAGTAAACTGCTTAATGCGTACAGTCAATTTACGCCTAATATTTTCATGTTAACCAATTTTCGTAGAATAGTCTAGCAACTTATGTGACGGTTTTTATTAGTTTCTACCCTATAATAAGGGCTGTTCTCGTAACACCTCCTCGGCTTTTAATGCGTCCCCATCCTTTCATATTACATATTTCTTATTTTACGTCTTGCAAGAGAAAGAAACTAATACTAATATCCGGGCGTATATATGCTTTGTCTACTGGGCATTTGAAATTTCCTTTATTAACTTTCTTGGAGATTTCCTCGCTTCTTAATGTACTGTAATGGCGAATAACTTCCATAATATTATTTGCTCTTACAGAGAAAAAAACAAATAGAAACGGAGCAAAGCTTAAACATGACATGATAACGTGAATTTAGAATTTTTGATACCGGAAAGATTGAAAAAAGGAAGATGGATGAATTGGAGTTGAAATATTGACGAACGCCTTGAAGATTTTTAATGAAAATTTTAGTTCTCCGTCTCGTCATGGAGAACGGAAACGACGCCGGCAGATAATCAAGATTCTTCATTTATTTATAAGCAATCTCACTTCGGGATAGGCATATTCCCCTCGTTATGCAAGGTCTACAGCTACAGGTCGGTTTGATGGCCGCATCAGGAACGTAACTTCTAACGAATTTTATTTCGGCCCTTCGTTCTACATCACTTTCCACGATTTGTGTGTTAAAATCACTTAGGAATTTCCAGGCAGCTTTTTAATCCCCTCCGTAATGAATTGTAGAACCCTAATTGATAACCCGCTTCGAAATCTGTAAAACTCGTTATGCAGGAGCTGAAGGTACGAGCCAATTTTTGCGGCAGTGAAAGGGTTAAAAAAAGGATAAAAGTTTTTAAGGGTTTTCGAGGTTTTATTTAATTCTTTAAATTGAATAATCAGTGGGATATTCACGATGTCCCTATGTAGAATGAGCAAAATGATGTCAAACGAAAGTAATTTAGAAATATAAAACTAACAAATTTCGAATGGTTGTGCGTGTAACCCGTAATAACAACTGTAATAACAGAATGTTACTAATATAAATGAATACTTTTAGTTATTGAGGTAAAATTCGTGGTGTTAAATTTCATTACATAGTTTGCGTGTTTGTTTATTTTTTCATCAGCTTTTCGCTCCTACCAGGACCTAACACGATAAAACTTACAGCTTAACTTGTGCTCGATCATCAAGCACGGTTGTACTTTCATAAGGTTTCACCCCCCAGGTTATCCGCGAAAGACTACATAGCAAGATCCTGATCGAGACCCGATCAGGATGTATACTAAACGCCAAACAAAGTTGCGCTCACGTCATCACTATAATATCACAGGTCGAATTAGTGTTGCCAGATTTTCGGCAACGTATATGTATCGTGTTGTGCGTATATTATATTGACATTAAACACTTTTCTTAGAATAAAAAATATGTCATCAAATAATCAAATGTAAAAAAATGTTTTTTAGTAACATGATGTATGCGTATTAGCTTGGTTCATTGAATTTGAAGAATCGGCCATCTAAAATTTTCTGAAAAATATTAATCAACAAGTAAGTAATGGCAACGTGTAAACATACGTACCGTGCTACTTTGATTTAATCGAACCTTATATCGATCGTGAGAAGGTCTCTTAAGGTTATGTTTACGTTTTGTGATTACATTTACACGCTTTGTTTACACTTGTTGTGAAACGTTTTTTGCCATCAGATGTTCTAACATTTAATTCAACTGCACCATAAGTTTTTTTCAAAACAAAACTAAATAGTCTACAAGCGAAGCAGTATTTTGCTTTTGCGGTTACCAAATTCCCAAACAAATGAATAGCAGATGTAAGGAACTCATGGTGTCCTTAATTCAATATTTTGAGCAAGAAAGGAATAATAATGGACCCTTATTGCCCTTAAATGCTGTTCGAGAGGTAATATATTTTTAATAATAAATATAAAATAATAATACTGTATGAACATTTAATATTATTGTAGCGTGTAGCTGCTGCTTTAAACGCTAATGTAAATTCCATCAGTTTTTTCCAGCCGCTTAATTTCGAAGATCCGTGCATATTAATTAAATAAATCTCGGAAGTATTAACGCCGGAAGAAAATAGTATAAATTAATTTTGTTAAATATTTAGATCACTATCCATTGTGCTCGAGAAAACAAACGGAAAAATGTTTGGTAACTGTAACTTGGTCACTAACGAGTTAGGTTGTGTCTCGATAGCCAAATTGAATCAGAGAAAAAAAAATAGTGAATTTGGCATAACTACATATTTCAGTGTTAGTGGAGTAAACTGTTTGAAGGACGATTACCGCGATAGTTACTTAAATAGTGCCGAAAAGGCAGTTGACATTACATCATAGGAAGCACGAATTTGTAAAATTATTTCCATTTTTACTATTCCACGTTACACAGCTGTTGACAATAAAATTTGGCAGTGCTATTGATTCGACAATAGCGGCATTCATGATTAACATAACGATTTTTATTGGTTCTGGATTAACGCTTCAGGTAAAAGCGACCCTTCATTTGTAATCTATTATTCCTACCATTTTACTTTCGACTCTTGTTAAGTGAAGGTAGTGTACTTTATTTACTACGACTGTGATAAGGTAATTTATTTACTGAAATGTGAGTATTTGTCAGAAAATAATTATTTCTCAAGTTACAGAAGTCTCTGACATTTCGAGGCTCCCACTGGGTGAAATCAAACAGGTGAGGGCGTTCTGTTCTACATTAAAAAATGCAAAAGATTGGAATGGGCGCATAAAAAATGTTTTTTTTTTTCGCGTTTTTTAAGTTTGTTTTTGCAATTCTTTGTATTTGTACTGTATTTTTTAGTATCTTATCATTTTATTATTTTATCATTTTATTTTCAAGATTGCGGAATGGATCTTGGCGAAATAAAAAATGTGTTCTTCCCTATTCGACCATTATAATGAATGAATATAATGAAATGAATTATAATAATGTGAATTATTCTGAAAGACATTATTTGACTCAACTTCACCATGAAGCTTCCAAGAGACAACATTCCTGACAAGGGTACTTTTAAATTGACGAAACTCACGTTACTTAACCATCAATAGGACCACATAGAAACAAATAATTATTGTGGGATACATATAAATACTATGCTATGAAGAAGTTATATGAAAATCTGAAGAAATCTCTTCAGAGAAGAGAAGGTTGTAAGATCCGTTTTTAAAAGGTTCTATATTTTTAAAATTCTGTTTATGGAGCCCTGTGTAATATAATGAACAGTCCATTATATTACCAAATTTAAATATTTTGAATACCTGTAGTCGATGACGCTTACGGGGGGGACACCACTTAAAAATGTTGTATTTATTGTATTGTTGCGAAGAAATGGTAATAAAATAAATGATTAAAAATTGTAACGTAATTGTAATTCTATGTGAAAAGAAGTTTTCAACACCCAGATCAATATATGTTTGGTACTGTGTGGGATATCTTACGGTGGAAGGACGAACTCTGATGCTTCACACTTATATTGTGGGATCACTAAGGGTCCACTACTTGTGGGTTACATATTACTTGCCATTTATTCCTATTTAAGTTGTCATTTTCGTGTTATTGTTGTGTTTACATGCATGATCTGTATAATTTTTGAATTCGTAAGTTTAATGTGCCCTAATACAAAATTCAAAATAATCAGGCGCCCGTCACTGTGACACGAATTTCTGTAGGATTTTCGAACCTTCGGCGAAATAGTATAAATTCCATCATTTTACTACTCCACAGCTTTGTGAATTCTAGCATTGTTTTTACACATTTTCGTTGATTTTCAATTTACGCACTTTTCTTAAATAATCTGGAAACATACGTCATTCTTTTAAAGGGTTACCAACATCCCATTGTGAATTTACTTTCTAGGATTTCATAAATTAAACTCGTATGGTCTTATTCATAAATGCATATTAACGTTAATGTGGGTTTTAGCTTAAAACGCGTTTAGAATGTGTTTCACTGATGTCACTACAGTGACGTATTTTTAATATGGAGGTAACTATAGTTACCTTGTTGAAACGCATTCTAAACGCATTTTAAGCTAAAACCCACATTAACGTTAATATGCGTTTATGAATAAGACCATTGTACATCTCCTTTAGCTTTAGTCTTTAGTACTTGGTGATAGATACTAGTTATTTGAAACATATCCAAGTGTTTGTAGGACCGTTTGTAACATTATAGATGTTTCATAATGTGGAGCGACTTTTTTGTAAGTGATTACCCCTGCACCTCTGTGTTATGTGCCTTTATAACAAAATTGCAAAAGTGTTTTGATGTATTCAAATAAAATTTCCTATAAGAGAAGCAATTCCCACAAAACAATAGAAATTTCATTTTTGATTATTTAAACAACATGTAACATACTGTCATTTTAAAGAATTTAAAACTAGATGTGATCCGCATAGAACATGATAACCTCACAGCAACCTCGTCTAGGAATCATCTGTGACTATAAAAAGTTTGGAGGAAGGGTGACGCTACTCTGTGAACGTAAAACTTTTTTATTCGGCCAGGCAGACACCAAAGCAACTGAAATTGTTAAAGATAATCCCGATTATCTCTCTACCGGGATGTTTTCGTTCCGTTTTAAAATAAAACAACAACACTCCAATTAGGATCGCGGAATGGGACGAGAGGGGCGATTTATTTAAAATTCAAATTAACGACAGCATCGCTCCTGGTGATGGAGATTAAAAAACAACTGATAAAATCTACCAGACCATCAAAATGCTGAAAGGGAACTAATTCGATTCCAATATGCGCTAACACTTTTGACGTTCGTGTATGTAAATTGTGAGGTTTGGAAAAAAGTGGACGTATTGGAATGGTCCGTAATTTTTGAAATTTTAAATAATTTATATACATCGTGCTCTGCTCGTCCAAGTTGAAAAATTCAAATAAGCTTTGTATCGATTTGTGGCTGAAATTTGAAAATACGCATATTCAAACAATTTTTTTAGGAACAAGTGGAAAGCTCAACATTCACTTAATAAAACACATAACGCCCAGTTATTTATGTATGTAAAAATTCAATTCAGATAAAAATTATGACAAGAGAAACTAGACTCAGTGCTGATTTCGTTTTTTCACTTTTCATTGAACATTTCTTCAAAAGCATTTACATAGGCCCAATTCAATTTTCACCGGATTTACTCTTTTAGAGGCGAGAACGTGTTATTTTTCGGCTCATCGAAAAACCGGCACCGAGTAATGTATTAGTGTCGAAATAATGAATTTAAAGTCTTCTAATGTGACTGGCGTCCATTCGCCCAAAAAAAAGAGTTTTAATTCCATTAGTTCCCCAACCAGACTTCGTTTAACGGGAAACTTTTACGTGAGGATTTTGCTATTGGACTAATTAGAACAAGGCGATGACATTTCCATAGTAATACTGCATGCATGAAGTTTTATATAATCCCATTAGTAAGTTGCTGCAAAAAGGTTCCAATTTCATTTCCTCGACTCAATTAACCTTCTAATATTGAGACAGGAAATTATTTTTAATAGAGTTGAGATGTTCCGAAATACACACTGGAATTATATTTTAAGTGCTATCCAACCTATGCAGTCTACTTTAAATAAGTTCTTTAAAGAGGCAATTAATTTTTCATTTGCACTTTCTGCCAAACCTAAAGAGAGAACTGGAATCCCATCTATTAAAACCAACAAGTAAAGTTAATGGGAAATCTTATAAAGTTTTTGTGCATGATTAAATCTGACAAAGTGGTAAGGAATTTAGTCAGGAAAGAAGGGAAACGCTGGGATCAACATCGATTTTGCTTTAATTTAATTCAATGAATTAATTCGATATTCAAGTTAAAAAAGCTACTGAGTTAGTATAATGAAATATATATTTTTGAACTGCCACAATGTTACTTAAGCAGTATTTATTCCCATCTCAGTTCTAATGCCGAGGGACCAAGAATTGTATCAAAATAGCGACGGTTTGATAATAATTCAGAAAACAAATCATGACGCACCCGTCCAAACCGCTAGAAACGGTAACCACTGACACGTGTTTCTGCTTATTTGCTTAATCAGGGTGGTGTTACCATGTTGCGTTAGACGATGATGGAAACATGGAGACAACAAAACCGTTGCTATTTTTCTTGCATCTTATAGTATATTTCTTGAGAGGTGATTCTGACAGTTGACTTTCGTAAGCCTCCATGTTACAACTTAGATTGTCGCCCCAGAAATTCCCCCAGGTCTTTCCAATTGTAGACACAAATGTTGTCGCTGCCTATTGTTCACGTCTCTTTTGGTTTTGTGATAATCATAATGCCATTCGCAACGCATAATCCGTCCCATTTTAGTCATTTGCCTTATAAATATTTGGAAATATAATTTTGTAACTAATTTGGTCAGTTGGGTTAGGCCCGTGAATTCGATTTATAAACTGATTGCCTATCAATTTGTCTCACATTGTGAGGGTCGCTTATCGTTTCTTTCCGTTTATCCCCGAAGAGCTGACGGCCATTTTTGGGAACCTTCATCAACGAAGAATCGTACCCCGGGCATTTCATAGAGTAATCTGTAGCGTTTAGCATGGTCTTAGGAGAAGATTGTACCGGTGTCCTGCTGCAATACCCTTATTATATACTTGGGTTCTATGATGATATATGCTAATATTATGTTCTATCGTTCTAATACTAGGTTAGAATTTCATTTCTGAGGGGTTCTGTAAGCAGTGCCGAAATTAAAAATTTCCTCATTACTACCTGTTCCTGGAGATTCCTGGTATCTGATATCACCCAGTGATGGATCTGGTTTCTTTGATTGCAAAGAGGGCGAAACCTTCAAAAGGGGAAGAATCCGGTAGGTGCGCCGGGCCCAACCGTAAGTAATTTCTAATCACTAAAACCTCCTCTCCGGGTGGAAATAACGAGTGTATCTATCTGCCTGTGTGTTTTGTTTTGGCTCCGTGTTTAGTCGGACCGTTTTATAGCAGAGTTGGACTCGAAGGATTGTACAGAATTCAAAAAAGATTATTGGTTTTAGCGACTTAACAAACTTCGTACCGAGTATATCTCTTCTTTTACCGATTTATTAATTTTTTATACCAACTTAATAATTTCTTATAATTAATTCTTAAGTTTTGTACAGACTCATTAACTTTCATCATAGAAATAATAATTTGTTTATTCCCGTGCATAATTAAGTTTTATTTAACGATCTTGCTACTTTAGGTTTATTTTATATCGAGAACAGAGTTAATTTTTGGTGATTACCAACTTGTAATATTACTTAAATACCTATGTCGGTATCCGTTGAGAACTCTTATGTGTTTTCCCAATTTACCGTTCGTATAGTATCCGGTTGAACCGAAAAACTTAACGGTAGTGTCCTGTGAGGACATTGTATCCTGCATATTTACAACTCAGTACCGATATCGAGTTAAACCGAATACTTGGGAGTTTTTTGGGTATTAAGGTATACAGCGGCATCCGTATGGCATAATATAGAGGTAGGTTAATGTAAGTCTAGTTGTAACATCGAACAAAATTTATAAATATTCGTTACTCATTTTAAGCTCATTTCGTTAAAAACATAGTCTATTACTAAAACTCGGTACAAAAGTAGTTTAGATGAAAGTCTCAGTCAAGTTAGCTAACGACTCAAATTGTCTCACTAAATCAACATGATGACTTGTTAAATTGAATAGAAATTCTTCCAGATTATTTTGTTTTCAAACTGAAGCAGTAATGTTATGTAGCTAATTTTAGCTATAAATTTTTATCGTTCTATAATTGGTCAAAATGTTCTACAATTTTGTAATTAACATTTTTTTTTACAACTTACACAAAAAAGATTTATAGAAAAAAAAATAGAAATTCCATATCGTATTTAAATTATATTACAAACAGCAGTATTTTATGACAGACCACAGCATGTTCATAATTTTATAATTTTTATTTTGAGAAATGCTTACAAAATAAGCATGTCTGACCATCGCGATTTATTTATCACCTATGTTCTATTATGGAATGTCATGTTGACAAGCGTTCTCTGTATCCCTCACTATATTTTTTCGCTTTCTAAAATAAATTCCGGAGATTTGCAAATATAATTTATGTAAATGCCCGGCACCTATTCTTCAGTAAACAGACAGACATAACTTGTCATACGTACATATTTACATTAACTATTACTTTTCACTTTCATATTTATTCTCATTAATAAATCTTCAAACAGAACCGAAAGTGATTTCTGCTGCCAAATTCCATGGCAGAAAAACTGTCGCACCGAAACGTCTATGACGCCGAAACGACATTACCGAATTTTCCTAAACCAGTGGCCCTGACGGTAGTAGCAATTTTTTAACTTGTTTTCCCGATAAATTTAACTATTTTTTAAAACAATTTCATATACTAATATGAAAATGAATATGAATGAATGTGAAATGACTTCTTAAGAATTTGAGATGCTTATATTATTCAAGCTATATAATTATTTTTACAGCTTCTTTTCACCATCCCCACTTGGGAATTATGAGAGATATGTATGAAATCTTTTAATTTATACCTTTACAATGCTACAGGTTTAATGGAATTTTATAAATAGGAGGACATTGTTATAAGACGTACGTATTCTGCTTCGTTCAGCGATAGTAGAAACCGCCTTCTGCAGCAACAGATCGAGCAGATTGGGTTATAGAGGATTTTCAATAAGCATACGTACTGGTTTATCATAGAGAAAATATTAAACTCTTTTTATCCACAAATGATTTAGTGTGTTTGACTAAAATCTCTTCTGCCAAAAAAAAACTACAAATCGATATTGAATTTTTATTTAATTAAATGTTATTATAAAAATAAAACGTGTGTATGTTTAGCAAAATTTAAACGAAATATTTTTTAGAATCTTATTAATTGCTATTACTCCTATGATTTTACTTTTTACCATTCAATATCCTTCATGCAATGTAGTAATATGTAAGTACTGTTACGTGCATGTATTGTACGAGAACTCTTCTACTCTGATAAGCATTATTCTGTCTATGCTAAAAAGCGTCATCTTATACTGGATTGATTAAATGGTTTCATTTGTGCTCGTATTAATTAAAGATTTTTTTAAAATGTAAAACGACTTCTCCGCGTCTGTGGAATGATGAAATGTATGTTCACAAATAAATCCTCGATTCTCATTCAACTGTCTAGCTCAAAGCTGCTTTCATAAAGATACAAATAACGATTCGAGTTGCATTTATCGAGCCGAACAAAAGATCTGAAGTAGTAGTATATTAAAGCAATGAGTGAGCTCTTGGAGAACATTATTGCTCAGCACAATTCAGTATGAAAATTCGATGAACGAGAGGATGAACCATTTTCCACCGGCGGTAGCAAATAAAACATAGTACTTTTGTTTACGTTGTAAACAATTTTCTGGTTAATAAAATAGAAGGCTATCAATACGTTACCAATAATATAGTTTTTAAACTACATTCACTACTTTAATTGGATCTGGCTTATTGGTATTTACTACCTCGTTTTTCGCCCAATTTTGGGTACTTTTCTCCAACCAATCGTCGGTATATACCAAAATTAGCTGGCGTTCTTCGCTTGAATCTTGAGAGCTTGACTCTTCAGACGACGTATGAAGATCTGGAAACAAAAATAAAATACAATTCTTCCCTTAAACAGCAATAGAAGTTAGATTCATGTAATCGTTAAAGTGATGTACGAGAGTTAGGATGGTTTAGAAGAGACTATAATCTCGAGGAATGATTGGAAAGCTATGATTAGACAACAAATGATGTTATCTGAAATGACTCCCTATAGTATTGGGTTTATACGCATGATATGGTCTTCCTAAGTAGTTTCTTTTCGAGATGATCGCAACATAATATATTGTTTAAATATGTACCGTATATGATATCAGTTTTCTTAATTAGACTCCATCCATAAAAATGCATTTATTACCATATTGGGATAGTATTGATTCTCAGAAAGTTTAAACTCACAATTTGAAGGTACATGTTCCCAAAAATTTTTAATGGTTTGTTATACAGTTAAAGTTTTCGTCCACTAAGGCCTTTTAATAATTTTTATTATTAGAATGTATTTCAAATCAAGACCGAATTTTTAGTATGAATTAAAACTGTAATTACAAACGTTTTGGTAAATATTTCGTAGGTCTTTCCTTCGGAAGTTTCTGCCAACAAAGAATTTTATGTTTAATATACAGATCTAGACCAGATCTATATACCAACCAGTGTTAAGTTATTTCACAATATGAAGACCGTATACAATCAATTTTTTACATGCAGAGGTAGCGGTGAAGTTCACATCGTTATTATTAATTGGTAGTAAGCAAATAATGATAATTTGAAAATTAAGTTGTGCTTATCTGAAGGTTATGGAATATGTAAATATTTTTCTTGCTGTGAAGTGGAATGAAACTGAAGTGTGAAGTGATGCTATAAAAAGATTTTTGAAAGGGAAAGTGCTATTAGAAACATTTTAAAGAAAAATATGAGGGTCGTACCCCAGTCTCTGGTGGGCTTAATAGCTAGTAGATTTATTCGACGGCAAGGATTACAAGTGATGGAAGAAGAGGATAACGTTGATTTTAAAATGGAAGGAATGTGAGAAAAGTACAGATATTGAAACGGAATGGACTGAAAAGGACTTAAATGCAATCAATGTTATTTACAGTGGGATTTTAAATGATCAGTTGCAAATCATTAAAAACTAAAAGACGGCTCATAAAATTATGAACAGTTTGTAGAAATGTATTCAAAAGAATCGACAGCATTAAAAATTTGCATAAGAAACAAATTAGAAAAACTGAAAATAAAAGAGTGAGGATGTAAGTACATTTTTTTCTGAATTTAAAAAATTGGTACCCGAACTGAAAAGTGCAGGTGCGAACATAAGTGAAGAAGAAAAACTAAGTTCTATGATAAAAATGCTTCCAAGTTTATTAAAATATATCGGAGATCTAATTGATGTATTAATGGAACCAGATCAAACGGTGGAATATGTGAGAAGTAAAATTAAGATGACTGAATTAATGCAAAAGGAAGAAGGAAGTCAAGATAGCTTCTTCTGAAAACTGAAAGGAAAAAGGACGAAACATGTTTTAAGTGTGCCAGGCATTGACATTTCAAAGCACAGTGTACAGAAATGGGGCCAGGCTGAAGCTCGTGAAAGCTCAGAAGTGGAGTACATCAGCAATGAAGGGGACACCAGCAACGACCAAGAGAATACTAGAGAGGCGGCGACAACCGACGAACAGGTCGAGGCTTTAGTGAACATCGTCGTGGAGGCAGTTGGCAGTAAAATCAGCGGAGGAGAGCTCTCAGAGCACAGCGAAATGAAAATGGGAGTCAAATCAGTTAACATGCGCAAGTTGAGGTTAATCACGAATTAAAAGAGCCACGCGCAGAATTTAATCAATGCAAATGTAAGATGGAATGGTTATTAGATAGCGGCTGCCCGGATCATATCGTAAATAATGACAACTACTTTTATGAATTTGTAAAACCGAAAGATCTGATAAACTGTAAAGTTGGGAATTGTCGTTTTTTAAAGGCACCTAAAGTAGGTAGTATTTTACATAAATTTCATATTTATGGTCAAAGTAAAGTTAATAGGTAAAAATTGGTTTCTTTGTGAAAGTTATGGATTAATCGTAATTTAATTAGCTAGGATAAAGTAACGAAAATAAGTAAAATTGTATTCTTAGGGAACATGTCAAAAATCTTTAATCCGAAATGAGGTCCAGTTACGTTGGCTATTAAAAATAATGATTTGTGATACATGACAAGTGAAATTTTGAATAGTGAATCGAATAAAGTAACAAAAACTTAGTTGATTGATAAAGGAAAAATACGTAGGACGTTAGGTCACGCAAATTTTAATTATTTAAAAACATTTGTGACAAACAAATACTTCAAGGGTTACCAAAAGAGTGAGAGTCTGATTATTTATAGTGTGAGAGAAGAGTGGAAAATAAAATGCATATGTTACTTAAGAATGAAAGAACAAGAGCGAAAGAAATGTTAGAGATTGTACATATTGATTTGAAGAGGCCTTATAGTATTACTGGACTGAATGGAGGGTAGTATTTTTTACTGTTATTGACGACTACAGTAAGTTAGCAAATGTATTTAGTTTTTATTCAAATCAAAAATTGAGGTGAGTAAATGTTTTGTTGAGTATGTAAACTTAACAAAAAGTAAGACCGGGACTAAACAATAAAACTGAGATGCGATAATGGAAAAGAGTACATTAATAGAGATGTTAAAAATGTTGCTAAAGAGAAAGGAAAAAGTATTGAACCTTGTCCACCATATGTTCAAAAGTTAAAAGGAACTGCGGAAATATATAATAGAGACATTATTGATATGCCTAGGTGTTTATTGGCAGAAGCCAGAATAAACAAGAGGTATTGACCAGATGGCCAGAAAGCCTTCTGGAAAAAAGGATTATTATTACCGAGTACACCGAATATAAAACTATATTAAAGATAGAGATGTGATAAACCGAGTATAGAACAGTAGGATAATTCAGTGTCTGAACAAAGAAGAAACTCTAAGAAGGACAAAAAAGCAGAACCAGATATTTTGTTAGGTTTTGAGAATGTTGGGTACAGAGTACATATTATATAGGTCTTATAAATGAGACATGAAAAGGTCATGAAATGACTTTAAAGGAGAATGAATGTGAAGATACTGATGAATGTGAAGACACAGGTGAACATGGAAATGGTCAATGTATGAGTATAGGACTAAGGAGATTAAGAGAAAAGGAAAAATACCTGCGAGGTTTAGTGATGAAAATGTATATTATAATATTGTTTATGCTAACTAGGTTTATGCTGAAAATCCTATTTCCTATAATGAGGATATACACAGATAAGATATGGACAAGTAGAAAACTGTAATTGATAAGAAAACGCATTGTTAAATTGAAAATAACACAAGTTTATCTTTTAGTAAAGCGAAGGATAAAAATTTTTTTGACTTGAAATGTGTTTATACAATGAAAGCAAATGAGATGTAAAAAGCAAGACTAGTAGTTAGAGGGTATCAATAGAGAGATTTAATCGATGACACTCTCCTGTTGCAAGGCTGCAGACACTTAAAATTTTATTGCTGTATTGTTGTTAGCATGGTCGACTTATTAAACCAATGGATGTTAAAACAGCGTTTTTAAATGGGATAAAGTATATCAGCGGTTTAGGTAAAACAACCTGAAAGCTATCAAGATGGTTCAGAAAAAGTACTAAAACTGGAAAAAACATTGTGTCGATTAAGGGAAAACCCCACGAGCTTGGTTTGAGTGTTTTGGTAATTATTTAAAGAGCTTTAAAGAATAATTCACATTATAAGTATGCTTTGGGAGCTTTAAAGTATTTATTTTTAACAAAAATTTGAAGTTGAATTTAATAGAAATTCAATAGTTGAGATCTTAGAATGTTATACAGATGCTGTTTGATCAGGGGATGTGAATGATATTAAATCTACCACTGAGTATGTAATTAAAATGTATGATAATATGATTTACTGAAAATCCAAAATGGAAATAATGTAACAAAATCATCAACATTAGCTGAATATGTAGCATTATCCGAATGCGTTAGTGAAAATAGAATTATAAAGGACATTTCCCTTGATTTTAATATTGAAATTTGAAATCGTGTAATAATTTATGAGTACAACTCAAACACAATCACTATAGCTACATTTGGAACTTTAACAAAGACATCTAAATATATTGAGACTCACGACCATTATATAAATGGTATTGGTATTGTTAATTGAGAATTTGTTGTAGTTAAATTTATTCCCAAAGGAAATACTGTCGGTATTTTCAATAAGGCATTGGGAAAAGATAAATTTGAAAATTTAGAAGGATGTTCAATGTAAAAGAGTGAGAAATAAAAATGTAAAGAATTATATTTTAATATAAATTTAAGCAGGTGTGTTAGAATGGGATAAATGTATATACGTATTGAGTTACATATTACTGATAGAAGTTTTGGACGAAACTATGTACTATTGTGTCATACGTCAAGTTTTGTTGGTTATGGCGTCTGTCGAGAACCTCACGGTTTTAGCTAAGTTTAAACTGTACCAAGAATCATCATAATAGTAATCCGAACAATATTTTTGTTTGGGGATGTGTTAACTTTCAAAGATCCAGAGCCTCTTACAAAGAATATGGGGCCCATTTTATCAAAAACATTAATAGTTTTTTAATGACCCGCATAAAATGAAAAACTGGAAAATATGATTCCACGTACTTAAACATTGGTTTTACTAACATTGAAATAAGGCTTCAAGAAAATCCGCAATATACTGCTTGTCTCAAAAGTTGGGCTGCAGATATTGTGAGCCCCAATATATTGAGGAATCATTTAGAAACTCCGTAGAAAGAAAGTGTCGATAAGCCCCATTAATTTTTTGAAGAGCAATGGAAACAAAGGCCAAACTTTCTCAAAGCTTTCACTATAAGTCAGTTGCCCCTGATATGCAGAAAGAGTGTTTGGCTAAAGTTTTGTTAAACAACTTTAGAATATTCCTCTATCAAACGGTACCGTTACCACTGCTATTTTGCAAGGCACGCACCAGGAAGAGTTACCGCTACCGCTATCTAATTATCTCGAATTAAAATTGATCCTGATCTTGTTGAAAATTTGAAGTGAATCGATAGTGTTGGGGTTTATACCATTAGGGTTCAATCTATTGCTGGTAGATATTATAGTTCACAAGCACTTGCATAGAAGGAATCACAGGGAATGTGATTAAATCACTCCGTGATTTAGTCGAATGGATTAAGCATTGTGTATAAAATGGTTTGCGGGTGATTATTGTTGTCGTTAATTATATAAAAAAAAGTTAGACTCGCTTTTCTTTGTGAAGGTATATGTGCAGAACATACATTCGTGTTGTTTTGCTCTTCATCCAAATGGTTGTCCAAGTTAGAAAAGTATTGATAATGACATTATACGCTCAGTTAGAAAACGGAAATAATACGTTCAGCAAATCTTTTTTACAACAGATCATATTAAACTGAGTAATTGAAATTATGTAACAAATTCATATGAAAATGTACATACCGGCCTATTGTTGCAAGAAGAAGAACAATTGATAGTTTCTTCGAGTAGCTCACAAAAATTATATTTTACTAAGACGCCATTGACAAATCTCTGGAGTGAACTGCCATTACCTATCCTCTTATTAAATCGACAGCATTACTATTACCTTTTCCCACACGTTCCCACTGTAATTGTGTATTTACCATTATTTCGAAATAAAAATTTAATATTTTGGGTCGACCCCGCAGTTCGAAAATCGTTGCCCTAGGTAATGTTACGTATATTTTCTTCAATTTATGATTCTGTATTTTTTTTAAATTTTATATCAACAATGCCCATATTCAATCACTCTATGGAAAAAGTGAAAAAATCATGACTTATTCAAAACATTATACGAGAAAGAGCCAGTTTTCACTGGGTAAGTGTAATGTGTAGAACCATTTGAGCAGGAGGCGGTATCTTCAAATATGCACTACACATTTTAATATAATTACTTAACTATATAACTCAAATTAATAAACATGAGACATCCTTCTTTTCCCATGAAAAAGCACTCTAACAAGCACTCTAAACATGAACAAGCACTCTAATTCATTAAATAAAATGAACGAAATTATTTCAAATTAAATATTATTACCATCATTTTGCTATATAACATTACCTGATAGAAGAGTGTAATTAAAACGTGAGTACGTTTTGTATGTTTATAATGTTTTTTAGTTCAATACTCTCATTATTGACGAAGGAATGACTTACAGCAATTCGCAATAACTTCTTCATGACCCGCTTTTTAAATAACCTACCTATAGTGCTTTAGTGTCATGAGTTCAGAGATTAGTTTAGAAAAATTTTTATTTTCTAACAATCTATAAAGGCCGTTAATAGCGAAGGAGGATAATGCCCGGCCTTGTAGTTTCTCACGGAATACTCTTCCTAACCATAGCCCTAACTTTCGTTTCCGTTTTCACGAAAATTTATTACTGGCTGCTACAATTAAATTTCTAGTAAAAATGATTAGAGGACAGAAATTGTGTGATTTACGAAATTATCTTATCCATCAATACACAAAAAACATATATACTTTAGAATCGATATGATTTCTCAATCTCCTACATCAGGATGTGTGGACTGTAGAGCAAATGATATTAAAATTAATGCAGAAAATATTTTATACTTTATATAAAATATGCTTTCCTCCTTAGTTTAGAAAAGTATTGTTAAATTCTAAACTTCCTTCGTACGTTTATGTATATTTGGGTACATACCTAATGCCAGTAAATTACAATTAATGTAATGCCCTTTAATACGCGCATCTCCCCGCCCTTACGCCCTAGTAATAGGATAACAATTTTGTCGGTCAGTTTCAAATATCGCCCCTCTTTACATTATCCCCTTAATTTAACTTCTTGCAATGCAAAGAAATAAATTTGCCAACTTACACTTCGCTATCGCTTTCGCCTTGTATCTGTAAATCCTTCCGTTCTGTTGCACATCCAACGTAAAGTACAGCTTGTCCCCAAATGTCAGCTTAGTCTTCCTATCCACGTAAGACCACCGACCGCTCCACCGGTCCATCACGTTCCAGGAAATTACGGCATTCATATCGTCGCTTATCGGACTGTTTAGGCTGGTCCGGAAACCGACCTTTTCGATGCCGGGCTGGTGTGTGACGCTCATCACATATCCCGTGGGATAAAGAACTCTGAACGTCAAGTGTGGCAGATTGTTCTCCTCAAGGGCAAAAATCGCGGAGGATAATAAGAACATGTAGGCCGCAACGTACATTATGTTAAAAGATTTTGGGAGATCCACTGACTGAGCGTCGCGGAAGACGGCGTATGTAATACGATTGCTTGTGAAAAAATTGGCGATAACGCTTTGGACCAAAGATTACTAATAATAAATATCCGGCGTATAGCTAGCTATATATGATAGTTCATTAACAAACTTGTAAACAAACCATTTTGATATCTAATATTATTCGTGAATTGTTTCCAGAATAATTTGTTTGAATTGCTATCATATATCGTCGACATCGTTTCACTTTATCAATCTGGTTGCTTTCTTACGGTACGAAGTTCGTAAAATATTTCATAATTGCAATATTTTTTGAAATCAAACATACTAGTCACATTCTCTTGTTTCCCAACAAAAAGATCCAAACATTTTTGGTAAGTTTTAACTAGAGCTATCCAAAAATAATGGCCCACTCACACTCTCATTATGTGCCTCTGGTATTTTTGAGGTTGTACGGTCACAGATAATTGTATCTGCAGTGTTTATTTAAGGAATAATGATGTGATATGTTGGACAAGTGGTAAGCGTAAAAATTTGTGTGCTCATTAGGCCATGAGTAAGATAAACTTATTCTCTAATTTTCTGAGTCGAATGGAATATCGATCACTGGTAGTTTAGTTCTTTGAAATTAACCATTTCATCTTTTTCTGACAAATATTACATTCTAATTGAGCCGTTAAGAGTGAAACCAGAAATCACCATTCCCCGTTATAAGTGTACCGGCATCACAATTATTGCTGCAATATTGTCAACTATCTCTTACACGTCGGTTTGTGAGGTTGCCTCGGTTCCATGGTTTCTAACTTCTGACCAAACTTCTTCGCTAACGCTTTTTCTAACAAGTGCCAATATTCTGCGACAATAGAAAAATATGATAATTTTGTTAAGTAGGTCGCTGAACATTCCATAGTCGACAAGCAATGGAAACTTACTCAGTTACCAAAAAATTTTAGAAAATTTTTATTTATTTAATTATATGGAATATGCCATGCTACTTTACCGGTCAAAGAAACACATCGCGAATTTAATAGTCAAATAACTTCATGTCAGTGAATAAAATGAAGTTAAACAAAGAAAATTTCATTGTTTCATTAAACAGGGCTCGTCGGTGGTTCAAAAAAGGTGACCATAATAAGATAATAAAACTGGGTAGTTTTAGTTATTTATTTTCTTTATTTAAAAAAAATATTTTATAAAAAATAAATTTAAAAATATGTGCTTTTTATTTTTTATTATTTTTATTTCTAATCAAACAAATCTTACATACAAATACTTCGTAGTATTTTTCCACTGTAAATTTATAAAATCATCAAAATCATCGTGTGACAATTTAACAAAAATATTTGTCTATTGATAAATATTGAATATTGATAAAATCTATTTATTAAAGTTTAGGATAATAAGGAGTTACACCAAATAGAGTAGGAGTTCTTCATAAATAGTGATACATTTTCATACTATTACCATTTTATTAAAATATTGTCATGGTTAAATCTTGATTTGCGACAACCACCATTACGTGTCACTAATATTTGCTTGTAACACGCCAGCTGCTAGGCAATATACCATGTTGGCAATAACTCTCATAAAATAAAACTTGGGAGATCTTCATTTTAACTTATAAGAGTAGCTCCATAGTAGTGTCAAACTTCAAGGGGTAGTACCCTTATATATGCTTGTAAGTGTCGAGGTGAGGGTTAGCAGTAAAGCAACATAACAAATATATAACCTTTAATTCAAGATCTACCGCAAAGGGACGCTTAACAATATACTATCAATCAGTGCGTCGAGGTAACATGGGGAAAGACGTTCTATGACTCCATTCGAACTACTTTGTAATTATTTGAGACCTAATCATAGTACTTTTTCGGTGGAAATTAGTTAAGTGGTTTTTCAAAAAAAAAAAAACAAAAATGGACGGAATGGCATTGAGTTTAGAGGTGTTTGATTTGATTGACGCTTTATGTTTGATTTTGATGTATGATGATATGTTTATATGTTTGATTTGACGCCATTAAGTTAACACTTGCACTCTCTCTTGACTGAGTTCTTGCACCATACCGTGTCGATTTTTTCATGACTGCAACCATCCATCTCTGGCACGAAAATTAGATTTGTTAAGTTGTTTTGCATAATCCAATGATTTTCCTTTAATAACCTTCCCAGATATAGGAATCTTAATATGGCGTTTCAAGACAGCTTCGTCAACATCGTCGTAGACACACATTCGAGATCTTTTATTTTTAAAGTTCATACAGTTAGCTGAACTAGCTTATTTAACAGAGTCCCGATTTTTCGCAATTAACTTTACACTGCTCGGCGCGATTTTGAATTTAACCGCTATGTCAACTTTTTTGATGTCTTTATCAAGATAAAAGGTAAAATCAAGGTAAAAATTCTCTGAAAACAATCGTAAATTTCATTGTGTAGAGCTTTCACTTCACTATAGAACGATATTTTTAACATTATGAGGAATAATTTATTCCCAGTAACAATTTCCCTCTAGAGAGATTTTCATTATATACAACTTCACTATATAAAGCTTCGACTATATATATTTACAACATTTCGAACGGAGGGTGGTTTTGAGATCTAAGGACCCCAAAACGGAAAAATAAATATAATTTTTTCCGAAGTTCCGTCAGGTTCTATCTAAAGTTCTATCAAAATGAGATTGAAAGAAATACAAATGTTATTTCCTTTATGATTAACAACAATAACAACAAATTAAGCTATAAGAAAGTTACTTACAATTGCGACAGTTAAGGGATATTTTTCCAAATCAACGTGTTTTAGCTATTCGGTTATTTATTACAAATTATTCAAAATTTGATTAACCTTATGTAGAGTTGTACTGTTGTTTTTTAATGGTGTTAGCCTTTAGTTAAGGATCTCATTTTGAGGAGATCGAAGTGTCCGACGTGCACAAGATTGAGTAAATTCTCAATTTATCATTAAGATAAATTCGAAAACTTTTTTGGACAAACTCTTAGCAGACGCAGCCGTTTCGCTCGCGAAGACAAAAAAAAACAATTAATTGCCCCGATACCCATTCCTCGAACCGTAACACAACTTTTATGTCGTCGGAAGTATCTGGGAGGGAAAGTTCTCCTAGCGATTTTTCCTAGAACTTCGCAAGTAACAGCTCGAAGAAACCTTTTTCGAGTTGCGTGAAATTATGGGACCGGGTCCCTCGCACCAAGCGGACCGCGGATGCAAAATTGCCCCTGGAAACTTTACCTATAACAATTAGAGTTAGCGCCGTAACTTCGTTGCATTCGAAAGCTGGCAACTCATTCTCGGAAAGTTCATTCAAATATTATATGCCTATTTCATTCCCGAAGGGGAAGTTTCCATAAAACCAACGGGTGGAACACAAGTTCGAAACCGTTGGGCTACGTTGCTTCTTCCCCTCATGTTCTAACGCGTGTGTGCGTGTGCGGACAAACAGGTTTAATTGTTTGGAGAGTTATGGTCATGGGATCCGTTGAAAGGACGTTTCTCTAAAGTTGACGAATTAAACGAACAAGACGCCCGAAATGGTTGTTTCAGCAAGATGTTGGAAGTATGTTTGAAGCATTAATCCAACGATCCGTTTATCAGTTTATGAAAGATCATTTAATTTTGGCGACAAATATTTAAAGAAGTTGCCAAAGTCGTCGTCTCCCATTAATTCGACACAAATGGATTGAGGTTATAATTATTGCTTTTTATGGCATTAGAATATATATTTACTGATAAAATTACTATTTTTATTTCAACACACATATGGTTCAATACATACATATTACAACACATACACAACGGCAGAGAAGGCGTAGAAGCCCCTCGTAGACAGGCGTAGACAGCAACTACCTCCTTCTCCTGCAATTTGTAAGAGTTTCGGTTTCGAATTTCCTGTCGCGTCGTTACCTTTATATATGACATTCTGTATATTTCAGTACCTTGAGTGGTGCTAGCCAGTGGAGGAGTTGTCTCGGGTTGGTTCTTATTTATGATTTCAGTTGATTACATCTTTAGATATAAAACCGCCATTTTAAAAACACGGTGGATACTTAGAAAAATTCGTTCTCTGTCAGGTAGTTACTGTGCTTACCTAATATCATCTACAAGGAACTTGGTAAGACTATTTGTAATTTAGTGAATATAGTCGACGCAAAAGTTGTTATTGTTTATTTCAATTCAGACTTTTATGTTATGAAATGTTTTCCTTGTAGATATAAAAAACAAATATAAATATTTTTCACACGTCTTATCTCATCGTTATCCATAAAATCCATGAGTTCATTACATGACTGTGACATTTGTGTCAAATTTTTGTGCACTGTCAGTTTCAAAAAGTACGTTCAAATTTACTTTTGCTTATTGGTAACGTCGTTTTAGATGTTATCGTCTTAATTTTGTCATCCTTCACCTCAATGAAGTGGAGAATTTTCGCAACATATAGACGAAATATTCATTGTCGGCCACGACGAGATGAGTATTAAAGCCAAAATATTTTGCATTCGGGGTGGCAATTCCGCTATAGAAAGCGTCTCCAGTTGGCCGAATGAGGGATGCCTCGCAGAAACGGGTGCTACCGAGGATTGGGCGACTTGCTATGAAATGGAAGTTTGCTATGAATGGAATTTTGCCAAAAATATTGGCATGGTCTTGGTGGGGGGTAGGCGTTTTTTTACGGTGGTAAGTAATCCCTGGTGGATGGCAGCATCAATCACTAAAGGTGGTGCGACATGATCTTGGACCTAGTGATCTAGTGGCTCTAGTGGATCTAGTGACGATAAGGTGCAAGACGATGCAAAGACAGGCATGCCCATTGCAATAATTTTCAATATAATTAAGCATATAGCCATATATCGTAGAGCCGCGAATGTCGTCACGCAGTTATGAAGACGACCGGCACTATTGGGATTCCGGGTCACAGAGTGAGAAAGCCGTTACATGTCATAAAATTGTCAATCATCAGGCATCAATGTCAAAACCTTTGTAAAAATCATCATGTACTGCAGATGAGAAATATTGTGAACGGCCCGTGGAATGCATATTGCTTGAAAACAATAACTAGTAAACTAGAAATCTGGTAAAATGCAAAATCAAAATAGGGGGACGGGCAGAGATATTAAAATTTTCAGTAAAGATTACGACTGCTTCTCTAACAGTGATATTCAAAATTTCACAGGTGGGGCAGTTATGATTTCACCGAAAATTCAGACATTTGTTAGAGAATTTAGAGCTGTGAGCTGCAGAATAGCCCTTACCATTATAGTTGGCAAACAACACAGACTCAATATCATTCAAGTATTGAATATGCACCGACTACAACTGCGGAAGGCACTAAATGAGAAGAATTTTATACTACTTTAGAATTCACCATTCAAAGCATATCAAACAAGGGACTAAGTGTAGTATGCGGCGGCTTCAACGCAAAAGTTTAGAATGTCAATAGCAATGTCAACCTCAAATTTACCATTATTAAATACGGTACTAGCAAAAAAATGCTAGAGGAGACCGCCTAAATGAATTTGCCAGCTAGGCCACTATTCTATAATGAACATCAGATTTAAACACAACATTCCCCGACTGTATACTTGGTGTAGTACTGTAGACGAATTACGGGAATAGATTACATATTGACCAATGCTCATTGCAAATCTAACTGCCCGGACACTACACATACTTAATAGTGATTCGGTCGCCTCCAAAGCTCTAAAAATCTGCTAATTATGTCACTCCATCACGAAAACAATAATATGGAATCATCCAGCCCTCCGGGTACTCGGCAGTTATCATCATAAAAGGATACTCTTTTATTGTTCAACGGGTAAAGTAAAGTAAAAAAAGCTTCCTTTATGTACAAAGGGGGAGATACATGAAATGATAGATGATTAGACTAACTGACTAAAATATAATCTAAGGCAATTTCGCAAAGTGGTACTAAATATAAATAAATTTATAAATTTCAAAATTGAATAACTTTAAAAATTTAAAAGATTGTGTTGTTAAGAAATTATCGATACCACAAATGTAGGTAGCAATAACAGATTGTGGTCAATCATTGGTGAATGATGCACAAATACACTAGGAGTTCACGACATTTCTGGCCTAAGTATCGATAACTGTCAACCATTCTAACAGTTCACATAATTTAAAATCGATAAATGCTGTAAGGGAAATGCCCAAACTGTTAGTCTGTGCAGAGTTCTTAATTATAATTGTATATAAAACGTGAAAAAAATTATCGATTTCTGTCCGTAGTTGCAGTGACATATTAATCGCGAGAAAGTTCCCTTAGCCAATAATCGACAGACGGTTTTGAATGAAAGGTTCTGCAGTATCTTGGTATAAAATTGTCGTGACGCTTTGGAAATGTACGTAACAATTTATCGAATTTGTTTATTCTAACTTTTATATTAAAAAAAAGTTAGACTATACAAATTCGCTAATTTATTTTGTAAATTTCTAAAATTAACAACAGCGAAGCTGTCGATGATGAAGTTGATGAGGATGATGCTGATGATGTGGATGATGTATCGAACGACATTCATGACGATTTTCATTAACTTTACATCACTTTTTACAATTAATTTTAGCACATGGATTCGTCTGCTCTTATAGTAACTGGCTTAAAGTAACATATTATTTATACGACACAATGATGACAGACGGGTATTAACAGTTTTAAAAAGGTTTCTTACAGAATCTATCATCCAAAACCGTCGGCACTGCAACGACTGACAAAACAATAATTATTTCCCCCCTTTTTATACAAATTTCATTAATAGCCTTGCACTGGCTAACAATTTGGGCCACTTTCTAATAACGTTTATTGATTGTAACTAAGAAATATATGACTGGCCAAAACGGCAGACAGTTTTCGATACCTAATATAGTAATGGCATGAGCTCCTAAGCTACCACAATTTTAGTGACAATTATATAGCAATTTTTAAGATAATCGTTAGAACTCGGTTTATCTGCGACATTTAACTGTGGTGGATCCATTTATCGATCTCGCAATCATTTATTACTATGCTGGAATTGTTTACTTGGGGGAGAGACAAAAAATTACAAGCCCTCCGAAAGGAACGGATTTTTAGAATATCAATGCGAATTTTGTGTTATAAGCAAAAATTTGGAGTAGTTATTTTCATAATGTGTTTATATTTCACACTATTCATTTTTTGTACAAATCGTGCATTGGATTATCGAAGAGGATAATTTTTCAGCAATTGGTATTATTCCGTAACAGGAACAGAACACGTTAGTGCGTGCGTGCGTGCGTGCTTGCGTGCGTATGTACTTGCGTGCGTACGTGCTTGCATGCGTGCGAGTGTGTGAAAATAATTTCTATAATATAAAAGGAAATAAATTGATAAACACGTATACGTGCATGTAGATATCATTCTTTTAGGACAAGAGCTGTTGGAAATTTCTCTTTTGGTAATAAAGGTATTCTGAGCAGTTTTAGTTATTTATGACAAAGGACTAAATGACGTACTATGCGTACAAAATGTCAGGTAACAAATTATCATAAAAAATGTTTTCAAACCGAAAAATGTTGTTATTTTCATATCTAGACACCTATATATGTTCCGTTAATATTATTAGTATAAGAGCTGTTACAAATTGATCAGCATCCAAGGTGTCCAAGGTGAATTTTAATTTTTCTGACAATAATTTTAATCTAAGTTCTGAATTTTGTTGAATTCTCTAAAGAATTGCTCTCTAATAAGAATAAGCTCTCTAAAGAAGAAGAGCTTTTAATAAAACGTTTCAGGGAAGAAGTATTTATTGTCCTGATTCGTGTCCTAAAGCATTTATTAGGATTGATAATGGGTTTAGAACGAAAAAATCAGCCTGTTCGCTTTTTATAATTCGTCGATGTGTTGATAGTGGTACAAATTCAAGGAAAATGTCTTAAAATTGTGACAATTCAAAGAGTTAGTGAAGTCAGTGGGATGTACAATAAGTCACTATGTTAACATACCTGCTATTGTATATTTTATTGATAAACATTTATAGAATAAAGAAAATATTGAGTATATCTGTAGAAAACGGAAGACAATTTTTAGTCTTATTACGTATGTTTAAATTAGTTAAATTAACCATAAAGCAGATGAATACTAATATTATAATTTCTTTTCTCCTAATGATAATAAACAATACCAAATAGGTACAGTAACCTGATAGCCTGTGTTAGATTTGATCCATCATAAACTCCAGAGACAATGAGGTGATTCTTTAAGAGACATAAAATATTGGGTGGACGTAAATAACCAGCCAACGCATAACATGCAGTGTTTCCGTCATACAGTTATTATAGATAATAGATTGCAAAATGTCCGACTGGTTAACCAAATAATAAACGCAAAAATAGGTGGTATTAATATCAATGAACTAAAACCATATCCACTCTTATAAATTTTTTATAAGTCTTATAAGATATTTTAAAAATCTCAGCGTGGTACATTAAAATCAGCATATTAAATATGTACAAATTTTCAGTCCTTTAGAACCATTATTTTCCGCCATACTCCACTCCACCTCACAAACTCCATATCCAACCACATTTGGTTACCCATAATCTACGAAATGGAAGCATTTTAATTAAGTTACTATACGAAAAATCAAAAGTGTTGCCGCATTTTACAGAAAATTGAAGGGAAGAGAAAATATGGCGTATATGTCTTGATTGCGAAGTATAAAGCATATATAGCAGCATATATAGCATATATAGCAGCATATATAAATATATGCTGCTACTTCAATGATTCTGGCAACGTTGGAATGACCAATGCATTATCGTGCAACTGATTTTAAGAATGAAAACGAATGTCAGACTGATATAGAAAGAAGAGAATTGTATTAAGGATATACATAATTCAATTTTCTTGGCGCATTTGTCAAAATATTACCAGAACTTAGTTTCTCAATAGAAAAGGGTTAGTGTTCATTTTCGAAAACCTTACTTGACCCGTTTACCGGAATTGATTCCATTTTATAATTTACCTAGAAATCTATTCCTTATTTCATTTCAGGCATTTTCATATATTTCGTGCTTGTTTATCAATAAAATTCTCTCATCTAACACGCACAAGTTTCTAAAAAATGCGTTATGTCTAGAAAATCGAATTGTTTACCATTGACTTTAAAAAGCATTCAACACACATTTATTCTTCTCGTATGTTTACTTATTTACCTTCGCAATTTCCATGAAAAATTGGAGATTACCCGAATGAAGAATTGAAAAGGCAACAACTCCGAAATCCACTCTATTTGTCTTTGTTATTTGCACAGATGATTTCCATTCTTGAAGGGAACAAACGGGCTTCTCTACGATAAGAGGTAACGAAAATACGATTTTCATGTATTTAAAAATAAAAGACAAGAGTAAAGTCATCGGAAATTGAAGTGATTTTGACAGAGAGCATCTAATTTTACTTGGAAATTTTTGAAATATGATTGTCAAGTAAATTACAGGATGTGAACTGGCTAAACTTGTAGTGGGCTTTATTGGTTGATTCTCTTTTGATGAAAAATATTCCGATCCCATGAATAAATTGAACGTTTATTACTAAACGCAACTATCGACTATGTGAATTTTAAATTCCTTTCCAGCCCCGAAAACACATTCCGAAGTATATTTATCCATTCTCGTTACAAATTCAGCGAGGGGAAACTCATTTCCAGAAAATCGAAATACAATTTTAAATACATTTCCAATTTAAATTCTATTCTTTTGATATGAAGGAATTTAACGAGATGACGTTATTCTTCAGAGGATCCTCTTTCTCGTTCTCTTCCTCTCCTTCCATTCAAAGAGAGAATATCAAACGAAGCTTTCTAGTTTTCAGTCACTCCGTTGAGATGTTAATATATCAGTCCTGGCGGAAGTTAAACGCTGTTTGCGCCATCGGTCGACGATTATTCGAAGTTTTGCTTTGATAAGATTTTGTTGTCAGAAGGAAAATGAGTAGGTTAAAAGGTCTTGTTGTTAATTGACGTTAGAAGGGTATAAAAGTGAATAAGGAAGTTTAATGTTGACATACGGCATAGTTTGTGACACCGAAAGAAACTTGCTAATCTCCCTGTTGGAATTTTAATAAACTTAATATTATTTAAGTTCCTAGAGTAAATTCAGGAACTACGGATATTTTAATAGTTCTGAGGAGAAGTTGTTAACCGGTACGTCCCTGTCCGCACAGGTTTGATTATCCTCCAGGAGGAGAAATGTGGACTACCCCAAAATACAAGTGACCGGCTAATATTTTACGCGTCATCTACCGGACCCGACATTGCAATTTTCCGAAAATGGCACATCGAAAGTGATTGCGGTGCGACGCGTGAAATTTCGCTCGATTGACTAGATAATAAAGGAGAGGAAATTTTCTTTCGGGAAACGTCAAGGAAAGATTCATTGATCATATTTGAAACGTAATACTCATGCTAGTAACGACGAGTGTGTGTGCGAAAAATTACAACATAAAATCAATCATATGAATGTAATTGCGCCTTCGAATGCTACTATCGTTGTTTCCGGTACATTTGAGGACTATTGGAACTGCCGTGATTATTATGTTAAAGCTCTGAATATCAATTTCGCACCATTACCTCGGTCCGTTTAAATTTTCTTCAATTACTGTTTCTTTTTGTTACAAGTTGTGACAACCACATTTCGACATATTCCTTAATACAATTAGTTTGTCCTACGCCTCCCAACACTCTAATCTACCCTCCCGCTTACATAAATCGAATATTTTTTTCGGTCGATATCAATCTAGATAACCGGATCCCCTTT
This sequence comes from Cryptocephalus primarius, assembly GCA_963576515.1. Taxonomy (NCBI): domain Eukaryota; kingdom Metazoa; phylum Arthropoda; class Insecta; order Coleoptera; family Chrysomelidae; genus Cryptocephalus; species Cryptocephalus primarius. The sequence goes on from OY754939.1 coordinate 4,347,442, forward strand.
TCTATCTAATTTCCCTAAAAACTTTTTCACGGTCTAAAAAGTCGACTGCAGATTACGTTCTCCTTCTCCGAGCCTGCACACACATACGATCACTTTTAAATGCATGAAGGACATCACGAGGATGTCGCCATCCGAGATTAAATCTGATTCAGATATTAGATCGACAAAGAGATGAAGAGACGTTGGATTCTCTTTTTCTCTTAAACTTGATTATTTTTAGGGCATGAAATATAAGAAAAAGGAATTCGGTTTCTAACAATAGGATGGTTTCATAATTTTTCAGTCTAAAATTTTTTATTTTACACTCTCACAGGATTGAGACAGTAATCAAAGTCTGCTTATAATCCACACCTAATAGAATATGGTGGATATAGGATACAGTGAATACACTGATGGAGAGTGAAGGTGGCAGATCACCAAAAATCGACGCACTAGAAATATGGTGCTAGAGAAGGCTGCTTCGAATACCGTGGATTGCACATCGCACCATCTATTCAATCCTCCAACAACTCAACGTTAAAACTAGACAGTCAATCCTTGTTAGCCAGTAGTATTTAAAATACTTTGGAGACATCGCCAGAAAACCAAAAGCGATGGAAAAACTTATCATTCAATTAAAAGTCTACGGTCGGAGATCAAGAGAGGTAATATATCACCTTCGCGGTTGGTAGACCAACTAAAGAAGCTAACAGAAGAGAACGTATAAAAAACGATCCATTACGCAGAAGATAGGAGGTCCTGGAAAGAAGTAGTAAAGAGAGTCGCGTCATGATGCCCCCATGTGATGTGCCGGGGTGGCACTCAGGTTCGGAACTGGTGGATTATTACGAGACGTTTACACACAATCAGAGAATTAGCTATATTGCCATAAAATGAATGGAGCCGAATACAAATATCGATAATTGCCCTACTTACAGGTCATGTGGATATATGTACTAAGCAACACATTTACAGTTTTATACATACAGCAAAGGAAAATAATAAGTACTTAATTGAAATCTATTCTACAGGGTGATATTATACTAAGATGAAATACAATTACATCACCACAGCTATACCCTCACGATGGGTTGGACCGAGAGAAAGGGAGATAGAGGATACAGTGTAGCATGTCCTAGGGGTTAAATAGAGAGAGGTGTCCAAGTTCCCTTGTGATCCCCATTAAAACAAACCTTACGGAATGGAAGCATAGTGCAGAAAGTTTCATCCTTCACTTAGAACATCTTTAAGGTTTTAAGAGGTGCTTTTTTATTTTACCATAATTATCTACATTTAAAACATGTTAGAATTTTAAAAAGGTATTTTTCAATACTTACTTTTAGTAGGCAACACATATATTGAAGACAATGATCAATTGAACTAGAAACAACACTTTAAACGCCTCCATGAAATTGTCACCATAAGACCAAATACATGAAAACCACTAAAATGTGTCACAATTGTGATCGTAAACGCTTCATTTGATTAGTAATATCAGGTAGGTATACGGGACGACGATGAAATTGTAGTGAAAATATCAACCCAAATGCCAATCTCACCGGCTCGAGGTGCACCCTCCTAAACATCTGAAGATACTCTGACGAACGATTAACAGAGTAACAGCCGTATTACTGTGGTGACGGAAAACAATGAAATACCTTTCTCAATTATTGCGGAAGGACACGGGATTCCACAGCATTTGTTTCACCATTTTCCCACGAAAACTATCTCAATATGGCAATGACAAACATAGCGACGGCCTTCCGTAAGAGGCAGACCTTAAGTTGTGGTTGGGTGCAATGAATCTGCCGATGTCGAGTAGTGTTGTGATCTAAAGAATTCATAAGTGAAATGTTAAAAGTATGCACCAGGGAAACTTCATATTATAATGAAACAAGTGAATTATTTAAAAATAAACATAATGGGAATTAGTGAAGTTCGCTGGACATGTTTAGGGCACTTTACGAAAATTGATATTATTCGTGCACGAACCAGCCTGATCAATTTCATAGGCATGGAGCTGCTATAGTTCAGGATTCCAGTGTACAATACTCAATGATAGACTTTATACCCCTTTCAGAAAAGATGATCGAGATTAAAATAGCCTGAACAAACTTTAAATCATAATATCATAGAAGCATATACTCCTACAGTAGATAAAGAAAAAAATAAACGAAATTTACAGCGATACAAATAGAGTACTAATAAATATAAATGTACCAACAAAGAGGAGGTGAACCTAATATTAGGGAACTGTAATACTAAAGTAAAGAAAGGTAGATGTAAAGGTATTATTGGAGACTTTCACCCAGGCTAAAGAAATGAAAGAGGCGATCTAGTGGTTGAGTTCTGTTATGAAAAAGAATCACTCATTACCAGTACATGATACCAACTACCGCCTCTTCATCTGTATACACGGCGAACACTTGGGGATCCTCTGAATCCAGATTAAGGGAACACCAACAAATAACCAACTTGTTACAAGAGTACTTATGAAACAGGGAGATCTTATAAATAGATACGTACAGTACAGTAATATTAAAGTGAAAAACATCAGTCAAACCAAGAGTATTGATGACATTATCATTAACACAAGGGTGTCCATGAAAGCTATTAATAGAGATGGCATACTAAAACTCAGGGAACAAAGAAGAGAGAATGGGATGACGATAGAAATATTGGATTTGATAGTAGCTCGCAGGCAGTTTAAAGTGCATTAAGTGCAACACATTCATGACAAATTCAAACACATTAAAAGAGAAATTAGAAATAGGGTCAAGAAACGAAACAAATCATGGATGGGAGATAGGTGTAGTGAAATTCACCTGCAAACAAGAGAAGATACATTCGGCTTACAAAAAACTAAAGTAAATCGCAAATATATACAGCAAGCAGCCCAAAAATAGAATCTGTAATGACCAAATTGAGTACATGTATTACATTACAGAAGAATTAGCAGCGACTTTCATCTGAATAACAAAACTTCTGGTTGAAAAATTAATATTATTTTCTTGCTCTATGTAAGAAAATTGATATTTCAAAATCACGCCCTAAAATAATTTTATGTTAACGTATCCTGTACGGATGCAATAATGTAACATATCTACATCATAAAATTCCAAAAATACAATATAAGAGCGCATTCAAAAAACAATTCAAATCAAAAACTGAATGAAACTAAATAACACTTACTTTGTTATGAAAATAAGATTGAATTGTTGTATTTGTCGTTATCAGTTGATTATACAGACACTAGATATTTATCATTGCTGAAAAAAAAAATTCCATTATATTTCCGGGGTATTAAAAATGGAGGTTAAGTATAAACCAACTATATTTTTGCTAAAGTTTGTTCTTCCCTAATTCATTTTTTTTTCCTTTTAACTTGTTTAAATAAGTCGTTTGATAACATGCCACACGAAAAAGCTCTCGAGGATGTTAAAAGAGAAGATCAATGATAAATTTGATTCAGATATAAATACGTCTGATTAGGTTTCTTTTATTTACTCTAAACTGAATTTGTCATTAAACTCATAACTCAGATGCTGTTTAACTATTTTTTGTCGAAGAAGAGTTCCCCGCCTATACTGGGGTGTTTTCACAGGGTGGTGGAAAGTGGGGTAAAATGTGCAGGATCTTGATTTTTTTTTTAAAGTTTGCCACACTACCATTCTCATCCCAGAAATTCTCAAAGAAATTATTTTTTTAATATGCCACTCGAAAATACTTGTACTTAAGTATTACTCTATCCAAATAGTGACCGAAATTATTGAAATAAATTTCAACAGGCAACTCACCACGTTTTCTTCTATTGTTAACTAAAACGCATACATTAGTTCCTTACATCCTTCTAACTCTACTAAAAATTCAATGTGTTGGTTACCAGTTTTCTTCCTAAACAGACCTTACCTTCCACAGTCAGACAGGCTAACAAAACACGTTCTGGCATAATTCGTTTAGTATCTTCCCTTAGTTTCAATAGATTACGGTCGACATAATAATATGTGAAGATGCCCGTTGTTATGTGAGGTGTACTATATTAATTTTGCCAAGCTTTTGCCCAACAAGCAGCTTTATCCTCAATATTCACGACTGCATAGCAACAGATCGTCTAGGGGTCTTTAGTCTATAAGTTGCATAGTAGCTTCGGTACTCTTGTCAGGATATCCTTCTATCAGGTACGCTTACACAATAATCTTTAATATTATTCAAAATGTTCGACTTGTAGTAAATAAGCAATTCAAAACTAAAAATTTGCAATATGCCCTTTAAAAGGTAAAATTAAATTGGTTCATTGGATTGAACTCTACGAAAACAAAAACCTCCAATGGGCTACGAATATGTTCTATTATAAAATAAGCATTATTATAAAAAGTGTCATTGTTGATATTAAAATTACGGGTAAAAATAAGAAAATTAAACCGTAGAAGATTAGCGTTTCATTATATTCTATTCGAAGGCATGATGAACAATTTACAACTTGATGAAGAGTTTCGAACTTACTGCAACCTGCTCGCAAATCTCTTTAGAATCACAAAATATATTGTCTATAATAAAAAACTAAATAAATTGGCAACAAACACAGGAAAAAAATGAGACAAAAGAAACGGAGTAACAAATAACCATAACATAAGGATTTTAAGATTTATCAGGTTTTGGTTAATGTTTTTAATAACTTTAGTTTGATAGTGGCTGAGAATAGAATTTCTGATATGGAAGGAGCGCGGGGACTATTATTCCAGGGACGGTTTTATCTACAACTCTAACTCGTTATTCTAAACCGCTACAGGACCTGAAAAATATTGTGGAATATGGAAATAAGAAAAGGTTTTTGAATGAAAATGAATTTTAACAAATAATTCAGCTTCATAAAATGACTCCATAAAAGTAAGTACTATTATAAAAATTAGTAAACATATTAGTCGACTTTTGGTCTATCTCATAAATATCTATCAAGATATTTCATATACCCGGGCAATATTAAGAGATTATAGATGTTTCTTAGCTATAAATCTAATTCTAAAACTATGCCTGAATAACAGATTTAGTAAGTTTTTTTCAGGAACACAACATTCTCTCGAGAGCCAATTTGACTTTCGAATGAGTGTTGGTATGGGGGAACCGTTCCAGTTCGCGACACAGTATATAAGAATATTAACTACATCAAAAAAACAATTGCCATATTGATGGATTTACTAAAAGCCTTTAATACATGTGTAACATACATACTGTGTGACATGCTGTGTAATATTTTGTTAGATAAAATGGAGAATTTTGAATTATGAAGGAGGGTTGGACAGCTTATTAGAATAAATGTATTAGTAGCACAGATTATGTCAAAACTGATATTTCTCATTTCCTATTCCCAATGTTTTCCGATAATTTCATATTATCAAACAACATGAAGAAATAAAATTTTTTATAATAAACGTAACCTTCTCTTATGCAGATAAAACGGTCAAACTATGCAGGGAGTGATTCCTGGAATAAAACAGGGCATACCAGTAGCAACTTATGCTAGTGAAACATGGACCCTGACAGTCCGCGACACGGACCTTCTAAGAAGATTTGAGAGAGAAATCCTGCGCATTATATATGGCCAATGCCGAGACGCGCAAACCGGTAGTTGCAGAATGATAAACAACGTAGTGTTTACCGAAATATATCAAAGTCGTGATATCATTCAGGAAATAAAATTAAGAAGATTAAAGTCGGCTGGGCATGTTCAAAAAAGTCAAAAAGATAGACTAATAAAAGGGGTATGGGAGGAAGTACCATAAGGAAAGAGACCACGCTGAAGACCTCGGCTTAGATGGAGAGACAATATTAGCACAGATCTAGCTAACCTTGGAGTGAACCACCAAGAATGGAGGGAGCTGGTACAAGACCGTTATAGGTGGAGGCAAATAGTCAAGGAAGCTCAAACTCATCCTGGGTTGTAGTGCTATGGAGTCATTCATACAGCGTATTAATGAAGTATTTGTTTAGTTGAACTTAAACAAGCTAAAAGTAAACATAATCATAACTATGTCAATATCCTTCTCAATAACATCTAAAGGACTCGTATAAAAACTGTCTATTATTATTAAACAACAAAGATAACCTCATACAGAAGGTAAAATGCATTAAACACCTTGGAACTTTGGAACCAAATCTCAAATGGCGCAATCAAGTTGAATATTTAAATAATTCGAGAAGGAATTTTGTTTGTCAATTTTCCACTCCATTTTTTCTATGTGAAGCTGATGTACGGGGTGGAACACATGAAGGTGAAACGCATTATGGATAACTCAAAATTATATTCAACGGGTATAGTTTTAAAAGAAAGTCATCCATCTGTAAAATCTATATACCACAGAAATTTGCAAACTTCAAGGGGTTATATATGATATTAGTGATCAATTATATGCTCAACTACTGCATGATTACCGAGTGTCGACCACAACTGTGAAACATGGAGAAATATTGAAGGTATATTTTAATACAATAAATTTAATGAAAGCACCTGTCAGGAGAGTATTGAATATAATGGAAATAAAATATTTAACAAATTACTAGATGAACTAAAAAAAAATATGAAGCAAATAAAGTTTAACATCAGCATTACATTTTACATAGCATCAAACTAATATCGTTTTTCCTTCGAATTATTTATTGGTATTCATATTTTCTTAATCTAATTTGTGATGGATTTCTAAAGAAACAGTGTAATATCATTATAGAATAAAAAGCAATCAAAGTAAAATGGAGCCAGCCAGAGAATGTTTACGTAATATTATCATTTTACAGAGTTCTTATTTACAGATTTATTTTTCAGAAAGTCTCTTATACTAAGAACCCAATAAAATGAATCCATTAAATTTAAACTTTTTACCAAAAATCCAAATAGAGGCATCTGATGACTTTCTGTTGGTATAAACCGTGCTGTGCTGGTCACAAAGATCCCACAGCTGTATACTCTCCATACGTGAAAGCATGAGAGAATCCGCCATTCGTGTATATTTTTAAATTGTTCCTTTGCATAAGTATCTGAATTATACAGCAAGATAATTACTTGAATTACGTGGTAATATATTAAATTGTTTGAAAAAGTAGTAATACACAAGCCGAAAACTTTGCATTCGCGGGAGAAAATGTCCCATTCAAAGTTTATTGCAGAATCACGTTCGTTAGATTCCATTTTAAAACTTAATACCGGATTTAAAATGGTAATAGAGTATATCTACTCTCAGGTTTCACAAACACCAACAATAAGCTCTTTAATGAATTCATAAATAGACAGAATTAACTACACTGAAAAAAAAGGACGATTACATCTAGATAATTTAAGTCGATGTACTCACTATTCCTTTCCCGATGGTTGACGTTTCTGATATTATACACAAATAAAAATAAAACACGATTTAATCTGACGCCCGCCACTCCAATTATTAGTAGTAGTTATACTTAAACAATGAACAAAATCCGTATATGTTCTGATTTTTTGACGGAGGCGTCGTTTCAGAATGGTGTCATGCCATTATGCCATTTAATACTCCGTAGCCTGGTCATTCCTAGTCCATCCTATATTCTTCTCGGGGAAATTTCGTTTTAGCATTGTCGAACCGATAAAATAATTTCGCTTTATGAAATCGATGCCATAGTATTGCCTAAGGCCGCATTCTCGATATTAATAGTACGTCTTTATGAAGTATTTACGGGCCGATAGACATTCTAGTCGCAATTTCTCGGACTGTTATTGGTTTCTTCTGTTACGTTTACACGGAAATTGATCTGAAAAGCGGAGATGGAGTCGTGTTAGTTGAGGCGAAAGGTATGAGAACGGTTCTGATAGAAATATTAAAAGTTTATATGTGTGTTTTTTTTGGTTCACACAACTTATCATCGTGACTTTTTTTGTGGTTAGAAGGTAGGAAAGAAACGAATGTTTACGTGATTCTCGTAATTTTAGGTTATTGTTTCTGACTTTACTAGCAGTGTTACAAGTAAAAAAATCCCTTATTTTTTAGACTTTCTTTTCTTTCTTAATATGTTAAATAATAACTTCCCAAGTATAGTACATATTAAAGTAACTCTATTCGAAATTATTTGAGACCAGCATAGGTTTCAGCCATAAGTCCCCTTAAGTGTACCTATACGGAACCCCCACATTATGTATAAAACTCCCCTTTCCAAGTTACACGTGATTTAAAATCACAGAAGATGAATGGGTGTCAATAGAAAATTGAATTCCGCGGTTCATTGCCTCAATTCCATGGCTATGCGATCATTTTTTACAGAAATTTCTCTATAAAAGTAAATGACGGCCCGGGTTTTCGGCATAACTTCTTATCTCGCTCGTCACCAGACACCTTTTTTATGTCGAATGAAAATATAAGCCGGATTCTCCCCCCTGAATCTGTTTACATAACGTTCTGGCGGCGCAGGGGCGAATTAAGACCGGGCCATAAAAAGGGAGAAGTAGGGATGTAAATTTTACAAAATTTAATATTTTTCACGTATAGCCTGGCTATATTTTTCCAACAAAATTAACAAATGTGGGAACAGCAAATAGCTACTACTCCCTCTGTATGAACTTGACGTAGGTCTCGCCGACGGGCCTCAGGATCATATTCTTTTTTATATCTCAAGTCTTGCGGTCTCGTCACCGGCTCATGTTTAAAACTTCTCAGAATACCACAAAGGGCTGCTTTGAGTTCTAACATCGCATATTTCTGACCTGCAAATACGAATGCAAGTTTAGTTTAGGACATTCTTAAAATAAATACATTAAAGTAATTAAATTATCAGTGGTGGTAACAAGTCAACTTAAGAGGCCTGCTTACGCCTAACGTCGAAATAACTCCTGAATAACACTTTCTTAAGAATTGGTAAAATTTGAGGCTGTTTCCGCAGTATTTAAAATTTAGCAAGCCAATGTCGGTTGATTTTGTTTATTTGGCAAACTGAAAAAACGCCGATCGAACTATCATTTATAAGGGATTTTGAAAATTTTAATCCACCTATCCAAATTAGTAATATATAAGGGGGTAAACGAAGTTTCATATCAGATCACAAAAAATATGCCGCTATTTTCTCTATAGGAAAATGTATTTTCGATTTCCTGAGTGTGGCGATCCGCTTGATTAAATTCCGAATCTAGAATGCACTGCAGTTTGTTTAGGACTCATTAGCGGTTAAAAAATAGTTTATATAATACATATTGAATCAAATGGTTTGAGTTAACGAGCGGATCAGGTTCAGCTTATTTTAATTTTTATTATATGAAATAGTAATATGATATTATATGTGTATATGTATAATGCTATATTTATATCAGGTTAATTTGGACCGCTTCTTAATTATCTGGTAACCTTAAAGCAAGCACATTGATAGTTTCTGCGCCAAAGATCCAAAACCAACCTGAAACCCCAAATTTTCTTTACAAGTGCACGAAAAATAGTTATGTAACTTAATAAGGTCGGTTTTAATTAAAGGTACCTCTGGAGTAAATAAAGACGTAAAACCCTGCGAGATGCTACTTTCGGGCCTTTCGGGTTTGAAAAAATTTAACAATCCCAATTTCCTTTCTCAATGGGTGAGAAACAGTGGTGAAATTTATTTAAGGGTACCGAAATTAGCTAGAAATTTTGAACATTGCAGACTTATAGCTTAAGAGCAGATATGATTCAGGAAATTACCTACTATAACTCTGAATTTCCTTTTCCGAGAAAGTGATCATCGAGAGAAATTTATTTAACCGTGCCCAAATACCAAGAAACTTTATACTTGTCCGTCTTAGGTATTGTAATTATGAATTTCCAGAATTTATTTTGTCAATTTTATTCCAATGTACATCCCGATTATTATTAATATTGCTTAGTTAGTTACTTGATGACTATTAAATTTTTTAGGTTTTCGAAGTTCCCGTTAAAATCTTTGAACTAAAACAAATAACGGTCGTTGAAAAGTTTATGAGATAAATAGTTAAAGCACTTTCATTTTCGTTATTAATTATATACCAGTAAAAATCTTTCCAATAAACAATTAAAATTTGAACCTATTAACGTTAAATCTTGACCTTAAATTTTCTGTGACATATACTGCGTCATTTTTCAGTGTCATATTTATAAGAAACAAATTTCTTTATGATGAAATTGAATTGATTGGAATTTAAAAATGATCATGTTGTTTCAGTTTCAATCATTTCTGGGATTTTCAATAAAAAAAAAATTATTTTGAAAGACACACCCTACATTATATTAGGTTTGCCATATTCTGTATTTCTTCAAATTCACATGTTATATTGTTATTAAGCTACATTTTGGCAGATTGGAGTTGATAGCTTCAACGCCAGTACTCATTCGATTAAATGTACTTCATGAGCTCCATTCCAGCTCTACACGTTGTGAATGTTTTTTGGGAAAAGGATTCCGGAGGTTCTATGTTGACGGTTCTCTTGAAACGTCTTTTGTATTTGAGCTTACTAAATCAGTGAGGTTCTTCAAGTTGGTATAAGAAGTATTTATCGCCACACATTTGTTAAACTTTACTACACGCTCTATGATCTTCTAGAAACGCCAAACCCTCTGCTTGATATAGTAAGTGTAAGGGGTAGATTACTTACAGCCAATAATTATTTAGGGTGGGCCGTTTAAAGCTACGGTAACCTATTTTACATGTTACTCTAAATTTTCCTAGAAGCAGCTTGTTATTTATTTCAGATTTAGAAATCTGACTTCAACATTTAATACCTATAACTTGTTTGAAATTTTTTTTCTGAAATCGCCCTAAAGTAAACTTTAACTTTGGGAATTTTTAAGTCTTCGTAATCTTTTCGTAATCGGCTTTAGAATTTTAACTGACTTATCTGTCTACTATCTACATCTTTCAATTGGGATACCTTTTTCCTAAAATAGCCCTAAAGAGCGGATTCCTTTTGATAATGTTCCGGCTTGTAGACGTATAAAGAGGGTGCGTATGAAGAAGTTATAAGATCGACACACTACTAAATTTTTGACGACTTTTAGTATGCGGTAAAGCAATAAAATTGAATTTTATTTGCTGAAGCGCATAAAAACGAGTCTAAAAAGTGTAGCGACCATGTACAACTTAACATATATGCTATAAGAACCGCTTTAGGACTCAGTTGTGCTTAAACAGTCAAATTGATATTTTTGCAAACGGGATGTTACAAAAAGAACATGATATTTTAAGTACCTTGCAATACTAATATTACGTAGTACGATAAAAAGTTGATTTTGTGGTCGATCGATTATGAATTACTATCTTATTGGGTACAAAATTAAGTATCATTTTTTAAATATTTCACAATGATGACTTATTTTGCATAACCTAATAACTCTAAAAAACTTTTAGAATACTCTTTTTGTATAGTTTTTTGATATAAACGAGGTTGAGTCAACATGCTTTCTTCAAAAATGTTCACAAGACATATATGCTTTTATGCTGCCTTGAAAACCAATCGCAATCTGTGTTACAAATTTGTTTAATATTTGGATTTGCTATTAAGCAAGCAGTCACAGTATATAGAGAAATTTCATTATAATGTGAAGCAGTCAATGGTAAATTAATTTCATGGTGTTTGGAAATCTGTCTTAAACCTCTAATTAAAATTTGAACATATATAAATTTATTAGTATTAAAAACAACATGTTTTCAAAAACGCTCAAAACGGAAAACTACTTGTACACTATTTTTGAAAAATCTACATTTGAAGGTTTAATATGTATTTGAATTAGCATGAATGAATAGCAAAGTATTCTTAAGAATACCTACAGTAGTGAGATACTGGGAAATATTCTGAAAGAGTGCTTTGAAGATATACCTGTAACATTACTGTTCCATTGAGTATGCTTAAAGGAAAAACAATAAGCACCAACTAAAATTACCCACAATAACGAATTTTGTTTGTATTACTCTAAAAACCACCTTGAGTATATATTGGACATTTCGGTTAGTACCTACCCCAAGGAAAAACGAGATCTCATAAATCTTCAAAAATATCTTCAATGATGAATCCCTTTTTTCTTGCCACGAACATTAACTTGAATACCTTCGATAAATCAGTCTGTCTATCATTGGTTTAGAGCAAGATGGTGACACCTCAAAATGTGTGTCTAAATGGGGACACCTCTTTATGTGCGTCTACAAGGTGACATCTCAAAATTGCTCTCAAAATGGGGACATCTCTTTACGTTTGTTTAGAAGGTCCCAATTCGAAGATAATTTTATTTTTTCAAAATTTGTAGTGGCAACTATGAATCTGAGTCTTGAAAAGGGAGTCTTGGAAAAGGCGTAATAGATTTGAAATAAAACCTGGCGTTGATGGAATAATTTCATAATAACTTTTATTTATCCCTTTCCCTCTACATTTGAGCTTCAAATTGTGCCAGGATTTTTTACATTTTTCCAGTTTTAGTAAACTTTACCAGAACTTCATTCGCATCCGTGTTCATAAAACCATTTGCCCGAAAAATGGAAGCATACCGATGTTGCCGGCAGTAAAGAATCCTGAAAATATAATCCTCCCTCACCGTCGCTTTTCCGATCACAGAATGACGGATTCACGCTTCGTCTCCTCATACTGGAAGCAGTGCTACCACTAGGTTTTTTTCGTTTCCAGAGATGGCACCTTTCAGAGAAACGTAAAGAGATGTCCCCATTTCGAGAGAAATTTTGAGAAGTCTCCTTGTAGACGCACGCAACGAGGTGTTCCCATTTAGACGCACATTTTGAGATGTCACCATCTTGCTCTAAACCAGCGATATACATTTTAGAGAAAGTTAAAGGAACGGATGTCCGAAGGCGAATACGCTACCGGTTATGAATTTGTTGATGTAAATGTTTCGTTAAGTTGATGTTTAATTCTGGCATTAACAAACTTAAATTCAAGCTTACTCAAATACTCAAAGGAGAGAGAGAGATATTTATGTATTTAAATTTATCTATAAAAAAAGCAACAAGGTGCCAATAAAGAATCAAGAATGACGAACCACATTTTTGAATCACTTTTGAACTGCTTTAAAAACTGACTTAAATCTATATAAAACTAAACAACCTATTCTAACTTAAATAGAGTATAATAAGCTAGTTATTTATTTAACAAATGCAAATGTTTTTACCGATGCAATTCCTTGGTCCAGCGCTGAAAGGAATGTAAGCAAACGGATGCCTTAAAGCTGTGGGAGTTCGAAGCGGTATCATCAATCATTTTTTATTACGGTCAAAACCAATGCTGCTTCGAACTAACCCATAAATCCCATAAATTAGCAATTGTAAAAACTGCGTCCCAAGCGAGACGGATGGGTAAGTCCTCTTTCCCTACAGCGAAGCAATAAATGCTTTGTTGTAGGAGAGGAAAAAGAGTAATTGCCCATCTGAACAATGTACTCGGCGAACATTCCGTAAAACATCTGTGAATTTCGAAGTTAAATTTCCGCGCCAAAGTAGTTGATTTAGAGAGGGACAATTGACCCTCAATAAAAGTACCGTTAGACTTTCTAAAATATTTCCTGGGAAAATCGAAGCCCAGCTCAGAGTAAAAATTCACAGATGGTACTCTTCACCCCGGTTCCGCGGCCAATGAGAGCGACATCAGGGCGCACAGTCACGCCCTCCGCTCTCACTTAGCAATCCGCGAACGCCGTCACTGGCTAAGGCCGAAGGGTGCAGGGCGGAATTCGTCGCAAATATTAAATCAATACCACAGCTAGGAGAACTCTCTCTGCCCAGTCTTACTCAGACTTCTCAGCCTCTTGCGTCGCTCAAGTTACGTCTGTTACGTCAATTCATACATTTAGTTTGACCCAGTCGTTGCTCATTCTTACTCACAGTCGTGTCCCTTCAATCATTTCCACTCACCCAGTTTGTATCTTACATTTTGATTATTTGACTTATTACGTGAGTGGACGGGATCGACACTAAAGGTTGTCTTCCCTAGTAACTAATTTGCTCAGTCAATCAACTCTCCTGGTTGTGGTATCTTTTATTGCAAATATTGTAAATACATGTAAATTCTTTGTTCACACTAGTCAGGCATTAAATTATTGTATACGTTATAACTTCTCGTTTATCTTTTATGAAAATATATCTTTTCCCTGACGTGTGAGAATTCTCATTACACCACAACCGGCTGCATTGTTTAAAGTATTGGGGCTTCTAGTCAACACAACGACAAGCACTTACCCCAATAAAGCAATGTTCTCTGGTAAAAACCTGTCGGGGTCAAATTTATCGGGATTGTCCCAGAACTCGAGAGAGCGATGCATGCATCAAACCTATGCCGGAACCTTCAGGTATAATATAGCCACTCTTAAGTTGAACGATTTTAGTGGCTTGCCCGACGATAATAGTAGCACTCGGGTAAATCCTAAGGCTCTCTATGATGCAGCTCCCCATAAAAGACATATTGGCCAAGTCGTTGAAATATGGATAATTTTTGGTGTCGCCCATCACGTCGCACATCTCACTATATATTTCGTCCTGAAATATTCACGAAGTGATTCAAAGGAAAATAAATGCCATGGATATTGAATTACAGCCGTGAATCCACTTTTTGCCTATCAATATTGAACGAATCATTTACCTCAAACATGAGAGTGTCTACCCCCTCCCTTATGTCATCATCATTGATATCGATATCCTCCACATATCTCGCCTTCATCAACAAATCTAGTAAGGCCAACCATTTCTTGAATGAATAAGACTTATTCTGAGAGTCTTGCATTTGCTGTTTGCGCTTGTTGATAATATTTGATCTCCTTACTGTTTCTTTCTCACCACAGAGAAGTTTCTAAAATTGAATGGTATTAATAGTATGCGTGCATATTATACCATGTGTTTGGTAGATATCGTAGAAATTTTGAGTAACATAAGAGAATATAAAATGGGCACGTAAACAGAACAATTTACAAAATTTGTGAACTTTGATTACTAAACAAGTGTGCGCAAAAAATTATCAGAAATTGTGTCTTTATCATTATTACCAAGCAATGAATTTCTCTTTGTTGTAAAGTGCGTAATTAAAAAAAAAAGTGCGATTTGATAAAAAATTAGATTTTAAAAATTTGTCTTCAAGTTGCAGAAAGGCTCTTTAATACAATTTGATATATATGTTGTACCTCCGAATGAACTTAATGTAAATTCCGTTATTGGTTGAACGAAGTTAGTTGGCTTATTCATATGCTGCGCAATGTCCTTTACTAACTTTTCTGTCTCCCTGTTAAATATAATGAGAAATTATTGAAGAAATGGAACGCTGGAGACAAAATTATCTTTCTATTCTGCCACTTGGCTCCTAGAAACAAAACGCAAATAATATTTGATCCTTGATTTTGTGACTTAATACATGTGCTCGCCAGTAGAACAGTCCCGAGCTATTCGTGAAGCAGATCGTCCGGTACACCTTTTGAAAGTATTCATATCGGTTAGGATGACCTTAATGATATATTATATAAGTTTGTCAAATTGTATAAATGACATTTAATATATTTCACGTTGTTGCAATTCCCAAGAATTTAATGTATATAGTTTAGGTAATTGAAATTTTCTGTATCTGTTTATGATTTGTACAGAGACTTCTAGTCTATCCATTTTTTCATTTACGTTCGTTTATATTTCGAATAATGTTATTGTGTATTCTTGTTCAGGTCCTAAGCTCAGTTAACGATATTTAAATTATTATTTTCATTACTAAGCATCGTAAAATTTGCCCGTAACAAATGGTTACTTCTTGGAACTTGAGGATCTTGTAAACTTGTTACTTGTGAAATGTTTTGGATTGAATGTATTATTTTGCATAGTATTCGAACCATAATTTATTTTGCTCCTCCATTAAACTGCTGGGTTACAAAAACCGGTTATTTTCGTTATTTCTCTGAAATGCAACTTGGATCTATATGATCTAGTAATAATTTAATATAATATTGAAATTAAACTGGAAATTAATTATTCCTAACAAATAAAGTTAAAAAACTAATGTGTAAAATATGTCACAACAATGTCCTTTGTAAAATTGATATATTATTTAAAAAAGTTACCCTAAGCATTTGCAGTGTCCTTTTTCCTTCAGATTAGTTTTGTTGCAACAACATGTACATAAAACATGCTTAAATATAATTAAACATAATAACGCTTCAACTTAACTCCTTTGTGTCATAATTAATATTTAAGCTCCAAAGGAAAAAAATCAAAAATATTTCATCTTGGATTTAAAATATCTCGTTGCAAATTCATAATAATTTTATTACAACGATATGAACATAGGACTTGCTTCAACGTATTTACCGTTTCAGTGGTTCATTAATTATCAGTATTCATTGGATTACAAATAAAATTTTTCATTTCGAATATCAAAAATCCGTTGCAAATTCATGATCAGCAACCACAAATAATTTAGAATTTATGCAAAATATACTTGCAATCATATTTTTGGAAAAAACGAAAGATTCACTTTATTTGTATAAAAATAGCATTGATAAAATGTCCAACTATGGGGAATATCAATAAAACCAAGATCTTTTATAAATTCAAAAAGAAATGAATAGAAAGTACATAGATGCTGAGAATTCTTACCACATACGACATAAGCTTTAATTAATTCCAAAAAGAAAAGAAAAAAATTGAATGCATTCCAAACTAGCATAGGAGTGGTAAAATAAAGTAAAATAAAAATACGAGTAACAAAGCGGCCTTCAAAAGATTTGTTTTTGATTTTTTATCAAAGAATCATTTTCTAATGATTTCGGCATACTTGGAAATTAAGTTCACAAAAGAAAAAATTATCTTTTTGTTAAATTAAAGTCAGTTGTGGGTTGAGAAAAATATATTCTATTGTTTTTCGTCAATCTAACGACCATTGTATGCCAATTAACATTTCTATTTGTAAACACGTGGTTATGTCACCATTCTATTAAGGTAAATAAAATGTTTCATATATAGCTTTTTTTAAATATAATTTTGCTTACAACCAACTCTTACGGGCTCTTTTAAGAATCAGTGGATAATAGGAAACATTTTTTTATATAAAATGCAGTGCTCGAAATAATCTTATTATTCTGAACCCTTAAAAACTATTTCCAAAATTTCAAGAAATATTTATATGTTGGTTTCGATGGGTGCACGTGTAGTAATCGCAAGGCAGCTGTTACTTGCGACGACACCCCTTACCGCCGAAATATATATATATATATATATATATATATATATATATATATTTACACATGTTTCCCAGCCTTGGTTTTATAAAATATTAAAACTCATCGATAATTTGACATAAATTTGTTTAATTTTGATCATCATTATCATGAAATCGAAGCATTTTTGCACGAGGAGACACACATATATATATATATATATATATATATTTACACATGTTTCCCAGCCTTGGTTTTATAAAATATTAAAACTCATCGATGAGTTGACATAAATTTGTTTAATTTTGATCATCATTATCATGAAATCGAAGCATTTTTGCACGAGGAGACACGCCGGAGAGGTTTTTTTAAATCTTTTTAGTTTTTGAGAAAATCGTAAAAAACTAAAAAATTGCCGGTTTTTGCGAATTTCAACACCTTGCCGGGGGTTGCGGCGATTGAAACCTACATATTCGGAATTCTGAGGGTTGAAAACATATTTGCGCCCAGGTTTGATCAACGGAGGAAACATCGAGGATCAGGCCCCATTTCAGTGGCCTATTGATGCTTCCGTTTGATGTATCACACAGTATCGCTTCCTCGTCACCCCGTACCTCTTTGCGGTATAGGCCGCATCTTTCAGTTTATCAGTCTATCAGTTTATTTATACGTAGGCACTATCTTCGTTAAATGAAGAATTTTCTGTTGGCGTTGGTGCACAACTATTATCCTGCCTTAATAACACGATTCCACTGTAAGTATTTTTAATTTTATGTTTTTTCGACTTTTTCGTTTCGATACAATGGAGATTCATCTTACTCAGAAATTTTTTACAGATTGCAGTTGGGACAAAAAAAGTGGGGAAGTTTATCTCGAAAAAGTTAAGCTACAAGCGCAAAGGTATTTTAGATTCGTGAGCTTCCGATAGAACTAAACCCAAGTGACCCCTTTATCGTTACGAATCAAGCGCATAATAAATTACATTCATGGTATGATGGTACATCCCCAGTAATTAAGGTGAAAAATACAGATTGTGTTACAAAAACAGTCGAGAATATAACTAGGCAAGCACATAAAAACATACTAAGGAAATATAATGCTACCTAACGAATATTAGGTAAGTAAATACCTGGAAGCATTTTTGTTCAATTGATGTAATGAAAGTGTTATCGTATCCTGCAAATGTTTCTGTCAAGATTGATTGTTAAAATTCATACCGTAATTATATACCCCTTTATCTGCAAGTACAGCAAGCCTGGATATTCCTGAAGGTCTTTCACAGGTACCCATAGTAAAACCATTTTTTAGGAAGAGAAGTGGTGTTACATTAACGTAACAGTTGTTGTTTGGCAAATTATCGCTTTCATGTGATACAGATACCACTAATTAAATAGTGCAATTGCTAATTCAATAATAAAATGTGAGTTGATGACAACACAGCATTATGCATATATTTCCTTTTTATGTGACTACATACAAAGCTTTTGATATTACACTCTATCGCTATTGTAATACAAGACTTTGTTTTCGGGAAGAACATTGAAGGGTTTCTGTGGTGACTCCACAATTATATTTCATGCACACAACTTTAATAATAAGATATATGCTGAAATTTCATAATTCCTGTTGTACAGCATTATTTCAGGTTTAACTATCTCTATATTCCTTGTGTGTTCTTTCCACTTTATTGGGCAATGTATTTTTACAAATCGTGCAGTTAAATGCAGATACAATTTGTTTGTTTTTACATTTTTGTTTTACTAAAATTGCAATATATTCCCAGAAAAATGGTTTCATTTTACCCAAATCTGATAGTTGATTCCGAGTTGATTAGCATCCATTATCATTATAAATATGAGCATGTAAAGGCAATCAGTAACTTAAAGACACAGGAGTATGATAGACCTAAAACAAGGGTCGACGACATAAAATGGATTAAGATTGATATGTACCTATAAAATATGGCCTGTAATATGTAAAAAATATGGCCTGTAATATGTAAAAAATGTAAATAAAATATGACCTGTATATCCTTATACCCGGTATATCCTTAGCACATTTCCATTGGTTATGAAAATGTTTTATACAGAGGTAGATACTAATTCCAGCTACCATCATTACCGAAATCAGTAGCGTCGATAGAATCATTATTTTTTGTTTGAAGTAATCTTATAAATTTATTTAAGATTTGTTTCTGGTTGATGCACGCACTGCATGCGACTGGCAGAAAAAAAGGATCAATATTATAGCGAAGAGCGATCCTAGCAACGAATTACTTTTTCGCAGTATCATGGTCATCAAGTTACACATTATGAAATCCTAAATGAAAATACTTATCTGTTTGGTTGTTTTAAATTATCATATAATTACCGCAGTATATGACGTAAATGCCTCAATCATTTGAATGGCAATAAGATCACATTTGAATATTACTTAAGTGCTCAAATAAGCTAATTTAAAATAAACGATTTTTGTACCAACACCAGTCAACATTTTAATAGTTTACTTTTGCTTACCTCGGGGCAACTCGTTGAAGCAAAAAAATGTTTGCCTTAATGACTGTTCTGTATTTCAAGAATAAAATTTTGTGACTTTACTTAATTCAGTCGGGTTTGGATATATATTTAATCGAGTTAATATTCTACACTATATTAGTCACACCGAATCCAAATTTATGAAAACATATTAAAACATATATTGTTTTGTTTGGTGAAGCTTAACAATAATGACTGGTTGAATTATTGTTTGATTGATATGCGTTCGAAATCAGATTTAATTAGTTTTACTTTATTATACAGCGTTACTTTTTATTGAGTTTTATTAAGCATCAGAGTTAAACTCTCGGTATAAATTTAACATTCAGTTTTGTGAGTGATCTCAGTACAATATCAGTTTTAACTCTTATATCGCTGCATTTGGTTACTGGTTCCAGTTTGAACGCCCTTAGAATACCACACAGTGCTACTTTTAACTCCATCATGGCATATTTTTGACCTACAACAGAACGCGTTGTAACACCAGTATGTATTCTTTACTTGTATTACCTATGCAGTTTCTTGGACCGGCACTGAAAGGTATGTAGGTGAATGGATGCCTTTTGGCTATGTTTTCTGGAAGAAATCTATCTGGATCAAACTTTTCTGGATTTTCCCATAAGTGGGGCATCCTGTGCACCTCATATATTCCTAAATCTACATCAGCCCCTTCTGGTAAAACGTAACCATCTTTGGTTATAACATCTTCGGTCAATCTTCTTAGAATATTCGGTACGCTTGGATATAACCTTAAACTTTCTTTTATGCATCTTTCCATGAAATTTAAGTTAGCTAAATCTTCAGAATCAGGATGTTTCTTTGATTTTCCCATTATGTCAAAGATTTCTTGATAAACTTCATTCTGAAAAATTAATATGTCCCTTAACCTTTAATACAGTAGTAGTAGTATACTATGTCGTACTTGAACTTGCGGTTCATTAGCCAAAATAACTAACGTGTAACACAGAGAAACAGAAGTCGTATCGTGTCCCTGGGAAATAAATGAGATATTTAGTTATTTTGTTAATACAATATGATATATTGTATTGTATTGACTATATATATATACCTCGAACATGAAAGTGTCCACTTCCTCTCTAATTCCCTCGTCATCTATATCGATACCTTCCTTGTCTCGAGCCCTGAGAAGTAAATCAAGCAATGCCAAACGTTTATTCGTGGAATACGAGCCTGAGCTTTGCACTTGATCTTTTCGCTTCTGTATAACTCCTCTAGAGAAGTTATGTAACACATGAATTACTTTCCTGACCTGCGTGGATATAGGATGGAGTCGTCCGACAAATGGTATTTGGAGCCACGGCCGGATTGCCATCTCCATGAACAACTCACCGAATTCATAGATGGCATTTTTATACTCATTGCAATTTTTCTCCTTGTTAATTTGGACTCCCATGGACGTCTCTATGGGTTAAAATTAGATTCCATGAGTAACTTTTGCAGGTACTTACCTCCGATAGAGGACAGGGTGAATTCGGTAATAGGTTTGACTACGTCGACGGGTTGATCGCCGTATTTTCTTAGACTATCGACCAATTTGTCCGTTTCTCTATTAAAAATTCTAATGAAATCCTGTAAAATATTGAAATGAAAAGCTGGAGTAAGAATTTTCCTCCTGTACTGCCATTTTGAACCTGGAAATTTCCAATTATGATCAGTGATATCATGTGTTCATGCCGTTTACCTGAGCTGGTAAGGAGACCAGTTCCTAGCCATTCGTGTAACATTTGATAGGGCTCTCCTTTTGTGAGTAGTTTCGAGCTGGTCAAAATAATCTAAAAAACGCATATTCTAGTGTTTATTTCATTTTAAGGAGTAACATGTTTACCTCAAGATCCTGAGGATTGTAAATAAGAATTTGTACTTTATCAAACGCGTAGTACCTGTGGACGCTTTTATATTTCAAGCATTCCTTAAATCTTTCTTCTCTAAATGTGTTGCCTAGAGAAAACGAGAATAATATGGAGGTTATGAATGGTAACCACTTACCCTTTAAACGCCTTGCCACTTCCGGGAGGTTCCCAAAAATAGGCACCCCTTTTGGCCCTGGGATGTGTATTAGGTGAGTCCACAGTCTGTTATAATTCTTCCATTTTTGGTAAATAAAGTAAAATATTATTATCGCAATAGTCGACAGAACTATCGTCGTAGACATGTTAAAACATTTGTTAATATAAATTTGGTTTGATATTTCGTTACTATAAATACCCACTCACTTCACAAATTCACTACACTTCATAGATTATGTATAATCTATGAAGGTTATCTAATGTATAT
Source organism: Cryptocephalus primarius (assembly GCA_963576515.1). Lineage (NCBI taxonomy): Eukaryota > Metazoa > Arthropoda > Insecta > Coleoptera > Chrysomelidae > Cryptocephalus > Cryptocephalus primarius. The sequence goes on from OY754939.1 coordinate 4,369,385, forward strand.
ATATATATATATATATATAAAATGGAAATTATGAGCACTACTGTAGAAACGAGTTTAGTACGAGTTTCTGACCAATGACCGTCATGCGTGCATTAAATTCTACCTCGCACCGTATTATATTCTCCTTCTTGTTATTCAGACGTTTCCGTCAATCAAGGTTGGCAATTAAATTGATATCTACAGTCCATATGAGCTGTTCGTTTTATTTTATCACGACGTCATTTATAAAATACACGGAAAAAATTTAAGGTTACGATTTCACTTAGCCGACGATGTTACTTAAAACTATATAGTAGCGGCAATTTACTAATACAAATTCAGTTTTAACCCGACTAGAAATTTGAGTAGGGCACAACTCTGTTATATTGTGTAAAAAAATTGGTAACAAAATATATTTATAATTTTCTCGCACCTACAAAATATGAAATGGCACATAGCTAATGTAAATTCCGGCTGTTTTGTTACAGCTGTTTAATTTCGAAGATCCGCGCATACTAATTAAATTAATCGCGGAAATATTAACGCCGGAATAAAATCTATTTTTTTTTTAAAGATTAATTTTGTTAATTATCCAGTGTGCTCGAGAAAACCAACAAAAAATGTGTGATAACCGTGCAAGGCGAATTCGTGAACTTACTCACCAACGAGTTAGATTGTGCCTCGAGAGTCAAATTGAACCTGATGAGACCTGATGTAAATAGAGAAAAGAAGTGGGCCTAAGACGGATCCTTGAATTACCCCACACTCATTAGGGATCCACGAGGATACCCTCGGCCGTGGCCAACTACAGATTGAGTCCTACCTAAGAAGTAGGAACGGAACCAGTTGACAACACTAGCGGAAAATTCGATACGTCGTAGAACTGACAGAAGCAGTTCCCTGTCGAGTGAATTGAATGCCTTAGTAAAGTCGAATAATACTAGAATGGTGACTTTCTTATTATACACACCTAGACGGATGTCATCCAGGAGTTTTGCCAGGCAAGTCTCGGTGTTATAACCAGGGCGGAAACCTGATTGGAACGGATCCAACAGGTTGTGAGCCTCCAGGTACGCAAGGATTTGGTTGTAAACGATTCTTTCTAAGACTTTACTCAGAGCGCATAGGATAGCTATTGGGCGAAAATCCGAAGGGGCAAGAGGATTACTAACTTTAGGGATGGGACGAATTAGACTGCATTTCCAAAGATTGGGAAAGGAAGCACTCTGAAAACTACAGTCAAATATATGAGCAATTATCGGTACTAAGTGATCGATAGCTTTTTTGACAAAACTGATTGGGATCTCGTCCACACCTCTGGCATTGGAAGAGCTATGCATAATTGTCGCTTTCAGTTCCGCTAAGCCACATAAGAAAAATAAAACTAAAAATAGAAATAAGGAAGAGAGAGAGAGAGAGAGAGAGAGAGAGAGAGAGAGAGAGAGAGCGAGAGAGAGAGAGGGAGAGAGAGGGAGAGAGAGGGAGAGAGAGAGGGAGAGAGAGAGAGAGAGTGGGTAATGATTTATAGTAGAATTTGAAATTGTGGTTTTAAGTGTTTTATCCTTTTCATAAATATGCAACATAAAATATAATATTATTGCCCCTCCGAATTAAAGTCTATTTCTAATGATTATGTGCTAATTGATTAAATCTTGCACTTTTGATAGAAGGGATATAACGTATTAGGTTATAAATTATTAATGCTAGTAGCTACTTACTTACGGAAAATTCTTTAGTTCATAATGAGTGGAGGCTAAATGAGATACAATTGACGAATTTCAGTAAAAATTTGAATAAAAAAAATTCTAAATATGTTTATAAAGCACACTGAATGGTTTAAGACTGGACTTAGACTCTCTTAGTCTAGTACAGATTATTTTATTATAAGTTATTAGTGATTAGTATTAGTTCTCGTCCTTAATTACCATTTTCCACCGAAATCCTATTTCATTCAATAAATTACTTAATAAGGCCTTACAACCAATAAACAAATATATGTCTCGTAGTTTCTGGCATACACCCTTATGAACCTTAGAATGATAGTCACCGTGCCGTTGTTTTACTCGCGGATGTAAACTTGAATAACTGGGCCGCATCATAAGAAATCCTGAAAGATATCGGCTTTTGCAACTTATACTCTAGGAAAAAATACAAGGAAGAAGGAGTGTTGGGAGGAGACGAATCTCATGGCTGAAAAATCTCCGAGTTTTATTTAATATTGTACATCAACTGTGGGCTTATTCCGTATAGCAGTGAATGAAATCCGTATAGCCTTTATGCTCGGCAACATCTGAAATGTATAGACATCAACAGAAAAAAAGGACGCTTGCCATAAGTAGAGCTACTTGATGGACCTGGTTTTGTTTCTATTGATTGCAAAGCGAAAAACTGTATCGTTGGTGATTTTGTAAAATTGCTCGAGTGCAGACAATGAAACTAGTACGAGAGTTTTTGCCATTTTTCGCGGATTGTTTTAGGTAAAATACGCTCAAGGCCATTCATTACGAATCGCGGCTCAAGAGGAATGTCGAGAAGATAGACTAGAGAAACTAAAGAGAGTGATGATGGTGATGGACGTAAAAGACAACTAGGTGAATCCATAGAACCTTCAAATTAGAAATACGACAATCCACGAGAGTAAACTGCAAGTAACTTTTATCAATAGTTAAAGCTAATTTTTCCGATATTAAATAATTTATTTTGATGAAGTAACTCTTCCTCTTTCTTTAGGCACCCGTAGAACCATTGAATCATCATCATTTTGGGTTTAATGTTAATCCAAAAACGTACTCTGGGATAAACATTTACAATTTTGCAAAAACTGTTGTATGAATCCATTTGAAATTTTGAACACATACTTAGTACTAGAAGACCCAATGGTTTACGCTATTTCAAAGTTGTTGTTGGCATTCATTTTCGCAACAGGTATTGTTAATTAAAGTTATATATATTTTTAACATTAGTTACAATTATCTGAACAATAAAATATTAAATGAACTTTTGTAAACCATCGTTTTGAAAATTTTATAATTCTCTACAAGATAGCTCATAATTTGTGGTCGATAACGTATAGGTTTTACTCCCGTAAGCCTGTATTGTATAAATAAGTGCTTGGTAACCTGGATAAGTGGAAGTCATGGAAAACCTCATTTCCCTGAGCTTAATGTACTAGATCAAGTAAGTGAACGACATCGCTATGGAAAGTTCGTAGAGTTTCACTCTACTTATTAGTTGTTTTAATAATAAGCTGCGTCGATGTCTCGTGTCATTAACGGTAGTATTAAAGTGGAATAATTGCATAATTTTAATTATGGATACTAGTTATCAGGTTACTGAACCCAATGCCAGAATAAAACCATTGACAGCTAAAATGAAATAAATACAAGGCGTGAAAAAGTTGAAAATTTTAATTTGCCGTTGGACATTCAGTGGTGGAAATAAGGCATTGATATTCAAAAAAGAGATGAATATGAGAAAGGAGATTAAACGAAATAATTTTAGTGGTGCGCCCGAGAGCATGTTGGAGTTTAAATGAATTCTAACTTGTTCAAAATTTACGCATGATAAATTTGTGGGGTACATGATTAGCACAAAATATCTATAGTACAAGATAGATTTAATATAAATTAGTCAGTTCACGATATTTTTCTGTTTATATTTAGCTCCTAGGTACGAATTTAACATTGAGATCTCCGACAGGTCTCAACACCATATCCATTTTATACCTTAACTCACTGCATTTAGTTACTGGCTCTAACTTAAAAGCTCCGAGCACGCCGCAAAGCGCAGCTTTTATTTCCATGATTGCGTACTTTTGACCTGAATAAAATAGAAATCCGTTAATATATGTTTAAAATTATAATGAAATAAATACCTATGCAATTTCTTGCACCTGCACTAAACGGGATGTAAGCGAAAGGGTGCCTCATGGATGAATTTTCCGGTAGGAATCTATCAGGATCGAACTTTTCAGGATCTTCCCAGAGATGAGGCATTCTGTGCATCTCAAATATAGCGAGATCAACTTCAGCTCCCTTTGGTATAATGTAACCATCCTTGGTCTTGACATCCTCGGTTATTTTTCTAAGTATATTCGGTACGCTGGGATATAATCTTAGACTTTCTTTCACACATCTTTCCATGTAAGTCATCTCTGTGAGGTCCTTAGTTTCTGGGTGCTTTTTGGAAGTTCCCATGACTTCAATTATTTCTTGATAAATCTCCTCCTGGAAAAATTCACCGTACCAAAAATTAAATGAATACCAATGACATTCATTATAATCGCTTACTTGGATTTTTGGTTCGTTTGCTAGGGCTACTAGGGTGTAGCAAAGAGAAACTGCTGTTGTGTCATGACCCTAAAAGTAATGTTAACGAAAAATGCGGTTTAACGTAATTGTTGTGTTAATATCCTTATTATTCGTTGAAATTTTTTTGCCAAAATTATATTTCACTTAGAACTTTCAGTTAATTCCATATTTAAATAAAATATACTACTTTTTTCATACTTGTACGGCATGTATGTATTTAAGTTTGTTTTCACAAATAGAAAGGAAACTTGTTGTTAGTGTTGGAATACGGCGTACTGAGTTTTCTGCACAGAGGATTCAAGCAGTCATAAATGTTATAAAATGTTGGGTCGGATGTTCACAGTTTAGCTCCAAACTTTTTCAATTTCCTTCTTTTAAAATTCTGATTACTCCGAATTTTTCGACAAGTTTGAAGCCAAATGAGGTGAAAATTTTCGAGGTTAAGTGTCTAAAACTGGCAAATATATGATTGTACAAACAGTTATATATTATGTATGTTGTTTTCGCAACAATAAATATAAGAAAATTTGTTACTTATTTCTATAAGATACGACATGTGCAGTGACCATGAGTTGAAATGGGTAAGGAACTTATTTCTGATTCCTTGCGGGAACAAACTTATTGGCATTCCCTCAGACGATGTAACCAAATTAATAGTTTTTCGTAATAGTACTTTCCAGCCTAAAATGTATTCTCCAAATTATGTTAAAACGCTACATACCTCAAACATAAAGGTATCGACTTCCTCCCTGATTCCCTCGTCATCGATTTTAATGCCTTTTTTCTGTCGAGCTTCCAGCAGTAAATCAAGTAGGGCCAACCGTTTATTCATGGAATAGGAACCGGAACCTTCGAATTGCTGTTTACGCTTGTGGATTACGCTCAGAGAGAATTCGTGTAGAGTATTAACGATCTTCTTCGATTTCCACGCTAGTGGATGTAGGTGCTTGATTATTGGTACTTGGAGGTATGGTCGGAATCCCCTTTCAACTAGCAATTCTCCAAAGTCGTAAATTGCTTGCTTATACTCCTTACAGTTATTTTCTTTGTTGACCTCGACACCAAAGGAAGTTTCTAGAAATCACATTATTAATTTTCCCCGCAATATTTTAAAAAGTTTGTACCTCTGATGGAGGAAAGTGTGAACTCCGTAATAGGTTGGATAACGTTAACAGTTTCGTTGGCATGTCTTTTGAAATAGTCCACCAAATGCTTAGTTTCCTTATTGAAAATTTCTAGGAAGTCTTGTAGAATGCTGAAGTGGAATGCTGGGGTGAGGATCTTTCTTCGGTATTGCCATTTTGCGCCTAAGAATTAACTGTTGTTTGAAAATTATACACATTTAAAGCTAATATTTACCAGTGCTAGTAAGAAGTCCAGTGCCTAGCCAATCATGTAAGATTTCATAGGGTTCTCCTTTGGTAATCAATTTCATGTTAGTCAAAATAGTCTGTAATGCAAACTTAGTATAAATTTTTCAAAAGTTAAGAGTCAATTTCTAAATAATCCAATTTTGTTACCTCCATATCTTGGGGATTGTATACAAAATACGTAATCCTTCCAAATCCATAATATCTGTGTATATATTTATACTTTAAGCAATGTTGGAATCTATCTTCCCTTAACATATTATCTGCAATAAATTAGGTTTATTTACACATAAAAGTAGTTTAAGGAATATCTCGTAGTGGATATTTAACATGACAACTATTAAAAAAGTAGTCGAATGAAAAGCTATTAAATTATTACCTTTCAGGCTTTGAAGCAATTGAGTTGCATTTCCCAAAATAGGAACGCCCTTCGGTCCAGGGACATTTATAGCGTGACTCCACATTCTGCGATAACTTTTCCATCTTTGGTAGAAGAAATAGAATAACACCGCAGCAAGGCTCGCTAGTAGAATTGATGCAGACATTGTACAGAATCGAACACTAATGATTGTTTATTTCGTAATCCCCTTTTATATCATATATAACAGATAATATGTGATAATTACTACGTTAGGTAGGCAAGGATGTGTTTTATGTAAAATCATATGATGTGATAATCCAAAGTTCAAGTGAACGAAGCTACGGAACGTTAATAATATTTTTAGATTGCGTGTAAACTTGTACGATTTAATGACAGAAGTGATGCAGCAAAATTATTTTTACATAAGTCATGGTCTAAAATACAAACAGCTTATACTAATTCTTCCCCCACCTACTTACATCTCTTTCTTTCTCGCTCTCTTTCTCTCTCTCTCTCTCTAACTTTGGGTTTTATTCAGCTAGAAGCATACGTATGGCTTCTTCCAGTTTATGCTATCTGCCGTTATCAGCAGCTAACAGTATTAACAAAAGTGTACTGCCTGTTTTCAAGTCTACTGCACATTTAAACATACTCTACGTTTGTATACTAATAAACACGCATTTATCTAAATACTTGCCAGAATGTCGTAAGTTCAGGAATACCCCTCGCATATATACTGACGATGCTCTTTTTATTGTGCCTTCCGGCTTATCTGACGTATTTAATATGATAGTGGTACACTTATTATCGCTTCTATAATCTCCATGTCAACTAGTTCACTACAATCAATGAAAATCTGTCATGTTAATGCCCAATCAATTCCAGCGCATTATGACGAGTTTCGCTATTATTTCGCGAATCATATTTACAATGTTATCTGTGTTAGCGAATCTTGGCTTAAGCCGCATATTTCGTCAGATTCCGTTTCTATCCGGGGTTATAGACTTTTCCGTAAAGACAGAGTTGGTAAAAGTGGCGGAGGAGTTGCATGTTACGTCCAGGAAAAATTACGCTGTAAAGTCATGAAAGCCTCCTCTGAGCGCTACGAAGCTGCGCCGGAATACATTTTCGTGAAGCTAGAAAATGGACTGAAAACGCTGCTGCTGGCCACAATCTACCGCCCTCCAAAGATAGGCCACTTAAGTATCTTTGAAACTGAACTGGCTAAACTTATTCCTTGTTTTGATGACATCGTTATCACTGGCTATCTAAACTCTAACCTACTCACTTCCAATTCATACCAAGCCGAAGTCACATCTATATTTGATAGGTGTAATCTAAAAATTTTATCGTTTGAACCAACTCACCATCTTCCAAATAGTCGTACCCTTTTTGATCTTATAGTTGTAGAAGACACTGATAATGTCTTCACACAACTTCAGATACCACTGTGCTTTCTCTCTAATCATGACTTCATATTCATTGAATCTCGTTTCCAGATTCCAGATTTCAACTCTCGCATTGTTACTTTTCAAGATTTCCGCCATTTCAATCGTGCTCGGTTCTTAGGTGATGTTTGTAACTCGGATTGGAGCGAAGTTGAACGCAACACTATGCTTGACATGAAAGTCAATGCTTTTAACGAAACTCTTAAACAATTGTATGAGGCCCATGCTCCCATAAGGACTGTTAGAGTTACTCGTCCCCAACGCCGTGGTTAACTAATGAAATAAAAGCCAAAATGTAAGACAGAAATAGGCTTAGACTTGCTTATCGCAGAACTCTAGACCCTCAGTTGTACGTGAAATGCAAAGTTCTCAGAAATAAGGTTACGCAGATGATCAGGAGTGGTAAAGCCTCTCATTTTAACAATATTTTCTCCAATACACTTACGCCTTCGGCTACCTGGAGAGAGCTCAGAAAACTTGGCATAGGAAAAGCTAAAGACTTCTCAAGTGCAGGAATAGACTTGGACATTCTCAATAATTTCTTCTCTCAGATTCCTCCTGTGGATCCTTTAAAAATTTTAGAAAGCAAACAACTATATGATTCCTGCCCTGCTCCAAATCGTTAACAGTTTTATTTTTCTTATGTGGACTTAGCGGAACTGAAAGCGGCAATTATGCATAGCTCTTCCAATGCCAGAGGTGTGGACGAGATCCCAATCAGTTTTGTCAAAAAAGCTATCGATCACTTAGTACCGATAATTGCTCATATATTTGACTATAGTCTTCAGAGTGTTTCCTTTCCCAATCTTTGGAAATGCAGTCTAATTCGTCCCATCCCTAAAGTTAGTAATCCTCTTGCCCCTTCGGATTTTCGCCCAATAGCTATCCTATGCGCTCTGAGTAAAGTCTTAAAAAGAATCGTTTACAACCAAATCCTTGCGTACCTGGAGGCTCACAACCTGTTGGATCCGTTCCAATCAGGTTTCCGCCCTGGTTATAACACCGAGACTTGCCTGGTAAAGCTCCTGGATGACATCCGTCTAGGTGTGGATAATAAGAAAGTCACCATTCTGGTATTATTCGACTTTACTAAAGCATTCAATTCACTCGACAGGGAACTGCTTCTATCAGTTCTACGATCTGTCGGATTTTCCTCTAATGTTGTCAACTGGTGCCGTTCCTACTTCTTAGGTAGGACTCAGTTTGTAGCTGGCCACGGCCGAGGGTTTTCCTCGTGGATCCCTAATTAGTGTGGGGTAATTCAGGGATCCGTCTTAGGCCCACTTCTTTTCTCTATTTACATCAGGTCTTTTCGAAATGTACTTCGCCACTGTAAATATCTTCTATACGCTGATGATTTGCAGGTGTACTGCCAATGTTCACTAGATATATTAGACGAAACGATCAGTCTTGTAAATCAGGATTGCAGAACAATATCGGATTAGGCTGCTGCAGCTGGGCTTGTTTTGAATGCCACAAAAATGCAGGCCATGATCTTAGGTTCAATTGCTTATATTAACAGAATTAACTCAAGTAACACTGACCCCATAATAGTAGATGGCATACTACTACGTTATGCTACAGTCGTCAAAAGCCTGGGAGTATACTTAGCTCAAAATATTTCATGGAAAACTCACGTCGAGAAAACTTCGAATAGAATGTTCTCTTCCTCTATCAATTGAAGAGAAATAAATATATGCTACCTACAAGCACTAGAGTTAATTTAGTCAGGAGCCTAATTTTCCCACATGTCGATTACTGTAGCTGCTTATTTACAGATATCTCCGGTGAACTGGATTTAATCGTGGAACTGGAATTAAATCTAAGGATTTAATGCAGCAGTACGATTCATTTTCAAAGTTCGATATGATGCGCACATAATGCTGTACTACACAAAGCTCGGCTGGCCTAAAATTAAAGAAAGGAGTGAGAGGTCTGTGTGTTGTTTACTATTTAAAGTTCTTTCTACATCGTGTCCCTCCTACTTGTACTCCTTGTTTCACTACGTCAGAGATATCTCCACGAGAAGCACTTGAGTCAAACCACTAGAACTTTCCATACCTGTCCATCGAACTTCTGTATATTCTAAATCCTTCACACTTTCGGCAACAGGTCTATGAATTCCTTACCTACTCCTTTGAAATCTTCCTCTCGACTCGCCACTATTAAGAGATTACTAGGAATAGCAGGAGCAGTATTGAGACTGAACAGAGTAAACAGAGACGCTGAGTTGTTAATTGTTACTTTCTTTTTTCTTTTCTTTTTCTATTAATGTAAATTTCTATGCTCGATTTAGCGTTCAGTTGAAATTAGTTTATAAATTAAATTATGTAGTTGAATTTATTTTATATTAGTGTATATTATACTAATGTTAGTTTGTATTCCAAAGGGCTTTGCCCTAGAATATTTATTAAACGATAAATCAAATCTATCTCTCTCTCTCTCTCTCTCTCTCTCTCTCTCTCTCTCTCTCTCTCTCTCTCTCTCTCTCTCTCTCTCTCTCTCTCACACACACATTCCCATTATAGTACTTTTGTTTTTTCCTTGTGTTGCTGCACATAATCGTTCAACAGAATCTTATCTATTTCCAAGTTAGATGGTTCATTGTTTGTTATATGACCGTTAATTACGTCAATAGGTTTATAATTTATTGCTGAATGAATTGAATGATTGTAAGCTAGGACTGCGTAAATCATCTTCATCTTGGCTGGCGCTTTACTATAACCTTGTGTATTTAATATTCTCAGATGTTCACTTAATGTTGAATGAAATCATTCGATAATACCGTTTGACTGAAGGTGATTCTGAGAATAAAAATGAATTTGAATTTTATGCAGTGATAAAAGTTCTGCAATTATCGAGTTATTAAATTCGTTTCCGTTATCTACGATTATAATTTTAGGTATTCCATGATGTGAAAAGAAATTAATTATATTGTATTGTCAGCAATCTCTGTACTATTTAGTGAAGTTAAATAGCAGGACTGTGCATATTTTGAAAAACTATCAATTATGGTTAGAAATTTTGACTGTTCAAAAGTGAAAGTATCTAAATGAATTATTTCGATAGGTTTTGATGCAGTTGGTGTTTGAATTAGTTGCATCTTTACTGGTTTTCTATCATACTTTGCTTGTTGACATATTTCACATTGGTTTATGTAGGTTTGAATTGATTCTATCATTTTTGGCCAAAAGTATTTTTCTTTAATTCTGTTTAGTGTTTCTTCTATACCTCTATGATTTGTTTTACCTTCATGGTAATTTTGAATCGTGTCCTTAATATCGTTCTTATCTTAATATCTTTTGGTGCTGCTGGCGAATGTAGGACTGAGCTCATTATAATTTGGTTTTGTCCGTAATTTACTGCATGTTCGACAGTGGGGATATTTTCACTTTCGTTCGCGTCTTGTTCATTGTCGTCGATCTGTACAATCAGGGATATGTTATCTAGGTCAGTGTTGCGTTCAGGAGGTTTATTAAACGTTAATGTTCTATTTTGGTCGCTAATTAAGTCATCAAATTGTTTCCAATATTTATCTAATTCTTTTGTGTGAATCTCTATACGAGAAAGTGCATCTGCATTAGTATTTGCTTTACCTGTTTTATAAATAATTTGGTAATCAAATTCTTCTAATTTAATTTTTGCAAATGGCGTTATCAGATGATTAGTTTTGAAATCAAGTACTGCCTGAAGTGCCTTTAAATTACACCGTCAAAGGTGTCGTGGAATTTAAATAAATAGAATTTTAATTCATTAGAGGAATCTAAGTTAAAAATTTTTGATGTTGGAATCAAAACATTAAATTGGTGTGAAGATTTTTGGAAAACTGTCGATACAATGAAAGGATCATTTCTTATCGAATTTGGAAAATGTTTGTTCGCGATTTCTGGATTTATAAATGATCTTGTTGATCCTGAATCAATTAATAATTTAAAACTATATTCGGGGAAAATGATATACGGCAATTCGCTCATTTTCTCTGAAATTGTGTTTAAAGTTATTACTGGTGGTGTTATCTCTTTTTGAATTGTTCGGCTGATTTGGTAAAATTTCGTTCTTCATCGTAACGTTCAGAATTTTGTTCGTCTTCGTATTTTATGTTTTGTTCGTCATAGTAATCATTGTTTGTTTCCTGTATTTTTTCGTACGTGTCTGTGTTATATAGTCCTTCAGCGATAAATGGTGGTTTTTGATTTTGTGATTTATAAGTATTTTGGAACATATTGGGGCGATACTGATAATTTTGGGGATTTCTGAAATCTTGGTTAGACGTTGAGGGTCTTGGTTGGTACGTATTTCGAGTAGACGTACTCATTGGAGTTGGTGGTGGAAGATTCTTTCTCATACCGGAATTAGGTTTAAAGACTTTGACGTTTTGGGGTTGTTTGAAAACTTGGGCGTTAGTTAGAAATTTTTGTGGAGGCAAAATTTTTTGTTCGGATATTGGTAGGTTGTGACGGAAAATTATTTTGATTTCTAAAGAAATGGTTCGGGGTATACTGGTTGAATTGTCGACGAGGATTATAATGTGGATGTCGATTTAATTGTGATTGATCATTTGATTTGAAAGAATTTGGGAATTTGTTGGGATTTTTCTGAGTGAAATTTTGGAAGTATTCCAGCATTTTCTTCCTCTATGACGTATTGCATGGCTTCACTTAGTGAATTCGGTTTCATGCACCGTATAGTTGTCGCTAACGGTTCCCTAAGACCTGACAAGAACGTTTTTAGTGGTAAATTTTGGTATAAGTCCTTTTTTAATTTTCGTGCATCCTCCGTTTGTTCGTGCTCAGTGATGTAGCAACAAATTAAATTTAAAATGTGTAGCACCCTGTCAAAGAAATTCTGAGCAGTTTCATTAGGCGTCTGTTTCAACATTACTAAATCTCTATTCAAACAAATTTCACTTCTTTGATCAGAGAAATTAGCTAAAAGTAGTGCCCTGTATATTAACAATAGTTTTTGCATTTCCTTTTAGTTTCGATATTATCGAATTTAATAGGTAAATATTTTGGAAATTTGCCGGATTAGCTCTATCATAAAATTGGTTTATTAAGGCGTCACTTACACTAAGGAATCGGTTAAGGTCATTGGAATCTCCATTAAACTCTGGGACACAGGATAAATATTCGGGTTTTAGCTGATTCATATTTTTTGTTTTAGGATTAGGGGGTCTTATTACGTTTAATCGAGAATTTGAACTCTACGTTCAAATTTTCGAGAGTGTTGGCCAGTTTATAAAGATCTTCACTTGATATGAAATAATTGGACACTTGTTTTATAAAGTTAAAGCGACTTACATGTGAAGTGCGACGACTTTCATTTTTTCGTTGTCTCTGTTTATCTGAAGTGTTGGTCCTCTTGACCTTCGTGGTTGTTTCTGCTTATCTGCTATGAGTCCTAACGGCGGAAAAGACTATATTTGTCCTTGACGCTGCTCGGTGTCCTCGCAAGAATTGGGCAATGTGGAATGTGCATGATGCGTTGGTTCATAATACTCCAAACATATCGGTTCGGGAAATCGTTGGAACTTGTTCAAACATGACAGGAGTTGGAAGGAAGAAAAACTCATGGACAGAATGTCGTGCCAAAAAAACATACCAAACAAAGTAATACCGTGTAACCGGGTAAAGTAGTACCGCATTGTTCATATTTTATTCAAATAAAGAAATACCTACTCTCGACAAAATATTGAATTGTATTGCGGCAGATGATGAACCACCGGTTATTAGTCGGGACAAATTGTGGAAATGTCTTGGAGAAATAGGGCTTTCGTAGGAAAAATATAATAAACGGGATTTGCTGCTTGATAAAGACGGGATCGTTTGTTGGAGAAGAGAATATTTAAGAACAATAAAAAGGTTTCGAAGAGAAGGAAAAAGCATTTATTATTTGGACGAAACATTGTTAAATGAAGGGTACAGTGTTTCAAAATGTTGGGTTGATATGAATATCACAAATTCCGGCAAGATTTTTTGGAAGATTATTCGACTGGCTTGAACCCACCTATAGGAAAAGGTCGTCGATTGATAATTATCCATATCGGTGGTGAAACTGGTTTAGTAAATAATGGTTTATTAGAATTTACCTCAAAATCAACCAAAGATTACCACGAAGAAATGAATGCGGACGTGTTCGAAGAATATATTTCTTAGACTTTTTTAAACGCTAACTTACGTACCAAAAAACTCAGTCATAGTAATGGATAACGCCAGTTACCATTCGCGTTTACTGGAAAAATTACCAACTTTTGCGTGGAAAAAGGGACATAGTTAATTGTCTAAAAGTGAGAAAGACCCAATTTGATAATACAATGGTTAAAAAGGAACTAATGAATATTGTTAGGCAACACAAAAATAATTATAAAACACATGTAATAGATGAAAAGGCTAAAGAACAAGGGACAACTGTATTTCGCTTACCACTATACCATTGTAAACAGAATCCTATAAAGTTAACATGGGCCCGAGTGAAGGGTGAAGTTGCACGAAGAAATACTATATTCAAATTAGAAGATGTGAAAAGACTTTTGCATGACGCTATAGAGAAAGTGACTGAATGAATTTAGACCATGTTATTGATGATCATATAATAGAACCCGTTATTATTGAATTAAATGACGAAACATCAGATTCTGATTGTGATAGTGACCATATAGTGTAGGTATTTAAAACTGTCTTGCGATAATTTATGTAATTATAGTGTAGTGATGAATCATCTTAATCGGAGATTTAATTTGTGAATATTTATTGCTGTTTTATGTTTAGAAGTACTGACGAATTGCCATTTGGCAAAATTTTAACCATCCCCATTTTTTAAACTGTCAGTTCTAAGCCTGAAAAAAAGTGGAAAGAGAATTTTGTATAACCTAATTAAAGAACGACCATTTATCCTGTGAAAATAAAAATAAAGTTTTAAGTACTCAGTTCTTGAAGATATATAATACCCAATCGGGCCACACTGACCGATAATCGGTTGTTACTTTGCCTTATTCTTTCGGCTCCTTTGTCATAACCACAGTATAAGCCTTTTACAGGAACAGGCATCGAAAGCAATCTTGCAAACTCACGTTTCTAACGGAGAAACTTTTACAATTCGCTTTACTATTTCAAACCACCCCACAATGTCGAAAGGGCACTTTGGCATTTATAATGAGGTACTGTGCTATCATCTTCTTAAAACAGATTATAATGGATAAACTTACCCGCTTTACCTTGGGGAGATGACAAGAGGGATGATTTGGACATGTTTGGGAAAACACTATTCTGAAATGTTATTCCAAAAATTCTGGGAAGTTAACATAATTATTTTCAGAATTACAGAAGCTCCATAAAGATATCTAAAACTTTTATTTATTCTATCGAAAATATCTTTTCGGAACCCTTGAGTCAAATTTGAATTATTGAAGAATTCTATTGATCGAATTTATTTAAATTTGGAAGTATATGTTCGAATTGTGGACAGTTTGAATTATTGGCGATTCGAATTATCGAGATTTCACTGTAACCCTAAATGGCGTATTAAACATTTGAAAAAAATTGAAATCGATGGGATTTAAATGTTTATTCACGTTGAGATTAAGCCATGATTGTCTTGAGAACTCTTAAAGCGATTCACCATCAACACACTAGGGAAATTGATAGTGTTCTTTAATATAATTCTGGTACAAACATCTGTGAAGGAGCATTTAATGCTTAAAGTTAATGCTAAAAACGGCAGATTTCAAAAATGCACCGAGAGTGCACATCGAAAACGATAATGCAAAAAATGTTACGAATTCTTTAAGTGAAAAGGACTATCAAAATAACACTGAACCAGAAAAATCTTTTAAAGTATATCAGTGAAAACATAATAAAAAATTCTTAGCAATTCATTAGTGCGAAACTTGTGAAACTTATGCTGTAATTCACAAAACCATTGATGATTCTTCCATATTTTGTCCTTTGAAGGCATATGAAAACATAAATCGGAATAATTTCGGTAATCTCATCATGCCTTACAATAATATGGTTAATTTTTTATAAGCCTAGATAGTTATTGTTAAAATAACATTTGCGACCAAGCTTAATGCCTTATAGATATTACTAAATGAATGCAAGATATTTCAGTACCAACAATTTTTTCAGCTTTCCTTATGAATATTTGTTTAGTTTATTTATGTGGGTCACAATATTTTACATGTTGAAATTTATTAATAAAATTTCATAAATACACACAACCAAAAATATTTATTTGTAATCACTATTAAATTTATTACAGTTATTCTTTTATTTTAATATGTCAATTTTTTGTGTAGGTACAAAATATTGCATTAAATACAATCGTAAAAATTCCTTAGTTTAACAGTTATCGTTTTGAGAACGTATTTGTGATTGAATGTATTTTACTAAAGCGGTGTGTATTTAATGTGCTAAAAAAGTAATGGTTAAGTCATTGACTTTAAACAAATTCGATCTCATAACATTTTGAAAACCCCGAAAACAGGGTTAACCACTTCATGAATGATGTCTTGTGAGATTTCTTTTGCACAAACTGTATAGTACTGTATTTGTAACAAATCTGCAGATGTAATCGACTGAATATATTGTAATTTCCATTAACTCTTATTTGACTTACCTTCTCTGAAAACTATGCTGTAATGAATGATCATTCTTTCGAAAATGGTTTTATTTATTTCCACTGACCTTCAGATCTAAAGTGATTCATTAATTATCAACAAATTTTATTGGAAATGTAATTACACTGACGAGTCTGATAATTTCAGGTTTTCATTATTTTTTTAAAACGGATCGTGCGATTTATTTCAAACATCACAATTTAACTGTGCTATTCAATGTCAATTACTTTTAATTGACACATTTTTTTTCATAAATAGCCCTAAATGGCTATTTATTCTAATAATTGTTAATAGTTTAATTTAAAGTAATTTAATAATTTTAGGAGATGATTAGTTTTGTTTAGCCCTAACGTACTTCCTTGTAACTTTCATTTGAGACAATTTTTTTTCTAAAATCGTCCTTATGGGCACCTTCTTCAGAGAAATAGAGAAAATAGAAGAGGGCTTCCCTGATATGAGAAAGGTATATGAGATGAACCCAACGCTAAATTATGGAACTCAATTCAATTTTGTAAAAGAAATTTCCAAAGGAGAAATAAATTAGATATTTAATTTACTCTCTTTGCTCTAATTTAAGTCTTAATTACTCAATTTTGAATATTTATTTTTTATAATTTTTATAATTGCCACTTAATATAATTATTGTAATTTCAATTAATAAATTTTATTGTAATAATTAATCTTTATATCCTGTACTGCAATCTTTCGATTTTTTGAGTATACCGAGTATATTCACTTAAATACTAACCAAAGTCTAACTAAATAATTTCCAAGGGACCAATATGAAATTATTTGATTGAAAATAAAATTTGTCCGAAGGGTAATGTCTTCCTATTGGATAAATAAAAAAACGTGTATAATTTGTTCAAGTTCTCGGCACAAATATAACGTTTAGTTTTCCAAGAGACCTCAGTAACATATCCATTTTGAATTTCAATTCGCTAATCTTGGTTACATGTTCCAACTGAAATTTTCTCAATATGCCACATAGCCCCGCATTTAACTCCAGTATCGCGTACTTTTGACCTGAAATCACATCATGTATTAAACATAACACATTTTATAACTAACATAAGTACTGTATATTTATTTTTAAAGTAATAAGTAAGTTATTTAAGTAATGCATTTAGAAGTAAATTACCTATGCAATTCCTTGGATCAGCGCTAAATGGGATATAAGTGAATGGATGCCTTTTGGCAACATTAAGCGGTAGGAATCTATTCGGGTCAAGCTTTTCTTTATTCTCCCATAAATGTGGCATCCTTTGAAGCTTGAATATCGACAAATTCACGGTAGCACCTTCCGGGATAATATATCCTTCCTTGGTATTCACGTCTTCGGTCATCTTCTTGAATACACTCGGAACGCCGGGATATAATCTTAGACTTTCCTTTACGCTTCTCTCCATGAACGTCGTATTTGATAGTTAATTAGAATTTGGATATCTTTCACTATGTCCCATGATATCGATGAGTTCCTCATATAGTTCTTCCTAAAGGAATTAGGGGTATTAAAGACTGCATTTTGCAATAAAATAAGACGTAACGCAACTATACTGAAACAAGAGTCAAATATACCTCATCTGAATCTCCAGTTCGTTCGCCAAAGCTACCAAAGTGTAACAGAGAGAAGCAGCCGTCGTGTCGTGACCCCGCAAAAATTGTAGTTAAACTAATCAAACAATCTAAATGCTCACTTACTTCAAACATAAAAGTGTCCACTTCTTCTCTGATTCCCTCGTCGTCAATGTCGATACCTTCTTCCTGCCTAGCTTTCAAATGCAAATCGAGTAATGCCAGTCTTCTACTCATGGAATAAGAGCCAGAAACGTCGATTTGCTTTTTACATTTCAGAATGATGTTTAGGGAGAAATCATACAAATTTCTAACTGTTTTCCTGGTTTTCATGGCATAAGGATGGAGTTGTTTGATAATAGGTGCGTTGAGGTATGGCCGGAATATCTTCTCCGCTAGTATTTCGCCAAAGTCGTATATTGCGTCCTTATACGCACAGATTATAAAAAAATAGGGAAATCATTTCAAGTCAAAATTGACAAACAGAACTGGAATAAAACAAATACTTTGTAGCACTCAGTTGCTGGCCCTATTTTTACCTGATCATAACGACGCATCGGGTATAGTTTTCTTGAAAGGATAAAGGATAATACGTTAATTCGCAATCATCCTTACACTTACTAGTTACTGGGAACAATTACTTAACTACTTGTACACGATTTTGTGTACTAAATAGTTAGAAACAAGTAGACATTTTTGATATGCTCGTATATGTTTCAGATATGAAACTATAATATTCTAAAATCTCAAACGCGTCTAACTAAAATTATATTAATTCAACTCTGGATCTCCTGACTGAAAATGCCCCAAGAAACGAGCGGTAATATCTTTATGGGTGCCATAAATTACCGGTACCAGTGATAAAGCATTTGCTTCCGGGAGCTCGGGAAACACGGTTAGTGGACACCCTTGGAATAGAGGTAGTAAAGAATTTACAGAAATACAAAGAAGGCGATAGTTAGGAGAGGATTAAAGCTATAGAGAGAAGATGGTCGGTAATAAATAAATAAATAAATAAATAAATAAATAAATAAATAAATAAATAAATAAATAAATAAATAAATAAATAAATAAATAAATAAATATATAAATAAATACATAAATAAATAAATAAATAAATACATAAATAAATAAATAAATAAATACATAAATAAATAAATAAATAAATACATAAATGAATAAATAAATAAATGCATAGATAAATAAATACATAAATAAATAAATAAATACATAAATAAATAAATAAATAAATACATAAATAAATAAATAAATAAATAAATAAATAAATAAATAAATAAATAAATACAGCTATACAATGAATTACAATTACAATTATTACGACGGAAGGTCGCCACAGAAGGAATTATGACGAAGTAGTTATGATAACTTTTCCAGAACTTATATATACTTTATCGGATTTAATAAATTTCTGATAATGTTTCACAGTTCGCCCGGCAGAATCAGTAAACAATGTTATCAGTTTGCTATAAGTAATATGGTTTGGTTTGATAAATTTTAGTAAAAGCGGCGGATTGAGGCGGACTTTTACTGGACCATTGTTATAACGGAGCTCTATTCTGTTGGATAAACACTGCGCTAAATTAAATTCTAAATTATGTTACGGATACTGGCGTGATAGGTGTCAATGAAAAGATATCGGAAATCTAACCTATTCCAGATAAGACACAGCCTATTAATTTCTGTTGTTAACATAGGCAATTTGTGGAAGATTTTGAGGAACACTTCCTTACCCCTTTTTTTAAATTTCTAGGTCAAAAATTGTTTATAGAATAGTTTAACTTTTTAAGTTAATAATTTAAAAACACTTTATTAATTATTGAAAATTTTGTTTCGTTTAAGCGGCAAGAATGTTTATTTAATTATCAATTAAATTATAATGAAACTGTTTGTTTTCAAAGTTTTCAAAGTACTATAATTTTAAGTAGGTTACCCATGAATCAGTTTTGGATAGCACAAAATATAAGGAAAAATTGAAATGGTTCCTTGAATAATCTCTTGTGGTTACCAAGTACTGTGCAAATAAAATTTAAATTGTCTTTGATATCCACAAAGGGCATGAATGTATATGGTCTATGTGGGCATGGTAATAGATGAAATCAAAAATTTTCATTGCGACATATAGACCCTCTACCCACTATACCCAAATACACTATGATTGTAACACGTTGTCTCATCAGGCTTGTGGTATTTTGCCATATAGTGATTAATTTTAAGCTAAAATTAAAGCCTGATTGAAAGCTAATATTTCAATATTACATCCCGAATAGAAATTTGGGTAGGCAAACCCGAAAACGTATCGGTTCCCGATCAGGAAGTGGCCGGGCATGCTCGCCTAGCATTACCTGGCCAGATCCTGGTCAGGACCCGATCAGGTAATGGCGAGGCATGCCCGCCTAGGATTACCTGCCCAGATCCTGATCAGGGCCCGACTAGGCACTGGCGCGGCATGCCCGCCTAGGATTACCTGGCCAAATCCTGATCAGGACCTGACCAGGCACTGGCGAGGCATGCCAGGGTACGACTGACACTGGCGAGGCATGCCCGTCTAGCATTACCTGGCCAGATCCTGATCAGGACCCGACCAGGCAATAGCGAGGCATGCCCGCCTAGGATTACCTGGCCAGGACCCGATCAGGCACTGGCGAGGCATGCCCGCCTATGATTACCTGGCCAAATCCTCATCAGGACCAGACCAGGCACTGGCAAGGCAAGCCCGGCTAGCATTACCTGACCATATCCTGATCAGGACCCGACTAGGCACTGTCGAGACATGCCCGCCTAGCATTACCTGACCAGGTACTGGCCAGGCATGCCCGCGCAATCTATCATTACACCCATTATTCATAATATACGTATTAAGAATGTGACAAAATTAAACACTGAGTGTAATTAAATGTGATTAAAGGTAATTAAAACTGTTACATTGTGTAAAAATCTAAGTAACAAAATATATTTATAATTTTCTGATTTTTTGAATTTTCTTAATTTCGAAGTATTAACGCCGGAATAAAATAATATAAATTAATTTTGTTAATTATTTAGATCATTATCCAATATGCTCGAGAAGACAAAGGTAAAAATGTGTGATAACCGTGCAAGGCGAATTCGTGAACTTACTCACCAACGAGTTAGATTGTTCCTCGAGAGTCAAATTGAATTAGAGCGAAAAAATGGTGAATTTGGCATAACTACATATCTCAGTGTTAGTGGAGTAAACTCTTTGAATCGATTACCGCGATAGTGACTAAGTAGTGCCGAAAAAGCAGTTGACGTAACATCATAGGACGTACGAATCTGTAAAATTATTTCTATCTTTAATATTTTACTTACACAGTTGTTGACAACAAAATTTCGCAGTGCTTTAACAATACCGACATTCATGATTAGCATAACGTTTATTGCTTCCGGATTAACGCTTCAGGTAAAAGCGACCCTTCGTTGTAACCTACTATTCCGACCAGTTTTTGTTCAAGTCTTGTGAGGTGAAGTTCGCCGGCGGTGGATGGTGAAGATATTATTTTCTACAACTGTGATGAGGTAATTCATTTACTAAAACGTGAATATTTGTTAGAAAATAATTATTTCTCAATTTACAGAAGACTGATATTTCGAGGTCCCCACTGGATGAAAGCAAACAGGTGAGAGCGTTCTCTTCTACATTAAAAAAACCAAAAGATTGGAATGGGTGCATAAAAAAAATTGGGTTTTGTTGTATTTTAAGTTTTTTTGCGATTCTTTGTATTTGTACTGTGTTTTTTAGTATATTATCACTTTATTATTTTATCCTGTATATATCGTTTATATTTCATGTTTATATTTGTTTATTTTATTTATTCATGTATTCTTATTCTTTAATATGTTTGTATTTGTACTGCCTCTTTTGTATGTCGATTTTTGGCGAATTTATTATATTGTGATATCAATAAAATATTGTATAATATAAATTAAGTTTTCTTGACGTGGACCCGATCAGGTCTTCCTGACCAGGGCCCGGCCGGGGTTGCCCGTCTAGCACCCTGTAAGGACTGTAACGCAGATGCTTCGTCGGGTCCTGATCAGGACGACCTGACGTGGACCCGGTCAGGTCCTCCCGATCAGGACCCGGCCGGGCATGCCCGTCTAGCACCCTATAACGCCGGCCCGATCGGGTCCTGGTCAGGATGACCTGACCGGGTCCACGCCAGGAATGCCCGGTCGGGTCCACGTCAGGTCGTCCTGATCAGGACCCGACGGCACATCTGCGTTACAGTCCTTGCCGGGTGCTGGACGAGCAATCCCGGCCGGGTCCTGGTCGGGTACAGGAAATAATTTCTAGTCGGGTATTATTGAAAATATTCAGTAAAACTCTTCTTATTATTGACTTCCTTTACAATGTTTACTTTATTTACAGAGTAAAACGGTGGGATTCAATTGAATTAAGGAATAAATCTATTTGTCTGCGTTTTCCGTAAGATTAGGGCATCATTCATTATTTATGACATATATAGTTTAGTCAAGTATAGAAACATTGCACATCGACTTGTTAAAGTTATTTGTGCGTTGTTATTGTTCTAAAGTTATTGTCGTACATGAAGCAAAGGCTTGATAATTTAGTTTTATTTATATTTATTATATCAGCTGTTAAAACAGGTTAAACATTAATGACAGTACTCTATTAACATATAAATAGAAACAAAACTTCTAGTTCACCTCACCGCTTTGTGTTTTGGTAATTTTGGCCCTCGTGGTTCCTTAATATAATCTTAATATTCAGCTCTCCAATTGGTCTTAGTACCATATCCATCTTGAACTTTATATCCTTACATTTGGTCACAGGTTCTAGCCTAAAGGTCCTTAAAATGGCACAGAGTGCTGCCTTTATTTCCATTAGGGCAAATTTTTGTCCTGAAATGGAAATTAGATATCCACTTAAATTTGTATACTGAATAATTTTCTGAATATGGGCATATATGCACAAAGTGTAGAATTATATTTCTAGTAATAAACCTGCATTACTCTACTGAATCTTCATAAGGTGGTAAATTCTACTTTATATTTTAAATGTGTGTTTATAAGCACATTTTGTCCAGGCCCATTTTTGAAACTATACGATTATTATCTGTTTTCAGATCTGAGTCCTACCTATACAATTCCTTGCTCCGGCACTAAAGGGAATATATGCAAAAGGGTGCCTGTTAGCCACATTCTCAGGTAGGAATCTATCCGGATCGAACTTTCTGGGATTTTCCCAGAGATTAGGCATGCGATGCAACTCAAAAATAGCAAGATTCACGTTAGCTCCCTTTGGTATTACCAAACCATCCTTAGTTTCAACGTCTTCAGTTACCTTCCTCAGCACATTTGGCACGCTGGGGTACAGCCTAAGGCTTTCCTTTATACATCTTTCCATAAACTTCAAGTTTACTAAGTCTGTGGCATCTGGATGTTGTTTTGACTGCCCCATGACATCTATAATCTCTCGGTAAATTTCTTCCTATGTAGGAAAACCTTCACAAAAGTGATATAATATGATGTAAATCATACCTGGATGAGTTGTTCGTTCGCCAGAGCAATTAATGTGTAACACAAAGACACTGCGGTTGTATCGTGACCCTAGAACCAATGTTACATAGTTTAGTCGGACTTGTCGTTATATCCAGTTTTACCTCAAACATGAAAGTATCCACTTCTTCTCTGATTCCTTCGTCGTCAATATTAACCCCTTCGATATATTTCGCTCTCAGGAGCAGATCCAGTAAAGCTAATCGTTTGCTTTGGGAATAGCTCAACGTATTTTCGACTTCAGTCTTACGTTTCTGGATGATAGTCGTCGAAAAACGGTGAAGCGTACCGACTATCTTCTTAGTTTTTCTCGTTATCGGATGCAGTTGCTTAACGACTGGCGTATCGAGCCACGGTCGGAAACCTTTCTCCATTAACAACTCCCCGAATTCATAGACTGCGTTCTTGTATTCCATCCAGCTTTCCTCTTCGTTTATTTGGACGCCGAGAGATGTTTCTGTAATTTCTCGTATTAGCACAGTTATTAAATGTTAGGTAGATTTACTGGTACCTCCAATAGACGACAGTGTGAATTCTGTGATGGGTTTAATTATGTTTACTGACTGGCTAATATGACGCTTTAAATTCAAGACTAAAGAATCTGCTTCCCGATGGAAAATTCCCAAGAAATCTTGTAGGATTGTAAAGTGAAAGGCAGGAGTGAGAATTTTTCTTCGGAGCTGCCATTTTTTACCTGCGACAATAAAAGGATGTATGTGGTTGCTTCGAATTTAGTTAAATATTACCTGTGCTGGTCAGCAATCCTGTGCCTAACCAATCATGTAATATTTTGTACGGTTCTCCCTTAGTTATCAACCGGGTGTTGGTTAAAATTTTCTGAAAATATATATACGTTCCACAAGAGTTGAAAATGGTTGTGACTGATATATATTTACCTCAAGATCCTGAGGATTGTAAACCAGAAACATTATTTCTCCCAGAGCGTAATACCGGTGGATGTATCCGTATTTCATGCAGTCTTCAAGTCTTTTATCCCTAAACGTGTTATCTGACGGATGTAAAATTATTATATTGTATTTCTTTTTAAGTAAACTTACTTCTTAAAGCGCGTAACTGGGCAGGAATGTTTCCCAAAATGGGAACGCCTTCAGGGCCTGGAAAATGTATAGCATGTTTCCACATTCTTCGATAACTCATCCATCTTGGGTAAATCAAATAAAAAAATATTACTGCTACTGTTATTAATAATAACGTTGACATGCTGTAAATGAAATGAATGAATTGCGGCGTCTCCACTACTATTTATAATGCAATTTTTTTTTTAAAATGTTTGTTCGTAATAAAAACACATTTAATCTTATGAGAAATTATTTTTTTCGTATATGCGACCACGACATTTGGTAATGCAAATGGATATCTTTAGGTACGGAATTCATGTTTATTTGTCAGTTAAGTTTGATAAGTTACCCGGTGCAACAAACCCCTTAAGTGTGATAAGTGTGTAAGAGGATCCCCCGTCTAGAGATAAAGCAGTTTTAAAGACAATTATTTAAAAAATTAAAGATTAAAAAATTTAACGATATACGACGAAACCATTGGTATTTACGGAAATAATTGCTTGTAAGTTGTTATGATAATTACCATAATTGGATCCAGTGAGATGTTTACGTTATGTACTGATGTTTACCCAAAAATCACACCTAACCATTTAAAAATACTTTGATACAATATTATTAAATATTTCATATTAATTTAGTAACGGATAAAACCGATTTCTTTTTACAGGTATGAGACAGCTTTTCAGAGTTCTTTTTTAATTTCCTTATCCGGGCTAATGGGCGCACATAAGCAGGATATGAAAGAATTTGTAAAAAGACCGCACGTCTTCCGTAATGTAGAAATAACTACCAACTTAACGGGAAAGAGAAGGATCTGCTTTTAACTTCTTCTAAAATTTTATGGAATAATAACAAAATCGTTAAAGCGTTTTGGTTAAAGGTTTAAAGCGTTACCCTGGGTAATTACAAGAAAGCAACGGAAAGCAGTAGGTGATGACCACCACCTAATTAATTTAAAATATATGTACGAAAGTGCATGTTATATGTGGAAAACTATTTGCTTTTTGGATCTTCCTGCTGTAGGATAAGTTTTAGTTCACCTCTGTTTCCTTGTCAGCTTTAAATTTTTTATGTTATATCATGTCGACCTATGCGTTTCACATATTTAGGTCATTTAGTTCTAGCACTGCGTATTAAACTGTTGTTGAGCATTCTGTAACATTAGCTTTCTTTTCAGATCCAGTCACTTACCATTACGACTGCGTTTTGCGTTTCTTCATCTATATTATTGTTTGATGTAGTATAATACTTTAGGGTATTGTATTACCAGCCATGTTTTAAAGTAGTCCCGTTTCTGTTGTACCTAGTAGATACCCCTTTGTTGTGTTTGGCACTATTGGATTGACTGATATTTCATCAAATCTTAGTTTTTCTTCTTCCTCACGGTGGTTGTTTATCAAAACTGGATTATTAAGTAATTCCGCTCTTTTATTTGAGTTGTTTGCTGTTTGAGTACTTGACTGTCATGGTGTACTCCACCTTAGGTGTTGCTGGAACCCTTTGCAGCGATTTCTTAATATCTTTTCAGTTTTTGGTACATTATTCATCTGTTAATTGCTACTTTATAGGGTGGGGAATTTGTAGATATTACATGTTGCCAAGCGTTGCTCATTTAATGATATGGTATACGTAACAAATAAACGATATAAAGCCTTCTATACAATTACGTTCATATTTAAATTCAGATACATATTACAAGATTACAAACAGTAAGCAGATAGAGAAACAGTTAGAGAGTCTCGTTCTGTAGCCAGAAACACATTGTTAAGTCCGCCTGGCACGATACATTTTTTCGATGGGTGATTGCATGGGAAAAGCCATGGGGAGGCGCCTGCTCAGTTCTGTTAGTATTTTTATGCGAGTGGGTAGACACGGTGGAAAATCGCAAGGGTATTTTGTTGGTTATTATACATATTGGATGGCAAACATATAAATTTTCGCTCCCTTCGAAAAAAAGTATCGCGAAATGGTAACTATCAAAAACCTCGGTTTGTTTATATTTGATCGAACTCATAACATTCCTTCCACTTTGACAGACCGACAGCATCAGAGCGCCGGCGCTGTGGCCGACGTAACAAAATGCTCGTTGTTCATTGGCCGGCCTTCAAATTTCCCGAGAAAACATGCAGGAAAATAAGCACACGCGCTATTCACGGAAATGTCCAGCAATTTCGCCTTGTGACGTCATTTCCCCCACCGTCTCTCCCCATGATTTCTCCCATGTAACCACCTATCAAATACTGTAAAATTCCACCCTGGTATTGCCTTACATTAACACATGTCTGTGTAAATAACTATACCATTCCCAGAAACGGTCAAAGAATCATCCGCATACACGTTTGTCGTTATGGACCACATGCCATGTTCGTTCCTCGATTTCAATTTATATTATAACTTGGATATTCAGTGGAGAGTGCGACGACTCTCGGTTTGTGAAGATTTTCATAGTGCTTAAAATTGAAAAAAGAAAACAATGGGTACGAAGGAACCGACCAGAGGTTGAGTTGGTTAAAAAATTTTTCCCTGGTTTATCGTTAATAAAATTTAAAAATATAACTGTTAAAGGAGAAATTCCATGTTGCAAAATATTTTTACAAAATTTTCTTGGTAGTAGCGAGCCTGTTGTAATAATACCCTTGGAATAAGTAATTTATTTCAGTACTGAGTTAACTGATTGAGTTTTACAAAATTTCAGACGATTTTCTAAATTTTTTTATCTTTTAAAATAAGGTAAAACTTTTATCGAACACCATTATTTTCGGCACTAAGCTAAAACTCCATCTGTGCATATTATAAACATAGGATATAGGATTCCTAAAAATTTGTTTCCTTATTGCCTTTACGGTCGTACTAAGTATAAATGTGAAAATAACTCGTTGGGTAACACGACTGGAGACATTACTGTGTTTGGTATTGCCTTACTTGCATACTATCTTTGTGATAATGGTAAATCATTATATTGGTTTTCCATATATCTGATATTTCAGAGAGTAATCGGTCGAATTTGATAATTTACGTATACTATTTTTACTATAACTTTTTGATAGTTCTTTCGAGTGCTCTGTATTGTTTTAAGTCATTTTCTGCCCACTTTTAGTTAATCTGCCCCGATTTCCGTATTTGGTATGCTAGTGTGTTCACTGTTAGTCTAAGTAGAAAACCTAGTTTAAAATATTTTTTATAACAGTATTTACAACACCATGCATTGTAGAATTTATGTGAAATTATAGTAAACGGAAAAACCTTAAGCGAATTTGGAATACCATTATTTTAATTTTCATCACATACAAATTTAATACACCTTATAACACCGGGTGTGCAAGCAAATTTGATTATCTCTAACGATCTGGGGCCTTCCTTCCGAGACACAACGCTATTAAAAACAGATGAACTTCGAATTAATGAAGGAAGAGAACCAAGAACTAATTTAAGTGGAACGAAAACAGCCCCTTAATGAAATTAAATTTGTTAAACGAAATAATTCATTTCATCGGTTAAGTCCGCACATTTTTCTCGTGGGACACGGTCGAAATTGGCTGGAATTTATTTTCATTTGTAGGCTGAACCTGTTCGTCGGAGAAAATTCTGACAAAATACGGCGAGAAAATTGAAAATAATAGCCCCGGGCCGAAGTACAGAAACAAGTACGACAAAATTGCATTAAAATAACGGAAGGAATAGGGGAAATGGAATGTGTTTATCAGTGTTATTCCATTCTGAATTCTTAATGCAAGGTAGATAAGAGGTATTGGATCAGATCGATTGCTGAAATGGAAAAGGAGCCAATTCTTCGGACCAATTTTTGTTCCTGGAATTACACAATTATTTATTGTGTTGAAAAATCTAAGAGATATTTTATATTGAATAAAGATAAAACCTTTCCTCAAGAATTTGTTATAAATACCATTCGCGATAGGAAAGCGCACGAAACAAATTGAATTTACATCAGGAAAAAATTTTAACGGACAAACCGTAGTAAAGGGTGAAATACTCAATCTCTTAGGAAGTTGGTCCGAAGTTACATTGTTTGAATACCGTAAACATTTTGATTTACGATTTCCGTGTTTTTAATTATGCATCGTATAAAT
Organism: Cryptocephalus primarius; assembly: GCA_963576515.1. NCBI lineage: Eukaryota > Metazoa > Arthropoda > Insecta > Coleoptera > Chrysomelidae > Cryptocephalus > Cryptocephalus primarius. The sequence goes on from OY754939.1 coordinate 4,397,774, forward strand.
CAGAGATCTCAAGACGCAGTACAAATGAACAATATTAATTCGAAGCCACCCCTAAAATGAATTTATTAATTTTTGCACGGTCTACAAAGGAAATTTAATATTGCCTGATTTATTATTTCGGAATAACCTTTGAAATATAAATTAGAATCCTAATTACCCGCGAAAGCTCAAAGAACGCGGAGGAGAAATATGAAATATTTTATTTATCAAGGAGTCAAGCGCCTGGAGTCAAGAATCTAAACAACCCCGGAGCAAAGTCGAGACGCTATTATCTACGAAGCTTTTGCTCTGATCGCAATAAATATTAAGTAATGTTTTCTTCTCACGTAACTAATCTATGAGAACGGCAAGACCAATAACTGCCAACTCATCAATTCAATCCAATTTTGAAAGGAGGGTGTGGAATCTGGTATTAAAAATGCAACCGAGACAGACAGCCGTTGAATTCCAATAAGGAATCACAAACATCAAAATTTTCTGAATTTTTTTATTCTCTTTCTACTAACTTTTAAGAGGAATATTACGGTTGCATATAAAATAGACGGTCAATATGTCTGCGCTGAGTAAAGAAGACAAAAAGAATGGAATTATGAAATATATACAAATTTCATTTTGACGTTAAAATATATCAAACATATAATAACTAACACCGAACATTAAAATAAAAATGTTTGATTTAGGATCAGCAATGGCAACGTATTTTAAAATTTCTAATTCATCACGTGAAAAGTGCAAAGTGTACTTGAATCATTTAATTAATTACAAGTTTTCAAATCACACGTTCAAAGTTTATTCACTTTTTAACGGATACGGTTCTATCCATCAAAAGCTACAAGTACTTCGAATGGACAAATTACGAATCGAAACGTAAAAGGTGTAAATGTGCGATACAGTTAAATGGAAGGATACGGACTGAAATATTATGAAATTAACTAACTGCGCAAACAATCGATATCGCGTTGCGATAAACATTCGGAAATATGTAATGACAAACGGCTTTACTGCACTTATATTTTGGTACATTGTATCACCACGGTTTAGTTAATTATTCTTCCATCTAACCCCTTATTGAAACAATATTTTTATACGTAGATGTAGTACAATTGTATGCCTCTATAAATGCAGTATTTAGCCGTCATTTCCAATACAAAGACAAAAACTTGTGGTAGGTAGAAGATGAAAAATTTTTGTAAATTACACATACGCACTGATTGTTACTTGGAAAAGTTGTATATGTGAAAATATTTTATAATACTAAGTTAGACTTCATTATAATTCACAGTCGTCTAAGCAGAGCCTCTATCAACATGCACTTAAATATTGTTATATACTTTCCAGTTCGCTGGCGGTTTCGTGACTACTACTGTTATACAGTTTTACTACAATAGAATTTAATTGTTAGTCAAATAATACGGTAAGATGAATAGCATGGTGACATTCATTTATGTCTCGCTCACAGATTATGAATCAGGTGAATTAATAATATAGTTTTTGCCAGAGATATTGTGGTACAGATATAACCATGATTTTATACAGCAAATTCAAGACATATTAGAATAAGTTGTTCATGTACTCATTCATATACAGGTATGTTAACTCTAGTAAATTAAAACATATATGTGATATATGAACAAATTTTCATAGGTTATTAATGAATCCAGTAGAAGTATTTTCTCCGATTTGTTTACGATGTGCAACTATAATCGTAAGACAAGGAAAATTTAAAGAATCTATATAAAATTTTCGATAAAACTATGGTCTCACAAAGGTTATATATTTGGGTTTAAATTCCCATCTTGTTTGGATGTCATCAGCCAAAAATCAAATATGACAACTTCTAATACTAATGTGAATGCCTAAATGTGTGAATGCCTAAAGTATTTAATGAGAGCAGTAACCAAGTGGTTCCAATACCAATCTCTTATAGGACTCCTGACTGGGTTCTGATATGTTGAGATTTAACTGTTAATTGCGAAATAATTGCTTTTGCGAACGATTTCCTAGATTTGATGTGCTAAATTTAAGGCTTTAGTAATAATAATTATAACAATAATATTAATATCAATAATAATAATAATAATAATAATAATAATAATAATAATAATAATAATAATAGTACTAATAATAATAACCCGCGGATGTTTTGTCAGTTCACCTACCGGGGGCGCCCCTGGCGGTGAGGTATTCTCGCCAGCTTGCTGGAGGGTAGGGTGAGGGGAAGTAAAATACCCTCCATGAACAAAAAACTGGCACCACCCATGAAAATGGAGTCTCCTAGTAATCATGGAATACGACCGCTGCCTGGGGAAATCGCCGGGGCATGCCTGGAGCCGACGCTGGGTACGACAGCATGTGGGACATCGATGGATGGGTGTTGAGGAGGCGCACACCTGTCGCACAACAGGTAACAGTCCAAATTAGCAACGAAGAGGACGCTACCGAACAGCATGTCAGCCCGCAACCTGACCCTGGAGGTCATCAAGTTGCTGCTGCCAGGCCCAAATGAACGAAAGACAGTCGGATTAGGTGGAGCAAACAAATGAACACTGACGTAATACGTGCATTCTTCCTAATAAACGACTGCAGAGATGATCCTATTCCGGGATGGCGAGCTAGGCTCCATACCGAAGTTAGGACATTATATCCCACTCTAGACTTACCTGAGCAAAATGTTGCTGATCGGCTTAGTGTAATTTTTTCAAAAAAGTTACTGACACAATTCGAGATTGATGAAATAAGGAGAACACTAAACCGGGAGCAAGTAAGACAACAAATATAGGGAGAGAGACATACCGAAACACTTCAACCTGCTAGTTCAACGGTGCAAGGAAAAGAGCAAGAACCGGACAATAGTATACGGGAAGCATTTGAAGCAAATTGCGCCTTATTTGATGGCACCAACCCATTGATGAAGTCTGGAATCCCAAGACTAATCTCAAGAGACAACACTGAAAACATAATTAGAGAGATACATGTAATACTAGGGAATAAATTAGCGGAAAGTAATAACCTTATCCTAGTACATTTAGCACTTTATTCAGCTGCGATAACCACCATAGAATTGAACTGCCAAAAACCTATAATACGTAACAGTAAACATGGTTCTAAAAGAATACAGGAACCTGCCTGGAAAATAAGACTAACTAAAAACATTGATGAATTAAGAAGCAAGGTCAGTATCATAGGAGAATATTTTAAAGGAGATCCAAGTACTAAAGTAAGAAAGAAGATCAAACTAATCATCAAGAATGCTCAAATGGATATTAATGACGCAGAACTCAGGCGCAAATTAACCATATATAAAGGTGAACTAAGGCAGAAGCTCAAAATGAAAGGAGCAAGATTGAAGAGGTATAATGAAGCTGAAAAAAGGAAAACACAAAATCAACAATTTAGCCGGAGGCAATGGGACTTTTATCGCAAGTTAGATTCAAATAAAAACGAAAAGAATGAAGATAACATCAACATAGAAAGATTTGAGAAATACTGGAAGAAGGTGTGGGCTTTGCGATCTAGCTATAATAGAAGGACGGAGTGGATGCATCAAATCAGTGGGGACCTAATTGACTTACCAAGTATGACTGAAACGATAATCGAGGCAAGCGACATAAGAAGTAGTGTTCAAAAACTGACAAATTGGAAATCACCTTCCCAGCTCTCCCCTCGATTCTACCAGCATGTTTTAACAAAATTCTAGCAAAGCTCCACATAATGTCTACGTACCTAACAAGTCATAATACTTTTTTAATCCACAAAAAAGGAAATCGGAAAGACCCAAAAATTTACCGACCGATCACGTGCCTGTCAATAGTGTACACACTGCTTACATCGGTACTACACAATAAAAAATACGACCATTGCCAAATTAATAATATCATCAGCCCTGAACAAAAAGAATGCATAAAAGCTCACTAGGGTGCAAGGAGCAACTGACAATTGACGCCGTTATATTAAAACAAGCACAGACCAAACACAGAAATCTCAATATGTGCTTCATTGATTATAGTAAAGTCTATGATTTGGTCCCCCATGATTGGCTTAGGGAGTGCTGGAAATTTACAAAATTGACCCAAAGTCGGAGCCCCTCTAGCTAGCTTAATAGCAACATGTAACACATAGATACATCTAAGTCTGCAAAGTTTTGGTAATATACAAATATCCCAGGGAATCTTCCAAGGGGACACATTGAGCCCATTATGTTCATGGACGACCTCAAACTTTATGCAGAGAGCAAAGAATACTTGGCCTCACTAATAAACACCACTAAGACCTTCAGTGAAGACATTAAAGTGTCATTTGAGATGGACAAGCGCAATACAACTACTATTAAAAATGGGAAGGGAATGGGATCTCGGGATCTCCCAGAGCCACCATATAGATCACCAAGTAGTGTAGCGTCTCGTACAGCTTCTCCTGACAATCCCTGCTCGCAATTAGAAGTCGGCGGGCCCCGGGAACCAGATGGGGGAACCCTGAGATCAGGTGGCCAACCTGGTGGCCAAAGACTGAGCTAACGCGAGAGGAAGAAACTATTTGCTGTGTTAGCCACTCGGCAAATGAGCTATCATGGTTCCAAACAGTAGAAAGGGAACCTCGGACGAGCGTCGCTATGGTCGAGACCGACGCGGGAATAGACAGCTCGATCGAATCGAGATGATGACCAGGCTAGAAATAATATGCTAATTAAACCAGCGAGCATTCAACAAACTTTTGCTCAACCGACGAACCGTGTGTTGGCGGCAAATGAGCCGCTAACCGCCAAGGCGGGAAAACCTAGGCAATGCATACAGTAGACAGATAAATTAAATATTGATCTTATGCGTTGCTACCACAAAGTCACTGAAGGTGGAAGAATAACGGTAGGAATAAGAAAACTTCTGCATTTCGAATTCTCTGAAATACACCAGCGATTGTCAAGTGTGAATGAGCAGAAATTAATGGATCAAAAGAGTAATAGTAAACAACGCAAAACTCTCAAGAGAATTGCTAAATAGGCTTAAAGTAAATCCTAAAATCCTCCTGAAGGCCAAGGAAACGAAGAGAATAGAGCACCTATAAAAAAGGTAGCTGATGAATCTCAGAACATAGGGGAAACAGAATCACCTCCGAATTTGGAAATCACAAGCTAGACAAACAGCGATGACACCATACTCACGGAAGAAATTCGTGCTATGTTCTCAGCAACTATATTGGAGTTCATTGAAACAGACCCAACTAAGAGACCGTCAATACCAAAACTAAGTATCACTACCAAATTAGCAAAAGTAACAAACCTGATCAACACCAAAATATTACCACATATATATATATATATATATATATATATATATATATATATATATATATATATATATATATATATATATATATATATATATATATATATATATATATAATTAAATGTCATTTGAAGAGCTCCACACAACCATATATGTGTCTGCTGTAACCGTAACCAGAGCCAACGGTCAAAAAATACGAAACCCAAATGCGATAACAGATAAAGAAACCCCAATGTTCAGTGCTGGGAGCGGCGACTCAATACAAAGATAGCCTCAATTTGAACAGATATTGGACGACTTAGAGCACACCAAAAGGGACAGCGAGGCAACAAGCGTCAAAAATATATAGAGAGAATCATCATCGCACATATAACCCACTCAAATCACAACCCAGAAATTCAAACTTTGACAGAGACGTATGGTGCCGTAAGTGTACGATTTGCGCCGCCAGTAATGGTCCTCATCGCAAGCCAAGGGCCTCGATGCGGTAAGATAACGTGGGGAGCCCTTTCGAGAGGATTGCCCTAGACATTACAGGATCATTTACGGGGGGAGCAAGTACATCCTGATGGTCAAGGATTATTTCACGTAGTGGGTGGAGGCGTACGACATACCGAATCAGGAAGCTGCGACCGTGGCATACGTACTGGTAAAGGAGCTGGTTTGCCGCTTTGGAAAGCCCATGGAATTGCATTACGACCAGGGCAGAAACTTTGAGAGCGAGCTCTTCCAGAGGGTCTGTGAGAAGTTGGGCATTCGCAAAACCAGAACTACGGCGTTACATCTCCAGTCGGACGAAATGGTCGAGCGGATGAACCGAACAGTGGGCAAATATCTCTCCAAAGTTGTGTCTCAACACCAACGAGACTGGGATCAGCACCTCCCCTTCTTCCTGATGGCCTATCGATCGGCGGTGAGCGAATCCACTGGACAGTCTCCTGCCAATATCCTCTTTGATAGAGGGATAAGACATATGACCTGAAGTTCGAATGTAAGCCTGCAGAAAACCTGGCGGGAGAAGACTGCGTTACCGAGCTCCGGAAAAAAAATGGAAGAGATTCATGAGTTAGGTCGAGGCTACCTCCAGATCACCAGTGACCGGATGAAGGCCTCTACAGTGAAGGTGACTTGTTGTGGCTTTATAATCCACAAAGAGAACGTGGGCTCTCACGGTAGTTACAGAACAAACTGTACTGTACTGTGACAAACCAACTTAACAGGACGTGTGGGACACCTTGTGAAACCTGAGGGAGGCTCTGCTGGAGAGAGACGTCTTAAAACTTGCGACTGCACAATTAGCGTCCGGATTGGACGGCCTGGACTTAAGGATAATAAGGAACATGTTGGAGATAATTTTCCGGTTCACCGGTATTGAGATCTTGGTGTGTTGTTGGAACTTTAGTGGACATCAGCGAGGAAGAACGGTGGACTGTTATTTCCATTATTTCTCCCGGTGTAGAAATAGTTTCAGCTCCAGATATCGCCATTCGAAAAGCGGAAATGCGTTTCGGGACGAAGTATTTTGTAGTATTTAAATTGTGATTTTTTGTTAATCATCTTGTGTGTAACGAACTTGAACCTTTATAAATTCTATTATAATCCATTATAATCCGTCGGATGCAGCGTGAGTAAATAAAAATAGCGTTTTCACATGGCGATTTCTCACATATTTAAAAACTGTGTTTACGGTAGAGAAAAGGTTGCCTAACCTATTACATTATATAGCCGATGGGTTTCTGCACCGTAATTTACTGCATATATTTCTTCGACTTTGCAACCAACAATTGGTTCATCACTAGAAGGATTAGCGAATAAATAGTTATTAGGTTTTACTACGGTATTATCTCTGAATAGTTATCAAACAACATGTTCCTTTGTATCGCCACCGACAATACAGCCAATACTTTTGGTGCTTTTACCTTGAATAATTATTCATTTAAACAGTTTCACTAAAACATTTTCTAATTCTAATACTGCCTGGGAGAACTCTTCATATGTCCCTTCGTTGGTTGTGTTTGAGCATGCTTTGTAGACAAGCTGTAAATGTCTTTGAAGTTTACCTAGATATTTTCCATTTAAGGCAGTATAAATTTTCAATCTCTCCTAAAGCACACTTGGCGGTGGTGTCTAGAGATTCTTTCTGGAAGCTTTAAGTCAATTGTTAAATAAACAAGAATTACTTTGTTTTATTTCTGGACTTTTATATCCTTACTTGCTTGACTCGAAATTCGTTATTTCTGGACTACTTTTGCTCGATATACATGTATTGGTATTATTGGTAATTATTTAGTAACTTTTGGAATCTCTAGTTTTAAACATGATTTCTGAAAGCTAGTGTGACAGCTACCATTAAAATAAAACGGATATGATCTTGAGTTTACAGTTAAGGTTAAGTGGCTCCAAATGATGATAGTGGCAGCTAATGTGAATCAAAGTGCGACAAAAATTTGACCATGCAGTGGAAACTGACTAGGCAATGACAAAGTATGATTTTTACTAATTAATAAATCACAAATATTTTGTTAATAAACGTAAATTCACAATCGAGTTATTTTTCAAAAGTACACTCTACCTGGAGTAGATCCTTCATTAGGACTGCAATATTAGGCCGTACTGCTTTTGCCACATCAGTTCCTGCATTTTTAAACTTGAAAATGAAATCGTCCAATAAATAAAGGAATCGTTATTGCTTTACTTCAAAATAGCATTCTAATATATTTCGCGATAAGACATGAGCTTCATTCTACCTATCTTCTTGAAACACATTGAGGGCCTTAACGGTGGAGTAAATAAATAACATAGTCAGTAACCTGATACTCCCAATAATCTATCCATATCCCAATAATCTATCCATTCCTCAAATTTTTTAAGGGTCGACTCATTAAAGATGTAGCAATCATGTGTGCTTTCCCTCCATCTCATCACAATATCGCTTACTAATAAGGAATCCCCCAAACGTCGTGAAAAATAAACTGTTACTAAGTAAACTGAGCAAAGCAGCAATATTTATTTAATCAGTTACCTGTATATTCAGAGAAGAATATCCCTTTCTATTTATATACTGTGCATGTTCACCACCAGTTTTTCAAATTTTAATATGAGTGCAATCGATACTAACCTTAACTTCAGAGAAGATTCTAATCTCCTGGATTCCCCTCATTAACTCTCATTCTTCCACTGTGGTTTGGGGCATTTTAATTAAATTTCTTGCTTCTTAGGCAATTGCAACATTTACTCTCGCACAGACACAGATATTAAATCACTAAAGGTCAGAACCTGTTATAAAGCTTGTACTATTTTAAAGAAATTATAGCGTGAATATGGGGCCATATAGCGTTTATGACTACAATTCAAATAAGACCGTAAGTGTACCGAAAACCCATCGAAAACTCATTACCTCTTATTTTCTCTGCTCTGTTAAACCAAGCAGAAGGCTTTTGTGAACCACAGTATATAATCGAAGAAAACGAACATTTGACAACACTTTTGAAGAAGAATACGTATTCAAAAAATGCAGCCAATAGAGCCACACATCCCACAAGACACTCAAAATGAGAAAGAAGAAAATACAAGAGTAAAGTATACCGGCCACGCATAAAGCGAGTTACACATAGTATAAAGAATTTTTTTCAAATTAACCAGAACAATAGCCAAAATGCCGAAGATCAACAAACATCGACAGGGTTCATTTGTTAAAAGCGGGATGTATTAAGATCCCGTGTAGCTATGGCCAAGTGGAATACGGTGGTAAACAGATTAAGATTATCAGGGGAATGAAGTGAAACGACTATTACGAATTAGAAAACAAATTAAGAACCGTTTGGAAGTACACCATGCCTCTTTGAAGGCGAAACATGAAGACGAACGAAGTCTACTAAATCACGGCCAACAGCACGGAAATTTTACATATTATAGAGCAAATAAATATTTTAGGTTTGTTTGCTACATAGATTAGAATTACGGCGACTATTTTCTTTCTTTTTTTTTTGTTGCGTCTAATATTCTATAAAATACGATTACTAAAGGAATGATACTTGACTACGTGAGTGTTGCCATGCAAAATGGGGCGATGTAATCCAAAATTTCGTTGTTGATTATACTATATGGGGTCCAACGTCTGGTGAGACGATACTTGTTCTTAATGCTCGCTTATTATAGTCGAAGGAAATCGAGAGAAAAATTTAACCGTCATCAAAAAAATGCGATTGGCGGTTTTATTATTAGAAAGTGTATGTATTGGCATCCTAAAAAATATATCTTGGTGATAAATTTGGTACCTCTGAGCGTAAAAAATGGTGTCCAAAAAATGGTCATATATTTCGGTTTTTTCAGTTTATTTCTAAAACTGAAAATCATATGAAAAATATACAAATCTCGTACAAATCTCAAAGAATAAAGAAATAATTGGGAGTCGGATGACTCTGAGAAATAAGTACATTACCAATGGAACATTCTCGAAAAGAAATTCTAAACTAGTAGTGCAAGGATTTAATCAAAAACTCGGTATTAGCTTTAACAAAACCTTTGCCCAGGTTACCAAACAAAGCCCGATCATACTTTTGACATCAATTATTGTCGAGTTCGAAATGGAAATAAAACAACTCGATGTCGTTCCAGCGCTTATCTGAATGCCGAATTAAAAAACCATTCATGGAACAGCTTGGCAGGAATTACTTGTAAAAATTTAACTACAAGAATATAATGAATTTAGAAAGAAGGCTGCACAAATGTCGACGAATTGAATAATAGAGACAAGGTTTTTCTACTGAACAAAACATTGTGCGGTTGATATAATCGGCTAAGGGAAAAAAGAGGACCCTTTTCTCTACATGACGAGAAAAGGAAATTAAATACTACTGATCGGTACATATGTTTACGATATCGTATTTACCACGAATAAATCTCGGTCTACTAGACATTGGATAATATGCGAGTTGTGAAAATCAGCAAAATATTTTAGCACCGTATGTAGCACCTAGAAAACATTTCGTAATAAGGAGAATTAGTTTAAATTATGACTGGTCTGATGGGTGAATCTGTGCTCTGCATTTTTGGTAACTCGTAACTCATATATAGTAAAGTGGGTTAAGCGGTTCGCCTGGAATATTTACTTCGCATTAGAAGACGACGTGAATTTCCGCTAATATGTAGACTTTTATCTTTGGTGAAGTGAACAATCCGACGAGTTTCTTATATATTAATATAGGTATGCCAATCGCCGAAAACATATACATTTCTTTCTTCTGCGGTTTCTGTTGCAATATTTTTGATCCCTTCCCTATATGTTTGTTAATAAATTAAAATAGATTATATTTGTCGAGTATTATATTTTCATTACAGATTTTCGTTTATCCCCGCAATCTCTTACGTCCCCTGCACCTTCTCGATGGCGGTGGTGGTAAGGTCGGCGTCACCGTTACCTCTAAATTTCTTCCCCCGGGGCACGAGTGGTGCGGAAACAGACGACGCAATTACTACACACGTTGACTCAACCGGGGATTGGACTAAGTACCACATTATTAAACTGTCAGGTTCAGAGATTGGATTCTTCGTGTGGTTTTTCTTTTGTTCCTAGGGATGTATATATTTCCTTTTCGGGACGGTAAATATCGAAAATAATTAATTTTTGGTCCCATGCGACTAGCGTAGTGTTATTTGTTCTAAACCCGAAAACGATAAAAACGATACTTTATTTATAATTTTCTTTACGCTTTCTATGGCATTTATATGCCTTCATTATGACCTTCTTTTTCATCGTTTATTAGTGTATAATCTACTTCTATAATCTACAGGGTCTCTTTTCGATAACTATACAAAACCATACCACATATTTCTGAGGTCAAAATATGAGCATTTAACCTAATTTACCTCTAACAAGGAGTGTACCATTACATCGCTATCCGACGTCAAACATCTGAATTAAAAAAAAATGGCAATTAATATAACTAATCAGATGAACTATTTCAGTACCCAAAGCAACTATTTAGCATAAAATATGAATATATATGTATAATACCCTAAGTGGTATTAGCCATTGCAGTACTTGTTTCGAGGTGGTTCATACTTAAAATGCATGTTAATTTTAGCTTAAACTTTGTGAAAATAATGGTTTGCCGATACTAAAAAGCAACCATAGACACTTAAATTCGTTTCATTTTAATCAGTTACTAGTGCATGTATCGCTATCTGTTAATATGTGGCCAGAAAGAAATATAAAATTATGTAACTAATTGATATACTAGGTATAAAGGTAAACAGCTATTGGTGTCCAGCTGTTTTTAATATTAATTGCGTTAAATATATATACTCAATTGGATATCGCTTTCTCAATTTATGATAGCAATGTTTTATTTTAATGTGGAAATGACCAACGTGTTACTAGTTTGAATTGTGATTGGAGTGATAATTGTAATGTGATAAAACTTTATGTAAGTAATAGTTTAATAGTGAGTGTAATGCTTTTATTATTTGTAAAGTAGGCAGTCCCAGGTACATTTAATTTGTTTTTGGAAAAAGCGTCACCGATTTTTATCAAACAACTCTAACAATGACCCCTGAAGGGTCGCTCCGGCTTACTCAAATCGATAGAGTGGTCGTGCGGTCTATTTAGAGTAAATACACAACAGAGTACTATGTGGGCGCCAGTGAGAACAGACGACCCCCCTCCGAGACTATCATGAGTATCCTGGTCAGTTAATACACACGGTGTAGTTAGAATTGCAAATGGTCAACATTACTTACCGCACTAATCTTAGTCGCTTGAAGCAATGGTTCGAAAATATTGGGGAAAAGGACTAAAGGCGAGAAATGTGAATAAATAAATAAATCCATTGATAGCAACTAATCCGTCTGTCACCCATATGTGATATATCAGTTGCTCTTGTTCAGCCTCGAACAGCCGAGCTCTAGCTTCGGAAAGGCAAGAGCAGCGGGGTTCCTCCGGTTGATGTAGTTGTGGCGGGGACATGGATAGGTCGATGGTGCCCCTTGGAGAGCAGAGCCCTAGCCTCGGAAAACTGGAGCAGCTCAGTCCCTTCGGATGAAGCACACCAACTTCTCTTTTCTCAAAATGGTGCCCTTGTCGAACGTCGACCGCCGGCTGTCCGTCGAATCTCTTGACGTACTATATTTCTCGCATTCGGCACGAGTGTTAGAAATAACAGAACCGCGTACTCAAAATTATTGAATACCAACAAGCAATATTAACATACTGCATAACTTAACTTAGCCTTACACGGCGAAGAAAAGCGAACCAAAGATGAAACAGACAAGAAAGCACAATAGCCAAAAGAGACTGCATGTTTTTTTCGTGAGTAGGGAAAAATTTTCAAAAGATACCACAAGGAAGTCTGTGGTACTGCAGGATCCCCGTAGACAGAGGTCTTACGTGCGGACCTACTGCTAAGAAACCCTCCCAGGGGAGTGGTTCCTCCATGATTGGGGATAGATGGGGAACGTCAGCCTTTAGGCTAGTACACGATGTGATGCGGGAATTAGTGCCACGTGCGGGGTTTAGGTGTACTGACTGTGGTATGTTGTTGCTTTACTAAGGGTTTTTAGGTCAGTTGCAACTTCAATCTTTTGTGGGGTCGGATGTGTTCGTGATCGTAGTTAGAGGTCTTCCTGGTGAGGGGATCTACGTGGCTGGCCGCGGCCAAGAAAAACTTCTCGGCCCGGTCTTTGATTGTTTCCAGAAGGGGGTAATCCGGAACTTCCTCTGGATCTGGAAATTCGGAATGAATCATGGGATATTTAGAAACTGGCTGATGTTGCTGCGTGTATTGAAGCTCTCGTGTATATACCGCATCCTGGGACTTCGTCGAAGCTTCTCGAATAAACCAACCTTTAAGCTCAAAATTCCCCAAATTGCGATTTTGGCCAATGAAAGACCACCTTTAGTACACGATGTCTGTACGGTACCGTTCCGAAAACGGACGGTTTGTATGGGTATATTTAAGGGCGATTAAAAGATGTAACACGTAACGCACGAATAAGTGGGAACAGCGCCGAGACGAGAGTCCGATCGAGAGAGAAAAGTCAGTCGAAGGTAATCGGAGAACCTGTGCGTTAAACTTGCAGGGTTCGTAAGCAACGAGGTGTGTAAGATAGCCACAGTGATAACATTGTGTTCGTATAACGGTGAGTACCGACTAATCTTGATTTGGCAAATGTCACACAGCGATCAAACTTACGTACTCGGGTCTAAACAACGACCTCATATACAGGCGAACCACATAACCATCACACTTCCGAACAGGGCCGCCCCACGGGTATGTGCCACCCGGGTGCAAGATATAATTTGCCGCCCTTCCCCATAAAAATGTCAATGTTATATTCCATTCAATAATAATAATATTAATGATAATAATAACTGCGTTGATTTAAAATTCTGATTTTAATTCTTTGATAACTGTTAATCTGTTTAATCATACTTTGTATAAATTTAAAAATTAAATATTTGAAACAAACATAAAGAAATAGTACTTTCATATAATACTCATAACAACCTAAGAACCCATAAGAACCTGCCTACATAATTTTGCATTAATCTTTTATTGTCTATTAACACTTTGAAGTTAGATGTTATAAATATAAACTAAACCAGTAAACTACCGAGGTAGATACATTTTAATTATTGAAAGGGACTTTCCTTTCCTTAAATCCTTGAATATTTCCAGCCCAGCCTTTTCAGCGGCAACTTCCTTTAGAGCTGATGTTAGTGCCGTTGATGGATCCGATGTGTCAGTGTCCTGAGCACCTGCCTCGTAGTCGGATGTACCGCTTCCTTGCTGCTGCATTATTTTAGTTTTTCCAAAACCGTGTCTTGTCCAAATCAAACTGTTTCTTCTCGTCCACTGGCTGCACTTGCCGGCTCGTCGACGGTTGTGCGGTTGTGGCCGTCGGCATCGCGGATACAATAAAATTTTTTAAAAAGCCAGCAAGTGATTTTCTACTTTGGTCTTCTTCTGCGTTTCTTTTTCGATATTGGAAGCCGGAAAAGACAGGAAAGTCTCTTTCTACCATCACTCATCTAAATTAATGTACAATATAAATATATTTCAAAAATATCAAAATTGATAATGTAAATGGGAAACTTCGACTCTGTCCAAATACTGAATTGTTTAAATAATTCGAAATGTTATATGATGAGCTTGCTTTATTAAATCCGGATAATGATGGGTTGAATCAAATGAATGATATACAAGACAATTATTATAATGTCGCTACCCAGGTCGTGGATATGCTTACTCCCTGTAGCTCCAGCAGTGTAGGTAACCCGAGCGGTAGTAAAATAAGTATAAGGAACCACTTGGGAAATTCAACAATTATTGAGGAACAGCGTCTTTTCAAATTACCAGTTGCAAATTTACCTAAATTTGACGGAAACCACGACGGGTGACGTCAGCATATGAGTATGTTGGAATCCTTAGAGGTTCAGCCCGATGATGGTTTGGTTGTCCGTTTACTTGAAAGTTACTAATTGATATTAGGAAACGATGGGAAGAAATTCTGAGTTTTGACGTGTTTCCAAACTTACGTCAGTTTCACGTATGTAAGCGAGGCTGCCTTTCGACTTCAAAACTTTCAAGCAAGACTTCACTTATACTGGCAAAACCGTACCGGTCGGTAAGCGTTCCCGACTAGAAATTTGGGTAGGCAAACCCGAAAACGTATCGGGTCCCGATCAGGAAGTGGCCGGGCATGCTCGCCTAGGATTACCTGGCCAGATCCTGGTCAGGACCCGATCAGGTAATGGCGAGGCATGCCCGCCTAGGATTACCTGCCCAGATCCTGATCAGGGCCCGACTAGGCACTGGCGCGGCATGCCCGCCTAGGATTACCTGGCCAAATCCTGATCAGGACCCGACCAGGCACTGGCGAGGCATGCCAGGGTAGGACTGACACTGGCGAGGCATGCCCGTCTAGCATTACCTGGCCAGATCCTGATCAGGACCCGACCAGGCAATAGCGAGGCATGCCCGCCTAGGATTACCTGGCCAGGACCCGATCAGGCACTGTCGAGGCATGCCCGCCTATGATTACCTGGCCAAATCCTCATCAGGACCAGACCAGGCACTGGCAAGGCAAGCCAGGCTAGGATTACCTGACCATATCCTGATCAGGACCCGACCAGGTGCTGGCCAGGCATGCCCGTGCAATCTATCATAACACCCATTATTCATAATATACGTATTAAGAATGTGACAAAATTAAACACTAAGTGTAAATAAATGTGATTAAAGGTAATTAAAACTTTGTTACATTGTGTACAAATCTAAGAAACAAAATATATTTATAATTTTCTGATTTTTTGAATTTTCTTAATTTCGAAAATCATCAATTAAATAAATCTCCGAAGTATTAACGCCGGAATAAAATAATATAAATTAATTTGGTTAATTATTTAGATCATTATTCAATATGCTCGAGAAGACAAAGGGAAAAATGTGTGATAACCGTGCAAGGCGAATTCGTGAACTTACTCACCAACGAGTTAGATTGTTCCTCGAGAGTCAAATTGAATTAGAGCGAAAAAATAGTGAATTTGGCATAACTACATATCTCAGTGTTAGTGGAGTAAACTCTTTGAATGACTATTACCGCGATAGTGACTAATCAGTGCCGAAAAAGCAGTTGACGTAACATCATAGGACGTACGAATTTGTAAAATTATTTCTATCTTTAATATTTTACTTACACAGTTGTTGACAACAAAATTTCGCAGCTCTACTAATTGGACAATACCGACATTTATGATTCGCATAACGATTATTGTTTCCGGATTAACGCTTCAGGTAAAAGCGACCCTTCAATTCGAAATCTACTATTCCAACCAGTTTTTATTCAAGTCTTGTGAAGTGAGGTTGCGGCCGACGGAGGACCGTGAAGATAGTATTTTCTACGACAGTGATGAGGTAATTCATTTACTAAAACGTGAATATTTGTTAGAAAATAATTATTTCTCAATTTACAGAAGACTCTGACATTTCGAGGTCCCCACTGGATGAAGGCAAACAGGTGAGAGCGTTCTCTTCTACATTAAAAAATCCAAAAGATTGGAATGGGTGCATAAAAAAAATTGGGTTTTGTTGTATTTTAAGTTTTTTTGCGATTCTTTGTATTTGTACTGTGTTTTTTAGTATATTATCACTTTATTATTTTATCCTGTATATATCGTTTGTATTTCATGTGTTTATATTTGTTTATTTTATTTATTCATGTATTCTTATTCTTTAATATATTTGTATTTGTACCGTCTCTTTTGTATGTCGATTTTTGGTGTATTTCTTATGTTGTGATATCAATAAAATATTGTATAATATAAATTAAATTTTCTTGACGTGGACCCGGTCAGGTCTTCCTGACCAGGACCCGGCCGGGATTGCTCGTCTAGCACCCGGCAAGGACGGTAACGCAGATGTCCCGTCGGGTCCTGATCAGGACGACCTGACGTGGACCCGGCCGGGTCCTCCCGATCAGGACCCGGCCGGGCATGCCCGTCTAGCACCTTATAACGCCGGCCCGATCGGGTCCTGGTCAGGATGACCTGAACGGGTCCACGCCAGGAATGCCCGGTCGGGTCCACGTCAGGTCGTCCTGATCAGGACCCGACGGCACATCTGCGTTACAGTCCTTGCCGGGTGCTAGACGAGCAATCCCGGCCGGGTCCTGGTCGGGTACAGGAAATAATTTCTAGTCGGGGTCTAGCATAACATATTAAAATGCATTATTCGCTGAACGCATGGCAGGCTTTCTGTGACCAACGAGTGTGTTAATTTCCTTCGTATTTGCAATCAGTTTCTAAACATTCTTCAGAAAAATAATTTGGTCTCCTACCCTAGACCGATTGCAGGGAATAACTACAATTTTCAGGCGTTCCCCGTCACATTAATCTCCGATCCTGAAAGTCTTGTTTGATTTCGCTGGCACGTTCGCCGATAAATTATTGACAATCTAATTAGAAAAGGAAAAGAAAGACAAATGTAATCGTCCCTCGAGGATCGTTCGGTGAATCGAAATTTCGTTGCCGCGTACGTAGAATAAGTAGTAGGTACCATCAAAACCGATTGTCTCGAGGTGTAATTGTTATCGCTGTGTTGGATGGTACGTGTCACAATAAAAATTATAAAGTTATGAAAAAGAAACTATAATGTTATGCCGTCATGAAATTGATTTAATAATTTTAGTGATAAATATATGCTAGCTTCAATTGAAGACATTCAGAACTCTCCCCTAAAAATATTCCTGAATGTGTTTACGGTAGAGATCCAAAGAACGCTCGACACGCGTGAATGCGGGTTCGATCAAAACGTCACATTGCTACCATTATTTAAGCTTTCAATAAGCCTTTTGTGACATGGCGGTGTTTGCTATTAAATTTCGATATATATAAAAAATCGGCTGGCAGTGCCGCTTAATACGTGTCATCATCAATAACTCGGCGAGCGGGAAGCTCTGGTTGCCCCGGGTCCTATAAATTATCGGGGCAGTGTTGCCAACCGAATGATGAATCACTGACAAGACGCGTACTGCAGCCTCGAGGAAGATAAAAGTGACATTAGCCAGTTTTCGGGATGGATAGACGGTAATATATGAGGGGCACTTTTTCTAGGCCCGGTCCTGATAATGTGTTGGGTGTATCGATGGGAAGTGATGGTGCACAAAAATTGCACAAAGTTTTTATATATAACAATTCCAAAAGGTGTTATTAGTAGAGACTGAATTTTATGCAAAATGCATATTAATTTTCATCGGTAGATTTTTTATTTATCATTACATATATTCAATTATCGTAGTAAAAAAATAGCTTTTAGAATTTTTTTTAGTGCATATAATGCGCATTTTACGGTTTTTGCCACAAATGCATACGCTTGTTCATATTTCCATATTTTAAACCATTTTTAAGAATATTGTATACTTTTATTTTTAATAAAATCAAATCGAATGGAACCATTTCAATATAATATCTGAGTTTTAGAAACAGGCAAATAGTTATTGTTATTCTTGGAACTATATTTTCGAGAATTTTAAGTTGAATAGAAGTCGACATTCCGAGAATCACTACTGTAAACGGTAATTGCGTTCTAAAGAGTATTCCCTCCTAGGCCACTGAATGGAGGCTTGATCATCTATTTCTTCCTCCGTCGATCAAATCTGGACGCAAATAACTTTTCGACCCTCAGGATCCCGAATTTGTGGGTTTCCATTGGCGCAACCCCCGGCAAGGCTTGAAATTCGCAAAAAACGGCAAATTTTTTAATTTCCAACGATTTTCTCAAAAGCTATAAAAGATATCAAAAGAATAACTTGACTAGCGTGTCCCTTTTTGCAAAAATGCTTCGACGTCATTATAGTGCTGATCAAAATTAAATAAATTTATGTCAACTTATCGATGAGATTTGATATTTTATAAAACCAAGGATGGGAAACGTATATATACTCCGAAGGTAATGGGCGCCCTCCCAAGTCACAGCTGCCGTGCGTCTACTGCACGTGCACACATCCAAACCAACATATAAACATTCCTTCGATTTTTGGAAATAGTTTTAGCAGTTCAGATTAACAAGATTGTTTCGAGCAGTGCATTTTATATATATAAAATAAATGTTTCCTATTATTCACTGATTTTTAATGGAGCCTGTAAAAGTTGATTGTAAGTAAAATTATATTTAAAACAAGCTATATTTGAAAAAATATAGTTATTTTAACAAAATGTTGATATAAACATGTGGTTACAAATATCAATATTAATTTGAATACAGTGGCTGCTAAATTGACGAAAAACAACAGAAAATATTTTTTTCCAATCCTGAACTGACTTTAATTTAACAAAGATAACTTTTTTCTTTTGTGACTTCAGTATCCAAGTATGTCGAAATCATTAGAAAGTTGGAATTGGAATTGGAAAGTCTTATGAAAAATCAAAATCATATATATATGATTTTCATATCATATGTATCATATCATAGCCGTGTAAATTTTAGATATTTATTTTTACAACTTAACTTGAAGCTCGGGTTTACCAACTGTTTTTATAAAAAATAAAATCGTCCAATTTGAGCATTGTAAAATGTCCTGAACTCTTAAAAATATTTTAACCAGAAACACCTCCAATTAAAAAAATATATTTTTATTTGAATTAACAATTTTTAAAAATTCCAGATATACACGCATCGTCTAGTATGGGGAAAACAAAGAATTTCTTCTTCCTCTCCGTTCAAAGTGCTGAAGAAATGTTCTTTTAGAGTATGTGACAGAAGAAATTTCAAATCGTTACATTTGAAGGCAACATTTCATGAGGACAAATCTTCCAAAAATGTAAACAAGTCACGCTAGCCACTTGTAGAAGATCAAACGAACAGGAAGCTATGAAAAATTTATGTAACTTATTTTTAATTTGTAATATTCCACTACATAAGTTAGGAAACCGAACTTTTCAGGAATTTCCTAAAACTTACTGTAAAATTAAAAAAGAACTAATTCAACCATGCACCGAGTTCTGCAGCTCTTCGTATAAAATACGTTAATCAAATTTGTAACGATATCATTCATGACATTAAAATTCAAATAAAAAATGAAACCACCGATGCAAAACGCCGTCATATTGCTAACTTGTTCATTGGAGTTTTAAGCGGTGCGAGTAGTTCTAATACATCTAATAAATCCTACAATTTAATGTAACGTGTCTGGATAAAACTAATCACGTCACAGTTGTTAGGTTTTCTAATTATTGTCTAGTAAATTTCTTTCTACCGGAAAAGATCCCTGCTGAAAAAATGTTAATATTGATAAGGGATGCAGCTTCTTACATAACTAAAACGGCTACTAGTCTTAAAATTGTATAGCGAATAGCCCAATTAGAAAGCCCAAACTTATCTTTAAATGATAGTATATGTATTGTCAATAGTTTATAAATTAATGAAATGTTATTGGAACCGAGGAAAATAGAATTAAAAACAAATTGTATGAGGTTTTAAACAAAAATATTCACTGCATTACAGTCCATTAACAGAGTATTAAATGGCACTTTTGAAGACATGATTAATCTAGCTCCGGCTATAATTGCAAATATTACACATATATTGCATATATGCACATTTTAAAAAATCGGAGATATAATTTAACTCCAGATAATATTACAAATTATGATTGTATAATGTAACAAAAAATCATGAAATATATATTTTTGTATATTATTTTATTTTTATTCATAAACATCAGTGTAAATTTCTAGAAATAAATCATAATGTTTTTCAGTGTAGTTTTTTAAACAATTTTGATTTCAAATGTTCTAGAAAATGTTATGTTGTTTTTACCATTATTACTGCCCTAAATTTTTAGTACCTGATTTGTCACAATTTTTACTGAATTCCCGTTGATATTGCATTACCGTATCTTTTCAAATAAACTCTGCATTAATGTATATATACATACAGATAAAACGACCATTTTTACTTTCCTTACTCTACCATTATACTGTAGCGAATGCCCCGTATAAGCCGTTGTTATGGAAAAACAAGAGTTGTCTATGTGATTTGTAGATGTTACGTTGACATTAGGTAGTAAAACCTCTTTGTGCATGTAAAAGTACTACAATGGGGGCTCAACCGGGATTTGGTGAACCGAAGTAGCGGAAAAAAGGTTTGGTGGACCTGGGATGGCGTACGGAAGTGATGGCGATGGCACGCGGCGGAGAGGCGAGGAGTGCAGTCTGTGCGGCGTTATGGAGTTGTTGAGCGGCTGGCGCGGGTCGAAACGCTACAGAATCCGAAGCTAAGTACCATCACACAA
Organism: Cryptocephalus primarius; assembly: GCA_963576515.1. Lineage (NCBI taxonomy): Eukaryota > Metazoa > Arthropoda > Insecta > Coleoptera > Chrysomelidae > Cryptocephalus > Cryptocephalus primarius. The sequence goes on from OY754939.1 coordinate 4,418,845, forward strand.
ATACACACCACTATAACACCAAGGTTTAGGTTAACCTAAACAGGTCTAGATTTAGGAAAACACTCGAATGGATAGACTGCGTGCGGCTGGCGCGCGTGGCCCGTTTGAGTGCTACACTCACATTCGTAACTCATATTGGGAGACGGGCGCTGTTCATCTTTAGTACAAGAATTGGTGATGGTTGACCACTGGGTTGTGCGTCTAGAACCATGAAGCAGTTGCTGGGGATTTCAGTAACTGCAGGAGCAGCGAAGGATTTCAAGAGACAGGTCCCTCTTCTACCTGGAGCATTGGATGGGATTGGTCATCCCTGGTGTCTCTGATGGTCAGAAGTAGGATTGGCCTGCTTGGAGGATTTCAAGAGACAGGTCCCTCTTCTACCTGGAGCATTGGATGGGATTGGTCATCCCTGGTGTCTTTCATGGTCAGAAAAAGGATTGGCCTGCTTGGTTTCGATTTGCTGCTGATGAATTTTTGTACAGGATTTGCAGTCCAACCCGCTTAATGGAGTTAATCGCACACATACACATACACACAATTATACATATACTTGCAATTTATTGCAAATGGATTTGGCAAGGATACTGGCGTGTTTTGTTTGATTTTTAGATCAACTATGGCGAGATTCCCCGAGGTGGATATCGCCTGGAGAGGACAACTGGCTCTCGATGGATAAGTTCTGGCGGAATTTCTGAAAAAGGGGAGGAGCGGTACGCATGGTAGCAGTAGCAGTAGCAGTAGCCGAAGCAGTAGTCGAAGCATTAGCCGTAGTAGTAGCAACAGTAGCAGCAGTAGTAGTAGCTGAAGCAGTAGCCGAAGCCGTAGCGGTAGCAGTAGCAGTAGCCGTAACCGTAGCAGTAGCCGTAGCAGGAGCAGTAGCCGTAGCAGTAGCCGTAGCAATAGAAGTAGCAAAAGCCGTAGCCGTAGTAGTACCAGTAGAAGTAGCAGTGGCAGTAGCCATAGTAGTAGTAATAGCAGTAACCGAAGCAGTAGACGAAGAATTATCCGTAGCAGTAGCAGCAGTAGCAGTAGCCGTAGCTGTAGCCGTAGCAGTAGCCGTAGCTGTAGCAGTAGCAGTAGCCGTAACCGTAGCAGTAGCCGTAGCCGTAGCAGGAGCAGTAGCAGTAGCAGTAGCAGTTCGCTGATATGTTAATCATTCGCTGATATGGAGTACTGAGGAAGTAGATCGTCCGAGGGTCGAGGGCGACCCTGAAGACGGGGAGGGATAGTGTAGCGAATGCCCCGTATAAGCCGTTGTTATGGAAAAACAAGAGTTGTCTATGTGATTTGTAGATGTTACGTTGACATTAGGTAGTAAAACCTCTTTGTGCATGTAAAAGTACTACAATACCAACAGATAGGTAACCTGACCCATATATATAAAGTTTATTTTATGACTCCATTTTAAGCTATTTTTAATAGCTGTTAAGGATATTGAAGTAAGTGCCTATTGATCTATACATACAATGCCCATTTTAATGTTTTTTCTGGTTTAAACGCATAATTTGGTATATTATGGAGATTCAAAAATGCATATTATAACTGCATATTCTCACATTTTTTAGTACCTATTTTCCAGTCCTTACTCATTAGTGAACCATTTGGCGTAAAAATTGAATCAAAAATACTTTTCCAAAATAGAAAATGTAAAAGGAGGGATACACTACGGAGCTATATATACCTTTATTAATAATTATCCTAAATCGGCCAATGACATCGTTAACTTAATAATCTTCTAAGAGTGGTTTAAAGCCACTGTCATAGCTTCATTTCAGAACTGATCCTTATTTCAAAATTAAGGGTACATGTTTCAAACGATTTAGCGTTCAGCCACAGCAAATTTCTCTGTGTAAATTGATAGTACCATGGCACAGTGGTGTACACAATAACATTAATAAATTATTCTTACAAATAGTTAAATCTTCAATACTGGGCAAAATACATCCCTGTCTCAACATACCGTTTGGTTAATGGTATTAATAGCTTACATAAGTTAGTGAAGAAATTAGAAGGTTATTTTATATATATATAATGAAAAGGGAACGCCTTAAAACCGACTGATTTCAGAAGCTTCGAAACGAGTATTTATATAATAACCGATCTGTCAAGTGATAAAGATGAGAAAGAGAGAGAGAAAAACAAAAAACAAAAGTACGGATCTGTACATGAGGGAACTGAAGGATCAATCAACATTCCAAATGGTATTATATGGACAATATTGGGTATTATATGGGTCATATTGTAACAAACGCCAGGTATAGGATAGTAATTATGCCGCTTGTTGTTGATTGTGTGAAAAATAGTTAACGTTAATATTGACACAAGTAAAATAGAATAAACGTCTTCTAGTCACTCCGGGCGTTTTCTTTACAATACTCTAACAAGCATAGCTTAAATCCTGCTGAACAAGAACCACATCATGGCGTTTTGTTTATTAATTAGAGGATTGTTTAGAGACATTTCAGAGTTGAGGAAATCGACTCAAAAATAAATTGGTCGTTAAGAGGCGTCAGAAAGGATTTTGCTTCAACCTAACTATTTTAATATTTTTAAAATATCCCATCTTACTCCTTTGTCATGGAAACCTGAAATCGTGATTTCTAATAGAGATATGAGATGTGATTTTCTAACAGCATATAGCATTACAGGTGCTTATGCTGGCATGTACATATGGCATTTAATCATAAATGTTTGTTTCTTACTAAGAGTATCCATACATTGTGTAAACAAGGCGGTTAGTATTAAATCTGTTGGTGTAAGGATATAAAGATATCTTCTATATGGCTTGGCACAATTCGTTTTATTTCTAGAGATACAAGTCCGAAGAAATGTAAGGACCCATACTTTTGAGGTCTACTACGGTTTGAAATGAAGAAGTGAAAAACACCTATTCAATCTGGCATATTATATATTAATTCTCCCTTCGGGGTAATAATTATTATCTATTTGAAAGTATTCATAGTTGAAGGTTTAAATTATCATCAGAAACAGAAATTTTAAAGAGTCAATGGGATCATTCATTGATAGAGGCTATCTTATATGACAAACTTAAAAATTGGAAATAGTTGGAAACAAGGATGCTATGTCATTCATGCTACCATTAAATAGTAATAACATGCTACCCACCAAATGGTAGCAAAATAGCACTTTATTTAATAAAGGGGTTCAGGTTCGACTGTATCGGGTGCATGAAAACCACTGCTAACATAATTGTGTAGGCATCATGTGAGAAAAGGATGATTTTTATACTAGTTGAAAATAGTGACTCTGTTATGAGCCCAATGTGCGGTATCATATGATATAATTTTCATCTTATTTTTGATTTCCTATACGGATATCTTATTTTTCTTGGCAAAATTGCAGGTAACACTATTTGTCAGGTTAGTTTCTTCAGATTAGAACCGAAGCGGTTTTTAGAAAATCAATTACTGCTTTTTTATTCACATTAAAGTATGATTCATACAGCTACATATTCTCGACACCTTGTAGTTTGGTACAAGATTTCGGAAAATTCGCAAAATTAAGATAGTGGGAGAAGTAAATTTCTCGTATAATTTTGTGGCGACTGGAATAACATTAGTCGCCATATTTGTCGGGTGCAGGAAATCGGAAAAATTCGAAATAGTAATACCTACTAATAATTTTGAATTCCCAATCAGTTTCGACCGATTTGGAAATACAGCAAAAATCCATTCAAAGACTATTACTAAACTTACGTAGATTGAGTAAAGGAGATACTTAATAAAAAAATTTTCAGCTTTTTCAATCAGTTCTTTTCCAGTATGAAAATCTCTATATTACACAACGCTATATACAATACATAAGCCTATCGCCTTTGATAGTAATATGTGGGGGGTGGTTGGGAGGAGGAGGCTGCGGTCCCCTTGTTCCTCGTGAGATGGCTGGCAATTCTGGCGAAAGTCACGGAAAACCACGAAATACTCATGACGGCCATGTGAGTTACTCCGTTCTGTCTCGGAGGATTTCAGGGCTGTCGCGGCGTTAGGGGGCAGGGATTGGCAGCTGGGCTGCCTCGAAATCCGTTGGAGGGTCCTGGGTTGCGTCGGCGTGACCGCGTCGGCATGCTCCTGCTCGAAGTGGTACTGCGCGGGCTCTTGAGGGGATTCCTGTGGGTTGCTGCGTGGTTGTTCTGCTCGGGCTCTAACACAGGCATGGCGGTTCTTGGAAGCAACACGAGCGTTTAGAGTTCATTTGAAAAAACTAGTCGATCAAGTCGACATCGGCAAAATCGGAGGTGTGTTGTTTCTAGCCGTCCTCGACTAAGGTCTGTGTCCTGGGACGCCGGTATTATTCCCTGTAGAGGGGGTCGCATAAGCAGATTAAAATGATCCTCCGCCTTGAGGAAAAACTCCGCTCGCTCTCTCATCCGTTTCCTACTGGGTTGCTGTTCGAGATCTTGCAGGATGCGTCTGTTGTTCTTGTACCAGGGGACGTCCTCTGCGCAGCGCAGCATTATGGACACCTATGTCAGGACCGATAGGATGATGGCCATGATCAGCTTTAGCTTTTGCCTTAGGTGAAAGGCACTTCGCCTCCCTATCAGAGGATAGAGCTTGAAGAACGCAGCCTTAGCCACCGTCGTTTATATGTGGTATTTCCAGGTGAGTCCCTTGTCCATCGTGATGCCGAGGTAATTGGCCGTATACATTCATTCGACCCCTTCGTTTCACAGTGGGATGTCTCTCGCCGATGGCATTCGTTTCCGTTGTATCAAAAGCGCTTGGCTCTTGGAAGCTTTGATCCCGATTTTCCACTTGATGTACTAGTCCTCGAGTTTGTCGGTCTCACGTCGGATATAGTCGGTTGCCAAATTAGCTCTGCGTTGGCTGGCAGCGATGCCAGTGTAATATGTGAAAAGAGACAGCTCGGTGTTTTCGGACTTGAGGGCATCAGAGGGGTAGATCGAGTACAACAGCGGCGATAAAAATGCTCCTTATGGGACTCCGGCCTCCGGACTCCGGATATTTGACAGCTCATGCCCTACTCACACTTGTAGATTGCTGTATGAGCTGTATTGCTTTGCGGTATGAAAACCTTGAGGGTCGTTCACCTCTGAACCAAACACCACCGGCCATACACTGATTAAGCGATAGCTATAGGCAATCGCTTATGCGAACAAACAGCAGACGAGATAGCACTCACGAATAGGTGAAGACCGTTGTCACATATCTTAAGCATATTTTGAAGAAATGTATTCATCTCGGGAACTGGTCTATCAGCCATAACCTGGGGACATCATTACATCACACCATTACATGGCGATCCTGCTTTAAGGACCAAATAATTTGTGCTAGCGTGAAAGATGAAACCGAGAAAGTTAATGTGCGGATGTTCTCCAAGACATATTCGATTAGTCAACATTTGGGTGTAGTGCTGAAATACGTCTTAGGCCGATGACCTAGTACATACCGATGGGCGGAAATACGCAGTTCACGGCCGAGATAATATATCCTAAGGCCGGGAATAGTGGTGACCAAACCAATTGCCCACAACAAAATGAAGGATTAACTACCAAGGTAATCATCGAATTGATAGTGGTGGTGCTGCAGCCTTGAGAGTAACGTCTAATTGCTATAAAGGGCGAAGAAGGAACTGAAGCGGAAAACAGAGAAATCGTAGCCAGCGGCGAGATGATGGATATGGGATCAGCAGCGCCGATGACGTCGCCCATTTAACAAGTATCAACCTCATCCTATTAAATAGTGACCGAAGGGTGAAGCAACGTAACAGTAAGCGTAAGACTCAGTCTTTCTATCGCTTTTCACTTTATATATTCTTATTACAGCCACTATGCAAATCTTACAATCTACCTAAAAATATTGAATTTTTTTCACATATGTATTAGAATAAGAATCTAAATTACGAAGTGTGGCAAAATTTCCTTTAACAAAATTTTGTAGTTTTGTGTAACAGTTTTTTTATATAATTTGCAAATTAGATGAATCCGGAAATAACTGACTATTGAAATAATCCATAATTGACGCCGAACTTAGAAATAAGAAAGTCGAAGAAACAGAATCTAAATATGTCGATGTCAGCGATTAAACTTTTCAATCTCGCAAACAAAATTGTTTCACAAGAGTTCGATAGAACACCGGATAAGTTCAGACGTTTCTGACCTCTCTCGAACTTTTGAGTGCTAACTCCGGCGATCATACAGCTAACGTCGTTGCGTACGTTAAAACACGTCAAACGGACAAGGCTCGCGAATTAATCACGAATGAAAATACGCTCGGCGCTGTCGTGAAAACCTTTAAGGGCAACATTAAAGGTGTTAATTCGCAAAACTTTACATCTAAACTGTCAAGCCGTCGACAAAATCACAAGGACGCTGTAATTTTCGCAACGAGCTTACATTTTTGAAGACGCGCCCCAGCCCAACAGCATCTCAGTACACGGCAGACCAAACCGTCAAAACGTTGATCAGAAATGCAAATTCACTGCGAACAGGATTAATTCTTCAAGCCAGAAATTTCAGTGCGGCTCAAAATGCAATTTTAAAATTCGTTAGCCCCATCGTAACTAATACGGCCGCGAACGTACTAATAACCCGACGCAATATAACTCACCATGACAATAACATTGGGCGAGGTCAGAGTCGTGGTTATCATATGCGAAATCATCAGTGGAAACGACGGACATCGAATCATGCTACCTGAAATTTTAACAATAATTGTGGACAAAACAACTATACACATATTAATAATTCGAATTTTAATCGTAGTAACTTTAGTAAATACAATTTAGTCCCTTCAAGAGTACTAGATGAGGGTAGACGATGTATCAACTCAGTAACCATATATAACTTAGATTTATCATTTAAAAATTTCATGACATGTCATAATGACGGGTTCGGTCTACACTTTTAGAAGACATCGGAGCAGACGTGGTTAAGCTCGAATAAATTTATCCATATCAATTTTATCGCGCGAACTCCACAACTATAAAGGAAAGAACCCATCATTCCGCTAGGAACAATCACAACAAATATATTCATTACTAATTATACGATAAATCACCAGTTCTATATTATAGTGAACCCTAATTTCCCTATTCCAGCTGTCATCAACTATTCCAATTGAACTATGACCCTTAAAATTCACCAAAAGAGGATATTAATAACTATTCATAGTGGCCCAGTTGAAGAAACAAATCATTTCCCCACCCGGTGGGAGGTAATTAGATCTGTAAATAAACTGCGAAAATTAACAAAAGATTCGGTTACGGTAACAGCAAACAATTATCTTACCGGAATAACCACACGAAAAATTATTAACACTATATGTGACTATAATCTCAAGCCATATTGAACTCGAAAGTGACAATCTCATTCTAACACAATCAAACACAGCTGACATTCCACTATACGTAAAAGACAGATTTGTACAACTGTTTTCGAAACAATTTTAAACATTACGACATTTTTGCATTATAGTCAGGCAAAATAACAGTTAATAATTTTTTCAAACAAAAATTGAAATTAGTGGACCCGACGCTGGTCTTCATTGCAGTAATCCAAATGCCCTACGCACAAAATTGAAAAATAAGTCTGGAAGTTAATAGACAACGACATTATAGCACATTCTATATCGGAATATAATAACTCGATATTGCTAGTTCCAAAAAAGGTCAGAACAGTAAAGAGCATGGCGGTTAGTTGTAGTTGCAAGTTTTTCAGAAACGAGGTGAAAAAAAATATGGCCCAGAATCACGGTTAAGAGTATTTTATCTGTTGAATCGAAGTTTGATGCGATAAATAAACATCCGATACCTAAAAACGCGGATGAAGTAACGCGATTTGTGCCACTCACCAACTATTATCGTCGATTCATCCAGAATTGCGCAGAAATAGTATCATCATTAAATCGTTTAACGCGAAAAAACATGGAATTTATGTGGTCAACTGAGGGTCAAAATTCATTCAATAATCTAGGAAAAGTATTAATGTCACCGCGAATCTTACAATACCTTGATTTTACGAAACCCTTTTTAGTCATAACTGATGCATCGAAATATGCATGCGGTCTAGTACTTTCTCAAAAATTTAACGATACGGAACCACCGATAGCTTATGCATCTCGTTCATTTACTAAGGGTGGATCAAACAAACCTACGATCCTACACAGATTGGCAGCTATACATTGAGCGATCAAACTCTTCACTGGTCACTGGTTACTGATCTATATGGCTCAAAATTTAGGTAAAAACCAAAAATTAGTAAGAACTGTTCATGGCTCTTTAGTCTACCTATTTTTTATTGTAGGAGTTAATTTTAAAATAAAAAATCTAAAAACAGAACTTTCCAGAGCTTTTGCGGGCATAAAAAGGACTCGCGAAGAAACGGTTCGCCTCGCTAAAATACTAACTATATACGCTAAAATATTCACGCCGTTACACGGTTCAAGAAAACTGAATAAGAGGCTGGAATAGCAATGATACATATCACTTAGCAACTTGCTGGAACGAGTGTCAGAAGCTACAGGTGTCTCAAACAGAACCGTTTAACGAATTGTCAAGGAAGATTCTACTAAACCCCCGCCGAAACCAGATTTTTGTCACCAAGAAAGACGTTAAGAAAGCAAGTCCGAAGTCGACCGCCGGACAAAATGATGAAGTTATGATTCGGAATATTGTATATAAGTTTATTGCCATCCACAAGAAGCAGGATACTGCAAAATGTATCTTCGAGGAAACAAAAAGGACCGAATTAATATAGGGAAACTATCCTCATTCAGAAGGATTATCCAGAATTTGGGGTTTCGTTGAAGGAAAACTGATAATTACAGGAAAGTTCTAATGGAAATATCAGAAATAGGAATAAAACGAACCGAGTATTTAAGAAAATTGAAAAAATACATGGAATTGCCAGATAATTAGAGAAGTGAAATATATTCAGATCAACTACAATTTTTCTGTGCCGTTTCAGGCAGGAACATTGTCTACAGCGATGAAATGTACAATAATAGTTCGCGTACCTTACCCAAGATGTGGCAAGATGGAAGCGAAAAGGGCTTAAAAGCATCAGTATGTAAGCAAACTAAATTAATAATTGTCCGCTGTGGAGGAGAAACAAGAGTTTGTACCAAACGCACAGCTAATTTTTAAATCAGGATCAAAAGTGGAGATTATCACGACGATATGAATAGTAGAAATTATATGAAATGATTGAAAGACAAGCTTATTCCAAATTTATATTCAAATTCTGTCATAGTAGTCGATAATGCATCGTATCATAATGTATGTCTAGGTCCTAATCCTAAGCTCCAACTAATTTTTCATAATTCTTTGACAGGAATCGATATTATTGCACCAAAGAAGTATTTTATAATTTGCTACCAATATTATGTGCACAATCTTATTACAAAACCTTATTTTCCGTAATTTTTGCCTTTAGAAATTTATAACCTTGCAACAGCAATATAAAAATTCGAGTCTGTGATAAATAAACGACTTGTAGGTATTCGAATTGCAGTTTCAAAGTCCGTTTTAAAATTTATCTTAAAACCTCCCCCAATATCAACAAGGGATTGGACAAAAACAGTAATTTAGTTGTTTTTTACTCGGCTTTTAATTATTGAAAATTCAGTTTTCTATAATCAAAGGAATTTTATCAGCAATGTAATTAAGCTACGTACAATTGCATACATTTGTTGTGAAAGAAGTTATTAACGTTTATTAATTTTTGTCTAAAACGTGGATTTGCTATAATTTTCTCTGGAACTGTTGGACCGATTCGGAAAATTTAAAATTCATGTTGAAAGTGACAACTTTACTCTTAAGAGAAATTACGTAGGGTATATCAAAATTTATGTTATATAAAATACAAAATTTTTCGATTTCAATATTATAAACTCTAACAATTTGGCAACTGAAATCTTATCCGCTACGCACCTCTTACTTGACGAACCTGAATAATTATATTTTACAACTGGGACGCACCTCAAACGTTTTAAGGACTTACGGTGTGCTGGAAGAAGAAGAGGTTATAAAACGTCCGCTTCTTTATAAAACAGTACATTGAAGCTAATTAGAACAAAATTACATGGTGTTTAACATATTTTCATAACTGTACAGCAAGCAAGGTAACAGAAAATATTTTTTTAATATTTTTAAACAACTTGTATTGAAGTTCAAACAAAAATATGCGTTTTGTCGGTGCTCGTTACGGTTCAACTAAAGTGAAAAATTATTCCCAAAAAAATTAACAATCTTTGCTTATGATATGATTATTAGTAGAAAATAAGTCTAATTTTAATATATGGCAAATTATTATCCTCCTGCCTCTAAATTATTTAAGTGGCACCTAATCTATATCCCTTATTTTTGTTGAATTTGCTAAACCTATAGGCCATACACATGTATCGCATTTCAGGAGACTCAATATAACTGAAAACTTATTTGTAATTTTTTAGACTGATATTTGATGCACTGGTTTGAAACTATATTACTAGTTTGGTCTGGCCTGGTCATTCAATTTAAATAGATTCAATAAAAATTGAAGCAAACAAGAAATAGTACTCTCTTTTTTTGGATGTGACAATATTAATAGCAGTTTCAAATTCTTTGATCAATTCTAAACAATTCGCTACAAACCACATTTAGCTTGATTGACTTTAAGAGAATTATATATTGAAATATAAATCTGCAAGGGTAGAGAGGTCTCTTATTGCTGTTAATGAGTGGGACAGATACTTATTGTGTATTACTCCCATCATTTTCACTTTTAATATTTTCTCATTATGAGGAACTATTAACCATACACTGTGGAATATTTTTAGTTACTGTGTTTGTGCAGAGTGCAGGAGACTGATGGTCTAAGTATCGCTAGATAACTTAGGGTTTGTAGGAATCAATATGAAGCTCTTGGTTTTGCTAAACATCTATTCAACGACTGACATGTTATCATTAAAACAGTACAAGGTGTTGTGGAAACACAAGGTACACTAGACGGGCCAAGGTTCATAGTCTGGTTAGATCGCGCACACAGTACATCTCACTAACATACTGTTATAATCAATGGGACGTAAATTTATTGTGCGGTATTTTCCCCATCTTTTGGCACTTGCTCGTTTGGAACTGGCAACAAATGAGCTTAAATCTTCCTTTCGTATTATACCTGTTATGTACATGGAATTTAGGACTGTGAATGTTTCAGTTAGATTAATTTCCAAACGTTTTATAAACTATATCCAGATACCATACGGGTCTATGGTTTTTCCATTTGTCACCCCTTTAAAAAGATAAATAATACCTTATTTTGCTATTCATGGATCTGTTTTTTTTTATACCATTCAAAAGGTTTTTCGTTTACGATGGCCGCATGTCGTCAAATAGTTACTGAATCTATAATGCCCAAGCTTGACGTTTGCTTGAAGTTTCTGTTATTAAATCATTTGTAACGTACTAATATGCTGGACCGAGATTTTCAAAGTCGGTTAGTAATTTGTTTTTCCTTTTTAGGAATGTTAAACGAAACACATAAAGTGTTAAGTTGTTCTTTATCTTGGTTCTGTTCAGCAAGCCATTTATACCTTTTATAGTTTATTCTGATTTCATTTTTGATTTGATATTTCACTCGGACCTTAAACTTGAAGTTTTTTTGTTTGTCCATAAAATATAACACATTTCCTCACTTCAAGTTTTTGTGTTAGACGGTTTTTGCTATTTTCTTTCACGATATTTTCATTTTCATTTCACATACAAAGTGTCTATGAAGTGGGGCATGGGATATAATGGATACTTACTTTTCTAAGAGTCTTGAAACACCTGGTAGAGTGCCTAATTTTACACACAATTACTGGAATCTAAAACGCGAATCCAAAGTGGTTCTCCCAAATCAAAATTAATCGTAAGATATGGAATGTATGTTATTATTAATCCATTACCCTGTACAATGTGTTCAATGCTAGCGTCACGCTATTTTCTAACTCCAAACAAAAATTCTCCACCAAATCTTCGTGTTTTTCCTTCATTCAATTTTTGCATTCAGGTGCTCTATATCTATTTATCTCGTTTGTCTTAGTTGTTTTAAGGATCTTTTCTACTTCCTCATAGAACTATTATATCTCATCATCATTTTTGTCTGCAGTGTGCGAATAAATTTGTACGATATTCATTCTTTCGATTTGAGTGTGGACTAGCAATAGCATCACTCGATTTGGTTAAGGTATACAACACGCAACAAATTCGTTTGTGTTTTTGCTAACAGCTATTGCTTCTCCATGTCTACGATTTAGATCTTCCACAGAACCTGAAAAGTAAATTATCTCATTATTAGGTATACATTAATTATTTCACTCCCATCTCAACACGTTGATACCAAGAAAATTCTATTTTCAGCTTGTTCATTTCAGCCATAAGATGGTGAACTTTACTTAGTTCATAGGAACGTACGGAGAAAAGGGCCATTTACTTTCTAGAAAAAGTTCTTGATCTTTTATCTAGCTAATGAGAATTATAAGTCTTTTGCCTAAATAGAATTGCGCTTGTTTAATATTTCGATATTTAACCATTTGCCAATTCTACAGTTTCAAAATTAATGTTGATAAAAAGTGTCAAAGTCATATTGAGAAGTTCGAAAAGGTCCATCATAGAGAGTTCTGTTTCAGAATTGGGTAGAACTATGGAGAGACTTCTTATAAAGAAAACTTAACACAAAAATATTTGTTACGTCCGGAGCTGCATTCTCCCAAATTTGGTAAGAAATTGATAAATTAAATGTTTATCAATAGTACACAAAAACACCGCAATGTGGCTTATGTGTTTTCTCTATAAAGATGCATATTTCAATGTACGAAAATACAGGCATACAAGTGAGGGTGAAATTTGAAGATTTATTGAACAATTAGATACAGCATTGGAGAGAGCACTCGAAAGCCGTAGGTTGAGAAAAATGACTGATGCTGTCATATATTTGCCTATTAAATTACTAGCTTTGAGCTTATAGGTGCGACTATAATAAATTTTTTTAAGTAAATCTTTTGCCAGATTGAGCCCTGTTGAGAGATTAATCTAATTCCGAAAATTAGAAATTTAAGCGATTACACTTTTCGAAGTAATATATATTATCTAATAAGTCTTTGACGAACATTAATTTACTGTAGCATTGACACTTTAAAAAAATTGAAAATAGACTAGAAACTAACAAGTTTTGCAAGTTAAATCAGAGTTCTGGAACTGTTTGAACATTTTCAATATTTTTAAGTTTTAATACATCATGGCTAAACTATTAAAATAACTCGGATGGCTTTCGGCGGTTAAATTTCACACTTAAAGAGGTACAGTATTAATTGTTTTCATTGATTTTTTTGCAAGGTAACAGATTTTATTAACTGATAAACAGACCCGTTTTGCATGCCGCATGTTTAGTCCCCAAATAGATCAGACATTTAGGAATAGCTCCTTGCCCAAATGAATAATCGCAAGGGAATAAAAAACTATAAAAGAAGTTTGATCCGATATTTATCCGTTAAGCCCTTACACATTTAAATAAAAGTTCGATGTCGTCATAATAATTTTAATAAAAGAATTAGCATAGTTTATACGTAAAATGCACTGTCAAGAAAATATTATATTGAATGGATACGATATCATCATTTGGATCGACTTCTAAATCATGAACCACGTCCCAATTAAAACATTCTTCTTCAGTGCCTTCTACACATAATGACTTTTTAATAATGAAGTTTTCTTTAGGAAAGTGTAAAAATGCCAGCTTTTTAAATTTGTAAATATTATTTTACTACTAATAACTCCAACAAAGTTATTCTATTTGTTTATAAGCTAAAAATGACCATGTTTTTGTTGTGAATGTGATCAATAGTAAGAATTAATTTTTTCGATATTTATTTATTAATTTTGGTGTAATAACTCTTCCTCGCCCCTTGAGTACCCGTAGAATCATTATATCATTATTTTGCGCATAATGTCAATGCAAAAAATACTCTGGGACATTTACAATTTTGCAAAAACTATTTTATGAATCCTTTTGAAATTTTGATAACGTATTAAGTACTAGAAGGCCCAACTTTTTGTGCAATTTCAAAGTTGAAAGTTGATTTTTGCAATAGTCATTGTTCATTAAAAAAGTATGCACATTTTTATTATATTTATAATTATCTAAGCAACAAAATATTAAATGAACTTTTATAAACTATCATTTTGAAGATTCTTCAATTCCCTACAAAGTGGCACATTTGAATTACTGATCAGATACTAAGATTTTTTTTAGGGAGACAAAAGTGCAAAGAAATGTACATTTTTGGAGCTTTAATTGTTAATAATTAAATAATAACACATAATTTTTGGTCGATAACGTATAGATTTTATTGCCGTGAGCCCACATTACATGAATAACTGCTTGATTACCTGGATGATCCAGGGTCCCCAATAAGGTACTTTTTCCTTATTTCCCCGGTCTAATAGGTCAACAAATAAAATAATCTGTTAAATCTTTGAAACGTTTTTTAGGACCGACAACTTAGTAAGTCAAGTAGATAGAAACAGGTAACTAAAATTAATTTCACAACTTATGTATTGCCATCTATTTTCATTCTCTTTTAATTATTTATCACCATGCCATAAACATCTCATCTAATTTTAGACTACTCCTTTCTGGTGCGAAGGCCTACAATAAAGCACCTTTTGCGAAATGTAAGTGCAGCTAATGATTGTAAATCATAGAATGGGCGGAAATTATTTTGTTTTGCAACAATTCTGTTACTATCAAACGAAATTCAGTTGCCTACACCAAAAATCGAACCACTATTACACCATTAAATATAAATTTTTAATAATCTTAAACCAAACCATATCCTTAATTCATCATCAAAGTTAAATTACGTTCTAAATCATGGTCACATCTTAATGCCTTAATGTGTTGTATTACATGTGATTTCAAATAAAATAATTCCAAAGTAGAGTTTTGCGTAGTAAATACACCTTGTATAAAGTTAAACTTGAAATCTTATCTTGTGCTTGGGATTTAACGAAGTTTTCAACTTCGAGCAGAAAAGGAGTTTACCCGAAAATTTTTCCGTCCCTTCGCACCTCAAACATTCTACACACATACAGAAACAACTTTACGTATAGTTTATAAAAAGACAATTTTTAAAGAAAATATTTACATATCGATTTTAGAAGGTATACTGGAGCCCTGAAGGCGTTTTATATTGAAATTCAATATACCCTTATAGGTGTTTACTGAAACATTCCGATAAGGATTAACGATTATTGTAAATATTCTCATCACGTAAGGAGATTTAAGGGAGGTTTTCGGATGTTGGGTTTTCGTTATGGTAAAACATTAAGTTGTCTGAAAATATTGCTTGTTTGTTATTCTCTTGAATAAAGGGGGATTTAGTTTTGTTACTATGACTATACAAGGTGTACAGAAACTACACAAATAAAAATATATGAGAGGTATTTGGGAGGTGATTTTATGGATGAGGAGGGGTCAAATTGACTCGAATCACCATATACAAAGATGTTTCCAAAATAAATAGACCCCTTAAAATATGGTAACCTAGCACAGTAACTGTTCTAAACAACACGTTGACAAACTCTAAAATGTGATTTTATGAATGTAGTTAGTGTACCGTCTTACGTGGTCTTACGAAGGGGTTTCCGAGCCAAGATATCAGTCTCACGGTCCTGCTAGGCCAATAAGGCTTGGACAGCTCTGGAAAACTTAATCAAGAGACAGGGTCTAATGATCCTAACAAAGGGAAGTTTACTATCGAGATGCAGTCTCACGTCTCAACTTTAGGCTTGGAAAAGTGTAGATAGTGGCAGTCAATAATACTCTTCTCAACGATGCTTTATGAAATATCTTTACCGCTGTTTATGCAAAATAATATGCTTAGGTATGACGAAAAATTTGGTAATTTAGATCGCTGACCTGTCGAATCATCGGCTCTTCTGGTGACCAGGTTATTGTTGCAATGTATTAACAATTCTGTTAACTGCAATAACAATTGCAATTAAATAGAACTTTTTGATGTTTCTGTTAAAGCTCTATATTTTAACAGTCTGGCACCCGCCGTGGGTTTCTATGGCGTCGTATAAGTTGCGGTTTGATCATCTTCTCGGTGTGGGCTGCTAGAGGGGTTAAACTAGACGTAGGGTGTCCTGATGTGGGCGCGTTTTAATGTTTCCAGAATCGAAATCCTATGAAGCACAGGAATCCAATAGTTGTTATGACAAGAACAGTTCCAAGTTTAGTTGTTATTGAGTGGTTTCTAAGTTGTTTTCAAATGGTAGTATCCAATCCTCGTTGATTACATCTAACAGCCCGTCGTTGGTTTCATTACTGGTTTTATCAGAGGAATTGTTTGCTTATGAGATCTTGAAGAGTGCTCAGCTCTTCCTTCATTTCCATGGCGTATGAAGCAATAACCGGAACGGCACTGA
The DNA here is from genome assembly GCA_963576515.1 of Cryptocephalus primarius. Classification (NCBI taxonomy): domain Eukaryota; kingdom Metazoa; phylum Arthropoda; class Insecta; order Coleoptera; family Chrysomelidae; genus Cryptocephalus; species Cryptocephalus primarius. The sequence continues at coordinate 4,435,276 of OY754939.1, forward strand.
CTCGTTTTGGTGTTAATATATTTTGTCTGATTTTGACCGAACCTTCTCGAGCAGTCTGTATGATGCATGTTTTGCCTAAACTAATGTCTTCTCGTTGTAAAAACGTCCCACTCCTCACCAGCCTCTTTAAACCCTTTTTGAGGAGCTTTCAGTTTTTTTAATTGTTTAATATGCAAAAAAAGTTATTTCTACTTACGTCGGCTTTTCTCAAAAGTAAGTGGCTGTCCACCAGTAAAAGAAGTGTAAACTCTCTCAAGTAAAATGGCTTTAGGTGATTTAAGAAGGGAGTCGTTTACCTTCGACTTCCCCCAACGGTATCATTTCTTTGAAGGGTGACCCCGAACTGGGCTTTCAAAATAGCCTGGATTTCATTACTATTTAGCGAGAGTGAGAAGGTAGCCAAGAAAATTAATAATCGTATGAGAAAAACTAGATATTGAAAAAAATTAACAATTGTATATTAAACAAAAATTAACAAACAAAAATAAAACATTGAACAAAGAAAAATGGAACGAATAACTCACAAAAAAGGACGCAATGTGGTAACTTCAAGAGTCAAATTGAATCTAACCAAATGACATATACATGTAAATAGAAGGAAACCCTACCCTACTTTGGCAGTATCGGAACCTTTATTTCCCTTGGAAAATTTTAACACCATGACAATTTAACCAAATTCTCTGTGACTATGAAGTACTCACACAAATCTCCGTACTCATATAGGGTCAAATCTCTGCTTACTTTCGCCCCCTCTATCTACCTTCCTCTCTCTCTCTCTCTCTCTCTCTCTCTCTCTCTCTCTCTCTCTCTCTCTCTCTCTCTCTCTCTGTGTGTGTGTGTGTGTGTGTGTGTGTGTGTGTGTGTGTGTGTGTGTGTGTGTGTGTGTGTGTGTGTGTGTGTGTGTGTGTGTGTGTGTGTGTGTGTGTGTGTGTGTGTGTGTGTGTGTGTGTGTGTGTGTGTGTGTGTGTGTGTGTGTGTGTGTGTGTGTGTGTGTGTGTGTGTGTGTGTGTGTGTGTGTGTGTGTGTGTGTGTGTGTGTGTGTGTGTGTGTGTGTGTGTGTGTGTGTGTGTGTGTGTGTGTGTGTGTGTGTGTGTGTGTGTGTGTGTGTGTGTGTGTGTGTGTGTGTGTGTGTGTGTGTGTGTGTGTGTGTGTGTGTGTGTGTGTGTGTGTGTGTGTGTGTGTGTGTGTGTGTGTGTGTGTGTGTGTGTGTGTGTGTGTGTGTGTGTGTGTGTGTGTGTGTGTGTGTGTGTGTGTGTGTGTGTGTGTGTGTGTGTGTGTGTGTGTGTGTGTGTGTGTGTGTGTGTGTGTGTGTGTGTGTGTGTGTGTGTGTGTGTGTGTGTGTGTGTGTGTGTGTGTGTGTGTGTGTGTGTGTGTGTGTGTGTGTGTGTGTGTGTGTGTGTGTGTGTGTGTGTGTGTGTGTGTGTGTGTGTGTGTGTGTGTGTGTGTGTGTGTGTGTGTGTGTGTGTGTGTGTGTGTGTGTGTGTGTGTGTGTGTGTGTGTGTGTGTGTGTGTGTGTGTGTGTGTGTGTGTGTGTGTGTGTGTGTGTGTGTGTGTGTGTGTGTGTGTGTGTGTGTGTGTGTGTGTGTGTGTGTGTGTGTGTGTGTGTGTGTGTGTGTGTGTGTGTGTGTGTGTGTGTGTGTGTGTGTGTGTGTGTGTGTGTGTGTGTGTGTGTGTGTGTGTGTGTGTGTGTGTGTGTGTGTGTGTGTGTGTGTGTGTGTGTGTGTGTGTGTGTGTGTGTGTGTGTGTGTGTGTGTGTGTGTGTGTGTGTGTGTGTGTGTGTGTGTGTGTGTGTGTGTGTGTGTGTGTGTGTGTGTGTGTGTGTGTGTGTGTGTGTGTGTGTGTGTGTGTGTGTGTGTGTGTGTGTGTGTGTGTGTGTGTGTGTGTGTGTGTGTGTGTGTGTGTGTGTGTGTGTGTGTGTGTGTGTGTGTGTGTGTGTGTGTGTGTGTGTGTGTGTGTGTGTGTGTGTGTGTGTGTGTGTGTGTGTGTGTGTGTGTGTGTGTGTGTGTGTGTGTGTGTGTGTGTGTGTGTGTGTGTGTGTGTGTGTGTGTGTGTGTGTGTGTGTGTGTGTGTGTGTGTGTGTGTGTGTGTGTGTGTGTGTGTGTGTGTGTGTGTGTGTGTGTGTGTGTGTGTGTGTGTGTGTGTGGTGTGTGTGTGTGTGTGTGTGTGTGTGTGTGTGTGTGTGTGTGTGTGTGTGTGTGTGTGTGTGTGTGTGTGTGTGTGTGTGTGTGTGTGTGTGTGTGTGTGTGTGTGTGTGTGTGTGTGTGTGTGTGTGTGTGTGTGTGTGTGTGTGTGTGTGTGTGTGTGTGTGTGTGTGTGTGTGTGTGTGTGTGTGTGTGTGTGTGTGTGTGTGTGTGTGTGTGTGTGTGTGTGTGTGTGTGTGTGTGTGTGTGTGTGTGTGTGTGTGTGTGTGTGTGTGTGTGTGTGTGTGTGTGTGTGTGTGTGTGTGTGTGTGTGTGTGTGTGTGTGTGTGTGTGTGTGTGTGTGTGTGTGTGTGTGTGTGTGTGTGTGTGTGTGTGTGTGTGTGTGTGTGTGTGTGTGTGTGTGTGTGTGTGTGTGTGTGTGTGTGTGTGTGGGTGTGTGTGTGTGTGTGTGTGTGTGTGTGTGTGTGTGTGTGTGTGTGTGTGTGTGTGTGGTGTGTGTGTGTGTGTGTGTGTGTGTGTGTGTGTGTGTGTGTGTGTGTGTGTGTGTGTGTGTGTGTGTGTGTGTGTGTGTGTGTGTGTGTGTGTGTGTGTGTGTGTGTGTGGTGTGTGTGTGTGTGTGTGGTGTGTGTGTGTGTGTGTGTGTGTGTGTGTGTGTGTGTGTGTGTGTGTGTGTGTGTGTGTGTGTGTGTGTGTGTGTGTGTGTGTGTGTGTGTGTGTGTGTGTGTGTGTGTGTGTGTGTGTGTGTGTGTGTGTGTGTGTGTGTGTGTGTGTGTGTGTGTGTGTGTGTGTGTGTGTGTGTGTGTGTGTGTGTGTGTGTGTGTGTGTGTGTGTGTGTGTGTGTGTGTGTGTGTGTGTGTGTGTGTGTGTGTGTGTGTGTGTGTGTGTGTGTGTGTGTGTGTGTGTGTGTGTGTGTGTGTGTGTGTGTGTGTGTGTGTGTGTGTGTGTGTGTGTGTGTGTGTGTGTGTGTGTGTGTGTGTGTGTGTGTGTGTGTGTGTGTGTGTGTGGTGTGTGTGTGTGTGTGTGTGTGTGTGTGTGTGTGGTGTGTGTGTGTGTGTGTGTGTGTGTGTGTGTGTGTGTGTGTGTGTGTGTGTGTGTGTGTGTGTGTGTGTGTGTGTGTGTGTGTGTGTGTGTGTGTGTGTGTGTGTGTGTGTGTGTGTGTGTGTGTGTGTGTGTGTGTGTGTGTGTGTGTGTGTGTGTGTGTGTGTGTGTGTGTGTGTGTGTGTGTGTGTGTGTGTGTGTGTGTGTGTGTGTGTGTGTGTGTGTGTGTGTGTGTGTGTGTGTGTGGTGTGTGTGTGTGTGTGTGTGTGTGTGTGTGTGTGTGTGTGTGTGTGTGTGTGTGTGTGTGTGTGTGTGTGTGGTGTGTGTGTGTGTGTGTGTGTGTGTGTGTGTGTGTGTGTGTGTGTGTGTGTGTGTGTGTGTGTGTGTGTGTGTGTGTGTGTGTGTGGTGTGTGTGTGTGTGTGTGTGTGTGTGTGTGTGTGTGTGTGTGTGTGTGTGTGTGTGTGTGTGTGTGTGTGTGTGTGTGTGTGTGTGTGTGTGTGTGTGTGTGTGTGTGTGTGTGTGTGTGTGTGTGTGTGTGTGTGTGTGTGTGTGTGTGTGTGTGTGTGTGTGTGTGTGTGTGTGTGTGTGTGTGTGTGTGTGTGTGTGTGTGTGTGTGTGTGTGTGTGTGTGTGTGTGTGTGTGTGTGTGTGTGTGTGTGTGTGTGTGTGTGTGTGTGTGTGTGTGTGTGTGTGTGTGTGTGTGTGTGTGTGTGTGTGTGTGTGTGTGTGTGTGTGTGTGTGTGTGTGTGTGTGTGTGTGTGTGTGTGTGTGTGTGTGTGTGTGTGTGTGTGTGGTGTGTGTGTGTGTGTGTGTGTGTGTGTGTGTGTGTGTGTGTGTGTGTGTGTGTGTGTGTGTGTGTGTGTGTGTGTGTGTGTGTGTGTGTGTGTGTGTGTGTGTGTGTGTGTGTGTGTGTGTGTGTGTGTGTGTGTGTGTGTGTGTGTGTGTGTGTGTGTGTGTGTGTGTGTGTGTGTGTGTGTGTGTGTGTGTGTGTGTGTGTGTGTGTGTGTGTGTGTGTGTGTGTGTGTGTGTGTGTGTGTGTGTGTGTGTGTGTGTGTGGTGTGTGTGTGTGTGTGTGTGTGTGTGTGTGTGTGTGTGTGTGTGTGTGTGTGTGTGTGTGTGTGTGTGTGTGTGTGTGTGTGTGTGTGTGTGTGTGTGTGTGTGTGTGTGTGTGTGTGTGTGTGTGTGTGTGTGTGGTGTGTGTGTGTGTGTGTGTGTGTGTGTGTGTGTGTGGTGTGTGTGTGTGTGTGTGTGTGTGTGTGTGTGTGTGTGTGTGTGTGTGTGTGTGTGTGTGTGTGTGTGTGTGTGTGTGTGTGTGTGTGTGTGTGTGTGTGTGTGTGTGTGTGTGTGTGTGTGTGTGTGTGTGTGTGTGTGTGTGTGTGTGTGTGTGTGTGTGTGGTGTGTGTGTGTGTGTGTGTGTGTGTGTGTGTGTGTGTGTGTGTGTGTGTGTGTGTGTGTGTGTGTGTGTGTGTGTGTGTGTGTGTGTGTGTGTGTGTGTGTGTGTGTGTGTGTGTGGTGTGTGTGTGTGTGTGTGTGTGTGTGTGTGTGTGTGTGTGTGTGTGTGTGTGTGTGTGTGTGTGTGTGTGTGTGTGTGTGTGTGTGTGTGTGTGTGTGTGTGGTGTGTGTGTGTGTGTGTGTGTGTGTGTGTGTGTGTGTGTGTGTGTGTGTGTGTGTGTGTGTGTGTGTGTGTGTGTGTGTGTGTGTGTGTGTGTGTGTGTGTGTGTGTGTGTGTGTGTGTGTGTGTGTGTGTGTGTGTGTGTGTGTGTGTGTGTGTGTGTGTGTGTGTGTGTGTGTGTGTGTGTGTGTGTGTGTGTGTGTGTGTGTGTGTGTGTGTGTGTGTGTGTGTGTGGTGTGTGTGTGTGTGTGTGTGTGTGTGTGTGTGTGTGTGTGTGTGTGTGTGTGTGTGTGTGTGTGTGTGTGTGTGTGTGTGTGTGTGTGTGTGTGTGTGTGTGTGTGTGTGTGTGTGTGTGTGTGTGTGTGTGTGTGTGTGTGTGTGTGTGTGTGTGTGTGTGTGTGTGTGTGTGTGTGTGTGTGTGTGTGTGTGTGTGTGTGTGTGTGTGTGTGTGTGTGTGTGTGTGTGTGTGTGTGTGTGTGTGTGTGGTGTGTGTGTGTGTGTGTGTGTGTGTGTGTGTGTGTGTGTGTGTGTGTGGTGTGTGTGTGTGTGTGTGTGTGTGTGTGTGTGTGTGTGTGTGTGGTGTGTGTGTGTGTGTGTGTGTGTGTGTGTGTGTGTGTGTGTGTGTGTGTGTGTGTGTGTGTGTGTGTGTGTGTGTGTGTGTGTGTGTGTGTGTGTGTGTGTGTGTGTGTGTGTGTGTGTGTGTGTGTGTGTGTGTGTGTGTGTGTGTGTGTGTGGTGTGTGTGTGTGTGTGTGTGTGTGTGTGTGTGTGTGTGTGTGTGGTGTGTGTGTGTGTGTGTGTGTGTGTGTGTGTGTGTGTGTGTGTGTGTGTGTGTGTGTGTGTGTGTGTGTGTGTGTGTGTGTGTGTGTGTGTGTGTGTGTGTGTGTGTGTGTGTGTGTGTGTGTGTGTGTGTGTGTGTGTGTGTGTGTGTGTGTGTGTGTGTGTGTGTGTGTGTGTGTGTGTGTGTGTGTGTGTGTGTGTGTGTGTGTGTGTGTGTGTGTGTGTGTGTGTGTGTGTGTGTGTGTGTGTGTGTGTGTGTGTGTGTGTGTGTGTGTGTGTGTGTGTGTGTGTGTGTGTGTGTGTGTGTGTGTGTGTGGTGTGTGTGTGTGTGTGTGTGTGTGTGTGTGTGTGTGTGTGTGTGTGTGTGTGTGTGTGTGTGTGTGTGTGTGTGTGTGTGTGTGTGTGTGTGTGTGTGTGTGTGTGTGTGTGTGTGTGTGTGTGTGTGTGTGTGTGTGTGTGGTGTGTGTGTGTGTGTGTGTGTGTGTGTGTGTGTGTGTGTGTGTGTGTGTGTGTGTGTGTGTGTGTGTGTGTGTGTGTGTGTGTGTGTGTGTGTGTGTGTGTGTGTGTGTGTGTGTGTGTGTGTGTGTGTGTGTGTGTGTGTGTGTGTGTGTGTGTGTGTGTGTGTGTGTGTGTGTGTGTGTGTGTGTGTGTGTGTGTGTGTGTGTGTGTGTGTGTGTGTGTGTGTGTGTGTGTGTGTGTGTGTGTGTGTGTGTGTGTGTGTGTGTGTGTGTGTGTGTGTGTGTGTGTGTGTGTGTGTGTGTGTGTGTGTGTGTGTGTGTGTGTGTGTGTGTGTGTGTGTGTGTGTGTGTGTGTGTGTGTGTGTGTGTGTGTGTGTGTGTGTGTGTGTGTGTGTGTGTGTGTGTGTGTGTGTGTGTGTGTGTGTGTGTGTGTGTGTGTGTGTGTGTGTGTGTGTGTGTGTGTGTGTGTGTGTGTGTGTGTGTGTGTGTGTGTGTGTGTGTGTGTGTGTGTGTGTGTGTGTGTGTGTGTGTGTGTGTGTGTGTGTGTGTGTGTGTGTGTGTGTGTGTGTGTGTGTGTGTGTGTGTGTGTGTGTGTGTGTGTGTGTGTGTGTGTGTGTGTGTGTGTGTGTGTGTGTGTGTGTGTGTGTGTGTGTGTGTGTGTGTGTGTGTGTGTGTGTGTGTGTGTGTGTGTGTGTGTGTGTGTGTGTGTGTGTGTGTGTGTGTGTGTGTGTGTGTGTGTGTGTGTGTGTGTGTGTGTGTGTGTGTGTGTGTGTGTGTGTGTGTGTGTGTGTGTGTGTGTGTGTGTGTGTGTGTGTGTGTGTGTGTGTGTGTGTGTGTGTGTGTGTGTGTGTGTGTGTGTGTGTGTGTGTGTGTGTGTGTGTGTGTGTGTGTGTGTGTGTGTGTGTGTGGTGTGTGTGTGTGTGTGTGTGTGTGTGTGTGTGTGTGTGTGTGTGTGTGTGTGTGTGTGTGTGTGTGTGTGTGTGTGTGTGTGTGTGTGTGTGTGTGTGTGTGTGTGTGTGTGTGTGTGTGTGTGTGTGTGTGTGTGTGTGTGTGTGTGTGTGTGTGTGTGTGTGTGTGTGTGTGTGTGTGTGTGTGTGTGTGTGTGTGTGTGTGTGTGTGTGTGTGTGTGTGTGTGTGTGTGTGTGTGTGTGTGTGTGTGTGTGTGTGTGTGTGTGTGTGTGTGTGTGTGTGTGTGTGTGTGTGTGTGTGTGTGTGTGTGTGTGTGTGTGTGTGTGTGTGTGTGTGTGTGTGTGTGTGTGTGTGTGTGTGTGTGTGTGTGTGTGTGTGTGTGTGTGTGTGTGTGTGTGTGTGTGTGTGTGTGTGTGTGTGTGTGTGTGTGTGTGTGTGTGTGTGTGTGTGTGTGTGTGTGTGTGTGTGTGTGTGTGTGTGTGTGTGTGTGTGTGTGTGTGTGTGTGTGTGTGTGTGTGTGTGTGTGTGTGTGTGTGTGTGTGTGTGTGTGTGTGTGTGTGTGTGTGTGTGTGTGTGTGTGTGTGTGTGTGTGTGTGTGTGTGTGTGTGTGTGTGTGTGTGTGTGTGTGTGTGTGTGTGTGTGTGTGTGTGTGTGTGTGTGTGTGTGTGTGTGTGTGTGTGTGTGTGTGTGTGTGTGTGTGTGTGTGTGTGTGTGTGTGTGTGTGTGTGTGTGTGTGTGTGTGTGTGTGTGTGTGTGTGTGTGTGTGTGTGTGTGTGTGTGTGTGTGTGTGTGTGTGTGTGTGTGTGTGTGTGTGTGTGTGTGTGTGTGTGTGTGTGTGTGTGTGTGTTGTGTGTGTGTGTGTGTGTGTGTGTGTGTGTGTGTGTGTGTGTGTGTGTGTGTGTGTGTGTGTGTGTGTGTGTGTGTGTGTGTGTGTGTGTGTGTGTGTGTGTGTGTGTGTGTGGTGTGTGTGTGTGTGTGTGTGTGTGTGTGTGTGTGTGTGTGTGTGTGTGTGTGTGTGTGTGTGTGTGTGTGTGTGTGTGTGTGTGTGTGTGTGTGTGTGTGTGTGTGTGTGTGTGTGTGTGTGTGTGTGTGTGTGTGTGTGTGTGTGTGTGTGTGTGTGTGTGTGTGTGTGTGTGTGTGTGTGTGTGTGTGTGTGTGTGTGTGTGTGTGTGTGTGTGTGTGTGTGTGTGTGTGTGTGTGTGTGTGTGTGTGTGTGTGTGTGTGTGTGTGTGTGTGTGTGTGTGTGTGTGTGTGTGTGTGTGTGTGTGTGTGTGTGTGTGTGTGTGTGTGTGTGTGTGTGTGTGTGTGTGTGTGTGTGTGTGTGTGTGTGTGTGTGTGTGTGTGTGTGTGTGTGTGTGTGTGTGTGTGTGTGTGTGTGTGTGTGTGTGTGTGTGTGTGTGTGTGTGTGTGTGTGTGTGTGTGTGTGTGTGTGTGTGTGTGTGTGTGTGTGTGTGTGTGTGTGTGTGTGTGTGTGTGTGTGTGTGTGTGTGTGTGTGTGTGTGTGTGTGTGTGTGTGTGTGTGTGTGTGTGTGGTGTGTGTGTGTGTGTGTGTGTGTGTGTGTGTGTGTGTGTGTGTGTGTGTGTGTGTGTGTGTGTGTGTGTGTGTGTGTGTGTGTGTGTGTGTGTGTGTGTGTGTGTGTGTGTGTGTGTGTGTGTGTGTGTGTGTGTGTGTGTGTGTGTGTGTGTGTGTGTGTGTGTGTGTGTGTGTGTGGTGTGTGTGTGTGTGTGTGTGTGTGTGTGTGTGTGTGTGTGTGTGTGTGTGTGTGTGTGTGTGTGTGTGTGTGTGTGTGTGTGTGTGTGTGTGTGTGTGTGTGTGTGTGTGTGTGTGTGTGTGTGTGTGTGTGTGTGTGTGTGTGTGTGTGTGTGTGTGTGTGTGTGTGTGTGTGTGTGTGTGTGTGTGTGTGTGTGTGTGTGTGTGTGTGTGTGTGTGTGTGTGTGTGTGTGTGTGTGTGTGTGTGTGTGTGTGTGTGTGTGTGTGTGTGTGTGTCTTTCTCAACCATTTTACGCGGTGACACTTTATTTCCACAATCAAACGAACAAAAAATAATAATAAAAGGAAATTAATAAAGAAATATACCTTACTAGGAGAGAAATGTCCCTGACGTACTCGGATATGTCTTGGCTTGCTATATTTCTGACTTTGGGAACCCTCAGTACTTCTCGCTTGGCTTGACCCACCAGGAAAATCGCTTCGGAGGAGTGCTTCCTAACTCTCAAGTAGTTTGGCATCGACTGCCCAGTTCTTCCTGCGTCTTTTAGTTTTATATTCCCCCCAAAAAACATTTGTCGAAGGTGCCTGCTGGCATTTCGATTTGGCCTCTTTATTTTGCTTTTCCCAACAATAGTTTGTTAATCTGGCCGTCGACCGAAACTTTTTGCAAAATCGACGATGTGAGTACGAAATATTTGGAAAAGCGAAAGAAGAATTTAGGTTATTAAAATATCGACCGGAAATTGTCGATCCAAAATTGCCAAGCCTGCATGAGTTACAAACAAAAAAAAAACAATCTAGTTATGGGAGCACAACGTCACGACCTTGTAGCCGCCAACGAATATTCCGCCGACTAAGGAAACTATCATGTTACAAACACTTATCTCTTTGTAGAAAGATTTATTTTATTGTTATTCCAAAATTCATTCTCCACCTAGCATTCAAAGCGGTTGGTTGTATTGTCAATGATTCTAATGTCTTTAAATGATTTTAAAAATCGATTTTATCGAAAAACCTACATAATTATCTCGATCTACAAAATGGAAAAAATCCACAATTAATTGTTTCAAAAAAAATGGTGTATCCCTGGCAACTGAGGATGTTACATCGTGTACCGCTCTAAATTTCGCCATATATAGCTCATTCCAGATGTTTTCGTAAATAGTTCGTTGGAGAATTCGACATCTTACTAGACTTGGTCGTAGGAACAGTTCGTCAATCACACAATTGGATATTGTCTCCATCTACTTCACCGATGTTGGAAAATAAAAGTAGTGAATGGTAGTTCAAGTAGTTCAACCTGTGTTCTGACCGTATCTTCAAGGAAGCATTGCAGAACATGGCGCAATTCGGGGTTAAGGTGAACGATGAACCAATTCTTACCATTAGTTACGCTGACGATACTGTTGTCCTCTCGGATTCCATTGAGGGACTACAACTGCTTATTAACAGAATTAGCGAAGTGGGAGAACGGCTAGGTCTAGAAATTAATGCATCAGAAACGAAGTTTATGATTTTCAGTCGACAACAATATCAGGGGACAACACTCGAATTAAACACCAAGCAAATTGAAAGGGTCAATAAGTTTAAGTACCTGGGTAGCGTTCTCACAGACCAACTAAACCCTGATGTAGAGATAAGAAGTCGCATTGAAATAGCCCGGTCCACCTTTAACAAAATGAGACGGCTCCTCTGCAATGACCAACTAAATTTAAAAATACGACAGCGTATGTACGAGTGCTACGTTTGGACAATGCTGATGTGTAGTGTTGAGACCTGGTCATTATAAACCAGAACTATGGATCGTTTCGGGGCGTTTGAAATGTGGCTGCACAGAAGAATGCTCCGAGTCTCATGGATGCAACATATGACCTACGAAGAAAGTTATTCATAGAGCTAATATCCAAAGACGTCTACCAACAATTATTAAATGCAGAAAGGCGGCTTTTCGGGGGATGTATTGAGGGGAGATAAATACCGATTACTACGGCACATTCTGAAGGGTAAAATTGATGGACGACGCCTAGTGGGAAGGAATCAACTCTCATGGTTAGGAAACATTCGCGACTGGACAGGTGTACGGAACGCTGGAGGATTATTTTGTCTAGTCGCTAAAGTTAGGGAGATCAGACAAGGCACTTAGAAGAAGAAGAAGAAGTTTTCCTGTATTCCTAGTGTGCCTTGTTTCTTCCAGTATATCTTTCGTGTTTGCCATGTCGTCTCTCATTTCACTCGAGTGGTGTGCTAATGTATGATACTGAGTGTTGATAGAGCCACGGTTTTGTTCCACAATTGTTCAAATTGTGTGGTAACATTCCTGAATATGCTTACGTCGTCGTCTATTTTCCACCTGTGGATCTTGAAAAAATCCTCGCTCACTCCTGACCTGACCTAGGTGTTCTACATATAGTCCTAGATTTAAGCGTGTTATGTTGAATGGTGACTTTCGTAATTTTCAAGTGGTACGTGAATCATTACCAGTGTTGTGGTTAGTAGTGAGACTAACGACAGCTTATTTGCTCTGAACGGGATGGATGACTTGGTTGGCTGTGAGGAATTTCACTCCTGAATGTCGTCTGAATCCGAAATGTTTTGACTGATGCTTCTTTCTTTTTCTACATGGAGTGGAATTAATTGCCAGGTGTTTCTCTTACTGGATTGCCCTTGACTCGTCTTGATTCTTGCCATCCTGACGGACAGATACTGATTATGACATCCGAATGAACTTTAATGATACGTGCGATGGGCCATCTACTGCGATTGATATCTTTCCCATTGATGATTATTATGTCTCCGATTTTTGGATTTTTGTAGTGTTGTTGTCATTTGTACCTTTGTTGCAGGTTGTTAAAGTATTGGTTTAATCGTGATTCCCAAATATCTTTTTTTAGTTTCTGAATGAACCTCCATCTGCTAAACGTGGGAATTTCAATATGTGTCACTGCGAGGTGACCGGGTGAGATGACATCCCGGCCTACTAAAAACCTCTATGGTTTAACAGTGACATATTTATAATATTTGGCTGGCAATTTTTTTTATGTTTGATTTTTTTGTGACAGTCGTAACCCATTTATTTGCAATCAGTTTATGTTTATTGTATCAGTGCAACTGACTCCATAATTTCAGAATAAGGGTAGATCATGAGAAGGTACATACATGTATATTATATATATATCTATGATATATACAATATACATATATATCGTAGATAATGTGTGTAGATAATGTGTAGATAATATAATGTGTTCTATTATATAATGTATATAATTATATAGTGTACGAGGTTTATTGAGAAATATAAATTACATATAAATCTTCTTTAACATCATTGCCTTCTACGATATATATGTATATCATAGATATATATAATATACATGTATGTACCTTCTCATGATCTACCCATATATATATATTGTGTTCTATTAACTCGGCAACATAGTGAAAAAACTTTTGATTATTTGTTTTATGAGAAATAGTTATTCTTGATAAATATGTGTGAGTGGCTTAATGCATATCTGTAACCTTAATACATACCTATATAACAATTATATTATTGTAACATATATGTATTATCAGTGGTATATTCCACTGATGATATCCAAGCTAGAAGGAGTTTTACAAAGCCAGTATCGGCCTTCTTAAACATTAATCTGTATATAAGTCGTTCTCACGGTAGGTGATGCTTTCTATTGCTTTATAAAACCGAGTCAGTTTTCTGAAGTGGGAAAACATGTTAAAATATGATTGCAACTAGAGAGCGCGCGCACTTTATTGTATATACACTTGTAGAATGTCAGGTATATTAGGAAGCCTGATATGTTTTGCTATCTTTAGAAAGCCCTATAATTGGCAACTACGCAAATTTGTTCTATTCTTGGAAGCTATTTAATATGTAAAATTTTAAAACTTCGCATTCATTTTCGTAAAAAGAAAATTTACTGAAAATCGTTGAGAATATGCGGCTATGGATATTTTAATACACATTTATATAAGGAAATAGGGAATATAATTAAGTAATAAGTGGATTATTTTTCCTCCTTTACTAAAATAGTTCAGAAATTATTAAGACCTTAGAGTAATTTGAAGGGGCTAGGTGCATGAATTTAGTGGGTGTGTAGCGTAGTAGCGTGTGAATTGTGCTTATTTAATGGAACATCATTTTGAAAAAGGGACTAGGTGTAATGATGCGTCATATATAGCCGCTGTTATCTCAACGTCATCTTCACCAACATGTTGGTGTCCCCTGTTTCCGCAAACGAGTTAATGACGACCGACTCTTCATCGGAATAAGTGAAGAACTTTCTCTGTTAACACCCCTCGGGTTTGAGAAGGACAGGGCATTCTTTCTTTCTTGGGTTGAGAAACCGTCCCAAAAAGTGGAGGTTCTCTTCTCATAGACAGAGTGAACGGCATAATGATGTAGAAGAAAGTGTGGAGACTAATGCATTAAAGACCACCTGGTAAGTTATCCTAGCAAAATATCATGGCTAACTAAATATTTCGGGGTTACAAGTCCTGAAATCGGAACTTCAGGGAGGACAGCACTGAGTGATGGTAAAAAAAGAGTCTTATAAAAAAAATTACACGGATGGGAACATAAAATATGAAGGGCACCTATGAGTTAGGGAAAGCCCATCATGTCGTGGGAATGACGAGACTAAAATCAAACCGTCTTAAACAATTCTGTTAAGAAAAATCTATGATGATCACCGTCATGTTATTCAGACACTCCAAACGCATGACTCAACAATGAAACTCATAGTCAGAAGTGTAATGGACCACATTATGTTTCTATACATTCTGTGCAATTCTTTATATTCTGTGCTGTGCATATGTGATGTACCAGGGTAAGAGGATGTAGATAAGGCTTACTCGATGACTACTTATGACATCTATTGAATCTCATTAAAATCGATTACATTCACACACACACTTGTTATTCGATACTCTGTTCTTCTCTAACTGTCTCGATTATATCTATTACATATAGATCTAGGGCGAGTGAGAATGTGTTACAGATTACCTCAGCAAAACATCCAACAATTGATTACATTATTTGTTATTTACTCGACCCACTAATAACGTCGAATATGCATATAATTTGCGTTATATTTAGGTTGTTGTTATTAGTATTTGGTAATCTGTCACATGACCTAATTATCCTCACATATATTCTGTTGGTGGTTGAGATCAAAATCATATTTAAAAATATAATGAAACGAACAAGCAATACCAGAATCGACACGAACTTACTGAGAAATAGTTACATCATGGAAGACGTTTCCAAGGATGTACACAGGAATCTGAAAAAGCTAAAAGAAAAGTGAGACTCACACCAAAACGGAAAGGAGCCCGAAGGCATGTGGGAAAACTTAAATTCAGCAGTGATATGACGATGCAGAAAATGCCTGAAACTAAATAAGCAACAAAAACTGGATGACCGGTAAAATTATCGTGTTAATGAAAAGAAGGAGTATAATTACAGCCACTGATTAGAATAAGTACCGCGAGATAGGGAATAGAATAAGCCATGAAAGTCGATAAGCCAAGAAAGCATGGCTGCTGGGTAAATGCAGAGAAATTTAAAAGTTACAACAATGACAAAATCTACGCAACATCTACAAAAAGATCAAAGAGTTTACTGGCACGGGTAGAAAACAAATATCGTTCATCCTAATAGACAATGACATTATATTAGAATTAGAAGAATATATACGACATTGAAAAATTACATCAATAACCTATTCGAAAATCAGAGAAGAGAAGTAGACACCATCAGTGAAGATGAAGCGGAATCAACTGTTCTGAAAGAAGCGGCAAAGTGCGCAATTGGCAACAGCAAGAAGCGGGAAAACTCCGGGTTTAAACGAAATACCAGTGGAAGTTCTCAAACTAATTGAAAAACAACACATAGGCTCTATAAGAGAGATGCGACTGAGTATATTCAACAGGCAACATACGAACAAAATGCCCAGAATCGGCAGTTGTTACAATTTCTAATATGTGAAATGCCCAGAAATGTGGTGTATACGGCACGATCAGCTTAGTGAATCATACATTGAAAGTATTCTTGAAAGTTGTACAGCCCAGAGTATTTTAGAAACAAGAAGATAATATCTTGGATCCCCAGCTTGGCTTTGCAAACTCATATAGAGTACAGGAGACGCGTTGTTTTTATATAATATCCATATACAACGCTGCTTGCGTCAAAATCGACATCAAAAAGTGTACGTTTGCTTCACAAACTATGTCAGTACGTTAGATAAGGTGAGCAATAACCAACTAGTACAAGACAGAGTAAGACTTAGTAGGCTAAGAGAGAAAATACTTGGACTGACCTGATATGAGGATAATTGTCAAGGAAACGTGGTGATCTGGGTCATCTAATACGGGGTTCGAAATATGAAATCCTACCCCTATAATCCAGGGAAAGAATGTGGACACGGTCGATTGGGAGGTGAAAAAGACCTTTGCTGCGAAATCTGCAGGAGTGGTTCAACATGTCATCTAAAGAGCTATTCGGAGCAAAAATTTCTAAACTCAGGATTACCATGATGGTGGCACTCCTCTCTAAAAGATATGCAACATGGAGTAGAAGAATTTTGAAAAGTATCTTAGGTACAGAACGAGGGATTTAAAAAAAAATCATTTTGAGCTACACTTTCCTCGTGAATCGTGTGAATTTTTTTAAGTGGTAAGGGTAGAAGCTTATTTTATGCCATTTTATTTGGTATCTATAATAATATCGTCATCGCCGTTTAGAAGGTATTTACTTCAATTTAAAAAAATTGAAGTTACGATGCTATTACCAAAATGCGCCCCTCAACCATTGGAAACCTTAGTATTGATTAAATCCATATAATCAAACTACCCACCAACTCACCTCCAGAATGTAGGGTTTTTTTGGCGAACGACTTTCTGAACACGTCACCGACTAAATTATTAGTTCAATAATCTTTCCCCTGTCACTTTTCAAGCCAGCGATTTATTTAGCTTCAATGAAGACATTCTTTGAGAATTGTTTTCGACAATTTTCCCCCAAAATATTTTTACTAGCCGACCTATTTTTGACTCGCGATCCACTGATCCACTATTTCCCGTAGCCGAACTTCCAGTAAACTACTCCAGTTAGGGAGAAGTTTGAAAAATCCATAAATCCCCCCACTAAATCTAGCTCCTAATTTAACTCGGCAAAACGGTAGCGCAAAATTGGAACAGGTATCGGATTGAAAACAAGATCGCGGAATAGTAAATCGCCTAGAAAATTTATGTTATTTATGCCGTTATTTTCGTCAACCGGTCGGAGGTAGTTAGCAAGTTTCACGTCAGTCTAAACTTCCGAAAATATAGATATTTATATCGTTTCGAGGATGGAAATTTTAAACGCATCAATTGTATGCGCTCGATAAAATCGAATCGTTATAAGTTTGGAAGAAAAGTAGCAGGATTAGATTTAGTCCTAATGTGAAGTTAAAAATAAGGTACGTTAAATAATAACAAGTGATGAAACATCTATGTTTTCCTTTTTAATTTATTAGAAAATACTCTTTCCTAGGGTCAGATAGATCAATGGGACTTTAAGTCATGTTTTGATGTGGATTTTATGGTTCAAAGTAAGAAACGAAAATTTTTGTGTACGTAATAAACTAACAGTATGTGAATAAATAATGGACGAAAATAATAAATCTAACCACAGTGTCAAGTAATGAAATTCCTTCAAATGGGAAATTCCTTGAACATGGAAACCAAGTGCAAATTGGTCTTCATACTTATAACTCAATAAAAATTTAGAGCGTAGAGCTATTTAGGCACTCTTTAATTAGCACCCTTTTACCCCTATTCTTCGTAGCCTCGCAAATACAAATTCGAAGTTGTAGTATTTGGCAGAACTATCTGATTCTCCAATCTATAAGGGTGTCAAAATTAGAGCATAGAATTATTCGGTTGTGTTAAATAAATTTCTACCACATTTTTCACATAAGCTGTTAGCGTGCCAACTTTAAAGCTTCTGCCTCTTCGTGGACTATAAAATCAATATCCATTGCCTTGGTACGAAGCAATAGAACATTTACGTGGGAAAGTGACTGGCGGAGAGCGTTTCCATGTCATGCAGAATACCACTTCACCGTTTTCGGGAAATTTTCTGTTCCTCAACGACAGTGGATTTACAAGGAGAACACGTTGAGGCAGGAGGTAAGGCTAATTAATCGCTATTCAATTTTACAATAGGAAGATGTGGAGCAGGACCACGACGAGAATAAGAATACGGACAATGGACAGGACAACAACGAGGAACAGAAATTAGGAGAGGACGACGACGATTAACCGAAGACGAAGAAGAAGATTCCGCCAATCGTCATACGAGAAATTAAAAATGGACTAGGATCACAAAGCAGCTGGGAAGCAACGAAATACAATTCGAGAGGGCTACGAACACTAAGTATAAGATAAGACTGCACGTAGGTACCAAAGAGGATGACAGGAGGACGACGAGGCTACGAGGAAAAGAGAAGACGCCATACCTACCACCCATCAACTGGAGGACGAGAAAACAATGAGGATCCTGATAAAATGAGTACCGGAACACATTAAGAAGAGCGAGAAAGGGAAGGACAGGGGGTAAAAGGATTGAAACTAATGACGATAACGAGGATGATTAGTATGAAGAACGCGTAAGGAGGATCAGCGAAGATATCGATGGCGATGGAAACAACACAGATTGAAAGAAACCCGGGAAACAAAAAGATACACCAGATATCCGAAGAGATGAACTGTAGGGTGAAGGTGAAGATAAAGTGACAGACGACAATGATAGGACAATGATACAAATGCCAGCAGTACGGACACGGACCAGCCAAAGCCTGCCGAGATGCGTAAAATGATTACGACAACACGAGACAAAAGACTGCACGAAACCTAAGGATAACCCACCCAGATGCTGCAACTACGGAGGAAAGCATCTAGCAATCTCTAGAAGATGCGAGAAGAATCCGAAAGGGAGCAAAGAGGAAGAAGAGAAGAATCAAGGGGACATACAGGATGTCAGAAAGGAGGATCACATACGTGGAACGCCAACGGACCGAAGAACAAGAAGTACGAACTGCGGCAAGATTTGGAGGAATATAACATCGACGTCGCGACCATCCAGGAAACATGGTTAGAGGATGAAGAGGACTTAAGGATCAGAAACTACGAGAAATACAGGAAGGACGGACTAGGAAAAAAAGGAGGAGTACTAATCGTCATAAAAAAGTGACTTCACAACAAGAAGAGGCAACCGTGTAAGTAAACATGTAGGACAAAACGAAACCACAGCCCACAAAACCACTTTAAAGTTGACAATGACATAAATACAATTTTTGGAGAAAACAGACGGCCGAAGATATTAGGAGACCTCAACGGCAAACATGCAGAATGGAACTCAAGAAAGACAAATTTTGAATAGAGGGAAGCCACACAAACACGGATATCAACACGGATACGTTTTTATCGGATCCAAGGACCCCATCCAGTACCCGGCAGGAGGAGGAGCTAACACAGGCAACGTGTTGAATACTTTTACTTTACAGAACAGAAGATAGGATCAGGACATCGAAGCGAAGGATGGCTTATCCTCACGGACAACACGGAGCAACCTACCGGTCACAAAGACTAACAACAGGACGAATCGGGAGAAGTACCGCAAAGACACAGAGATTTGCAAGGCCCCGAAGAAAGAAGACTTACCCAATAAGGACGTAATTGAGCAAGAAGTAACAAGGAAATCGGAGGAAACCAAGAACGCGTAAGAGACAAACGCCAGGACGATACGACAGTCTATATATACAGCAGATATCGAGGAAAGGACCATGAAGGTAACAGATAGGATGGAGAAACATACCAACCCACTGAAAAGGAACGCTGCGACTACGACAAAGTGGAGTAATCGAGAGTGAAAAGAAAGGATAAAGAAGAAGCAAAGGACAGCACACGAAGGTGATGAACAATAATAACCAGGAAAGAACACAATCAGAAAAGGGAGAACAAAATGAATCAAACACCAGCTGGAAGAGCAGGAGGAGAGAAAAAGAAGGAAAGAAGTAAGGGCCACGACTCTAGAGAGAATGCCATGACAAATAGTCACGACGAAAATCATTCTCATGATTATTATTACATCTACCTCTTACATCACAGCTATTCCTGTATCAGAAGAATTAAAAATTATTTATGAAAGAGTGATTAGTAATGACGAGAGCACAGTCTAAGAAAAGTAAATGTGGTGAGCTACGAAACGAAATATTCTATGAGAATTTGACCTAATTAACCAAACATTAATTAGCTAAATACCTAAAAAGTTATTTTAGTTATTAATTTGAAAATGGTGGCATTGCTTATATCTAATCACTTTAAGCATTACACAGTCAACAGGAGCCTTTATCGATATTTGTGGTGGACGAAATACTCAGCGACCTGATATGTAGAAAATTGAATAGGAAGGAGAGGAAATTGATAATTCCGAAATTTAAAAATATTACGTATTTTTTATACTTTCACCAGCCGACATTAAGAGGTACAGTTTTAGTTACTGACTGGCTGGGATCAAAATTATATATTTTCAGCGGAGTCGAATATATAACACAACATTACCATGAAACATATACAAAAGTTCATTTTAAACTACTGATTTCCAATCAACCGTTATGCTGAAGTAAATCGGATACTGAATGATATGAAAAAGCATTTACTTTAACCACAACACCTTCGTATTAGGAAACCCGACTTGTTATTGTCGGTCCATGTTCAAAGGACATTAATAACTATTGTTAAGAATTAACGTTCCAGTCAGACCTAACACAGTCAAAAGATTACAACATACATCCAATTAGGTTAATTCGGTTGAAAAAGCTTTATGGAACACTTTGTCCAAAGATATGTACACAGTTTTAATCGCAACATCATCGTTTTGTGAAACTGTTCTTGATGTAGCCTTAACACGACGATTTATTACTGTTTTATTTTATTAGTGTGTTAAGGTAGTAGAATAACAGTAGTGTTAGGAAGGATGTATACGCTTCATGAAAATTTTTAGTTACACTAAATTTTTCTTTAAGCTGCTGCAGGGAGTTGTAGCATATGTGTGTATCATACTAAGGTTTTATAACATTTTATCGGGAGGTAAGGAGCAATGAATCTCTCATAAATTATTACTTATATCTAGTCACCAATAAACAGCCAAACCCTAAAATACAAAGACCAATAAGTATTTTTTGGCAAAAAACCTGTTAACATTTATTAAACCCAGCTATGTCCATATGTCCATACGATGGCATTTGTAGACTTCAGGAAGGCATTCGATACCATATAAATCTGGGCATTAATCAAATCGCTAAGAAATGCCAGAATAGATCAGAGATATATAAACCTAATAGTTAACATATACAATACTTCTACAATGCGCATAAAGATGCATGAACTCACAAAAACAATAAACGCCAAAAGAGGAGTTAGACAGGGGGATGTAATTTCACCGAAGCTGTTCAACTTGGTCTTGGAGGATATCTTCAAAGAACTGAAATGGGACGATAAAGGAATCAATATTCAGGGCGAATATCTCAACAACTTAAGATTCGCCGATGATGTTGTCCTGTTCGGGAAGGACGAACAAGAATTAACCAAAATGCTGGAAGATTTACAGGAAGAGGCTGCTAAAGTCGGATTGTACATGAACACCACAAAGACACAGTTTATGACTAATATACCCGAAGCAAGAGAAACCATATCAATTCACGGGCAGACAATAAAGAAGACGCAATTATATATATACGTCGGACAATCAATAACACTCGGCAAACAAAACCAAGAAATCAAAATCGACAGAAGAATCAGACTGGGATGGGCCGCTTATGGAAAACTGAAGGGCACTCTGAATATGAAAATACCGATGTCATTAAAAAGAAAAATTTATAATGAATACATCCTTCCAGTTGTCACATAGAGCTCCGAAACCTGGGTGCTGACCAAAAAGACCATCCACAAATTAAGAGTGCACCAGAGAGCGGTGGAAAGAAGACTACTAGGAATATCACTAAAAGACCACAAAACAAATCAGTGGATAAGAGGAGAAACAGAGGTGATAGATATTGTACAAAGAATTGGTTCCTTAAAATGGCAATGGACAGGACATGTTGCCAGACACAAAGAAAACTGGAGCGGACACATCACCAGATGGAGACCATGGGGAGAGCGAAGAAGTGCTGGTAGACCACAACAGAGAAGGTACGACGAACTGAAAAGATTTGCTGGGCTAAACTGGTACCAGATAGCACAAAATAGAATTACATGGTCAAAAATGAGAGAGGCCTATATCCAATGGATAGAAAACGGCTGAGATGAGATGAGATGTCCATATTACAAGATGGAAAGAAATAGTCCCGTCAACCTGCCAATTTTACCATTTACAAAAGTCACTGTATACACGAGTAAAATTTTGAATTTGCTTTCCCTTTGACGCGTTTTGCTCACGTTAACTTTCGTTGTAATCTATATTTAAATTTATCCTTTACATTCTAAATAAACTGTCTCTGGTTATGGACAACACTTAACCGGGCCGATACGACTACACACCGACTTTCCAACGTCACGGATGTAAACTCATAGACACGAAATCGTAGTGTCATTTGTCACCTGTCGCGATGCTTTTAAGGCGCCATTACTTCCGCCATAAGATTGTTTCAGGTGTTGTCGTTACGTCCTTCGCCCCTTCGAATTTACCCAGCGAGACAGGCTTCGAAGCGTTAGCTTTAGGTCCGACGTGAAAATATTAGGAAACGAATAAATGGCGACATCCTTCAAAAAAGTTAAGAGGAAGAGATGGTGAAAAGTGCGAGTGTGAAGTAATATAAATAAGTAATATAAAGACAATAATACCTAAAACTGCTTTTCTAAGCATTACAGCCCCGAATGAAGGTATCTGGGAAAAAGTTTCCTCAAAATATGTTGACTATAAATTAATAAAAGTGATACTTACGTATTGGTGAAATTGCAAGATTAGCTTGATCTCTATACTTGTCAATTGTTTTATCCAAAATAGAACCCACTATTTATCATTTATTTAGATCCCTTATTCGCCATTTCTCCATATTATGAGTATACACTACTAGTACCTTTCAATTTAATTGTATTTTACTCATTCGCCCCTAACGCATTATATATGATAATTATTATATATTATTTGAAGAAAATCCTATGGGCATGTAATGCATCTGATTTCAAAAAGCGTATCCTTAAGATTTAATTATTATTTTATATTCACGTTAACTTACGGAGTGGGGATTGTTCTGCTTGAATTTAAAGAGTTTTCCCTACAAGCAGTTGTATTTATGGGCGCATTGCAGTTGCGCTGTTTTACCTGTTGAAAGCTTTACTATTTGAAGTGTTTCGTTAATCGCATCTTGCAGCAGTTCAGGTCCAGCGCTCTATCCGTTCGAACGTTCATACCTAAAGCGGCCGAGATCAGGAGGAGCGAATGCGAGGACCACCTAGAACCCACGACGACGGAGGAGATAGAGGAATTCATAAGAACCCTACCGACGAGAAAGGTTCCAAGACTAGATACTATAAACAACAGGACGATCAGGGAACTACCAGAAGAGGCCAAGAAAAGGATTCAGGAACTGTACAACGCAACGATAAAGAGGAGGTACTACCCAAGATTTTGGAAGGAGGCCGACGTCATCATGTTCCCGAAGCCAGGCAAGGACACAAAATTTCCGCAAATCTACCGGACGATAAGTCTACTAAATAACCTAGGAAAACTGCTGAAGAGGATACTACTGAAGAGTCTCAACGGAAAAGAGGAGAGGCTGCGCATCATACCGAATGAACAATGTGGATTCAGGGAAGGACATTCTACGGAACAACAAGCGCTGAGGATGCTGGAGGAGACGATCAAGAACATAGTACTGTACTACTCGACGTGGAGAAGGCTTTCGATAGGATTTGTCACAACGGACTGATAGCGAAGATGGATGAACTAGGATTCAAGGAGGCGGCGACCCAAATTATGTAAGACTATCTACGAGAGAGAACAGAATCAAGGACTAAAGGACGACACCCAGCAGCAGGAGGACGGAAACAGGAGCACCATAAGGGTCAGTACTCGCACTGATCCTCTGCAACATCTACACCAGCAGCGTACCAATAGTACAAGGAAAAAGCCACCTCGACCACCAGGACCTACATCTATGCAGACGACACGGTGAAGACGGCGAGATCGATACAACCCTACAAAGCGGCGGAGTACCGACAAAGGGGAGTGGACAAATGGACCAGGAAGTGGAAGACCAGGATCAACGCGGAGAAGTCCGAGGCTATCTACATAGGACCGAAGACGAGACGAACACAACTCACATCAGGATAATACACACGGAACTGGAAAGGAAAGAAGAGGTAAGTTATTTAGGTATTCACATCGACCGGAGACTTATTTGGAGGAAACACATCGAGGAGACCGCTAGGAAGACCAACGGCCGACTGAATTCACTGGGACCACTCACAGGACGACGGAGCAAGCTGAAACTGGATACGAAGAGGAAGATCTACCTGACAGGAATTCAACCGATCATGACGTACGTCACAGCAGCATGGGGAAATGCAACGAGGACGCACCTGGAGAAACTGGAAAGGATACAAAACCAAGCAATGAGAAGGATGACTGATGCACCATGATACTTGAGGAGCGAACAGCTACGACGGAACTTTCGGATAGAAAAACTAAAGAAGACCATCAAGGAGAAGACAAGGAGGGCGATCAATAAGGCGATGGAACACACGAACCCACTCAATAGGATGGCAACGGACTGCGATAAGGACGCACCACTAAGAAAGAAGAGACCCAGGACAGCGATGACAGAGAGTAATAACCAAAGGAAGTAGCAACAGGACACAACTATAAAAGGCTAACCGGACGAGGGAGCAGACAGGAGAAAATCAATATCAACATCACGGAGGAAGAAGATATCACAGTGGGTGATGGAGTGAGCAGCACAGCTCAACTTTATATTACGGACAGAACAATAATCCTACCTTGCAGCTGGTCAGAGAGCAACGACAGAGGGGCGGTAGCCTAATTTAGTGGGGTGCGTAAATATTTGTTCAGAAATCAATTAGAAGTTTATTTTCGTGTTTCCTTTATCTTCATTCAGTGGAAATTTGCTTTTTTCGTCATTCTACAGCAATGGTGGATCCGATCCCCATTCTCATCATAGTATGTCTTCGTTTTCTAAACCCAAATGGTTCGTTTCAAATATGGGACTGAGGTTGCAGCCTCTGTTGTTATTGGCAATTTAGAACAATTATGTATTGTAGCAGTTTTACACGAAATGACACGCACGCACGCACGCACGCAGGCACGCACGTTCGCACACTCACGACGTTCTCTTCTCCTCTATTGTCGACATTAACATTCACATTCACAGTTTTTCACATGAACATCGACCTGTACGTTCTTTACACTGTCCCTCGCCCTTTTCAGTGTCGCCCTCGACGTCATCTTTTTCGACAGGTCACCATGTCAGCAAAGGACGTGTCTTCCGAAATACTCATTTGAAGTATTCCGTTGGAGAAAATGCATTGAAGAGTATGTGCTAAAATGGTAATGATTACTTCCATGGAGCATTGTGCACCTGCCTCAACATTCGCTCGGATCCAAAGAAAACAATGGTAAAATTTATAGGAAGGCAGGATTGTATCTTCTCTTCTCTGTATGACGTTTCTCTCCCCAAATTTTGCCAGAACTTGTCCACTAAGACAAGTGGTCCCCTCATTTTGCAACGATATTCAGCTTCACAAATTCCGCCAGAACTTATCCACCCAGTGCCAGTTGTACCCACCTCTTCGGATGAGATTCAGCTTCGGAAATTCCGCTGGAGCTTGTCCCACTAAGAGCTAGTAGTCAACCCCTTTTCAGGCGATGTCAACCTTCGGAATTTATCCACCGAGAGCCAGTTGTCCTCACGTTTTTGGGCGATGTTTACCTCCGGGAATCTCAACATATCTTATCAAAAATCAAACAAAACATTCCCGTATTCTTGCTAGAACCATTAACAAAATAAATGTCAAAAAGTGTACATGTGTGCATGTGTATGTGTGTGATTAAATCCTGTGAGCGAGTTGGACTGCAAATCCTGTATAAAAATTCATCGGCCTCAAATCAACACCAAGCAGGCTATTCCTCTTCTGACCAACAGAGTAATTAATCCCAAACAATGCTCCATGTAGAAGAGGAACCTCTCTCATGAAATCTTCCGCTCCTCCTGCAGTTACTGAAACCCCCATCAACCGCTTTATGGCTCCAGACGCACAACCCCGTGGTCATCTATCACCAATTCTTGTACTAAGATGATCAGCTCCCGTCTCCCAATACGAGTTCACAAGAATCACATCACGTGTGTTCGCTATTCCGGGTACACCAAATCTCGGTTGAGCCCCCAAAATTTTAGCAGTTTCCTATGGAATGACACACAGAGACGATCTATTCTCCTCTAATGTCGACATTCACGTTATATTAACGTTACGTTATATTAATTTTTGCATATTAAGGGCATCTTTGAACATTAGTTAGTACATGCAATTCGTATTTTTGTATTGTCATATTTCCCTATTCTACATTTCCAAATTCTTATATTCATTTATGGCATTACTACTGTGTGATTTATTGTTGATCACAGGTTAAACGTTAGTTAAATAGGGAGTTCTCTGAACTTGAAAACCGTCCCTGTGAAAGAAATACGCCAAACGAGCGGGTATTTCCAGTGTTAGTCGCAACGCTGGGAGAATTTGGAAAACCTAATGTCTCCGGAATAGTAGCGGTTAGGACGGCTTTTAGGGCAGTGAGTAATTGTCACGCCCCT
This sequence comes from Cryptocephalus primarius, assembly GCA_963576515.1. Lineage (NCBI taxonomy): Eukaryota > Metazoa > Arthropoda > Insecta > Coleoptera > Chrysomelidae > Cryptocephalus > Cryptocephalus primarius. The sequence continues at coordinate 4,460,812 of OY754939.1, forward strand.
TCATTTGTATCACAGCGACGGCGTTTAGAATTCCGAAGGTTAATGGATCAAAATCAGTCTTAAATTTATTTCGGTCATGTAAATATTCATTGTAAGTAGCAGTCACCCAATTAGAAAATCTAGTTCACCAAATTCCACGAATTTTTCGTTTAAAATAATAAACGGGCACCTTTGCCTAAAAACAATTTGTCGTCAAAATAGTTTATTTTAAAATTGTCTACAGCCGTTACATCTGCCATTTTATTTTAAAATCATTTAATGTGTCCATTTCAATTATGAAAGTTAATGAAAATTATTTTTTTTAAGATACGTGATAAAGCGTATGCTTGCACTGCGTGGAAAATATATATGTGTACAGTAGTCGTTTTACCACGTAGCGTGCCATGGCATAAATACGTTCCCAGTTTAATTCGATTCTCTAGATATTCCGTAATGTTCAATTCTACACTTAATTGTGTTATTCTAATGTCGTCTTGGTGTTTTATTAAATTTGTTGGAAGTATTAATTTTTACATTACAAAAGTCATATGGAAGCTATAGCGAAAAGTCTCACAAGCGTATGTTATTCTACTTAAAAATGTTGATAACGTAGCTGAAATATTTAGAGGAGTTAAACGATTTTCACATCTCTAGTTATCTATATATGTAAATCTACTAGACAATCCCAAAAATGTTTTGCATTTCTCACGTAAAAAATTTCCCTTTTAACCCTTTCTCTTAGACATTGAACACTGACTTCATTCTGAAAAATTTTTCAAATACACAAATGGCTCAATCTGACAAAAGAATTACTTAAAAATTTTATTGCAGCCGTGCCTCTAAACTTAAAAGCGGCAATTTGATAAGCAAATGTAATGATCGTATCACTCCGTTTTTTTTTTAGCCTACGGCTTCATAGACAGTTTTCTTGGTGGAAATATGCTCGGTTACTATTTTAAATCTCGTTCGTTGTTATGACAAAAATAAATGGCATTACTAATTTTTATGACTATTCTTAAAGGGTATATAATAAGTAATATTAAATTTTTTTCCTTGACCAGGTTTTAATCAGATATTTCTATTCGAGATATCGGCTTCATCCGGATCAAGGAACAGACTAGTCATAGTCAGGACTAGTTCTTCCTGTAAGAATTCTAAATATCCAGCTTCATTGACATTTCCTTGGAAGAAAATTGGTGCGAGTAATATATTACTCCATTACCAACATTCTCTACCCAAACATGGATATTTTCTTGTTGTTAAGTCTGACCTTTCCTTAGCTAGTGTGGGTTGTTGTCTGCCCGATAACGACAATTTTGACGATTTACCTCACCATTTAACGTAAACGTTGATTCGTACAAAAACGAGGCGTTTCTTTGTTTGCTACATTTCAGTATTGCAGATCGACAATTTGTTCGCAAAACTGATGTCTTCTATCCAGATCATCCTGGGTGACATCCTGGAGGATTGTCACTTTATAATGAAACATGAAATTTCTGGATTTGAAGAATTCTCATCACTGAAGACTGTCTAATTTCGAGTTCCCTAGTTATCTGTCTAATGGGGTCATGGAGATTTTCTTGTATAAAGAGAAATACATTCATTTTGACATGCCCGGTGAATCAGGATAATTCTTTCTGAATAAATTAATAATTTCGTTTTTCTTTCTTGTTCTTTTTCCGTAGCCAATCATCATTAAAATTTTAAAGTTGTGGGTGTCAATTAAGTAATGCATTTTGTTCGACTTTTCAACAAACGTTTCTTCTTACAAAACGACAAACTAATAAATATCCTCACTCGATACGATATTGGCCTTTACCCGGTTACCGTGCGTATGTGCTTCATCCCTAAACTAAGCCGTTCTTTCGCATTCTTCTGATCAGGGTCCCCCAATGAATGCCCTTGATCTTCGAAAGTGGTCCTGTTGACTACAGTGTTCTTCGAATTCCGCTCGTAGGCGCCTTCTGAAGTGTCCCACTGTAGTCGCACTGGTAATTCCACAGGCTGGGTCCGGCCCAGCGAGGAGGGTTTCCGCCCCTAGCCAGCCAATCAATCAGCCCGTTCGTTAACTATGATGCCACTACGCTTTGGCACCCATATCAGACGAATCCTGTTTCTCTTAGCCAGTGTCTTTTCATGACATCTTTTCGATGTCATGGATCCTTCTGCAGACCTTGGCATCGTTTTCAAGGTTGTCTCTTTAGATGGCTCTGTATTGTTTCCAATCCGTTTTCCTTGAGTTGCGAAAATCACAACCGTCCTGACCCTTGTGTAGTCCTTTTAGCCGAAAGAGAATATATCGATGGTCCGTCAAAGTCGATTCATCATCTGATATTCTTCATTCCTCTACCCTTACTCCCATGGTGGCAAGGGAAATGTCGATTAGTTCATTCTATTTCTATTTCCCTTGTTGTGTATTTCCAGGCTCGTGGTGCTAAAATACTCCAGTACGATTATTTCCCTGGGGTTTGTATTGTTGCTCCCTCATATTACATGCTGAGAGTTTGCATCACACCCCACAATGAGTGCTTTTTGACCGCGGAGGCTCCTTTACGGTACACATATACGGTAAGTATGCCGAGCAGATCAGCATGGAGGTATTTGATCCTCCCCCTCGATAACTTCCAGTTGAGCTACCACCAAATCCCTATGGCAGAAGTTCGGAATCAATTTGGCTTCCATTCTTCTGGCAGGGAAGACGAAGGCGCGGATGTTGTCAGTTCCTGCCCCGTAAATGGAAGCGCTTTAGAATGTCTAACCCTCTAATCATTAACGGTCCCGGCGGCTGCCTGTTTCTGCTTCTCCTGGATCTCTTTAGGGGCCCTGCTTGGTCTCCGGCTGAAAGCTACCTGTCGAGGACTTGCGTAGCCCTTGAAATTGAGGGTCTTCAGTACCTTCGCGGAGGGCACATTCACCCCCAGGAAAAAGAAGGTTTTGCCCCTCTGCTCCTTGTAGTGGTAAACCCTCCACATCTCGGTACGAACGCATTGCCTTTTCACGCGCGCCGGGACAGTCTCGACCTCGTGAATTTCCTCAATCACTGCCCCCGTCCTCGCGTACCTATGGATTTCTGTGCCCTGCGCCATCCGCAGTGCCGTTCCATCTCAGGGCTTAATTTTGCCGATCGCGTCTCTCATCCCCTCCACGGTGAACTGGAAGAACATCGTTACAACGTCCCTAGGTTCCCTCCTCACCGCATCACAGCGATGAATACGTTCATCAGTGAAATGAACTAAGAGACCTTCGAGGGCCCACTCTACCAGGTCACTTTACTCCTTATTCATCACGACCTCGGGGTAATCCCGAAGCATATCCACCAGGATCGGTTGCCGAGCTGTAGCTAGGTACCTTCTTTACCCGCTTTGTTGGGAGGGCAGATTGAGTGCGGGTACTTCAGTCCGACGGTTGCCTTTTGGAACCCGGTTCCGTTTTGTCGTCTCACTCGTAGAAGGGACAGCAGATTGTGTCGCCTCTTCTTAATGAGTTCTTCGGTTGCACCATCTGGTTTTCCTATTTTTATTCATATCTGGTCCTACGGGTACATCGTAAATGGAAGTTCAACCCCCACAAAGCCCTGTTATAGATGTAAGGCGATTTGGCTACATTAGAAAGTCGCCAGGTGTTCCAACGGCATCCTTCTTGACACTGCTTCCCCAGTTCCATGCAACGATTGGCACGATGGCTTACACCTTGATTTGGCGCGTCCCTCTTAGTCATCCTACGCCTGCTCCGTCCTCTTTGGGGGCGCACCCAGCGACGAACTAAGCCCCGCCACCACGTCAAGTTGGGAATCCATTAGGTGGGAAATAATTTTTACTGTAATTATTCAGTACTTTCTGTAATGAGTTCCCCCCATAATGTTGTTTCATTTACACAGATTGTTCTGTTAATATCCTTAGTATAAACTACCCAAAGCTTTAAGGGGTAAACCCTCTAAAATGCCACGCCCAAATACTAAGATTTTTGTCCCCCTATAACCAACCATAGAGCCAAGTTCGATATATCACTGTCCTTCCTTCTATCACAGGAGTCTATCCGTGATCTACTTCCAACGACGACGTTCGGGAGGGACCACCTTATTGGCCTGCGAGACTGACATTTCAATAGTACCGTAAAGCTGGGGGCTATTGCGACATACAAAACTGAGTGTGGAGAGGAATTGCTATAACCCAAATCATATCTCTTGACCAGGGAGGGAATTAAGTTAAAACCTTAAAACAACTGAATTGAGGGTATGATTACTTACATCGATTACTTACCTACATGTGAAAATTATACATATCATTCATTTTAGGCAGTTTTGCCCATTTGCATATTACAAAGTAAAATCGTGAATTAAAATGATTTCTACTTTCTACTTTCAAACCTTAACGTGATTTTGGAGAAAAACTTTTGGAATTATTTACGGGTATAGAAATTGTTACCTTCAGCCAAATAACCCTCGCAAATACCTCTATAACAAAAAAAATTCATGCAAACGTACTTAAGGCAAACACTAGTAGAAACTATACTTCCTAGATTCCTCTTAATTAGATTGAGCATCTAAAATGTTTATGGTAATGTTATCTCATTAATAACACTTTACTATATTTTCAATTTTCAACTCACAATCCTGCTAAATTCAACCCCATCAGAATCACTTTTTTATTAGGAATATTTTGTAGTATATTTGAAATTTTGTTGATACTTAGTGGTCTCAAAATTAAGATAATTTCCATAACAATTTAAATCTTCCATCCTAATCTTACTTGATCTTAAATTATATAATGTACACACGGACATAGTATGTATTATTAAACCAATGAGCGTTGGAAATTTCGGAACATCTTCCTAATACCGGTATTTTGGGTGGTTTTAGATAGTTATTATGATTATGAGCAAAATGACATTTAATATCTAAATAAGTCCAATTCATAATTTGTTGTAATAACAATTTTCCTTTAATACCTTAGAATTATTCACTTATTCTTTTTCAAAATTGAGGAAATTGTAAAGAATCAGTTTTTTGACAAAATTTATTAACAGTAATAACTTGTTTCACAACGAATAAATGCCCTTACACATCGTAATTGCACTGCTGAAGAAATTTTTTGAGAATAAAAAAAAATCGAATTTCAAAGAAGGGGCACGGCAATCACAAATAAACAAATAAATGATTCTTCCTATTCAAACCAATAATAATCGAATGTATAGGTTATCTTATGAAAATTTTTAAGAAAAGACTTCGAAAATACTAACCGAGTACTACCTTATTTATCACAAATCCGAATTGTTATAATGGTGGAAAATTGTTGGTGACATATTGTAAATTTTTAAATGATTATTTTGTCAAATAACATTTTTTGTTGTTAAATAATAATATAGAATGAGAATTTCATTGAAATTTTTTATATTATATATATATATATAATATTGTATATAATGTATATATATAATATATAGATATATATAAAATATATATATTATATATGTAATGTACAATATAATTAGATATATAGTATATAATATAATATAAAATCTATTTAATATTAATGAACTAACCAAACGTAATTTAAAACAAGCAAATTTAAATTTTTTATTCATGCACTTGTGCCTGAGCACAATTCAGTTTGCGTGTGCAGAATACAAAAAATACCGAATGATACCAACTTCCTAGTGGTAGATAAATTTTGAGAAATAATGGGTGCCGTCAAATACTCGGAAATTTTTATACTCTGCGCTCGTTCAGGTTTGTCATAAAAAAGTGACAGTTTTCTTTTCTTCACTTTTTAATTATTAGCGCTTCTTCATTAGAAATTAATTTTTTTTATAAGAACTTGGTCGGCAAATGTAATCATGTTGTCTGAACTTTCATGTATTCGTCATAAAAAGAGTTCTTAATTTTCTTAGAAATTTCTTGACCGGTGTCGAAAATTTGAAGTTACCTTAAAAGTGAATCGGTTTGCTGCAACTTTACCACAAGGAGTAATAACATAGAGTCTACTTTTTCACTCAACGGATTTTGGATTATTTATATTTTTCTTGTACGGACCGAGAAAGACCGTTCCCAGTAATACGGAAAAATGCTGTACGCACATATGTACCGTATTCTGCTGAGGAGTAGTAACTCCATTAACATTTTGTTACTGTTCAAATAGAAGAAAAATAAACGAAGAAAACGTAAAGAAGGTACCGGTATTCTAATTAACATTTTAAACGAAATCGCCACGGTCTCCTTCGGAATGGATAACACCTGGACTCATACGGTGCATGTGATGAAGAGAAATGAGAGATTACAAACATCCGAAGTCAATGTCAAATCAGCATTAAATCCTTCTCAAAATTTGAGAAACATAAATTGGTGCTATTTAACTCACTTATTTAAATTGTAGGTATTTTTGCTGAAGACTGCAACACGTAGTGCTACCTACGTTCAAGGAAAAAGTAGATAAAACATCATCTCAAATAGTTAAGCACTTCGGTGTTCAGGACAGCTGGCTGACAAATTAACGTTTTCTATCTGTAGACAGCCCCTCGAAACTACACTAAAATACCTTCGTTTTTATCTGTTTTAGTCCACAGTAGAAGGCCAAACCCAAAACATATGAAAAAGTTCCGTATATATTTTAAAATTGACACTTTCATAGAATTCTGCACATAAAGAGCTGCTATTCTATATTTCACCAATACGCATACTGAAAAATTACTGCAACATTAAAATTATTGTACTAAAACTGTAGGACAACATTTACACTTTAACATTCTGCATTGTTTAAACAAAATTTGGTAATATACAATTAGCACGTCCTTATCTGCTTGGAGAAATAATTTTTATTAATATTTTATAAAATTTAAAATGTTTCATTTTCACTTATTTAATTGGTGTTACTGGAGAACTACAAGTTTGTTATTTGAAATACTCTGACATGAGGGCACAGCTTTATAATTTTGAATTTTACAGTGAGAAATCTTGAAAATATACCGATTCACTCATTTATTGCAATGAGTGATACAAATTTATATTGGGAGAGATAGGTCATTAAAATATGATGATGGCATCTCACGTCTTAGTGCTAGGTGTCATGGACATATATACAATCACAACAACAACAGTGCCATTAGAAGTGCACTGCTCTACTATTGTATATATGTACACATGTCAGTATATGTGCTCTTATGTATTTTTATGTCTCTATTTATGTACCTACGTTTACTACCAACTAGAAAGTGGAGTCGTCTGCCTGTGGTAAAATGTTCAATCAAGCTTTGATTAATACCAAACATTTCGTCTAAATTCGTTAAGAAACACCTTACAGGAAAATCCAAATTATTATAAATTTGACGTTTTGTGCTTTTAAAAACCTAAATCAAATATCTGCAATGCATGTAAAATTCCTGGTTCAATTTTAAATGCGCAGATACATTTCCTGGCACAATTCTCCCAGAAAATTGTATCGTAATTATTCACCTTCTCCCACCCCGCCTTTCGAGAAGTTTTAGATTTTCTGTCAGCTAATACTTCTTCGGATAGTTAAGGTAATTGCCTCTATCACTTATAAACGTTTATCATGCTCCGCGCCCGAACTCGGCGTAAATGTTTGAAAAGCAACACACGCCTCCGTCGGAGCACATCCCTGAAATGAAAAAGTTCCTTATTTACAAGGATGCTCTTTTCCTTCGCGGGTTACATTCACTCTTTCCTCTCCATTTATAAATTTTGAATGTCCAGAGATGAGGAAGAACACTTATTATGACTGCTCTCTAAGAAATAACGTTTCACGGCCTCGCAATGATCTATGAGATACCCAGAGGCTTATGGGAGATTAGAGCTATTATTCATACGTCTGCAAATCGTGTACGGCTGTTCAGAAAAAGGTGTTAGCTATTGGGGCAATTTCTCAAAGTAGATGCAATGAATTACCTTTGTATCAACATGTCTAGAGGAGCGTTTCGCCCATTTATAAATTCTTCGGGTCATTTGCGTACACAAAGGATTTATAAGCCAAATAATCTTCCAGGAGACGTGTTATTCTTAATGCAATCTTGGAATATAATAATTCTTACTTGACACTGTAAATAGTTGTTCTATTGAACATCCACTCACTGTTTATCTTCAATTTAAACTTCTTGTTCTGAACACAGGCCGGACGTGGAAGACTGCACCGTCAGACAAACTAAGTACTGGTCAATGTAAATTATTTCTCGTGTGCATACAATCAAAATCCGTAATCACCATCGGACAAATATGTGGAAGGCACACGTCCGACCTATTGTGCGGGTAGCTGGCATGTAAAGCACGTACGGCAAACAATCGTTAGCGTATAAGACTTTTGATCGGTTCTGGTTTGAATATAGGGATGGCGAAACTCCGATGCGAAATTAATCTTGGATGAAGTGTTGTTTATATACAAAAATTTAATTTACCGGAAACGTTGGAAATCAGGATTCCAACTTTGGATTTCTAAGAGAGATTGATGTTCAGTCGTCTCGTGTTGATGTCCTGTGAGTACATGGATAATTAGTTTATTTTTTGAACATTAAACTTTTTAAAAAAATTAAAATTTCCACGAATCTTTTTCAATCGAGTTATTAATTCTTGTAGTTTTATTTTCAGTCTATTTGTCAAAGATTTGTTAATATTCTCAGATGTCTTGATTAGTTGGTGATATAAATTTATGTTGTTAGGAAAGTAGACCCTCATTATTGAACAAACCCAATAATAACCTCTAACAATATTGTCAATTGCGGATGAATTTCTGGAGTCAGTTGTCTGACGTGCTGTAGTTTGCCTTGACTTTCATCAAGTTCCCTCGCTGTAACTTCTACATCTACAGAATCGCTACACGTATATGTACACAGGTTTATTTGGCCTCTCTTTAAGTAATTGTCGAAATAGCAACATGCTAAGAAAACAACACGGAATTTCTTAGGACATATAACAATATGTCGTTGAGACCAATCGAACTTAGAAACTATAAACCGAAACGCATTTTCTACAGCGCCTAAAAATCTAACAAAAAGGAACATAAAGTGGCTTGTAATAAACTATAAAAATATTTGGTCTCAGCATGACGTTTACCAAGTTGTACCCTTTCGTAAAACAGCATCAAGAGTCTTGTAGCTCTTATATCAGTGATAGAGTTATAATATCAAATTTTTAATTTATATATATATATATATATATATATATATATATATATATATATATATATATATATATGCGTGCGGGCACGTATAACAAAATATAATCAAAAAATATACTCCTCCTTTTTAAAAATAATTCTTAATTATCTTAAATGAAATCAAAGGAAAAAGATTGGCGTTTGGTTTGGAGGCATAATTGATTTAAATAATAAAAAAATCATAGATTATAAAAGTTACAAATCAAAAATGACATCCAATTGAAGAGTCTCAAAAAAAAATAAGAATTCTGCTTTGTTGAGGTAATATGAAAAATATTTTATCAATGAAACGCTAATGATCGAAAATAACTGAATTTACAAATTTTATTTAATTTGACAGACCTTCATTTTGTTTTTAGTATGCCGATTGGGCTCATTAACTGAGACATTCAACCAAACTATGTGCTAAGCGTTGAAAGTTCCGTCGCGCTATATTCAGGAATAGCCTATTTACTATCAAAATATTCCTAAAATGCGCCTCCTATCGTGTTTACAAATTTCGTTAAATAATATAGCTATATATACCCTTTCGAAAGGGGGGTTGACTTGGTTTCTAGAAATCTCAAAATGTGAAACTATTACATTTTTTCCGAAATCCCTTCTCTACTCACAATAGCCTACATATTTCTAGCTAAATAAACCTGCATATCCCTTTTCTCATATAGTACAGTAAATAAAGGTCGCAAGGTAGACCTTGAATGGCTGGTCATTGATTTTTTTTAATTGACAGGTATCGGTGGTACTTTCAACCCTCAAATTGGCAGTCAGAAAAAAAAATGTGTAAGACACCGGGAAAATGGCCCAAAGTTCCAAAAATCCGTTTTCGCCAATATCTCCGAAAATATGGCATTTAGAGAGTTTTCGTTTAGATAAAAAACGAAGATCAGTTCATTATCTACAAAAATTGTCCTGACAACTGTTATCGAAAATTTGATCGTTTTCGACATAACAAACCCCAAACGCGCCCCGTATTTAAAGCGCTGCCGGGGACGCAGAATAATAAGCTAATAAGGTTATATGAAATTTATATATTTCGTGTATGCACAAGCTCCAACTCCAACCAAGAAAAAGTTTGAATATTTCACAAATTGGTAATGGAACGGGTCCTGAGATTTGTAGTAATTTATCCTATAATGATTTTCCCGCTAACCTCAAGATACCTTCTGCTTATATTCGTTTACTAATACCAGCATAAATCTTAACTAAATCTTAATTGTGATATATAATTGCAATGAACCCAAAAAGACAATGTATATTTTTATTAATATGGCCCTGTGTGAGGTGCTTTCCTCACTGATTTGTGCTTCTCGTCAGCTGCTCCCAAAAATTCGTAAAATTCTGTTGACGGTCCAATCGATGGCCTTACTTTCTCTTAGACCTTGCTTCTAGCAACAACAATCAAAATAAAATTATTACTTAGTAAACGGTGTATTCTCATAAATGCACCTTGGATACAGGTGTCTTAACAACATGTATGGTCAGTAGAGGAGTACTTTGCCCATCCGTGAGTTATCCAGCAGAAAAAAAAAATATAAAGAATGTTTTAAAATGGTACTAAGACCGGTAGACTGCTTTCAACGCAAATATATTTTGTTACTATTTAAAGTAGGGTCCTGAATTTGAACCATTATTTTCTTACTTACCCCTTGAGGAAACATTACTTTCTTATTGTTATTCATTTCATTTTCGGTAACCTGAGCTTATAAAGCATTCCTTCGATGATTTGATTGTTCAATTTATTTCTGTTCTTAAATCCTAAGTCACTCTACTTAAGCATTTCTTTTTATCTTTAATGCTTAACACTTTTTAATTCTTGGTGAGTTGCAACTTTGCATTCAGTTTTATCAACACTTCTAAGATACGTATCAGACCATTGGAAAGGCCCTGAAATTTCGTAGAATGATTCCCCATTGCCAGAATATAATTGTCTTGTGAAAAACTCACACTGTAATTGAAGAGATGTCCTGAGTCTCTTGAAAAATATGAAACAACATCCTCGTGTACCTTATCTTCAAAATGTCCAATTAGAGACGGCCCAATTAGGGGCACGAAAAGGGGCCCTGGATCTCTTTGCGACTTCCCTCCGAGACTTGTTATATAACTTCAAAAGAATAATATAAATCGTGAAATTATTTCATTGTTGCTGCAGTGCTTATGCAGATGAGTGAGAACAAAAACAAGTTAATTAATTACTCTTTGTGCTTAAAACTCCGTTTTCCTAATAGCAGAATAAGAAAACTGGGAAGTATATGAAACGTCTCGTGATTTTAGTTCCAACTCACAGTTTAATTCCCGCGTTAGGTGGTTCTAAGTCGACATTTCAATAGCTGAGTCTCATTAGCAAATAAATCATTCAGGCTTCAGTTCGCTATGAATATCCATAATTTGGTAGCCATATACGAAATTAATTTACTAACTTTTGAAATTCACGTTCGAAATTAGTTTGCATAGATGTGGATTATGTTTTTGCAACGACGCACTAATGAGTTGATTTTGAAATAATAAAGCTGCAGTTCAAACAGTATCGTAAATAGATTTGACGCAGTCGTTTTTGCAATTCACTTGTTGATACTGCGAGTGGGTCTAATTTGTTAGAATTAAAACTACATTACGTGCGTTGCCGATCCGCATTGTAACTTTTACCATGGATTTGCGAACGTGCGGTTGATTATAATATCGATTCATAACCGATACATCTCCGATATTGAAATATTAATTCGGGGTAATTATATTAATGGAAAATGAATGACCTCGGGGATGTACAGTGTATACTATACATTGTATATTACTAGGAATTTCCAAAATGGAATTAAAAGTAAAATTTAGGATAACCAAGGGATTAAAATAACTTAGTAACCAGTTATTTACAAAGAACAAATATACTTCCAGTCACTATGGCTACATAAACTGTCCAAACTCCCCAATGATTTAATGAAATACGATAGCCAACTTTTAGTAGTGATTCTTTTCGGAGCATTTTTAGGTGAAGTATTCGGCTATTTTCCGGCCCCATTGTCTCTTTTTTTGGAAATTTATGACCGAGATTTATAGTTTCTCTATACAGATCCAAAATGCTACTAACTTAACATGACACATACCTGCAGATATTAGCAAATATAACGTTTCCCGTAGATTCCAATTAAAAATTCCAAAAAAAAGCAATATTCTTAAGTTCCACTAATTTGTAGTGAAAGTTTTAAAGTGTAACACTAGTTTTTTCAACCCACTATCACTTTAATTTACATTGCACTAAATTTAATTTGTTAAGACATTTATTTTTTAAAATAATTAAGAAGTAAGCAGGCACACATTAATAGTAATAAATAATTGACTATTTTGAATACTTTGCAAAATATTGGGATGCGATTATATATATATATATATATATATATATATAATAATGTATATATATATATATATATATATATATATATATATATATATATATATATATATATATATATATATATATATATATATATATATATATATTGTTTTGAATGTTACGGTTTCATTTTCCGTCATTCGGAAATCATTAAGATTCCATCACAATCTGAACTTCGTAGGCATATGCATTACGTATTATGGTATAAGGAAAATCCTTAATACCTCTGGTTCTACGGATCTGATTCCAGTCAAATTTGTGCAGCTGCTAGATAATATACCAATAAGTAATTCTGGAAAGTTTGAACTAGGATTGAGGATAGGATTGAACTAGGAACGAGGATTGAAGCAAAATTTTGATGAAGGACTTTTGCCAAGACAAGCTCACATTCTGACGTTGGTTTTAAGTATTATTAAGACATTTCGGAGAATTTGCTCGAAGGAGACATAAATTGATTGTTGACAAGAGAAATGCAGGCAGAGACGAGGGGTTGTCGGTGAACTGCCGAGGTAATATAAAAAGGGGAAAGGGGTCAGTCGATTTGAGGCGAATAGTTTGAGGGAAAATTAAGTAAAGATTTGAAATGGGAGTCCGTAATGGAGTGAAAAGGTCAAAAGCCAGAAAGGTAATAAGGTATCTAGAAATTGATGGGAGGGGTTTTCTTGTACCTTTGGAGCATATACGATCAATGAAACGGATGAGCTGCGCCTCAGTGTTGGTCTACGTACGTGTCTACAGTAACGTAGGCACGTGTTACAGTACCGTGTCTACCAGTTGCATGCGAAAGGCCTGTGTGATACGTAATTGTGTGGGTTTTGTTTTTTGAGGCCTTCTTCTTCTTTCATGTGCCCTATCCGGTCTCCCGAACTTTGGCTATCACTCTGGCTAGAGCATTTCGATCTTCTGCTAAGTGTATGAGCTCTCCTACTGAACGTATATTTGTCCATTCCCGAATGTTCTTCAACCATGACTGTTGTCTTCTTCCAGGTCCACGGCGCCCTTCTATTTTCCCCTTCATTATAATTTGAAGTAGTTGATATTTATCTCCTCTTAGTATGTGACCAAGGTATGCGATTTTGCGGCATTTTATGGTTATGATTAATTGCCTGTCAGTTTTAGCCCTTCTGAGGACTTCTTCATTTGTTACATGGTCCGTCCAAGGTATGCGCAGCATCCTCCTGTGCAGCCACATCTCAAATGCCTCTAGTCGGTTCATTGTACTGATCTTGAGTGTCCACGTCACCATACCATACAACAGTATTGGCCATACATAACATTCAGTCATCCGTTGTCTTAATTTAAGGTTCAAATTATCATTGCAAAGTAGCGGTCTCATTTTATTGAACGCTGCGCGCGCCATTTCTATTCTGCTTTTTATTTCTATATCAGGATCCAGTGTTTCCGTTATGATGCTTCCGAGATATTTAAACTTTGTGACACGTTCTAATGGGGTACCGTCGAGGTTTAGATTGACATTATTTTGTACCGTACGACTCACTACCATGCATTTTGTTTTATTAGCGTTGATATTCAAGCCGTATATTTTTCCAACGGTGTTAATTCTGTCTAGTAATGTTTGCAGATTTTCTATTGTGTCTGGTATTATTACCGTGTCATCAGCATATCTAATTGTTGTTACGGGTAGGCCATTAATTTTAATTCCGCAGTGTCCCAGTTCTTCAAGGGCTTCTTTAAATATTTGATCGGAATAGAGGTTGAAAAGCAGTGGCGAAAGTATACATCCCTGCCTTACTCCTTTTTGTATTGCAATATCGTCTGTTGTTATATTACCTACTCTTGCACTTGCTCTTTGTCCCCAATACAGATTCTGTATCAGCTGGATATCCTGTCTATCTAATCCCTTTTCTTTTAACATTACCAGAAGTTTATCATGGTGAACTCGGTCAAACGCTTTTTCATAATCCAGAAAGCATATGCACACATCTCTTCGTTGGTCTCGGCATTTCTGTAGCATCACGTTGATTCCGAACAGTACCTCCCTTGTCCCAAACGCATTTCTGAAGCCGAACTGTGATTGATCTAGGCCTTCTTCGCATTTACTTCTTGGGCACGAATACGGGCATACGGGCATGAATTATGCGCAGGAATGTTTTCAGCATGTGTGACATGAGACTTATTAATCTATAGTCGCCACATTGCTTTGGATGTCGTTTCTTAGGTAGGGTAATAAATGTAGACTTTAGCCAATCACGCGGGATGTCACCTGTTTCGTATATCTTATTAAATAACCTTGTTATTAAGTCCATATTGCCTTCGTTGATTAACTTGATTGCCTCCATCGGTAATCCATCTGGTCCGCATGCCTTCCTATTTTTGGCGATTGAGATGGCGTGCATGACTTCGGATTTCAGTATTTTGGGTCCTTCTTCGTTTTCTATGTTTAACAACACCTCATCTCTTTTACTGGAGAATTGCTCAGTAATGTAATCTTCCCATGTAGTTCTTATATCGTTTTCGTCTAGTATTAGCTCGTTTCTTTGGTTTGTTAAATGATATTGGGATTTGTTTTTTGTATGTTCCAGTGAGTTCTTTGATTTTTCTATACACATTAAAATCGTCGTGTGCTCTAAGTAACTTATCTATTTCCTCGCAGTTCTCTTTCATCCAGTCTTCCTTTGCTATTTTAATTTCTTTCCGTATTGACTTCTGTATTTCCTTATATTTATCATTGTCATTTTTCGCAAGTCTACGTTGTTCCATTAGATTTAAGATTCTATTTGTCATCCATTTTTTCTTTTTGTTCACAGATTTAGTTGTGAGATGCTCTCTGCATGTATTATTTATTACGGTCTTAATTTTGTCCCATAAATACTCTATCCCTTCTGTTCCTGGTTCTGTAATTTGGATTTGAGCCAAGTTATTGTTAAGTTGTTCTTCCACTTTATTTTTTGTGCTATCCTCTTTGAGTTTCGTCACGTCAACATATCTTTTACCGTTGCTTTTCTTCACTCTTTTCAATCTCAGCTCGACATTACTTACTAAAGGATTATGATCTGAGCCGACATCTGCACCAGGGTAGGCCCTCACACTCTTAACAGCATTTCGGAAAGGTTTATTTATCAAAATGTAGTCTATTTGATTTCTGGTAAGATCTTCGTTACTTTCCTCGTTGTGTGGTGCTGTCCATGTGTAAAGTCTCCGATTAGGCAGTCTGAACCATGTGTTTGAATAATCATGTCGTTGTTTTGGCAAAATTCATATAACCGATCCCCTCTCTGGTTAGATTCACCCAAACCATAATCTCCGACCAGCTCACCACGTCTGCCGTGCCCGATTTTGGCATTGAAATCCCCCAAAATAATAGTAATTTGATGGTTCTTTAATGACTGTAAAACTTGGTTAATGCTATTATAAAGCTTTTCTACTTCATCGTCATATTTTTTGTCTGATGTGGGGGCATATATTTGCAGTATATTTATGTTGATAGGTTTTCCCCGTAGCTGCAATAGCATCAAGCGATCCGTGATTGGTGTAAAGTTGGTAACATACTCTCGGTATTTCTTGCTGACAGCAATTCCTACTCCGTTGGGATGATTAGGTTCATCACTACCTGAGTAGTATAATGTGTAATCTGCTTTTTTGCACATTCCGGATCCTGCCCATCTTAGTTCGCTGATGCCCATTATGTCCGTCCCAAGTCTGGTCATCTCTTGTATTAGGTTATCCAATTTTCCAGCTTGAAATAAGCTTCTCACATTCCAGGTGCCCAATCTTAGTTTGGAATTGGTTATTTTCTGGGCCTTTCTTGAAGTTATGCTCGTCTTAGTTGAACAGGGGTTTCGCTTGCTAACGACCTGAGAGGCCCTGTTTTGTACGTTTCCTCTCCTGCCGGATCTTGAATTCCGAATTTCATGATCAGTAAGGTCATTACCATAGTTTATCGCCATTGTAATTTTACTAGGACTGCCTAACTAGGCCTTTAATGCAGTGGTTGTCCTCTGCCTTCTGCATCTCCATGCCGTTGAGCTATATCTTAGCTTCATCCGCCTTTAGGAAGGATTTCTCCTTCCTAGGACAAGAAGGTGCCCTTTCCCTTGTTAGCTCGTCCACCCGAAGCTGTTGGCTAACAAGGGTGGATTACTTATACCGGTAATCACTCGGTCGACAGAGCCTCGTTGGTTCTAGCAGGGTGCACCTCGTGCAGGTGAGGTTGTCAGTTGGGTCGGTTTGACCCCTTGCACCCCAGGCACGGGGGCCTAAGGCACGATTTTTAATGATCTTATAGACAAGAATGAACAATGTTTAACTGTTAACCGTGAGATTATGCGTTAAATTCAGTCTGTTGATTTAATATTTGTTCGGTCTTATTTCGTTAGTATTTAATTAGCATTTGTTCTGTCTGTAAGTATTAGTAATATCTGTTTGGAGTTATTTGTATAATTTCTAAGTAGGATATGGTGCTGTTAGTTATTTATTATTTTGTATTTTTTAAGCCTTAATTAAATTTTTTCATGGTAGGGGATTTACGGAGAAAATATTTTTTCACGTCGAGGTGTACATATAATATCAGAATATAAGTAACTGGTAGATACATGATTCCGGTCCTCAGCTATACTAGGTTGTTCAAAATGTTTTGAAAGCGACATCTATAGAACAGTATAAGAACCAAAATTTCTACGCCATTTTAATATTTCATCTTTCATATGAGCATACCTAAAGTTTTATTCCACTCTGTCAATTCAGTGTTTGTTTACAAGCCATTCGAAGTTGACGTGTCAGTGTATTTCTTTACAATGGAAAAAACCGAATATCGTGCAGTGATAAAATTCTTTGTTTTGGAAGGTTTATCAGCAACGGAAATTCATACAAAAATGGTGAAAGTGTTAAAGGAATCTGCTCCTTCATTTCCAACGGTGCATCGATGGGTTTTAGAGTTTAGACGTGGTCGAAAAAGCGTTGAAGACGATCCACGCTCAGGACGTCCAAAAAGTGCATCAACACCAGCACTCATAGCAAAAGTACAGGATATGGTTTTGGAAGATCGTCGATTGACCGAGAGAGATTTAGCAGAGGCCCTAGGCAGTGTGAGTCATATTTTGAGTGAAGTTTTGGGTTTCAAAAAGCTCTGTGCACAATGGGTGCCGCATTCGCTCACAATGGAACGAAAACACGTTCGAATGCGACTTTCTGAGCAACATTTGGAGCGTTTTCGAAAGGATAAAAAGGATTTTTTGCGTCGATTCGTCACTATGGATGAGACTTGGGTCTACCACTATGATCCTGAATCGAAACAAGAGGCTAAGGAGTGGCGTGAACCAGGCACTTCGGCACCGAAGCGAGTTCGTGTCCAGAAATCGGCGAAGAAGGTGTTAGCGTCAGTTTTTTGGGATGCAAAAGAGATTTTGTTGGTGGATTATCTCCAAACTGGCAAAACAATAAATTCTAAATATTATTGTAACCTTTTGGACCAATTGGATGGAAAAATTCGTGAAAAAAGACCCGGTTTGCCAAAGAAAAAAATCATTTTTCATCAAGACAATGCACCCGCTCACACAGCTCAAAACACCATCACTAAAATAACTGAATTAAGGTACGAATTGTTGCAGCATCCTCCTTATTCGCCTGATTTAGCTCCCTCTGACTTCTGGTTGTTCCCACACCTCAAGAAATTCCTTCGTGGGAAACATTTTTCATCAAACGAAGAGGTTATAGCCGTCGTAGAGGAGTATTTTGCAGGCCTTGCAGAAAGTCACTTCCATTATGGGATAAACAAGTTGGAAGACCGTTGGACCAAGTGTGTTGATCTTATGGGAGATTATGTTGAACAATAAAAGTGATTTCACCAGAAAAAAAACATATTTTCATTTCCGCTTTCAAAACTTTTTGAACAACCTAGTAAAGGGGTGGGTGTTAACAACAATGATCATTCATTGACTATGATGAAAAGCTAAAAGCATTTGGAAAGAGACGACGAAAGTCTCCTGGGTGAGACATCGGAGTTTAACTTCATATCATAACATATTCATGAGTTTCGCCTTGATATGATATTCATTTTAGGAATTATGCACTTCAAAGTGAAAATCGAAGGACAAGTCTTAATAAAGAACGTAATAATTAAAGTTGTCCTTAACTGTTTTTGTTATAATTTCATTTCTATTGTCTATCAGTAAATAAAACTATTTTGTTTGAATTTGTTACCTCTTCGTTATTAATCATTTACTTTGATTGAAGTAATCAAAGTTCATTCATCATTCATTCATCATTTGACTTTGTGTGAAATATAGTTATTATTATAGGTTTTGTGTTAAATATAGTATTATCAGTTATACTCTAGAAAAGACTCATTTATTCATTTAAAAACACATGGCATCATTTGGCCCAAGCAATATTTAAGATCACTTAAATTTAAGGATTACTTAAAACAAGTTTTTCCAAAGAAAACTTTTTTTGAAACAAGTTTTTGAAATTGTTGCTAAATTTTAAGTGAGCTTAAATGTGGCTTGATATAATCGTCCCTGAAACTGTAAAATTAACCAAATTTTCAAAACCCCGCAAATGTAAAATTTTCTGCTAAGTTGAATGGCCAGTGGTGGCGGGAGTAAGGAATTCATATGGCGAGGGATGTCAGTGGTATCGCCTTCAAATAACACTGTACTTACGCTTTTCTAATGTATTTGTCAACGGCCGTTAGACGAATCCGGCCGTAAGCGGACGGCGTAAGCCCTAAGGGTACATAGCTGGGCGATCGCGCTGTTGTCAATGGCACAGACGCTTCGTTGGAAGCGCGAAATGTAAATTATAGCGAATAAGCGATTATGTAAATTATCGAAACTTCTGCCCAACTGAGTGAAAGCAGTATTTTGAAAGTGTAAGAGAAGAATGTCAATATCTATATTATTTTTGAAACATGTTACCTGTTTGCAAACTTTCAATTCACATCCTCTTTTTTATTGTATATTAGATGGTCAACACATAGTTGAGCCGAAGTACTACAGGTATCGAATAGATAATAGGCATAGTTGGCCGACCATTTAGTAATGTAATAGGTACTATTCAAATCCAGGGTATAATTGCGCCGATTGAATGATATTTACACTGGTGTGAATTGATGAACTTCAATCCTCGAAACCCGTTTGGTTTCAAACTTTTATGATTGTATTTAAACTGAATTATTTATACAATAATGACCGACAAATGCTATCACTTTGGGATTGGCATGTTTGATCATTTTAATCGAATGATCACAATGAGCGAATATGTTTACTCTGCAAGAAATAGTCATCAGTAAAGAGCGGATAGTAAGGCACGATAAAATTGTAAAATAGGCAAAATAAAAAGGCAAATAGGCAAAAAGAACTGACGAAATTAGGCAATTATAATAACATATTAGGCCAAAGCAAACTGCGAAAAAAACGGAATGTCTTATATTTTAAATATTTAAAAGGTTACACAGAAAAATATATATGTACATTGTACAAATTAAACATTTTAAAGAAAATATTTTTGTTATATTCATTATTACTCATTTGTAAAAGAACAAACTAACATTTTTTTTCTATTGTTGTTATTGACAAATTTTGTCTTCGGTCTAATAAAAGTAATTTTAGTTTTGAGAAGGATTGATTAGCAGGCAAAAAGGCAGGCACAAGGAAAATGCCTTACTATCCGCTTTTTAGTCATCAGTAACAAATAAGTTGCAAAATGTGCATTACACATCTAGGTAATTGAATATAACTAAACATGTTTTTTAAAATTTTACTATTAGATTAAAATTACTGAATATGATTAAATTGATATTACGGTTTAAGTTTTTTATGTGTAAAATTTCAATAATGAACACCTATCTCTATATCACAATATTCGTGCAATCTTATTACTAAAAACAAATAATTTATCTTGAAATTTGGAGACATCACTGTGGAGTAACAAACTATTTAAAAATAGTTAAGCGCTTTGGGAGTTACCCAGGTGTGTGAAATATGGGGACACCGAACACCCCGATGTATTACGCAATGTGGCAAGGGGCTATCCAACTAACGCTGTTAGCTAATTGCCTGTGCCGGACCCGTTGGTAACTGGCCTAGCCGAAAGCGCATCTAAGAAGCTCGGTACTCCAACCACCTAGGCCATTAGACGAGAGCCCTCTGACTCAACTCTGTACACTAACGGCCTAGCGGTCGGCCAACGGCCGTATTTTTCTAACGGCCGCCGATATATATTTGTTTTGTGATATCTATCATGACGCATAGTAAAACATACACCTTCAACCGAAAGATCGGAAATTTAGTAATTAATCCTTTGTTTACAACACCATCCAAAGGGTATGATCCTACCACTCACAGCAGGACCATTTTCGAACTGCGTCCTGGAGCCCTGGAGCCTGCGATGATTCGCTATTCAAATGCGTTCAATACTTATAATTGAGGATCGGCAAATATGCCGTAAAAATTGGTCATTATATGCCCTTTCTATGCCGTAAAAAAAGCTATTTTATGGAACTTAATATGCTGTATAACTCTGAAATATGCATGACTTCAAACATAGATGTGGTGACGTATTATGTACATTATATGCCTAAACTCGTAGAGATCCTACATGATGTTAGGTTGTTTACATTTTATTGTCGTCAAAAAAGCTCACTTTCTTATTAAGGTTTGTATAGAGGTATTAATCTATTGGAAGTATTCAAAAAAGTGTATTTATCGAATCACAAGCAGCGATCACTTTACGTCATCAACTTGATTTGCCTAATTCATTCCGCAATATATAGAAACAACAGTGTATAATACTACAAACAAACAAAAAAAAAATTTAGATATTTATTTATACTACTAAATAAAAAAAAATATTAGTACACATTTAACATGAAACAATATATTTACAAAAAAATGAAAACGATACCTAACAACCTAATTAAACAAAATTGTTGCAATAAGTAATCATGTGCTTTTCAATATTTTCTTAAAGAAAACTTCTTGTATTTCTTTCTAGGATGTTCTTGTATCGCGAAAACCTCCTTTCAACGTCACATGACGTAATGAGGCAATATTAAAATAGGTAAGATTTTCCGAAAACAAATTGGTTTCTGAATATTACATCATATGATGGGTTCTCTCCATCAATCACTTTTCGAACATATTGCAGTAAAGCTAAATCACAATTTTTGTGAATAACGAATTCAGTTTTTCAGATATGCGTGAACATACGACATTAGTTGACAATTTTTTATGATCACCAAAATCCTCCACTAATTAGAGTGACTCTGATAGAAAATTTTGTTCTTCAAATTTTTTTAAAATTATTGGAATTCTGCTAAAATACGCTTTAATGAATTTTAATTGAAATTTTATTTATATGAAATAAATTGAATATTTAATTCAGATTTTTAAAAAAGTTGTTTACAATCTGCTTTACACTGACTAGAAGTTGCATCAAAACTTTGAACTACATTTGTGAAGTTTCCAATATGCTCAGAATAAAACAATACTGCATCAATCCATGTTCCCTATCTAGTTAGGATAGGTTGTGGTGGAAGAGAGTTGTGTTTCAGGAATTTTCTGCAAAAATGACGAAAATATGCTCGGATATGCTCTTTCATGTTAAAATGTGGTACCAGTATGCGCTTATGCTGTAAAACTCCAAAATATGTAAAATATGCGTATTAAAGTTTAGTTTTCGTAACTAAAAAGTCATGTAATACGTAAATATATCATTTTCAACTAAATATACCCATAAATAAAAAATATGCGATTATGCTTTTGCCCAGCCTTATTTATAATATTTCCAACTTTCCAATCTCAATAGCACCCATACATTCAAACCTGCAATTGTCCTGTTCTTTTGGATGTGCGTTATTTAGAAACATTCCAGTAATCTCGCTTACTTTACTGTTAGCTCCACAACTTAAGGAGGCACAAAATGTTTCCATATTGTCGAACTACAGTAAATTCTCCTGTATCGACACTCCTTGAGGACTCCTAGGCACTTTAAGCCGTTTCGAAATTTTCCAAGCGCACAATGGCCGGGCTCCCGCCTCAATCTAATTTCCCTGAAAACGAAACTCCGCATTAAGGTCAGGCGAATTAACGACTTCCTACCGGCTCGATACTGTCAAGACGTGCTCCGGCGAGCGTTAGGGAGGGAGAGAAAGCCAAAGCTGTATTTAACGTGTTTGTGAAAGGGCCTTTTGTATAAGTTTACGATCGCCGTCTCTGTGCAATCATGTATAGTGCCAGAAAGATCATCAATCACTTCCTACAGGTGACTTTTCGCGACGCAATCAGTGTAATAGCCCGTATACCAACCCGACCCGAGGGATGAACAGGTATAAGCTTCACGGCATGCAAACAGGGACGGATTTTATACCTGTCGGAAGTTTTTTTCCCTCTATGGATTCCAGTGAAAAGAACTACGAATCACATTAAAACCAAAACAAAGGCAAGAAAAATTTACAAAAATATTTTAAAAAATGCGGGGTGCACTCTCAAATCGAGAATCGTATAAGTTTTACAGTTTGATAGTCGCCGTGACGGCATGCTTATTACCATATTTTATTCATGCAATATTGCCAGGAAGTTAAGATAACTGAAAACATTAAAAAACTGCGTATACTAAAAATATAAATGTATTGTCACGACCACGGGTCTTCGAAAAAAAAATCGCTAAATCGGATCACGGCTCAGGCCAAGGTGAAGAGTGATAAACATTCGTAAATGCACCAATAGTGAAAATGGGAGTTGTTTACCAAACGACGTGTTGTAATAACAAGCGCAAATATCGTAAAACCATGTATGAATACAAACAGAAGGAAAGGCGCGGAGAGGACCAGTGGGGTTCAGACAGTGTGGCCTAGGACAATATAGTCCATAGGGGCTGCCCAGAAGTTCGGCCCTTAACAGTTGACTGGATAGCTGGTTGAAGAGAGTAGAAAGAGTATTTGGCCCGAGAAAGTGGTCTGTCGACGAAGGGATCGAAGAAGAACCTACCATCCGAAGATGCCCTCCGCCGCGCCACGTCCTGTGGATATCAGAAGGGCCGGACGACAGTCGTCTTTTTGTAAGTCACCTCCCTCGCTTTTCACGTTCCAGCCCTTAGAATTCGCTGTGCCCAAAATTCTCACTTTTTCTTGTTGTTTTTTTTGGTTGTTTGTTTTTTCCCTGACATTTAGGTTCTCCGCTCCAGGCGAAAAATGAAACCTTTTCTTCTTTTTACATTCGATCTGTCTTATTCATAGCAAGCTCTACCCCATGTGGCTGCCAACCTCCTACCTCACGCGGCCGTGACAAGGTGAAGACTTCCCAGCCCGTGACAATATTTACTATGTATTGTAGCGGTTTCTCATACAACAGGCTTTACTCTTCTATAATTACAACGGTCTTTACACACAGAAATTTAGTTCTACACTGACGTCAGTATTTTACATTTCACAATTACACAAACTACTTGTTTATTCCATAACAACGACCTATACGGGGCATTCGCTACCCTATCCCTCCCCGTCTTCAGGGTCGCCCTCGACCCTCGGACGATCTACTTCCACAGCAGTCCATATCAGCGAATGACTACCATATCAGCGAACTGCTACTGCTACGGTTACTGCTACAGCTACTGCTACTGCAACGGCTACTGCTCCTGCTACGGCTACGGCTACTGCTACTGCTGCTACTGCTACGGCTAATGCTTCGGTTACTGCTACTGCTACAGCTACGGCTACTCCTACTGCTGCCACTGCTGCTACTGCTACGGTTACGGCTACTACTACTGCTATTGCTACAGCTACGGCTACTGCTACTGCTACTGCTGCTACTGCTGCTACTGCTACGGCTACGGCTTTTGCTACTGCTACTGCTACTGCTACTGCTAATGCTACGGCTACGGTTACTGCTACTGCTACAGCTACGGCCACTGCTACTGCTGCTACTGCTACGGCTAATGTTTCGGCTACTGCTACTGCTACTGCTACTGCTACCATGCACATCGCTTCCCGCTCTCCCCTTCTTCAGAGATTTCGTCTGATCCTTGCCAAATCCATTTGCAATAAATTGGAAGTATATGTGTAATTGTGTGCATGTGTATGTGTGCGATTAACTCCATTGAGCGGGTTGGACTGCAAATCCTGTACAAAAAGTCGTCAGCAGCAAATTGAAATCAAGCAGGCCAATCCTCTTTCTGACCATGAAAGACACCAGGGATGACCAATCCCATCCAATGCTCCAGGTAGAAGAGGGACCTGTCTCTTGAAATCCTTCGCTGCTCCTGCAGTTACTGAAATCCCCAGCAACTGCTTCATGGTTCCAGACGCACAACCCAGTGGTCAACCATCACCAATTCTTGTACTAAAGATGAACAGCGCCCGTCTCCCAATATGAGTTACAAATGTGAGTGTAGCACTCAAACGGGCCACGCGCGCCAGCCGCACGCAGTCAATCCATTCGAGTGTTATCCTAAATCTAACTTAGCTGTAAGTCCTGTGGAATCTCGAGTCGCGCCAGCCGCTCAACAACTCCATAACGCCGCACAGACTGCACTCCTCGCCTCTCCGCCGCGTGCCATCGCCGTCACTTCTGTACTCCATCCCAGGTCCACCAATCCTTTATCCGCTACTTCGGTTCACCAAATCCCGGACGAGCCCCCATTTGTAGCGGTTTCTCATACAACAGGCTTTACTCTTCTATAATTACAACGGTCTTTACACACAGAAATTTAGTTCTACACTGACGTCAGTATTTTACATTTCACAATTACATAAATAACTACTTGTTTTTTCCATAACAACGACCTATACGGGGCATTCGCTACAGTATTATTATGTCCTAATGCGTTGTCAGAAGCTGATAAGACAATTTATAATGATTCATAATCTGAGAAGAAGACTATAGTAGATTATTTAACAAAGAGACCAATATCGCTACCAGTTTCGATCCCCAAACTACATGAAAATTTGGTGTCTCGAATTCGTAAATCTGCGATGGAAGTAAACGTATATTATTATCAGAACTCTTAAGATTAAGGAATAACGACGAAATATAGGATCAAGTATCTTTTATTTACTATATTTTATTTTATTTTTAACATAAAAAAAAGAAAATGCGATATGAATTATTTTTTGCTTCTTTTGTTCCTATCAATACAGGGGTGCTTTAGAAAAAATAATGGAAATAATATCCTCCTCATGACAACAATGAAGTGTATTCCACAGGTGGCCCATGTACCTGCTTGTACCTAAGGTAATAATACTTTGTATCAAAAGCAAACTGTCATCGTTTTCTGTAATGCTTGGTTCCATCATTTTTAATCTACATTGTAACGATGTTAATGTTCAGCATACATTAGGAAACCATGTTCTCTTTTCTTTAGGCCCTCGTGCATTCTACCCAGCTAGTAGTGGTACAAACGAAAATCTCTAGGGAGATATTTACTCTAGCCTCACTGAAAATTTCATGAAGTAAGGGTTAACTTCACACTGTACCGTATCCAGCCTGCTACCAAATAGTTTAGAGAACTCACCGGATTTGCCATCGCTTTCGTATTTATAGGAAAATTACAAGTCATTAATATATTTATACTTACCACGACTCTGAATACAATATGGACACAAGCCCTTGTGTATACCCCAGGCGACGACCGCTCAGGGCCTTCAGAGAAGTTGTGGCAACGACCTCTCTGGGCCTCCAGGAAGGCTTTTGTCCCCGGCGGTGTCTCAGGTTCCCCAGGAAGTTCCCCATCTCCGAGCGTCGTTCCGTCGGAACCTCACGTCACCGACGGAACCCGGAGACGCGAGACCGCCGAACACAGGCGACAGATCGCGACACACGAACAGCGAAGGAGTCTCTAGCCAAAATCACAGAGAGTATAGTTTAACGGCCGGAGAACGTAAGAGCGGCTTGCACGTCCGAAATCAGCAGAGAGCAGGAGAGAAGAATATAGAAGCGACGAAAGAGGGAAGAAAGAGAGCGATTGAACCTCGTTCATCTTTTATACCTCTGCCCGTTCTTCGAGAATCTTCTCGACTTTTCTCAGCAAAAAATTGGAGGGAAACTTCTTTGCCAATTGTAGATTTCTAGGGGATAACGGTTCCGTACCAAATAGAAAAAGCTAGCACCACTCTTGCGTCTCATTCTAGTCCG
This sequence comes from Cryptocephalus primarius, assembly GCA_963576515.1. NCBI lineage: Eukaryota > Metazoa > Arthropoda > Insecta > Coleoptera > Chrysomelidae > Cryptocephalus > Cryptocephalus primarius. Next base: position 4,487,424 of record OY754939.1, read on the forward strand.
CTCACCTGACCAAAATGCTAACTAAGGCTAACTGGTTGCCTTTTCTCAAGGTAGGGTTATCAGGAATTTACTCATACTTGGCCATCCCGATCGGCCCTTTCATACCGAAAACTTCAGGCACAGTTCATTCGATGTCCCGTTACTTCCTACTGACTCCGCTGTTGCGTTTTGTCATATCCCTAACCTCACCCTAATACCCAATTACCGAGAGAAGGAACAATTTAAAGGACATCCTCCTGTTCTTCGTACGCACAGAGGTACGTTGTCTCTTCTTTGGTGATAATGCTTCGTCCCCGCAAACTCTACTAAGATGTTACACATGAGATAATAAGAGAGGTTAGGTTCATGAAATGGAACATACGCTAGTCCCGGCTCAAGCAAACGGATCTCCCGACTCTGTCCCACGTGTAACTATTCCCTCCGAAGGATATTGTCCGCCCTAACAACTCCTAGATTGCTCCCTTACTCTGCATCATTTGCTTTAAATTAAGGGTCACATAACCAAGTTCCAGGAGTATTCTAGAGGCTGTTGTTGGCTCATAGCCAAGGAATATCATTCTAAAGAGGATGACATTCCTCGGGGTTAAGCGATAACCTAAGATAATATCCCCCTGAGGGACTAGATTCACCAACCATGGTTGGTTGCGTATATTACGAGTCCAGAAATAAACGTACATTGAACTCAGGTTACTGGTATTATCGCCAGAGAAAAAAAATAACGTTAAAATATTTAAAGGCGAAAACCCTGTGTGTATATACATACACGATATGAATCATTTCGTACAATTCAATTCCTTGAGTGGTATTAGCCATAGGAGTAGTTGGATTGGGTAGATTCATATTTATAATGTCAATTTTTGGTTTACAGTTTACCACGTCTAATTCTTAGTATTGTGGGAAAATGTTTGGCTTTGTAACTCTGATTTCTATAATGAATTTTTGAGATAATCGTTTTTAAAGTTTTATCTTCGGCAAAATTTGTTGTAATCTGTTCTCTCTTACAGTTGTGTATAAACCATACATCCATGTCCAATAATGATCGTTTTGCCGCCATTCGTCTGTTCTTTCAGCCAGATCCGCCATATTCCAATGATAAAATTGATTTCAGTGGCTATGTATACGTACAGAGGAACAAAAAGTAGAAAGCAGATAATTGTATGTACGTGTTCTTTTTTTATATCGATGTCGTAGAGCATCTTTCGTCTTCACTCTACCATCAGTGCCCTACTTGCATGAAATATAGGTTTTAGGAGTATTATTTGGAGATGAAATAGTTGAATGTGTGATCTACTAACATATACAACAGGTAGATGGTACAAACACATTGTAAAAGTACTTCGACATGTTAAAATACAAACATATATGACATATGATTGAGACATATGAGAGAAATTATTTTAACATTCCCAGCAGTAAGGACGGTCCCCCCTATTAAAAACAGTGGTAAAAAGGCACGTAATCATGAAATGCAAAATGTTGAATTGTGTTAATGCAATAAAAGAGTTATGTTAAGTGGCACATTCATTTTAAACTTACTAATACAAATCATCAATTTTAAACCAAAACTTGTGTTCCTATCAGAGTGTATCAGTGTTCCAAAACAGAGTTCCTAAATTTTGAAATTTCAGATCTTTTGTAAATATTTCGCAAGTAATTAATCATTTCTAAAATTTCGTGCCTTGATACTATAGATTTATGGAAAGAATTTAGTTTTGCAAAGAGAATTGGGTTTTCAGTGTTTTCGATGAATGTTATTAGGTTTTGGCAGCCTAGATTTATTTGATTAATTGTACCGGCAAGACGTCTACTAGTGCGTCAAGTTGTACTTGAGTCGTAGACTGAGAATTTTTTATGCATTGTTCATTTCTTGATTTTTCCCTAGAGTCATTAATGATTTATTGTAACAGTCTATTAATTTATATATACCGTAATTTGTAAATTTATTTCATGAATTATTTGTTTCTGATTTTGTTGCAAAATTTCTATGTCATTATCATAATTTTTCAGTCTTCGGTGTCGAGATTGCCAAAGAGCCATTTATTTACTTTACATAATCCATTTGTTACTCAAGGTTTTGTTCGAATATGAGGGTTAATGTTTTCCAATTTTTTCTAGTGTGGTAATTAGAAAATCTGTTTGATTTAGCATATTTTCTGTAAAAGGATCATGAATGATTTTGTCATGAATGAGTTTGTCACGAAAGTTGTCAAAGAGTTGTGTTTTGTTTCCACACTGTGAAATGTATATGGGATAGCGGCTTTCATCTTGCAAAATGAAGTCTTAATGCTTCTCTTTGTTTAACTACCTTATCTAAATCTAAATAATGAATAAAAGTGTATTTAATATAAACTAATCTACAGGTTCTTAGTTTATTCGGTAACAAGTTCTCCAGTGGTGAAATTTAGGTAGTTTTGGTCCCTATATTTTGTCTGAACATAGACGTCTTATTAACTTGAGTAAACGGATGGGTTTGACCGGCTTTCATTGATTTTATTAATATTTTTTTCATTAGCTTTAACATTAGATTCGTGGATTTTTCCGGAAGATTTTAAAATTTGATATTTTACTAAATTGTGATTTGAACCGTAACAACGTGTTTCAAAGTTTTTTTTGACATGATCTTATTCTTGCAGTTGTGCTTTCTTGCACGTTTTCGTTGGCTCACCTTCTAATAATACAAGCAAATTGCAAGCATGACGATAAGTAGTCTTTATTTTTTTAGAAAAATAAAATTGGCAGTGAAGTACTAAAAAGTAAAAAATGAAGTACTATGTAACTATGAGCACCCATTTCTATATGCAAATTGTGCAAAAAATTCGAAAGATGCAGAAATGTGCATTTCGACATCTTTCAATTGAGACCTCTCTCCCTCAAATCCTTTTTAAAATTCTCTGTATACTTATGGACTTAATGCATTATAACTCGGTTGATATAAGAACCGAATACAGTATATCCAATCTCGGATAGGTTTATTTCTAGATATTTTTCATATAAACGGCACTGTCGCTGCAATCTGCTCCACAATAATTGATGGCAGATAGATATACACATCAGATGAAATATATGGGGAAAACAAATTCTTTTAGTTTTAACTGATATCTGTTTCAGTAGTTTTAAAAGTTTAAATCACGAAATGAAAACCATTCCTTACCTGCTACCTTATCTCTCTCACGATTTGAGGACCAAGCAAGACGTGGTCTGTCAGTTTGATTCTGTCAAATTTGTTCTGTTGTGGAGGCATTAGTTAGAAAAAAGGAAATCCTGACTTGTATCTAACGGTTTTACATACATAACATTTTTTTTTAAAAAGTGGTGAGACATTCTGAACGTGTAGTGTTAATAAATGTAATGCTATATAATGCAACGCAATATAATACACCTTTGGAGCGGAGAAAACAATTACTAAGCAAGATGAACCTCATAACCCTACAAGCGATTCATCAAAATTAAACTGGCAAATTCTCAATGCAGTAAACAACGGGAAGTGAAAGAAGATATCAGTGAGCTTCCATCAAAAATAATCTATTCTCTTCTGCGCGCAAATCCCGAAATTTAAACACTCTTAACAGGAAGAATAACGCATATGTAAGGAATAACATGTATTACCGAAGACGACCAAATGAGCCTCGATTAAAATTGTTGTAAATACTTGTAACCGTAATCTACTGATTGCATCAACCACAGCGGTTGATAGTCAGGGCTAAAACTTTACCGGTTCCCGAGGCTGAACACGGAAGTACCTAGACTTCACAAATGTTCGGTAATTTATAGGGGTGTTTTTTCTAATAGGATGGGTGAGGGAAAAAATATGCTTAGTATAATTCATAAAAAAACGTTATTATTTAAGATATCGCTCGAATAATTAGGTCTGTATAGACAACAAGAAAAAAGAGAAAATAGCGTCATCAGCCCTATCCAAAACAAACAGTGAAATGAAGCACAAGGAAAATTAAAAAAATGTAAACTAACTAAAAACGAACTAAATTGATGGTTCGCAGACTCAGCATCTTTTTGGGAACTGTGGAAAAATATACCCTATCCTAATTACTTTACTTTTTGACCGAGATTGGGCCCTCTAACTCAGACGGAGTCTACTAAAATATGGGATATTCGAGGTAAACATCTGGTTTCGTCAAAACTCTTAAAGAAACTTATAAATTTTCCGCAAAATGTGAAACGACTCGCTGTATCTGTGGAGGAGAGATGTGGTTCTCGCTTGCAAGAAATCCTTTTCGTCTTCCACGGGCACCAACACTTGTGGTACCGTGACACACTCAACTAATCTCCGAACGTTCGCTTTTGAAATAAACCCTGAGACAAATTTGTCCCCTTGGAACCCTCTCCTTTACTTGGAGCACAATGATTACCTACCTAATTCTTTGACTCTACTCCGGATTGCACTTAAACTCTTATGAAGCCCACAAGCTGTGTTTCAACAAAACGAATAAATCGTTTCTTTGACCCTTGACGGAAATGATCAGGCACATATACAACAAAAATCTCTAAAAATTCCCTTATTTCCTCAGCGCGTACAAACACCCTCGAAATTCCCCTGACGCGACTCAATGCCGATTTCGACTGGACCTCTGCGGAGTCAAAAAAAAAAACAAATGAAAAATACCCTCAAATTGAAAATTACCGCGCGCAACGCAAGGGTTCCCGGGTCTCCAAACAGAATTTAATCTCACAGACACTCCAGGATAACAACTCTCCCGCTTCTAAACTCACGCGATCAACTTCTACCTAACCCTGCGTCGGCTAAGGATCAAATCGTCGACTCTTCTCCTCGGCGATCAAAAGCAAAAGTCCCTTGACCAAACTTTTCGACTGCTCAAGAGCAAAAGTCCTATCTACCCCTTTCGGAACTTCCGAGGTGCCTTTTTTCAGTCTCCCTTTGGCGAAACCTACATCACAAGAAAACCGGTACCTGTAATAGAGTTTAAGATGTAAGCGTCTAAATTGAATTTGGAGTTCAATAAAAATATTGAAAATGAAAATAAATATTTACTTGTACAAACAAATGTATATTTATCCAATACTTGAGATAAAAGAAGTAGTAGTGCTCACTGTGGTTGTGTTAAAAAATTATGTCTATTATTATGCTAAAATGAATGCTAAAAATGCTAAAATGAAGGTATGACAGGAATGAGCGTGTATACTTGGCAACAGCGTCAATGTATTTTTTACTTTCTTTTGTAAGCGGTGACAACATTGGTGACCATACAGACAATGCAGTGTTTACTGACCAGTTTTTTGTGATATGCTGGAAAAAATTCCTGTTAAAGTGTAGAAAACCTTGATATAAATATGCCTCATTGTTTTTTGTGCAGATCTGAGTATGATGGGGGCGGTTCAATTTCGTTTCACAGGTAAGTAAAATTAGAGCTTACCCGACTAGAAATTATTTCCTGTACCCGACCAGGACCCGGCCGGGATTGCTCGTCTAGCACCCGGCAAGGACTGTAACGCAGATGTGCCGTCGGGTCCTGATCAGGACGACCTGACGTGGACCCGACCGGGAATTCCTGGCGTGGACCCGGTCAGGTCGTCCTGACCAGGACCCGATCGGGCCGGCGTTATAGGGTGCTAGACGGGCATGCCCGGCCAGGTCCTGATCGGGAGGACCAGGACGGGTCCACGTCAGGTCGTCCCAATCAGGACCCGACGGGACATCTGCGTTACAGTCCTTACAGGGTGCTAGACGTGCAATCCCGGCCGGGTCCTGGTCAGGAAGACCTGACCGGGCCCACGTCAAGAAAACTTAATTTATATTATACAATATTTTATTGATATCACAATATAATAAATACACCAAAAATCGACATACAAAAGAGACAGTACAAACACAAACATATTAAAGAATAATAATACATGAATAAATAAAATAAATAAAATAAACAAATATAAACACATGAAATATAAACGACATATACAGGATAAAATAATAAAGTGATAATATACTAAAAAACACAGTACAAATACAAAGAATCGCTAAAAAAGTTAAAATACAACAAAAACCAATTTTTTTATGCACCCATTCTAATCTTTTGGATTTTTTTAATGTAGAAGAGAAAGCCCTCACCTGTTTGCTTTTATCCAGTGGGGATCTCGAAATGTCAGAGTCGTCTGTAAATTGAGAAATAATTATTTTCTAACAAATATTCACGTTTTAGTAAATGAATTACCTCATCACAGTCGTAGAAAATACAATGCATCGGCACCATCCACCGCCGGCGAACTTCACATCACAAGACTTGAACAAAAACTGGTCGGAATAGTAGGTAACGAACGAAGGGTCGCTTTTACCTGAAGCGTTAATCCGGAAGCAATAATCGTTATGCTAATCATAAATGTCGGTATTGTCCAATTAATAACGCTGCGAAATTTTTTTGTCAACAACTGCGTACGTAAAATATTAAAGATAGAAATAATTTTACAAATTCGTACGTCCTATGATATTACGTCAACTGCTTTTTCGGCACTACGTAGTCACTATCGCGGTAATCGTCATTCAAAGAATTTACTCCACTAACACTGAAATATGTAGTTATGCCAAATTCACTATTTTTTCCCTCTAATTCAATTTGACTCTCGAGGAACAATCTAACTCGTTGGTGAGTAAGTTCGCGAATTCGCCTTGCACGGTTATCACACATTTTTCCCTTTGTCTTCTCGAGCGTATTGGATAATGATCTAAATAATTAACAAAATTAATTTATATTATTTTATTCCGGCGCGAAATTAAGAAAATTCGATAAAATCAGAAAATTATAAATATATTTTGTTACATAGATTTTTACACAATGTAACAGAGTTATAATTACCTTTAATCACATTTAATTACACTCAGTGTTTAATTTTGTCACATTCTTAATACGTATATTATGAATAATGGGTGTAATGATAGATTGCGCGGGCATGCCTGGCCAGTGCCTGATCGGGTCCTGGCCAGGTAATCCTAGGCGGGCATGCCTCGCTTTTGCCTGGTCGGGTCCTGATCAGGATTTGGCCAGGTAATCCTAGGCGGGCATGCCGCGCCAGTGCCTAGTCGGGCCCTGATCAGGATCTGGGCAGGTAATCCTAGGCGGGCATGCCTCGCCATTACCTGATCGGGTCCTGACCAGGATCTGGCCAGGTAATCCTAGGCGAGCATGCCCGACCACTTCCTGATCGGGACCCGATACGTTTTCGGGTTTGCCTAGCCAAATTTCTAGTCGGGTATATATATATATATATATATATATATATATATATATATATATATATATATATATATATATATATGCCACTGCTTGTGGTGTTGTGGAGCTCACCTATCCTTGTTTGTCATCAAGTGTCTCACAGTTTTATGTTGACTTCTGTTTACACAATTGACAAGTATAGTGCATTACCTATTTAGTGTCTTTTATGATCGAAGGTCTAGCAATACGGTGAGTCTTCAAACGTTGCTAAATAAACAGTATTAACAAAATGCTACTTTTAACACTATCGAATCTTTTTCCATATACTCTGTGTTTACTCCTTTATCTTCTCGAGTGAGTTATTTATCGGTATGAGTTAGTGTAAGCCCTTCACAATTATTAGTAATTATAATAAGCCTGGGTTGAAACAACCTAGGTCGTTTCGCCATCAAGTATAGATGAAGTTTAAAAATTTTTTAAGACCCTGGAGTTAAAAACGATTAGAAACGAACCGTTTCTCATAATCAATTAGTGTGTTGGAAAAATACTTTCCCACCAATATAATTTACTCTTAGTTGGAATATTTCGGTATTTTATGAAATATTTCCTACAACTATTTGCTTTTCATGTCGTCAAAAATATTACAATATCATAACGGATCATTACAGAGATCAGAATGTTTAAAATTTGCTTCAGATTTTCATAAAATATACTTACTATCATGTATTCATTTTTATGTTATTCTTTATAAATCCTTTATTATGTATCCTTTATAAATATTTAACATTAATTTTGTAATATTTCCACCACACTTTCATAAATTTTACTAAGATCCTATATTAATTTTAATACTATTATGTCTACATTTTTGTTATTAATTTTGTAAAATTTGACTGAAATTTAATGAATGGTACCTACTAAATATTATTAAAAAGAAATGTAATAATTATTTATGTTTTCTACGAATTCTTAGCCCTCGACTTATGTGACCTCTTTCAGGTAACTAGGAATACCTCTCCTTGTTGTTTCCTTTGGTCCTCAATTCGTGGGCGCCCGAAATATCTAGACTTACAACATGAGTTACTCAACATAGCTGCCACTGCCGTCAAATGTTCGGAAGACAAATGGACTGTGTTTACCGACTTACATTGGCCGATGATTTCGCATTCTGTTTTTATTTAATTTGTGTATTGTTCTATATAATTATTTGACATCAATTGTGTAAAATTTGCATCAAATTTTCATAAATTTTACTGTCATCTATTAATTTTTATGTTATTCTGTATAAATATTTGACAGTAATTTTGAACAATTTGCCTCAAATTTTCATGAATTGTATTAGTAGGAAGAGCGACACTTGTGGCGACCCCCACCACTTTTTTTAAGCCCCGCCCACTTTCCCCCTCCCCACCCCCCACCACTTTTAAGCCCCACCCACCCCCTCTCCCAACCAATCAAGATGGCCGCCGCCGACGGGGACCCCCCGTGTGGGGGGCGCCTAAGCCCCGCCCACTTTCCCCCTCCCCACCCAATCAAGATGGCCGCCGCCGATGGGGGCCCGGGTGGGGGGCGCCTAAGCCCCGCCCACTTTCCCTTTTCTCAACAAAATCCGCGATCTAATTTTGTACTTCCGAGAAAGATTCAGGATTTCGAAAGAGAGAGAGAGAGAGAGAGAGAGAGAGAGAGAGAGAGAGAGAGAGAGAGATATGTGTCAGATCGAAAAAACTTGTTGGAAACAGCTCATTTAATTAGTCAACGAATGCGTCATCGCCGCCTAGCATGACAACATTAATAACTGATAAGACGAAGAATTTGCTTGGAGTTTAAACTACTCGATAACTGTACTTCGCTAAAATACATGGGTTAGTTTGGTACGTTGCCGTCATCCTGTCATTACTTTTTATCATAAACGTGTTACAATACATACGAAATACGAAATTACATTAAGAAAAAATATGGATCTGATTAACACTTTGAAAATGTATGAAAGTATTTTGTTACCCGAACACAGAAAAGAACTTGTTCAATATCAAAGGCTGGTGGAGTCTAGGAAGGATGAGAGAAAGCTTCGTTCGAAATATGGATGTCATTATAGCTGCTGTCCGTGGGCCTACGACTCTACCATGGAGGGCCCTGATACTTGTGAGTGTAACGCTGATCAGATGTTTTACGAGCCGAGGATCAGGAGACTAATCGAATTGTATAGACGAATTCTGTTTTGATATATATTTTGTATTAATATTGGCATTAAAATTACGATGAATAAAAATCAAGTATGAAATTGAATCAATCTTTTGACACTAGAGGATGTCACACAATACAAGTTTGATAACTATTTTGTAAATAACGTACGCATGGTGAGAGCGAGAGGAAAAATTTACAAACCCCCTCCACCATAACCACCACCAACATTACCTATAACTGCACCAGTTCATTAGTAAGCAGGTTAGTTTGATACATGGTTGTCATTCTATCAGTATTTTTCATCATAAACCTATTACAACACAAACGAAATGGCGTTGCATAAATTTTCAAATTGTTTGGGTGATAACCCAGCTGACATGATATTACCTTACATTGAAACAGTGGGAAAATTACGTGATGAAGTGGAAATTATTAGTGAGCAGATGGGTTGCAACAAGTGCTTTTTTCAAATGCTTCACGAACTCGAAGTACCTATTCAATTCCTTCACAACCTAGAAATACCTGAAGATTGGACAATCCGACGACGCTGTAACGGTCTTGGTCGCTTCGGTAGCAAAACACGTCATGGTACGATAAAATTTCCTGATTTAATGTGTGAACTTAATCGTAGGTTAAACTGTGAAAGATGTTATTTTCAAATACTTAATATTTTGGGGATACCAAAAGAATGGTCATATAAATCTGCTCCAACTTGCAATGGGCACGGATTTGTGAGTTATGACACTGTTGATTAATAAAGGTTTGAAAAGCCGGCTTCATTTTAATGGGACGTCAAACTTTACGAATGGGGGGCCCACGCGCTGGGGTTTCCGTGACAGTTGGCGAATTTACAGCTCTTGTAACAGTGAGGTACCATGGAATTTTGTGTTCCGTGTCAAATGTTAAATTTTGACGCCAAGTCCGCGGAACCAGAGGAGCCCCGGCCAGAGGTCTACCTCGGGGGCCCTACACCTAGGGCTACTCCCCCCTCACGGGCTTCGCCCCTCCCGGGCTTCGCGACCGGCGTTTGCAAAAGTGAGGTTAGGTTCAGAATTTTATTCCCAAACGCACTTTGTCTATCTACTAATCTGTACATAGAGATTGTAATATAAAGGTCTTAAAAAGCTAAAAAGCGCAGACCACTCTAGTCATTGTCATCGAAGATATCTCGATTCTCGACATGTACAGACAAGTTTATGACATTATTTACATACTATAGTTACGCGCTTAGAGTACGGGCGCCTGTGTGTATTAAAAATATATCAAAGATTTACAAGCTCTGTAGTGTGTAAGTAAAAAGTGGAGAATCGTTGTAAGGAAACAACACCTCTAAGGTAAATATTAAATAGATTTAATATATCTGATATACTATATGTAAAGCGCTACAAACACTTGTTTGAAATATTTATTTAAACAAAGTGAGCCAAAATAACTGCGAGTCCTCTTAGCTCCCGTGTGATATGAATTTCCTGGTGTTTTCGCCTGGGAAGAGTATCATAAATTGCTGTTACTGTTTCATGACACCTTTGTCCATACTAATATATAAGTATATTTTGACGTAGAACTGAATCTCTATTTAGGGAACCGCTGTTTAACCAATTTTCTTGTTAGCGATTTTTTTTGGTAGAATTTTTAACGAAGTACAGTTATCGAGTAGTTTAAACTCCAAGCAAATTCTTCGTCTTATCAGTTATTAATGTTGTCATGCTAGGCGGCGATGACGCATTCGTTGACTAATTAAATGAGCTGTTTCCAACAAGTTTTTTCGATCTGACACATATCTCTCTCTCTCTCTCTCTCTCTCTCTCTCTTTCGAAATCCTGAATCTTTCTCGGAAGTACAAAATTAGATCGTGGACTTGTCGGGACAAGTCACTGCATCTGTTTTAATGAGGGTGACACCTCCCGCGGTTGCATCAGTATTCGCCTAACCTGTTCGGGATGTGCATGTGAGCAGAAAAACTGAGCGATTTTTCAAACTTTCGAGTGTAGAGAAAAAAGAAGCCTAAATTTTATTTAAATGAAAGTATATTGGATGTAAACATAAGGTACAAGTTAAATTGTTTTTAATAATTGCTATAAGAACCGTATATATGACTATTAGTTGTGTTATTATATTTCGGATTGTGACAGATTCTTCCTTGAAAATAACTTTATAAGACGGCTAAATAATAAAAATTTTGAACGTCATTAATTGGAATCAATCTAAAATGCGGTCATGCCTCAAGCGTATCAACAACTAATAAATATTTATACCTACAAAAAAAAAGTGTCCCAAATCATATAATGTGCTTCAGATGTAACGATATGTGAAATTGCGACAACACGCAAGTTTTTGGAGGCCCTTCAAAATAAAAGAAAATCGATCACCGACTATGACGTAATAAATGTTACATTTTTATGATTCTGCCTTTCTCTTGCAGATCTTTGTAATGTTACTTTATCAAGGGTTCATTGTAGTTGCTACCGTTCGGTGCGTATCCAGTCGTTCGAGGTTAGTTTCCTTGGATCTCCCGCATAACACCACCAACTACGGAAGACTCTTGCTACCTCTCCGCCCAAAGAGTGACGGGTGCACTTAAACAGGAGTTCGTCCTTGGTGAAGTACGCACCGATCTATTGGGAGGGGTCAAATCCCCGTAGAAGAAGAGCGAGTTTCGAGTGTTACGTGAGTAATACCTCCTTTTCTTGAAATTTTCTAAAATTTAAAATTGAAGTAGCTACATTTAGAATTAATCTAAAAATAATACCTTGTCTCAAGCAGGTCGATAATTATTACTACATTTACACTTATATTTACAAAAGTGTTCTAAATAGTACATACGAGTACACAAATACGGTGTTTTATATGCAGCGATACGCGAGAGGGCAGGGAACCATTGTTTCTTATGACAAACGCACACAAATTTTGCGTTTTGGAAGTCTGTTTAAATTTTCGAAAGTGTTTAATATTCGGTCCGACCATGACGAAATAAATTTTTTACCTTTTTTATAATTTTGCCATTCTCTTTTGTAGAACTTTCGTGACTACAACTACGAGCTACAGCTTTTAACGATGGAAAAGTATTTAATTGTCAACGATTTCACAAGGATCGTTCGTCGGTATGGAGTGCTGGGTCGCTCCTTGGAGTTCAAAATTTTGCCGATTCCTTATAAAGCCAATCCTGTGAAGTGGGTGAAAGAAGCTATCGACGAGGTAGTGGTAAGAGGAACTGAAAACTTGAATCCCGACGATCTTGTAGGGTTTAGTTTTTGCTCGAAAGATTTCGCGAGAGGGGAGGGTTGGATGCGTTTCAAACCTCTAGCGGAAGTTACCGTAGATGACGTGTGGGATACAATATCTTCCATTTACCAGTCGAATTCCAGTGGTTTTAATACCGAAACGTTCTGTTTGAGAGTGACGTCGGTAAAATTACCGACTGGGCATGGACGTGGTCGTAAATACAACACCTTTGAAGAGGAGTGTCGCAGACGACGAGGTATTGTTACTATTAACAATAGAGACAACTTGTGTTTACCCCGGGCTTTAGTACTCGCTAAAGCCTATAGCGACAAAGATCCTCTCTACCATAACATTAGGAAAAACACAGGAAAACTACAAGAGAAGTTAGCGTTAAAACTGATGAGAGATGCTAACATAGAGATCACCAGTGTTGGTGCTGGTTTATCGGAACTTCGGGGATTCCAGAATTTTCTCTCCAAATATAAAATTGTAGTATACCAACATGGTAGCAAGGGTCATACTGTTATCTTTGAGGGTGAATATAGCGAAAACCCGACATTGAATATTCTATATCGCGAGGGGCATTACAATGTAATAACTTCCCTTACTGCAGCATTCTGCTGTGGATATTACTGTGAGTCCTGCCATCAACCCTTTGATCACAAAAATACACATAGATGTAAAAAAATGTGTCCTGCATGTCAGCAAACCCCTCTGTGTAGTAAAGAAGAACGACAGGTATACTGTGAAGAGTGTAAACGTTATTTTCGCGGTTCATATTGTTATGAAAATCACAAAATGCATAATATCTGTATTAAAATTTATCGTTGCGAGGGATGTTTCAAAATAATTCCGAACAATAGAAACCATGTGTGTGGAGAGATATTCTGCAAAATTTGCCATAAACATCAACCTTCTGGGCATTTATGCTTCATTAGACCTGATACGCGGTCTCCCAGCGTGACAGACCTTCTTTTTATTTTTTATGATTTGGAAACCAGGCAGGAGAAACAAATTGAAGATTATATACTGCAAGAGCCAAACCTTTGCGTGTTCAAACAATATTGCGATGTTTGTATTTATTCCTCTGAGCAAATTTGTAACAAGTGTGGGGTAAGATTGCAGATTATAAAATGCCAAGACGTTATCTCACCATTCGTTCACCATATAATAACTTTAAGAAAAAAATTTAAACAAATTATTGTGATGGCCCATAATGGCGGTGGATTTGATCATCAGTTCATTTTAAATTACATTTTAACTGGTACTGATATTGCTCCGGAGGTAATTATGAGAGGAACAAAGTTGATTACAATGAAAATTGGAAATGTTAAATTTTTGGATTCATTAAATTATTTACCTATGGCGTTATCAAAATTACCGGATGCCTTTGGGTTAACAGGAATGAAGAAGGGATATTTTCCACATCTGTTCAATAGAGAGGAAAATTATAGTTATGTGGGTGCGATGCCTGCTGTCCGATACTATGACCCTGAAAGTTTGAACGTAAAGGAGAGAGAAAAGTTATTGGAATGGTACGATGAGAAGAAGAAAGGCGAATATGTTTTCGATTTTCAGAAGGAACTGGTAGAATATTGTATTTCTGATGTAGAAATTTTGAGCCAAGCGTGTCTTAAATTTCGAGAATTATTGTTGGAAGAGGGTAATGTGTGTCCATATACAGAAGCTACTACCATCGCATCTGTATGTAACAAAGTTTATCGAAGAAATTTTTTAAAAGAGAATATTATTGGAGTTATACCTAAAAATGGATACAGGTGGAAGGACAATCAGAGCAAGGTGGCTATTCAGTGGCTGGTTTGGGAAGAAAAAATACGAGGTTGTGACATTATACATGCTGCGAAACAACAAGAAGTCTCGGTAACCGGTATAAAAGTCGATGGATACAATCCTGACACCAAAGAAGTATTTGAATTCCATGGCTGTTATTATCATGGATGTCCTCGCTGTTTTCGTTACCAGAGAGATAAACCCTTATTTGATAATTCGACCTTGAATATGAGATATGAATCGACGACATCCAAAATCTCGTTCCTAAAGTCATTGGGGTACGAAGTTTGTGAGAAGTGGGAATGTGATTTTAGACGAAACTTTACCAACGAAATAAAAGAATATACAGAAAACCATCCGCTGGTATCTCTATCACCTCTTAATCCTAGAGACGCATTTTATGGAGGGAGGACTGGAAACATCGTTGAGTATTATAAGATTCAAGCGAATGAAAAAATAAAATACGTGGATGTATGTTCACTTTATCCTTGGGTGTGTAAATACGGAATGTTTCCTATAGGTCACCCGAAAGTACACGTAGGCGAAGAGTGCTCTCTTAATGTTGGTGAAATCAATGGATTGATTAAATGTAAAATTTTACCCCCGCAAACCCTACTTCATCCTGTATTGCCGATGAAAATGAACGATAAATTAATGTTTGTTCTCTGTAGAACCTGTGGACAATTTGGATCTACTGAATGTAAGCATCTCGAAGAAGAAAGAGCATTAATAGGAACGTGGGTAACGGAAGAAGTAAAAAAAGCTATCGAAAACGGATACATAATTTTGGAAATATATGAGACTTGGGAGTACGAATCAATGCAAGGGAATCTCTTTACCGAGATGATGAATAAATTCGTTAAAATAAAGCAGGAATCTTCAGATTGGCCAAAACATTGTAAAACTCAAGAGGAAAGAACTCAATACATAGACCAATTCTCGCAACGGGAGAGCGTTTCTTTAGAGGCTAACAAAATTCTGGACAATCCAGGGCAACGTTCCTTAGCGAAATTAATGTTAAATTCGTTCT
The DNA here is from genome assembly GCA_963576515.1 of Cryptocephalus primarius. Taxonomy (NCBI): domain Eukaryota; kingdom Metazoa; phylum Arthropoda; class Insecta; order Coleoptera; family Chrysomelidae; genus Cryptocephalus; species Cryptocephalus primarius. The sequence goes on from OY754939.1 coordinate 4,502,832, forward strand.
GGGGAAAATTTGGTCAGCGTGAAAATCAAGCAAAAACAAAAATTGTCAATGAACCTGGAGAATTCTTTAACATTATGACTAATCCCTCCTTATCAATTAATACAGTTGTACCCGTCAATGAAAACACCCTCATCGTAAATTATGAAGAACGTGCGGAGGTATACTCAGAACTTTCGACAGTCAATGTAGTAATAGCCGCTTATGTTACTGCGTATGCACGTCTGAAATTATATAGTTACTTGGAGAAACTAGGCAATCGAGTTTTATATTATGATACCGACTCTGTCATTTATGTTTCTCGCCATGGGGAATGGGAAGTTCCGATCGGATCGTGTCTAGGTGAAATGACAGATGAATTAGAAAGTACTGGTCCTGGTTCATATATTTCCGAGTTTGTAAGCGGGGGTCCAAAAAATTACGCCTATAAATTATTCTCTACAAATAAAGGTGGTTATGAGGTTGTATGTAAAGTTAAGGGAATATCTCTCAACTATGGAGTTTCTAAACTAATTAATTTCGACACTATTAAAGACATGGTATTGGAAAGAAAGGAGCCTATTGACGTTAAGTCAACGCAAATTCGAAGAACGAAAGAACATGAAGTTATTACACGGCCGTGTTCGAAAAAATATAAGCCTAATTCGACGAAAAGGAATTTTTCTGAAGATCATACTTCTGTCCCCTTCGGATATAAGAAAATAAAACCGTAACCTTGTGTAATTAATGAGGCTGAAATTGTGTTTAAAGCTTGAAAATGTTATACTTAATGGTAATAAATACGTGTATCTATACGCTGCTCTGAGGTGAAGTATGACCGTATAATATACATATAACTATTTATTCTATTGAGATATCGGTTTCTTGCGAAATCTCTCTCTCTCTCTCTCTCTCTCTCTCTCTCTCTCTCTCTCTCTCTCTCTCTCTCTCTCTCTCTCTCTCTCTCTCTCTCTCTCTCTCTCTCTCAAACCTGTTGAAACTTGAATGACGAGCGCTCAAGTCAGGTCATTGACTTCTAATTCCACCCTTCTTCATCAATCAGTTCACTGACATATTTCAATGGTAGCCTGCAAGTTCTGACAAGTTCCAGTCCTCTTTCTCTCAAACCTGTTGAAACTTGAATGACTAGCGGTCAAGTCAGTTCACTGACTTCTAATACCACCACAATATAAACCTTCTTCATCAATTCATTCTCTTAAAAGTGCTCCTCACATCTACTAGTGCAATATGGAAGTTAAAAGTTTTTTTGTTTGAATTTGGTTATTATGTAACACCTGCACATAAGAAAGAACCCCTAGAGCTACATACTAAAGTGGAAACCAGAGAAGCAGAAGAAAAACGAAAATCGACACATGGTGAACATTTTGTGAGCTGCCCCTGGTCCAGAGACACCACCATAGAGGGTCCAGATACCTGCTCGTGCATTTCTTGGAGATGGGAACGTGAGAGAATAGAGAAACACATAATGACGATTATCGACATGTATTTATACATTATTTCAAAGCTGAGAATAAAAATTATTATTGAAATATTAATCGTTTTGTAATTATTTCGAAATAGAAGTCACCCCCTCTCTCTCTCTCTCTCTCTCTCTCTCTCTCTCTCTCTCTCTCTCTCTCTCTCTCTCTCTCTCTCTCTCTCTCTCTCTTTCACATTTAGCAAAAAAGTGTGTGTATTAGAACATACGGAAGGATAATGTGCTTTGTTGGTAAACGCAATCGAACGTGCTCATTTTTACAATTGCGGACGCCCCTACTACGTGGACCCCACGGAGCCCTACCGCGGGGGGCCCCACCCGGCGGCTGTACCGCGGCCCCACGGTTAGGAGGGGAGCCCCACCCTACTACGTGGACTCCACGGAGCCCTACCGGCGGCTGGGGGACCCCTCCCTACCGCAAGGGGACCCCACCGCGGCCCCCACCGGCGACCACACCCGGGGGCCCCGCACCCCACCGGCGGCCCCACGTGGGGCCCCACCGCGGCCCCCGCCGCCGCCCCACCCACCGGGGGCCCCCTTCGGCGGCGGCCATCTTGATTGGGTGGGGAGGGGGAAAGTGGGCGGGGCTTAGGCGCCCCCCACCCGGGCCCCCATCGGCGGCGGCCATCTTGATTGGGTGGGGAGGGGGAAAGTGGGCGGGGCTTAGGCGCCCCCCACCCGGGGGGTCCCCATCGGCGGCGGCCATCTTGATTGGTTGGGAGAGGGGGTGGGTGGGGCTTAAAAGTGGTGGGGGGTGGGGAGGGGGAAAGTGGGCGGGGCTTAAAAAAAGTGGTGGGGGTCGCCACAAGTGTCGCTCTTCCTACTTGTATTTACTAATTATTATGTATAATGGTTTTAATTTGTATAAAGTAAAGTAGGAATTATTTCTGTTTACTCTTTTCTATGAATTCCTAGGCCTCCTTCTTAACTAATGTTGGTCCTAAATTGGTATACAACCTTTAAAAGCCATTGCTCATTTTTCAAAAACACTCCTGGTGAAATGGGACTGTTATAATTAGAAAATATTATAACATATGGTTTTAACCAGAAGAATATAAAAATAAATTAAATTGAATTAAAAATACTGATCCATTATGACAATCACTTCTTTAAATCTACTAACAATGCATTAAGTACTGTTATTTTGAAACGTCCAAGCCATGGTTAATGATCCTTTCTCAAAAGATTCGTGTATTTTTTGAATGTTACGTGCACTCGACGACGAGTAAGCCCAGAATGGGTTTACTTAGCGATTAATATAAGGAATATTCGAAAGGCATTTTATCAAAATCACCAGAAAGAAAGAGCATCCATTCCACAGGCTGTGAATGGCCGGAACGCCACCGTGAAATATGAGTTTCCGTACAAGTAAAAAGGCATCGCTTTCAGAATGTTCCGCCGACACAGCAGCTACCTATCTTGTATTGTTGCTTCAGCAACTTTTATGTATACGCTATTTCTAAATTTCGCATTAACGTGGCACAAAGGTGTATAATATTTCATGTGTTATGTGTCATCGAGTGAATGAGGGGCTCGTAAAGTGTCTTTTCGCTGATGCAAATGGTGGAAAAGGGGACGGAACGAGGAGAGATCGTACAAAGGGTCACGTAAATTAATCTGAGGTATTCGAGAGATTTCCGTGCCATTGTTATATTAAATAATAATGCTATTATGGTGGCACCTTTTGCTGCAATTCCACTCTTCGACCGAGACAATAAAAATGATTAACAAAACCATTATCGTAATTACGTACCTGTTCCGTTTGATAGTCCTGAATAAAACATTCATTTATAAGGTTACACTCGCAGCAAAAATCCATTTCTCTCGTAACTTATGAAATAAACTCAAACGCAAACCGATAGATGACGTGACACTTCCCATTAAATATTCATACCTAATGAGTGTATATAGCTTTGGAAATTAAAGGAAACTTTCCTCGGTAACATTCTTGATGGATCTTGTCAGTCGCAAGACCTGTTTATTAATGCGAGTGAAGTGGAGCCCAAACTTTCCTTTTAACCTAATCCCAAAATTTAAATGGTGAAAACTTCCCTTTTAAATTCATTTTTGCTTTCATGACCAATCATGGCCAAACCTCTCCGTAATATGTATTGAACACATCAACAACAATTCGCAACAATCCATTTGATGAGGATTAGAATGTGGTTGCGTCCACAAATGCATGACTATCATGTATATGTATCAAAAATTACCCATTACGTTATTTTATCTCAATCTGATTTACCGATTAACTGAACAAATATATTAATATCAAATGATAATATAATACATTTTATGGCATGCAAATGAATTACCCATAACTTCAAAAACAGTGTCTACTGGTATCGTAACTCAAACAATTTGAATAAAAAACGCACAGCGTCGACCAGTTTACAGTCGTGTTAACCACAAAAACAACCGCAATAAAAATCGTCTAGTTGGCCATGTAGGGTTGATATTCATAACGTACCGCAATAACCAAAACAGATGTGTGTAATTTTTCGGAATGTTTCAAATGGTACAATCCATTAAGTCAATAACCCGGAAAAATTATAAATATTTGTATGGGGGATTTCCCAATGCAAAACTTATGAGTACTTAAATGTGGTTCTGTTGTTTTTCAGAGCACTTTCCTCATATAATTTAAACAGGACATGTAGTGAAAATTCGTCGTATTTAAACCTTATTAAATATAGCTGAACTACCTGAGGTCTAACGGCAACAGATATCAACATACGATTTTTGGCTTATTTCGATAGAAATATAGGCAACTGCGGATGGAGGCAAAAGGAATGCGGTACAAAAATAGTTTGAGAAAATGTCTGAATCAAGTTAACGAGCAAAATCGGTCCTGTTATAATATTAAATTTTGGCACTGGCAATGAATAGTCGAAGATGTTGCTTAATCCATTTATTAAATATCGTCTGATTAACAGTTTAAGTAAGTCAAGCTGAATGAACTTAACGTGTTGAAATGAAATGATGTATGAATTGAATTAGACTGATATATGAACCTCTAGTACACTTATATTTTAACATCTCATGTCCGCTTTCGTTGACTCAAATAATTTACAGGAAATGCTGAGTATGCATTTGGACAGACTTGGAGCGTTAACATAAACTATAAACTATATAAGCAGTATAACATAAATTTATACTATTAATTCGCTTAATAGTTGATTACAATAAAACGTAAGTGATTTATTTACCTGTATGAGGTCTTGACCTTAAACTAGGACTTTAGATATGTCCTTACATCACCCCTTTCTGGAGAACGATCTTTACCACCGCCGGCAGAATTAAAGTCGCTTCTGAGAAGAGTCGGTGAAAGTTCACAGGATAGAGAGTAGAGATAAAGTGAAATAAGAAGTGAATCTTGTAACTATAAGCTATGAATTTTACAGAAATAAAAATATATTTGTTGTGTAAGTACAAACTATAATGTGAAAATGGCAGTTAACTAATATAGGTGTAAAGGTGAGTGGAAATACAATGTATGAACAAAATATCACCATAAAATTTGTGTAATGAAATTAATTCCATTCAGATAAATCCATTTATATAAATCCGTATAACATAATTTCCTATATGGAATTATTTCCAAATATTCAAAATCTACCTCAAGTTAAAAGTAAAGTTTGATTTCAATTTTTGACTATAATTTTTGATTTGAAGTTCAAAGAATAATAGCATAGGCACAATATATAGCATGTAATTTATAGCATAACACAGCATACAATAGCATAACATTCTCCCTATCCTTTATTATGCTGTCTGAAACAAATATCTGTAGTGCCTGTTGTTATGAAGGTCGTAAGTGGTTAAGTAAAGTGTCGGAATAGTGAGTTGCTAGAGTGTGTAGAGATTCTGGAAGGGAGGAAAATCAGTGTTTGTGTTTTGTAGGAAAATTGCAAAGTAAGCAAGGTTTAATGAAGCATACGGCTATTACGATAATAATAAACTAATATGTGAATTTAATTTCAGGCGGTGAGCCTTTGTTGTAGAATCCTTAATGTAGACCTCAGCATATCGCGTGATCATTGCTTATGCCTGTCGGAAAACTACTGTGGATTATATCGTCGAATTTGATTTTTGTGAACTAACCTCTTCACCTCGAGCATCTTCCATTGCGCAATTGAGTTCTGAGACGTCCACAACAGAAAAAGAACGTTTGTGCCAATGGTCAAATTTGTGACTCCTCACTGGTTAGCGAAACGAGGTCACCTCGATGTAATTTCAAAGTTGTTGAGTTATTGTCCGTGATTGTGGTTTGTTAGATTTTGTTATTTATTAAGTATATTGATCAAGTGTTGAGTGCTATTTGGAGCCTGTACCGTAGCTCTCCATCATATGCGTCAATATTATACAACGGATCGACTTGTGAACCTGCCAAAAGTTCTGGACATTCTATTTTAAGGGAGAATTGATAACTTTCTGGAGACATTGGAAATTTTCCTATAGTATCGACGCATACTCTGTCAAAGTGTTGTTGTGGTGTGGATGTGATAACGAATGATTCTGTACCGCTTATTTTGTATATATTGACCTTACATCTGTGATAATTTTAACGAATGTAACTATATCTCGAGACTTGTTTTTCTAATAATATGACGCTTTTAGTTTTCTAAGTAAGCTCTTTTGGCCGCAAGTACCTCCTAACGAATGATTATCGTGAAATTGATTAATTAGGATGGCACTTTGTTCTGTGTTAGTTATTAGCTGTTGACGTTGATTGATAACAATAATAATTGTATTTAAAATTTGTATCCTTAACTCTTTAAATTCGTTGATTGTGCACAATGGGAAAATTTCATCATTGCAATTAACTCTTACTCTATCAAAATTGAGGTGTCCGATGCTCCGTCGTAAATAAAAGCACCTGCGGAAAATAAATCTATGTAAATGAAATAATATAAGTCATATAATAATATAAGTAGTGTTAGTCATTAAGTAACTAAGAACCCGAGAACGTAACGGAGTAAAGGCTATTTACTATTAAAAAGGCATCATTTTGTCATAAAGTAGACATCAATATGATATGGCAAATAAAATATGTGGAAGAGTTTCTTTAAATTAATACAAATTTGTATTACTTGAAACCGTTTTGTTAAAAGATTTTGTTAAATATTGACCGGATTACTATACTGTATAATTATCAAATAAAAAGATCGTTACTTTTCTAAAATATATATTTTTTACAAAAAAATTTAGCAAATAATTGCTAAGCGATTACATTCTCACAATAATGCTTACCTGAGGTATAATTAAGTTTTTCAGCATTGCAGGCACCGGGGGCAAGCCTTTTCTTTGCGTTTTCTCTGCGTTTTTCTTGCAATTTTCTTAATGAATCTTTTTTTGGGAGCAGTGTTGACACACTAGAATGGACGTTTTCCAAAACAGCTGCCAGTATCTGCTATGGATTCGCTTGATTTTTCTGGGGTCGTTCCTTAATTTCCCAAAAAATACGGAGTGCTTCCGTTCTTCCTGCTTGTGCTCGATATTTATGTTTAGTCACAATCTTCCTAAGATTTGCAGTGTTGCTAATGGTCCAAACCCTTCCAGGGCATTCGGCACGATTTTCACGTACCTATGTTGAATGTTTTTTGTCGGATGTGTATTTCGAAAGAACATAGACGTAGTTTCTTTTATTAACAAATTTCTTGCGCCCTTGTTTTGATAAAACAAATCTCATGTTGTCACTTTTGTTTACTCGCACTACTCAATTCACTCGCATTTATTCAATAAACATTTTTGGAATGCTTCCAATGCATTTATACCTTAGAATAACACCGAGGTTTCGTCTATATTTGTAAAAATTTTACCTGTTTTTTTTTTACCTAAAAATTTACCTAACGAGGTTTTCTAGGTAATTCTAAATTATCATTGGTCACACTTTGCATGGATTTAGAGTTTTACCCATTTAGCTGTGGAATTGCCATTCACTAACATTCCCGACTAGAAATTTGGCTAGGCAAACCCGAAAACGTATCGGGTCCCGATCAGGAAGTGGCCGGGCATGCTCGCCTAGCATTACCTGGCCAGATCCTGGTCAGGACCCGATCAGGTAATGGCGAGGCATGCCCGCCTAGGATTACCTGCCCAGATCCTGATCAGGGCCCGACTAGGCACTGGCGCGGCATGCCCGCCTAGGATTACCTGGCCAAATCCTGATCAGGACCCGACCAGGCACTGGCGAGGCATGCCAGGGTAGGACTGACACTGGCGAGGCATGCCCGTCTAGCATTACCTGGCCAGATCCTGATCAGGACCCGACCAGGCACTGGCCAGGCATGCCCGCGCAATCTATCATTACACCCATTATTCATAATATACGTATTATGAATGTGACAAAATTAAACACTGAGTGTAATTAAATGTGATTAAAGGTAATTAAAACTCTGTTACATTGTGTAAAAATCTAAGTAACAAAATATATTTATAATTTTCTGATTTTTCGAATTTTCTTAATTTCGAAAATCATCAATTAAATAAATCTCCGAAGTATTAACGCCGGAATAAAATAATGTAGCGAATGCCCCGTATAAGCCGTTGTTATGGAAAAACAATAGTTGTCTATGTGATTGTAGATGTTACGTTGACATTAGGTAGTAAAACCTCTTTGTGCATGTAAAAGCATTACAATTTTGGGGGCCTGTCCGGGATTTGGTGAACCGAAGTAGCGGAAAAAAAAGGTTTGGTGGACCTGGGATGGCGTACGAAAGTGATGGCGATGGCACGCGGCGGAGAGGCGAGGAGTGCAGTCTGTGCGGCGTTATGGAGTTGTTGAGCGGCTGGCGCGGGTCGAAACGCTACAGAATCCGAAGCTAAGTACCACTACACACATACACACCACTATAACACCAAGGTTTAGGTTAACCTAAACAGGTCTAGATTTAGGAAAACACTCGAATGGATTGACTGCGTGCGGCTGGCGCGCGTGGCCCGTTTGAGTGCTACACTCACATTTGTAACTCATATTGGGAGACGGGCGCTGTTCATCTTTAGTACAAGAATTGGTGATGGTTGACCACTGGGTTGTGCGTCTGGAGCCATGAAGCAGTTGCTGGGGATTTCAGTAACTGCAGGAGCAGCGGAGGATTTCAAGAGACAGGTCCCTCTTCTACCTGGAGCATTGGATGGGATTGGTTATCCCTGGTGTCTTTGATGGTCGGAAAGAGGATTGGCTTGCTTGGTTTCGATTTGCTGCTGATTAATTTTTGTACAGGATTTGCAGTCCAACCCGCTCAATGGAGTTAATCACACACATACACATGCACACAATTACACATATACTTGCAATTTATTGCAAATGGATTTGGCAAGGATACTGGCGTGTTTTGTTTGATTTTTAGATCAACTATGGCGAGATTCCCGGAGGTGAACATCGCCTGGAGAGGACAGTTGGCTCTCGATGTATAAGTTCTGGCGGAATTTCTGAAAAAGGGGAGGAGCGGTGCGCATAGTAGCAGTAGCAGTAGCAGTAGCAGTAGCCGAAGCAGTAGTCGAAGCATTAGCCGTAGTAGTAGCAACAGTAGCAGTAGTAGTAGTAGCTGAAGCAGTAGCCGAAGCCGTAGCCGTAGCAGTTGCCGTAGCAGTACCAGTAGCAAAAGCCGTAGCCGTAGTAGTAGCAGTAGCAGTAGCAGTGGCAGTAGCCATAGCAGTAGCAGTAGCAGTAACCGAAGCAGTAGCCGAAGCATTAGCCGTAGCAGCAGTAGCAGTAGCTGTAGCAGTAGCAGTAGTAGTAACCGTAGCAGTAGCAGTAGCAAAAGCCGTAGCCGTAGTAGTAGCAGTAGAAGTAGCAGTAGCAGTGGCAGTAGCCATAGTAGTAGAAATAGCAGTAACCGAAGCAGTAGCCGAAGAATTAGCCGTAGCAGTAGTAGCAGTAGCAGTAACCGTAGCAGTAGCCGTAGCCCTAGCCTAGCCGTAGCAGGAGCAGTAGCAGTAGTAAAAGCCGTAACCGTACTAGTAGCAGTAGAAGTAGCAGTAGCAGTGGCAGTAGCCATAGCAGTAGCAGTAGCAGTAGCCGAAGCAGTAGCCGAAGCATTAGCCGTAGCAGTAGTAGCAGTAGCCGTAGCAGTAGCAGTAGTAAAAGCCGTAACCGTACTAGTAGCAGTAGAAGTAGCAGTAGCAGTGGCAGTAGCCATAGCAGTAGCAGTAGCCGAAGCATTAGCAGTAGCAGTAGTAGCAGTAGCCGTAGCAGTAGCCGTAGCCGTAGCAGGAGCAGTAGCAGTAACTGTAGCAGTAGCCGTAGCAGTAGCCGTAGCAGTAGCAGTTCGCTGATATGGTAGTCATTCGCTGATGTGGTGTGCTGTGGAAGTAGATCGTCCGAGGGTCGAGGGCGACCCTGAAGACGGGGAGGGATAGTGTAGCGAATGCCCCGTATAAGCCGTTGTTATGGAAAAACAATAGTAGTTGTCTTATGTGATTGTAGATGTTACGTTGACATTAGGTAGTAAAACCTCTTTGTGCATGTAAAAGCATTACAATAATATAAATTAATTTTGTTAATTATTTAGATCATTATCCAATATGCTCGAGAAGACAAAGGGAAAAATGTGTGATAACCGTGCAAGGCGAATTCGTGAACTTACTCACCAAGGAGTTAGATTGTTCCTCGAGAGTCAAATTGAATTAGAGCGAAAAAATGGTGAATTTGGCATAACTACATATCTCAGTGTTAGTGGAGTAAATTCTTTGAATGACGATTACCGCGATAGTGACTAAGTAGCGCCGAAAAAGCAGTTGACGTAACATCATAGGAAGTACGAATTTGTAAAATTATTTCTATCTTTAATATTTCACTTACGCAGTTATTGACAAAAAAATTTCGCAGCGCTATTAATTCGACAATACCGGCATTTATGATTAGCATAACGATTATTGCTTCCGGATTAACGCTTCAGGTAAAAGCGACCCTTCGTTCGTAACCTACTATTCCGATCAGTTTTTGTTCAAGTCTTGTGATGTGAAGTTCGCCGACGGTGAATGGTGGTATTTTCTACGACTGTGATGAGGTAATTCATTTACTAAAACGTGAATATTTGTTAGAAAATAATTATTTCTCAATTTACAGAAGACTCTGACATTTCGAGATCCCCACTGGATAAAAGCAAACAGGTGAGGGCTTTCTCTTCTACATTAAAAAATCCAAAAGATTAGAATGGGTGCATAAAAAAAATTGGTTTTTGTTGTATTTTAACTTTTTTTGCGATTCTTTGTATTTGTACTGTGTTTTTTAGTATATTATCACTTTATTATTTTATCCTGTATATATCGTTTATATTTCATGTGTTTATATTTGTTTATTTTATTTATTCATGTATTATTATTCTTTAATATGTTTGTATTTGTACTGTCTCTTTTGTATGTCGATTTTTGGTGTATTTATTATATTGTGATATCAATAAAATATTGTATAATATAAATTAAGTTTTCTTGACGTGGACCCGGTCAGGTCTTCCTGACCAGGACCCGGCCGGGATTGCCCGTCTAGCACCCTGTAAGGACTGTAACGCAGATGTCCCGTCGGGTCCTAATCAGGACGACCTGACGTGGACCCGGCCTGGTTCTCCCGATCAGGACCCGGCCGGGCATGCCCGTCTAGCACCCTATAACTCCGGCCCGGTCGGGTCCTGGTCAGGATGAGCTGACCGGGTCCACGCCAGGAATGCCCGGTCGGGTCCACGTCAGGTCGTCCTGATCAGGACCCGACGGCACATCTGCGTTACAGTCCTTGCCGGGTGCTAGACGAGTAATCCCGGCCGGGTCCTGGTCGGGTACAGGAAATAATTTCTAGTCGGGTTCTTAACTCTTATATATGCTCTTAGAAGCATTCGGACTGCACCATTATGATGATTTCTAGGAAATTCGAAATAATCATTTGCCGGTCATTTGTAGGGTTTTAAGGTTTTACCGGTCACACTTAAAATGCATCAAAGCGGATTACCGTAGTAAAGATAAGTGGATCAGAGCGCCTGACAAAAACTTTCATGATTAACCGGTATTGCATAGGTATTTATTTAAAATTATTTTAATTTAAAATGCGAAAATATTTGATTGGCAATCATTTAAATACACGGTCAGAAACGAATCGATGCCAGCAGCTAAACGACTGGGGCAAAACGGTGGGCATAAAATGGTGTAAGCCAAACTGTGGAGGCGAAACGTCGCCATATCAAATTTTTTGAGTTTAAGAGTACATCCATAACGGCGCACCACACCTTGCACTCTACCACATTATCGCCCCTGCCTCGCACATTACACCTTTGTCAGGTGTCTATATTAGCCCACTGCACCTAGAATTTCATTACAGTTTGTTTTCAACTGTTACTGAGGAAAAAAAGATGTTTTGCCTAACTATAGTTTAAGAACGTGGTTCTATACAAAATACACTGTTATGGTGCTTTTTGCTTTTTTCTCTCAAATTGTCTCTCTGGTAAAGACACTAGGAATTAATTTTTTCTTGTCCATTTTATTCAATGTGCGATGTGCGAGAGTTCGAATAAATATTACGTTCCATTTGGCAGTGTAATGCTTACGTGCCAGGTTGGGTGCGAAGCGAGGGGCGGTGAGCTCTTATGGTCACTCATATTTAATTTTATAGTAACATTTGCTTTGCAAGTCGATGCTATTATCCAATGCTAAGTGCGATGGGATATGCGGTGTCCCGTTATGGCCGCTACTTAAAGCAATCCTATGCTAACACTCGTCGAGTATCGAGCCTACAACTCTATATCACAATAGTTGTCCTCAAAACGTCTGCAAAAATTTTTGCCATCACATCATAACCTTTCAGTAGATTATTTCGCTCGGTTATATCCACTTTCTCGCATGTCTTGAATGAATGTAGAAAATGTTATCAATTTTTGAAAATCCTTTGTTTCAGAATAATTTTTATGAAGTTCCTTTTTTACTCTTCTTGTATTTTAATAAATGTGTTTCGTTGCTTTCTTGTCGTTCAGCAAAGTCTAGATAGGGACGATGATTGATTTTAAAAAGTAAAGACAAGATTTAACATTAAAATTAACATTTTAGTTTTAGTTCAATTAACATTGTTAAGTTAGTTAGTAGTTAATTAAGTTAAGTTTGTTGGTTTTTATAAAAATTACTGATTTTTCAAAATGTAATATATTAGGAATTTTTATCCGCGAAGTCGATTTTTTCATGTTTCTCCAGAAAAAGATTGCCGTTTGAATGATTCAGAAAATGTGTTAACTTGGAGACTGACATTCAAATTTAGCATCACAAGAGCCTATTGTGTATAAATATATAATTGCCAGTGAGGTTATAACATGCGGTACCTTTAGTACCCACCCTTCCACCTTCTTCTGCCTTTCAAGTTTTCTTCTTGGATATACTCGTATCTATCTCACATAGCTTGTTGAACCACGTTATTCCAACAGAATTTGGAACTTTCACTTTGTCTTCTTTAATTGGGTTATCTTTTCCATATTCTGTCTGACCACCTTTCTTCTGGCATTTTTCTTAGATGTCCATACCAATTAAGGCATGTACTTTCTATTGCAACTAATACGCCTATTGTTGCCCAGATTTATTCTTTGGAACATCTTCATTTCTAATCCAATCCGTATTTGATGTAAAGTAGCTTAATTTCCTTTATAGTTTTGCGTAACTTTATGTATAAAATAATTTTGATGGAAACCCCTCCTTTTCCCATTTGAGAACTCGTCGTGAATTTCGTCATCTCTTTCCCCTAATTTGGATATAACTGTGCATAGTTATTTACAATTTCACCAACATTTTGCTGTCCTGCTAACTTCCATTGTTAGATTCCTATTGATTCTACATACAACTATATATTTTTATTGAAGAATCCCTTTTTCATATACTTCACTTGTCTTGTCTTCACTTGTATGTAGGAGGAAACGTCATCTTCTGCAAAAATCACCTGATCATCAGCAAATTGCAGGGAATATAAATTAAAGTTATTGATGTTTATCCCCATAATTGCTACATAACCTGCTCCACTCTTTCAATGCTTTATTTAAATATACCTTAACAAATGTTGAGACCAAACAACAACACTACCCAATACCTTTAGTAACTTAACATTCAGGTGATAGATTACTTCCTAATGTGACTGCTTGTGTTTCCACTGTATAAATATCGAGTTATGTGTTTATATATATATATATATATATATATATATATATATATATATATATATATATATATATATATATATATATATAATTTTATCATTATATACAGTTTCATTTAAAAATTTTGCGTAGATTCAGCCAGTGCAATTTGAAATTGTCACGCCACGCTATTTAGTGCAATCATCCTTACTGTCTTTCTTAAAAACGTTAACAATATGTAATTCTCTTCGTAAAGTCTGTTGGTAATTCATATCCCAGAAGACAGAAGTCAAATAATTCTAAGAACATAGTTGATGCGACTTTCACAAGTTCGATATAAGTTGTACCTGGACCAGGCGTTTGGTTATTCTTACAGGATTTCGTCCTCATAGTGTGTCTTCCACCTATCTAAGCTTATCAGTGGTATGTTTTTGTATATGGTATGTCTTTGTTCGTTCCTAGGTAGCACTTTTGTTTTCACTTCTTTCTTCACTTCTTTGCTTACTCGAGAGAATTATTTCAGTCTTCAGTGTGTCTTGTGTTGTTCCCATTCCTTATAAGCAATCATGTTTTCTTTCACTCTACTAAGAATGTCTATATACCGGAGGTCTGTTTGTATCAATTGTTCCTAGACATTCTTGTGCTGCTTCGTGAATGACTTGTTTTAATTTTGGTGGAGATGGTATGAATTTTTCTATTTTTTCACTTTTTAGACTCAATCTAACTTACAAAAGAATTGATTGGCTAATCAACTAACATATGCACGTATGTTGTGTAAAATATTTTCGGGCATATTATTGAGTTTTGGTTGACATCTAATGGGAAAGACCAGTGGTGACCTTAACCAGAAGTAGTAAGAGCCACGCACAGCTTCCCGATGTGCTCTAAATTCTCAAGATTATACCCCATTGCGATCGTTGTGTACGTACAAGTTGTATTTCGATCGAAGAACTATTAAATCATAATTAACACCGTTAATGTTTCAAAGGTCTTGGAAAATCCGAAATCATTAATCCGCACGCCCATCAATTTCGATTCAAACCTGACCTCTGAGCAGATGTAAATTCGAATTTAGAACCGAAAAATAAAAAAAAAAACAATTTCGTCGGGGTATCATTATTATTCAATAAATCATTTAAAGAAAATCCATTTCCACTCGCCGGTTTATTATCCGAAGAATTTTAAATTTCACCATTTCAATTAAGCGATCTCCTCTGGGAATTCCTTGCTTTTTATTTTCCGACAAAGAAATATGGGGAAGGTTTATCAAAATTCATTAGATTCTCGGTTCTTCGAATATTGTTGCTCAGGCATTTTCAATATTCGATACGGGAGGAAGAAGGCGGATGTATGGAGCGCTTTAATTCGTCATAAAAAACGGAAATATTAGAAACGCAGTTTGAAAAAAAGAAGATAACGAATAAAATTGCAATATTCGAGTATTTCCGAAACCTGACAGGATTCTTTAATTCACAGAGGAATTTTTATCTTGTATTTTATGTAATAAAACGCGACAAACGGTATTGATATAAAAAAGTATTTCATACCCAAAATATTGTTTCGGGACGCTTTATAATACGATTAGGTAATTAAATGTGTAGATGCCACATGCCTTGCCCACGGGTTATTTAAACACGTTATTTTCTTCCTTCAATATTTTCGTATTTTGTATTTAGACAGTTTGTTATTTCCGCTCAACAGTCTGCTTTGAAAATAAATAATTGAGACTGGACGAAATGAATTTAAATACATTAACTTCGCTCCTAAGACGAATTTATTTTCAAATGGGGTACACTCGATATACCGACGTAACCGGTCTCGTATAAATGAAAACATCTTAAGACCGAGCAGGAAAGGCTTTCCTTGTTTCCAGTCCCCTGCCTTTGTTAGATACAAAAAACCCCAGGAATAATGATGCCAGATATGTTCAAAGCTACGTAATAAATTCCATTAACTTTCCATGGCGTTCCAGTATTTTTGGTAAATATACCCTTTTTCAAGTCTTTCAGGTATACATTTTCGTTCCGGGAAACAAGACCCTAATGCCAATGGAATCGGTTAATGCGAGAGAAAGGTTGGGATCGTGGCAGCGACGTGTCGCATTATTAGTGGTGGGATAAGGAATATGATGGTGAAATTATGAAATGCGTGAGGTAACGGCGGATCGGTGTTTTAATAATTTCATGTACTTTTTTTAGTAATAATGTGGTACGTTTCCTATGCGTTTTTAATGAAACTTTTGCACGAGGGAATATATTTTCGAAAACAAAAAAAAAAGTATGATTTCTCTGATATAACACAAATAGTATTTTTCGCCATGGAAACAAGAAAACATTATTCGTTTATACTCTTCGCGTATGGCATATATTGTAACATTTCATGAGAGAAAGCGGTGTAATAATTTTGCTACTTTCGTGGTAGACTTTAGAATAGACAAAGGGGTTCACGATCTGGCTCGTTCCTTAGTTGTCTATTCTTTTTTCTATAAGTTTCTTACCTCCAATTTCATCAATATTACTCCGCCAGCAAAATGGTGTTAGTAACACATAATTTAAAATCAGGATCATCATTTATGTCAATACACCTTCCCTCCCTTTTTTTGTGGTAATACAATAAATAAAATTGACATCAAATAATAAAATAAAAATGAGAATGGATATAGAAGTAAATAAACCCAATACAATATACATGTATTACACGTACAGTAAGTAATAAGGAAGAATGAATTTTGTTTAATCTTTGTGCATCAAAAATTCGTGTCTTTTTCTTTAAATTTTTACATTTGGGTTAAATCTTCAACAACCAAATAAGAACCCAGAAAAAGTGGACTACTAAATTTTTACTATATATATGTATATATAGTATATTATCTCGTATATAGTATATATATATATATATATATATATATATATATATATATATATTACGACATTTCCTATTAAAAGCTAACTGAAAACGAGTATATTTACTTTCCGTATGTACTGTTGTGTTGTATGAAAAGCATCAATACTAAGCCCAGGAACTGCAAGTACTCCATCTATTTCTATTTACTCCTATCTAAGAAGACTGCACAATTCATTACAGACGAAATGATTTCAGAACGTCTATCAGTAGCCATTCGTGTGGAATTCCATATCGCAAAATGAATTTTTCAGCGGTTTTTTGCAGCATTTATTGCTTCTTTGAAGATAAGTGGATAACCTTCTACATATTTACTGAAGTCACACTGAAATGTCAAGATATATCAAACGCCTTCAGAATCTTTCAGTAAAGGACCCATTACTCATATATGTTAATATACTATTTGAAATGAATATGTCGCAGTGGACGATAATGGACTAGACATTTTTGTCACTGACAACTGTTACAATTTTTTTAATAGTTTTGATCGTTTCTATCTATTCCTGGCCAGCAAAAGTATTTTTTAATGTTATTCGTTATGTGTGGGAGGTTATGGAAATCAACTAAGATAATCTTGCCACCAGCATTTGCTTTCTTTCGTACTTCTTGCATTATATACATTTGGGGTCCGGACTCATTTAAATTTTTTTTTAAATTTTTATTTCATTATATTAAGAATTCCTTATTAATATTATTTTTTAAAATTACTAATTCATGCATTTTTAATTCTTTACAAACGTTAATTAAAATTTTGATGGTTTAATAAATTCAATCATATCTGGTATTCAAACATTCAAAAAATTGTCACATTCATTCACATACTGTCCTTTATTCAATTTATTATACTGATCTCTCGTCATGCCATATATTACATGTTCACGCATTTTTAAGTTATAATTACTCTGGATAATGCATCCATCTGTTATTATTATTTCCTTTAACATATTCAACGGTGAAGTCATTCTCCTTCAATCCTAAATGGAGTTTAGTCAGCCTCTTTGAAGGATCGTTCCGATTATACAATTATAATAATGGGCTACGATCGGTTAAGAATGTAAAGTGTTTGCCACACCTGTAAGGATGGAAATAACGTGTTGCCAATATATAACTAGAATATTTTTTTTAATTGTGAGTTAGTTAATTTCCGCTTTGATTGAAGTTCTGCTGGCATAAGTTAGAGATTATTTAATTTTATTAAAGAGTACTGCAGCTAAGGAGGCATGAGATACATCGTTTTGCAGAATAAACTCAGTGTTACTCGAAGAATCCAAAAACCTTTAAATCAGGGGTGTAACAAGTACTTTTCTCAACCAATCAAATACTCGCTGACATTCATCGCTCCACTCGAATTTTGAATAAATTTGACACAATTTGTTAAAGACCACCGTTTTTTCTGCAAAGTTGAGTATAATTTTTCTGTAAGTATTTGAAAACGCAACAAATTTTTTGCTTCATCTACTTTACTAGGGCTGGATAGTTTTTAAACCAGTAATTGTTTCTGGATCTGGCAAAATGTCATTAGATGCGATAATGTGGGCTGGAGTCGAATTCCGCCAAAGTACCTGAAACATCCCAGGAGAGGGATTAGCAGGGATTATCCGTTATCGGATCTTTAAGCGGGCTTACCGTTATTTTTAGATTATGTTCCTAGCAATTTCGTGTTATTAGTCTTATTTTCTTGGAAGTGATTCATTTATCTCATACTAAAATGTCGGAGATTGTATCTATTGTTTAGATATTGAAACAGAAGGTTTAGTATATTTTTCGGCATCATGGAAGCAAAAGCGATGTTTAGCGAAAAGGTTAAACCTTTGCTCTTGTACAAAAATTATAAATTACACAAATCATATGTGCCGAAAAACGGTAAAATAGTGTGGCGCTGTGTAAACAATAAGTGAAACGCAACATTGTATACGTGAACCGCAAAAGAAACATTAATCGTAGACAGGCATTTCGAACATAGACACGCTGAAAAACAGAATATTAATCTGTTAATTAATTAATAAATCTGATTCGCCAGGAATTGACGACCAATGCGTATGCTGAGGATCCCTCACACGAAGACCTTCACCGACTAAGGAAAAATATCTACCAAGAATATCATAAGTTACTGCCTAAGTTACCCCAATCACAAAATGAAATCTTTAAACTACACATAAATGGTTTAGTTTCCCTATATAAAGGTAAGGATTCTTTTATAGGACAGTACTTAAGAACTATTTTTAGATTGCCATATTTAATACAAGCGAGGTAGAATTACTTTTTAATGGTAAACTATGTTATTTGTTACCAGGTTATGACGATAAATTTTTTTTCTCAAATGTCATTTTCACCCAAAATTTGAGCTTGCAAAACGGAAAATTTGTATCGTATTACTATTGCTTGCGAAGCATTTCGTTCAAAATTCGATGCCAAATTTTGTTCGTCATCCAAACCTGAATATTTTTTTGATACTCTATTAGACGTATAAATAGAAAGTTTTTGTAAAATTAAGTCACTTTCAAATGAAACTGTCAAAGTACAAAATGAGCGTTCAAGAGAAAGAGAGCAGTTTTTATTACACAAAATTAACGGATCAACCAATAACAATATTAGCTGTTACCTATTTGTCAAAAGTGTTGCCCATAAATATTTGTCTCTATAGTAAAATTTTCATAAAATTATTTACAATGTAACCAAAAATTGTTAGTCAAATTTTTATTTAGATTGTTAAAGGAATGTAGATATGTAGATATTTAGAGGCATGTGCCTTTTTTTAAACTTATATTATATATTTTTAACTGCAAATAAATTTATTTAGAGAAATTCTCAACATCAAATGGCTTTCATCACCACCCTCTCACCCACTGAAATTGTTAAGAGTGGTCTAATCCTTCGACTACCTTTTGCGGAATTCGATTTCAGATTATAGGCGCAGTTAAATTTTTGCGGAACTCGACTGCATCGATGATGTGACCTAAGTATGAACTTGCTTTTTTAAAAAATTTGAATATGGAATTATTTATTTTTCAATTTACTTAACGCAACCTGTTAAAAATAATTATTAGATTTTTATTATGATGTTTAGAGATTTTAGCGAAAAACAATTAAATCATTAAGATAATCAAAACAACTTTAATAATTTAGATTAAACATAGCGACTTTCATTACTCGTAAAAATGCCCTACAGTTTATTAGCTCATTGGCATCCTTTTCAATTGCCATTGACTTCAATCGGAGATAAACGAAGTCTACCTACGAAAATTTTTATCTAACTCAACTTGATAAATAACCTTGACTCAGGTCGAGATGAGAAAAATATATGGCTCAGAAAATACATTCGAAATGTCAGTTATATTCCGAAGCGGGGATCACATAGGTAAACAATAATTCAATGGTAGTTCACGCTCTCTTACATTTAAAATCCTGACTGGTACCTTACCTATTGTGGCCTATATTAGAGCTTCTGCCGTATATACAACTTCGCATATTTCTTTCGGGAAAATTACACAGTCCTCTTCGTTACGGTTAGGTAAATAGTACAACAGTATCTCCAATTGAGACGGAATTGCTAGGATATTGTTATGTTTAGCGTTAAGTGGTACTGTTACGCTTTTATTGTGGTTAGTTGAAGGTAGATAGTAATTTTTGTAATTAAGTATCCCATTAAATTTTATAAGGGAATTTCGAACATTATGCCATCATTAGTTCAAGGCAATAATACATATATGTGTAAAATTTCTGTTGAAAATTGACATTATCACCTCTAACGTTTAAATAAAGGTATACTTTTGATTAATTAATTTCTCCTATACCTTTTATTTCAATGCTACCACGATAAAAATTTAAAAACAAATTCAAAATCACTGTTATTTGAAAGTTTAGACATAAGTGCACAGAGTAAAGCACTTAGATTAATAAAAAAATGGAACCGGTAGAGAATTTACAGCGAAATTCACTGAAGTAGAAGAGTTATCTGAGAATGTATATAGTTTTTTACCGATTGTTTAGTTTCAGGGGGAAAACGTAATTACCATTGGAATTGACGTTGTTTTCAATTCACCTAGGTAAATGTTTAACTCTGCGAAATATATATTGTGGAGGCCTAACCTTGAACTCCTCTGGTTTCCCGTAAAACGCAGATTTAATCTAACTCTGTAAAAAGTGTTGCCTCGTAGGATACCTGACCTACGAATGTTGTTAAAGTTCTGAGACATATTATTAGTTTTTGGTAGGTATCTATAGTTTGATTGTTAAAATTTCTGTGATGAAAAGTTTGATAGTGACGATTTTCCCTAAAATTTCCTCTACCTCTTTTGGAAATATTGTTACGAGCCGGGACGTCTTTACCCTGTGTCACGGCCGCGTGAGGTAAGGGTTGGTAGCTACGGGGGTAGAGGTTGCTGTTAATGAGACAGGTTTGAATCCAAAAAAGGAGAAAATGTTTTATTTCTCGCAAGGAGCGGAGAAACTATAAGTCGGGGCGACAAACAAAAAGAATAAAAGAAAAGAAGAAATTGAGGCACAGCGAATCCCAAGGGCTGGAGCGTGAGAGGTGAGGGAGGTAACTTACAAGGTCGACTGTCGTCCGGAACTTCTTACTTCCATAAAGCGTTAGGTGACGGAGGGCATCTTGGTATGGCGGATGGTAGTTTCTTCTTCGGGCGTTCGGCTCTTCTCTGGACCCTTCGACGACAGACCACAGTCTCAGGCCGGATACTTTTTCTACTCTCTTCTTCTTCGACCGGCCGTCCGGTCGGTCCCTTAAGGGACGACCGTTCTTCCGGACGCCCCCCTGGACAGCACTTGTCCTAGTCTGCAACGTCCGGACATCACTGGTCATCTCCGCTACATTCCTCCTTCTATTTATATTCAACGTTATTTTGCGATCCTTTCGCTTGTTATTGCAATGCGCGTCGTTTTCATAAGCACTCTCGCTTTCGTTGTTAGAAGTTCGTCACGATTCACCTTGCCCCCGACCGTGGTCTAACTAATTGTTTTTTGTTTATGATCGTCGAAGTCTCGTGTTCTCGTGACAATATTCATAATCTGAAATGAGCTTCGTGAATTAACTTCGTCTTGCGCTATCCTTATCGCTTCCCTAAGCGTAGAAAATATTCGCGAAAACATTGTAGTACACAATTTTTATTTATTTGGCTACCCACAGCAAACCGTATAAGGGCCATTTTTTCGTTTAGTGATTTTAAAGTATATGCTTGGGATGTCCTTAAGTTAAGGACAATATATTCCAATTCTTTAAAAAACTCTTCTACCGATTTCTCCCCTTTCTTTGTTCTCATTAATTTACTTTCACTAGCCGTATCTGATTTTATCGTAAAAGGGTGAGTTTTCATATCCTTCACTAGTGCGATTACCGAAGGTAAGTATTCTTTAGTCTCAATTTTGCATTATTCGATAATCGCGTTCTAAAAATGAAATTTATTAGAAGAGACTTAAATGCTTGATGAAGCATAGTGTCATTAGATCTTATGGCACCAATTAATTGATTTATGTTTTAGTTTCTTTTAGTATCTTTTAGCCTTTATCGTCCGAAACTGACAGAACGCCTATAGCTACATTAAGACCGCATGAACTCATTTTTGTCTCCCGTTTTTTAGTAGAAGTTTTAACTGTTGCAAAATTTGTTACCTCCCTATAAACTCATTCAATTTTAGTTGTTAATTCCTCAATTAGTTCTAGATTTATTGTTTATACTTTTGAACTCGGAATGTTTTAACAGATTGCATTTAGTTTTTTATTAATTGTGAATATATCGACTCAGCTTCCTGTAATTGCAATGTACCTATTTCTCTTTCTCTTCGTTCATAATTTAATTTTGGTAAGTTTTCATTTGTAAATAATTTTGATAAAATTCATAAATTATAATATCTCCCATTAATTAAAAAAATGATAATTGTTACTATAAAATCGTTGAAATTAAAGTCTTGGTCATTATTTAGAGCAGTAGTTTTTAACCGGTGGTTCGCGGATCACTGGTGATCCCGGGAAGCATCCAAAAAAAATCATATCGAGTCGACACAACAATGCAATAGCCGACGTCACCGGGCCCCTGTTGATATCTCACTTGATTCATTTGTCCATTTATTGTTTTTTACTCTTATCGCAAGATCGATCTCGCTCCCGAATAGTCTCGAAGGTTCTATTAGTACTCCGCTCGTAAGATGTTTTAGGACTTCCCGCGAACCCATGTAAGGTTCCAGAAAACAATGGGGAATAATCTTGGAAATAGGCTCGCTTTATAAAAAGCCGCCGGGTGGTTAAGCAGGAAGTCGTAATGGGATCGTTATCGTAACAAATACATAAGCGAAATAAATAAATAGGTAGAAAAGTAAATTAGAGCAGTAAGGATGTAAAATGAATTAGGTAGTGGTTAAGAGAAAATATATTCGTAAAGTTTTTAGGGATAGTGGTATTATTTAGTGGACATGAAAGCCTAGCATTCGATTGGGTTTCGTTCATTGTTTTGTTCTAAGTGGTTGCTTATATTCAATTGTAAATTTTGACAGCAAAAGGTTAATATCGTCAGTCTACGAAGCTCTTTATAGTTACATTAAATAATTATCCCAAATTTTAAAACGTAAGTAAACGAAATTTTATTTGTTTTTGTTTATATCACACATTAATTCTAAGTACGCAGTGCAGTGAATCTCATTTAACATGATTTCTTTATTTTATTTTAAAACTTATGTCACAATACTCACATTGTCAAATTTGCTGATTCGTTTTAGCTGCGATTTATTTTGTTCCCTAGTTCCAGGGTATATCTCATCCATATATTTTTCTGTGACCACTTTCATTAATTAATGCAAACAGACAAACTTTAGTACTTATATCTCTATTAACAAATTTACACACTAGTTAGTTAAATACAAAAATATGGCGCGAGCGAGCATGGGCAGCGAGTCAGTCGCTGCGCCATCTCGCGGCCCGGTTGTGTAAAGCGTGCGCTTATTAATATTGTTTTACATTTGTTTACAGCAAAATGTCACCAAAACGAAAGTATGACGGCGATTATATTAAACTGGGCTTTACTTCCATAGAAATAAATGGGGAGACTAAACCTAAATGCGTCATGTGCACAACTCCAAATTGAAACCTCATCTAAAAACCATACATCAGAAGTATTGTGACTGTCCGCGAGAATTCATCGAAGGCAAATTAATACATTTAAAAAAAAAATGAAACTTGTACTCAGTGGAATGAGTTACGTAACATCTGAAAAAACATTAGCTGCATCGTTTGAAATTTCAAAGTTGATTGAGTTAGAGAGGAAACACAAACGTTCTTAACTGACAACAACAAAAAGTTGCTGGATCAATTCTGAGTCCAAATTTCAAATACATTTTGCTCGTTTGGTCGATTTTTTCGCACAACTAAATAAGTTGAACCCTCAACTGCAAATATTAGGAAATTTGTAATTGCAAGAAACGAGCAATATATGTGTATATGAAGATAAAATCAGGTCATTTATCTCTAAAATTGAGCCATGGATCGACAAAGTCGAAAGACATTATGCAGACCCAGTGTGCTGACGTTAAAGGAGAAGTATAAAAGGACATTACCATCCATTTGAAAAATTTAAAAAGTGAATTGAATCGCTATTTTTCTGATTGCGAAGACAAATGCAACTGGAGAATAATCCCCAGCCCTTTTATTGTCAATATTTCTGAGGTGGCTGATGGAATTCAAGACGATGTGATTGAAATCAAAAGGTAATATCCCTCCTAAAGATTCGAGATATTGCTATTCGCTACCTAACTTTGTTATCGTCATATTTATGCGAGCGGGGGTTCTCATCGCTACAGTTAATTAAAAAGAAGCATACATAACCAATGATTCATAAGTTAATGAATAGTATACAGTCACAAAAATCGCATTTAAATGATATAGGTACTTTCTCCTATCTCTGTAGTAATGTACAAATAAGGTACTGTTGACTATGAACGATTGTATACCTGTTTCCATTAAAATTGATAGCTAGAATAATTCTATATTCATTCACATTTACTTTATATTACATCCAAACAGTTGGTGGTTCGTGGCAAGACAAAAAATTT
Source organism: Cryptocephalus primarius (assembly GCA_963576515.1). Lineage (NCBI taxonomy): Eukaryota > Metazoa > Arthropoda > Insecta > Coleoptera > Chrysomelidae > Cryptocephalus > Cryptocephalus primarius. The sequence goes on from OY754939.1 coordinate 4,527,365, forward strand.
GTCAAATGGACCACCATCACTAAAAGGTTAAGAACCACTGATTTAGAGGGTACGTTCAACAAAATAATTAATTGTACAGCAGAGTTTAGTCGTGATTAAAATAACAAAAGTTCGCCGTTTGTGTTCCATTTTAAATGTAAATCAATTTCATCGTTCTTTAGATCATAGAATGCTGCGTCAACAGTTTTTATTACTAGGTCCTTACGCTATTTTCGTATATCTTTTTACAGTATTTCGTCTTGTTCTAATACAAAAATTAACTTTTATTGGATACCGATATGTGGTATATGTATATGTAAGCCGCTTTTATTCGAAGTAGACGGTTGGAACCTTAACCACAAGATGTAACATTACATTTCGTTCCGCTTCTAATCAATTTAAGGATCTGAGGACGTGTTATCTTGATATTGCCAGTTCATTCCTTGTGATATCTCTCCTTACATTTTCTTGCACGAGTTTTCGATGTTCCTTATAGATGAACCATCCCAATGCTGATGTTAGGTATTCGCATCACTACTTGTAGTTTGGGCTATGATTACTTCTTCTTTGAGTACCTATTTTCCATTTTTGAAGTTAACTAGTGATACTCATGTTTCCATTATTTAATGGTAATTTACGATAGTAGCAGCAGGGTCGCCATGTAATAAATTTTCTTACTTTCGGAGTAGACTTTAGGATAGGCAAAATGATTCACAATCCGGTTCGTTCGACAGATTATCCTTTCCTCTACATTTCTTACCTCCCGAATCGCCAATATTACTACATCATCGAAATGGTGTCAGTAGAACATAATTAATAAATTACAAACATTACTCATACTAATACAGGGTGTCCCATATAGCAGCGGTGGAAATGAAAGCTTTATGAATAGATTGGATTATTTACTTCTCCATCTCTCATTTTTAAAATAATATAGTAATAATAATAAACCATATCTCACTTAAAAAATTGAATCATCTAATGTTACAAAAGTACAACAAATTAGGAATTTCAGAAACTATACCAACACAGTAATAATAAACTTTCAAAACGCTGGTAAAAGCTGGTTAGAGAGTTGGATAAATAGGGGATGGAAACGAGACAAGACCTTAGGAAAATTTAAACGAAAAGATTCAGAGTTAAGTTTGAAGGACAAATCGCAACAATCGCCGACACAAGGTGAGAAATTGTCAATATTTTCGTTGATCGAATGGATGAATAGAAATTTGGAAGGCAGATTTAGACCTTTTTTAATTGAGAATAAAATATTGATGAATTGTAGTTTTGACATTTTCACATTCTTCACATCGTATATTGTTCCATTGACAGTTAAACATAAAATTTCTGAAGTGCCTAATAAAGTTATCCTCTCATGTATGTGATGCGCGCTTTTTGTCCAACGCTATATTTGAAAAGTTTCATTCTACTTCAGTGAAAATATTACGACATCTCCCTTTTGCTCCATGTATCCATCCCTAAGAGGAAGATGCTGGTATTAAGCAATCCCTTTGTTCTGAAATTCGTTTAGTATGTTATATTTTCGGAATCTGATAATAAAAAACTCTTATAGAAAGAAAATACGACGCTTTTATGATGTCTCAATATAATATTCGAGGCTCTTGATACGAAATTTTGAAAGAGCGTTTTATGGGGCAGAGGACGGATTTGTATAGAGGGGACCGAAAAGGAAGGTTCTCAAGGGAAAATCAAAGGTTTGTGAAAATAATTAGATAATAATGATCTTTCCAAGAATGGGAATTCTATATAAATATGGCTCGTGTCATAAAAGATAAACATATGTGACTTAACCCATATAAGCAAAAATGGAGAAATTGCTGCAGGTAGGCTTGGACAAGTGCATACCTGAGCTTATAAGATTTTATAGACTTGAGAACAATACAAAAACAATTTTTTTTACCCTTTGAGTTAAAATAGAACTGTTCATTTTATATAGAGTGCATATATTGGCATTTTTAAATTTATTTTTGCATACACAACCGTTAAAATGCTAATATGAGCATACATTTTGCATTATATATTCACTTTAGAGAAAAGTGAAAATTGCTACACAACAGGTAGTTAAAGGACAAGGTCAACTATTCTAACAACTGTCCTTCTTGGAATATTCACCTTCTCTACATGCGATGATTAAATGACTCAAATCCTGGCCTCAATAAAACGTTTACCTGTTTTCAAACCCTCAATTTGACCGTAGTTTATTACTAGCCCTTATTAGCATTAGACCATAATGTATAAAATATGGCCGATGTTGCTAATTCTAGAGGTAGTTTAATTATAAAGTGGTTGACATCATATACTCACTTGGAATATGATGATAGAGCATTTTTTTGCACCATATTTAAATAAAGGCATGTCTCTTTAAATGAAAATATGTATTGTCATTTAGAGCTACTTAACTGCCGCTAATGAATTAGATCAAACCTACTTTACAATATCGCGATTTGTGAATCAGATATTCCCATTTCTCCTTTTACCTGATAAACTGCTCTTTAAAAAAAATTTTTTTTCCATGGTAACCGACAATACTGCTGATGTGGTAAAAGCCGGTCAAAATGTAAAAATAGTTTTCAGAATTCAATATTTGCTTGACACATGGTAGTTATGTAGCATTGAGGTAGTTAGAAACGACTTTCAGTTAATCAACAAATTAGTAAATGATGGAAATTGGTGCTTGAAAAATTACCAACTTGGGTTCAGTTGTGGAGAATAATAATGGTAGATGTACGATTAACCAAACAAACTATTCTCAAGAGGTGGTGAACTTGCAATAAAACTACTTCTTCTACTGTATACTGTACTACTGAACTACTGTACTATTGTACTACTGTACTGACCTTGTACTAAATAAGGTTTAACGGTATTTAAGAACTCTTCAGTGTGAATCTGATTTATAATGTCTAAATTGTAATTAAAAGTATACTATAATCCACCATTAAATCTCTATTAAGTTAATCAGCTATTCATAGGTTTAAAGATCAATCTGTATGTAAAAATATGAAAAGCATGTAAAAAAGGTATGTAAAAATGTGAAAAGAACAAATATCAAGCTTGTGTCGTATAAATATTAAACTCAATTCGGTGGGTCAACTATGGGTCGTTTTTGTTGGTTTTACTATTTCACTAGACATTTATTTAAGTCAATATAAATAACACTTTTTATGAGGAAAAATGTTCTATTCTCGATTTTATGATTGAAAGGTGTATATTTTGGTATCTCAAAAATCATCTGTATGGTAAGTTTGTCAAAGCTCCGCTAAAAAAATGCCAAATCAAAAATTTTCAGTTTTCTCAGCTACTCCACTTTATCACAAAAACTAAAGCTTGCATGCATGTAAAATGTTCCAGGCAAAAGTAGTAGATAATTGAATTACCTATTTACCAGTATAAGTAAAATTAAAGGTGGCGCAGCTACTTATTGAGGTATAATATTTTTCTGGCAAAGATGACTTTTATTTTAAATAAAGTCATATTTATTAAACAAATGTTTTCTTGAAATTTACCGTATATATTAATATTAATCATCTAAAAAAACCTGAACTCATTACTTGTGCGACTTTTATTTTCTTAGAAAATCGACCAGAAATTGGAGAGATAGATATTTACGCTTTCCTAATGAAGATAGCGCAAGCGTTGTTACAGCAAGTTATTAAGAATGACATATATTTTTAAGGTATATTGACATTTCCAGCTTGAACTCACTGATGAAGTGGTATTCTTAATACAGGTTGCAACTTTTCACCTACTTGGGTGAAAACGAAGAAAATTGGGAAGAGGAGAAATGAAGAAAATATAATTAATAAAATGAAGCCAGATGATGCGAATACAAACTATCATGCCTCGAAAAAATACGCGCAGGTCAGGTTTTTAATGCAAAATTAACACAAAAAAAACAGAACTTAGAAAATGACTGCAATTCACATCACAAACTTGTAGCTGCAAAACTCAGAAGGTATCTTGAACACACGAGACGAAGTATTATGTATAAATATATGGCTCTCTATTAGATAAACCTCCTACCGCTTTATCATCTAGGTCTGCTTCGAGGCCTTCATCTGCCTATACCTTCCAAGATTCTCTTGTCTATTCACCATTCCCAAGGTACTCTATTCACAAAAATTTCAAATTTCTCCTGCCTCTTCACACGATTCTCAAGCTTCTGGCTACACACAAAATTCAGAATTTTTACTCTACACACAACATTCCCAATCTTCAGCTAATGCACCAGGTTCCCAATTGTTCCCTCTCCATATCCAAATACTACAAGTTCCGTTGCAGAAGCTCCTCTCACTAGTCTGTATAGTTTCCACTATTCTCCTGCACAAATACACTCCAATACTTCCAAATACTGCAAGCTCTGCTGCAAAACACTTCTCGCACTACTCCATATAGTCCCCAGCCATTTTTTATCTTAAGTTATTAACCTAATCCTCTCCATCAACCCAACGTAGATCCAATAAACTTTTTTAAAAATTTTAGAAGGGTAGTTCGAAAAAATTTATACCAAAATAGAAAACGAGTAGCGTAACGTACCGTTAAGTGAAGATTTATCCAAAAGTGTTATAGAACACTGTTATTCACACTCGACAGTAGAATAAATGTTCAATATTTCAAGAAATATTAGAATTAATTGTGGGAAGATTTTAAAGAAAGAGAATAGTAAAATATTCCTCTATCCATATCGTTTCAATGTCAAGCTTACTGTAAAGTTTCGATGTGATACAAAGTCTCAATGTAAAATTTGAATTACTTGTGATTCTCAATTTTCGAGGAAAACGTAACAGGCGACAGAGAAAGAGAGAGAGAGAGAGAGAGAGAGAGAGAGAGAGAGAGAGAGAGACAGACAGACAGACAGACAGACAGACAGACAGGTCGGCGGTCAGACAGGCAGGCAGAGAGTTACACACATACACACGGTCTTTAAATCGTTTAGATGTGCTAATAGCTCCCTAAGTGTTAATATTAAATATGAGTACCACATATGAGAAATAAAAATTTTTTTAGGATAACGATATTGTTGTTGTCAATGAATAGGCGTGTACATGTCAAATTCTTATTATTAACTTGTTTACTAAACAGAATATGTCGTCGAAGCAAGGACGGCTATAGTTGCTTTTGTACGAATCCTACATTAAGATAAGAAGTAGGGTTTCGTCCGTGATAAATTACGGTTTTGCGCCATATTTGTTTTAGTTATCTGAACTCTTTGAAACAAGTCGTAGCTCAACAATAAAACAGGAGCCATTCATCAGGAATTAATATAGGTAACATCGCGCTGCATCGGGATCTTTTCAGGTATATGTGATTTAGAGCGGATAATTAAGGTCCGAAAAAAGGGTGATCGTATAATTGTACAATGGAATCACAACGAAATCGTTATTTAGCGGTCCTCTGAGGAATAAACGGACATAACGCGGAAGGTTTATTTTTGTGTTACGCATTCCATATTGTATTTTGTTACAATGGACGCGGACTGTAATTACGGTTGAAATTTAATTTGCTGTTGGAATATTTATACGAAGATTGCCAACAAACATATTTTTGAAAAATAAATTTAGAGAGTAAAGGAACCATCACTGCCAAAATTCTAGATATAGTCTGTCAAAAAAAAATGAGACCCAGTTATTAAGGTTCAAATTCGATAGGAATAAACACGTTATGAATGAATAACCGTAGTCAGTATGATAACTTTATATAGTTCTTGAGTAGTAAACATAAGGCAAACTGTACTCTTTAAACATATGTTCTGCGCAAGCTCAAGGCAAGGATGCCTAAGCCAATCCGACAAGACCTGTCGAGAAAAGTTTTTCTTTACTGTTAGACTGCGTGGGAAAATTTAAATATATCAATGCACCTGTATTCAACATTGACATGGAAACGCACGTTTGAAATAAAAATTTTTCCTCTTTCATTTATTTACAAAGAACCTACCCTGACCTAACCTAAAACGATTAACTTTTACGGCGTAAAACAATTGACCATCGACAGATCCTGTCAGATTGGTTAAGGAATGCGCAGAACATTTGAATATAACCTACATATATATATACTCAGTCCAGTAACAATTGGTCCAGTTCAAAACCAAAAAAAACTACCGACTTTATAACGAGCGCATTCAAAAAATACGTTTTTATCCTATACATAAGCAGAATATTCATGTAACGTACCGTTTAACCTTGCCCAGTACATTTGGAGCGAGAAAAAGTTGTTAGTCGCTACAATACATGCTTATACATGAAATGCCTATTAGTATCGACAATTAGGGCAGGTCCACTACAGCCTATAAATTTGAGCGCAGAGTACGTGTTCATTTTCAGTCGTCATTAGAATTCATTGGCGTAAGGCAAGTCGCCATTATTATTTTAAAATGGCTTTTTGAAGACCTTAATAATGGCAATGCTATTAGACATTATACACAATAATACTACAGAATAACAATGTTTTATATTTTTTTAAATATGGCACGCATATGGAGTGGCGGTTTATCCTTTGTATGTCGGTAACATGGCTATTAAATTTTATTGCTTTTTTTTCAACTGGCCCAATTGGGACTGGAAGGACCTTATATATGTATGAATGAATGAAACTGGGGTGCTTTTCGGCGACACTTAGATTGGAGTCCATTGTGTCGTGCCCCGTCGTTTAAGGTCTCAGCCTAGTCGCACTTTCCCCATGAAGGTACTTATGCTTCCTAGTGAGAGGTACCTCGCTTCTTCCGGGAAGATCTTTTCTACCCCGAAGTTTATCCACCTGGACCCTGCGAGTGCTTCGCAGTCGCACAAGATGTGATAGGAGGTTTCATCTTCCTCCCAACAGAACCTGCACAATGAGTCGTCTTTCAGCCCCATATTGTGCTTATGGTAGTTTAGCGTCCAGTGCCCCGTCAGGACTCCGGTTACCGTACGTATATGTTTCCTGCCTAAACTAAGCAATTCTCTTGCTTTCTGTTGGTCGGGTCCCTCGATGAAGGCCCTCGATTGCCGGAATCGGTCCTGTTGGCTACAGTATTCTTCGAATTCTGCTCTTAGGCGCCTTCTGAAGTAACCCACTGTAGTCGCTTTGGTAATTCCCCAAGCCGCCTCAAGCCCAACGAGGAGAGTGTCCGCCCCTAGCCGGGCCAGTCGATCAGCCCGTTCGTTACCTTCAATGCCGCTATGTCCTGGCACCCATATCAGACGAACCTTGTTTCGCTTAGCCAGCTCCTCCAAGATTCTCTGACACTCTAAGGTAAGCTTGGATGAGATTCTGTGTGACCCCAGAGCCTTTAGCGCCCCTGACTATCAGAGCATATGTCAATGCTCTGTTTACAGTAGTTCCTTAAAAGTTCTCTTGTGCACAAGCGAGGGTGACGAAGATCTCTGCTTGGAAAGCTGTGCAGTGTGTCCCCAGGGGTATCGTTTTTGATACCAGCGACTTGACTCCTGCTACCCCTGCCCCGGAGCAGTGCTCCGTGTATGATCCGTCCGTGAACCATATCAGTCCATGTTCCCTGATTATGTTATATTGTGGATTACTATGGAATAGTTCTTATCGAACCTGTTTGTAGGAACGCATCCGTCCCTTCCTCTAGAATGGGGTTCTCTCTAGTTGCACACCGCCAGATAGTGGAGTGTCTCTGATCGAGGCCTCCCCCCCCCCCATGCTCCCCGATTTTGCAGCGTGCCGGCGGCTATCCCCGCCTCGTTTTCCGCCATCAAGTGCAAAGGGGGCAGGTCAAGTAACACCTCCAGGGCCGCGGAAGGGGTTGTTCTCATGACTCCTGTTATGCTTACACATGCCAGGCGCTGCATTCTATCGGCCATACGTCGGTTGATGTCCCGTTGCATCCCGGTCCACCAGACGATTGCCGCATAGGTGAACATGGGTCTCGTGATTGCCTTATAAAACCACATCACGACTTCAGGCGCGAGACCCCACTTTTTGTCGATGGCGGCTCTACAAGCCCATAGGGTTGAAGTCGCCCTTTTGGTTTGTCTCTCAATATGGCTGTTCCAGGAGAGCCCAGCATCCTGTATTACGCCCAGGTACTTAGCTTCCCCGGCCATTCGTGTTGGTGTGTTATTGAAAGTTGGAACTTTCCATTCCAGCTTCTTTTTCTTGATAAACGAGACCATCGCTGTTTTCTTGGGATTGACATCCAGTTTTGTTCTCCGACACCCCTTATGTACAGTATTCAGTGCTCTTTGTATGAGCTCCTGTATTGTACTGCTATATTTGCCTTTAGCCAATATTACAGGGTCATCTGCGTACCCTTGTGCGTGTATTCCCCCTATTGAGTTCAGTTGCCTCAGTAAGGAGTCGATGACTAGGCACCACAAAATGGGAGACATGACTCACCCTCTCTGTGCCTTAACGCTGATGGAGGCTTCCCCCATCACCGCTAATACATTTCGGTGACTGAGCATCGCTCGAATCCACTCTATAAGGGACGGTTCCATATCGTGCTCAGTTGCCGCTTGTATGATAGCTTCGAGGTTCGTGTTGTTAAACGCCCCCTCTATGTCTATAAAGATACATGCTGCTATCTCCTTGCTCCTCAATGAACCCTCCAATTGGCTAACCAGAGTGTGCAGGGCCGTTTCGGTAGATTTCGCATTCTGGTAAGCGTGTTGATTTAGATGCAGGGGTCTGTGAGTAAGCGCCCCTTCCCTTACATAAACATCGACCAGCCCCTCTAACGTCTTTAGGATAAACGATGTTAGACTGATCGGTCTAAAATCTTTGGCAGTCGAATGTTTAGCTCGTCCTGCCTTCGGTATAAATACTACTCGGGCTTTCCGCCAGGAGATTGATAAGTAGCTCCAGGAAATACTAGCCCGAAATACATTCAACAGGTAGTGTAGGTGTATGTCCTCCTCATTTTGAAGGAGTGCAGGAAAGATGCCATCAGGGCCCGCGCTTTTGTATGGTTCGAAAGATTCGATAGCCCATCTGCGCCGGTCCACGGTGACAACCCTCCTGGCTGTCTCCCAATCAGGTACAATTGTTTCCATCCATACGCCATTTTCCCGCTGATCTTCCAAGTTAACATTTCCAGGGAAATGCACATTGAGCAGCTCCCGAAGATTTTCCTCTTGGTTGCTTGCATAGCCCCCGAGGATAGCTCTAAGAGTCCTGTTCCTTTTACAGAAGTTCTGGCCAACACTTTCTGCACCTTTGCGGCCGCGGGAAGGCTCTCTATACTATCACAGAAATCCCTCCAGCTGTCTCTCTTGACTCTCTTTATAAGAGTCTTGTAGAGTTTCTGGGCCGATTTGTGCCTTGCCCTGTCCTCAGCTTTTTTTGTCCACATAGCTCTGTTAAAAAGCTTGCGTGTGTCTTTACGTTGCTTTTCCAGCTCCCGGTTCCACCATTGGCTTCCCGGGCATTAAGCTTTGTAAGGGACAACTAAAGGACCTTTTTATATATATATATATATATATATATATATATATATATATATATATATATATATATATATATATATATATATATATATATATATATATATATATATATATATATATATATATATATAAAACACTGGGAACATTTGACTTTCAAATTTGATTTTCAATCCAGTTTGAGGTGTTTCTAAATATATGTGTACCTGCCATTAAACTATATATTGTATTTACTTCTTAAAAGCTAAGTAACTTTGTAATGGTAATTGGTATATTTAGACGGACTACAAAACCCCGTATCGACACCTGAGCGCACATTAAAGATATCGCGCCGGTTCAAAGCAAACGGTCGTGAAATTTGAATGACTGCTCTAGTCACGATAGTTCTCTGACACTCGATACATATGTGCAATTCCTATTTTCCATGCTTATCTTAACAATTCGAATCCACGTGCGTCAGTTATAAGTTGTTCCGCTGAACAAACTATTTAACGAAAATATCGTGTTTTGTTATAGAGTAAAGTAATATCTGTAAGATTACAAATTATAGTCTAACTTTCCGTAGCTATAAATTGAGATTTTGGTGAAAATCTTCCAAATTCCTTTTTTATTATGTATTTGATACATGATAATTCCGCGAGGATTTCATGGTAAATGGCTGAAATATCTTTGTACTTTTCGTAAAATTCACACATTTATATTCAGTTCACATTTTCAAGCAATTAATATTATAGGTTGAATTTCCTGTATATTTGAACTTATTTTTTCCCAGAGGATTTGGTGAGATTTTATAAAAGGAAGAGGTTGGGTTATCGATGCTACAGTCATGGCATAAAATTGAACGGCGTTATGCCTCGTACCCCTTTTCCGTTCCCTTAAATAAAACCCGAACCCCGATTCTACAATATGTATGTAAAAATACACATCGAATATTCCATGTTTCCCATCTTAGGCGACTACATTCCCCGCAACGTTATTATATCTGCAGTTTATCATCAAAGTGAACCGCTTCCGAACAATCACCATTTGAGAAACCATCAACATAACTTATTCCTTTTTTCTCGGCTTTGCCTTTCCGATTCTCATTGTCCGATCCATAAATATAAATGAGAAGGAGATCGGTCGTTTATTCCTTAATCATTGTTCGCGAATCTTCCACGTTCTTGCTTCTCCACTCTTGGATCTCCTCTCGGTTTTTGCCCAAATGGGATTCCGATATTCGAAATATTTTATGATTCTTTGATCATGTTTTAATTCGGGCCCTAGTCTCAGAAGCTAAAGGAGATGTAAATGAATTATTCAGCAGGAGAAAATATTTGACAAATGAATACCCGATTCCTGAAACCACGTACATTCATTCATACGATCCCTGGAGGCGGTGTAAAATTAAAAATACCATTGTATAATATTGGGAAATAAAAATAAGAGGGTTATTGAAACAATATTATTGTTTTGTTAAGTTTTCTTCTCCAAACTTAATTACCATCGAAATAATGGTATCAAGATTAGAGGTATATTTTATTGGCGGTGGGTTTTCAGTCTTCGGGTATTCACTTATTTCATTCTTTTTCTTCTTAGTCTTCAGAATCGAAAGGCTCAAAGGTTTTAAGGTAAAAGGCTTATATCGCAGATACTTTCTCCGCGATTCTAATTAGTACCTTTGTTTACCTACCCATTTCTCTAGTATAGTATTGTCACGAGCCGGGACGTCTTTCCCTGGGTCACGGCTGCGTGAGGTAAGGGGTTGGTAGCTGAGGGGGTAGAGCTTGCTATTGACGAAAACAGGTTAAAACAAAACAGAGAAAAAGGCTTTATTCCCCACAATCGGTGAATCAAAAAATGGGTCAGGTCGGCACAAAAACGAAAATAAATCACAATAAGAAAGATGGGGGGCACAGCGAATCCCAAAAGGCTGGAGCGTGAGAGGTAAGGAAGGTAACTTACAGGGCTGCCGGTCGTTCGGACTTTCGGGGTTCCATAACGGAGGGCCTCTTGACAGGGTGGTTGGAAGGCTCTTCTTCGGGCGTCCGGCTGGGGTTCTGGAGACTTCGACGAACCAGCACAGTCTCCGCTCGGGGCTCTTTCTGCTCTGTTCGACCGGCCATCCGGCTGGTCCCTTCAGGGACGGCCCTCTTCCGGGCGGTCCCTTGGACAGCACTTGTCCAAGCTCGTACGTCGGGACCTCACTGGTCCTCTCTACTAACTTCCTCCTTCTATTTATGTTCGGTTTTTGTTTTGCTTATACTTTGTTTTGTTAAACACTCTCGCTTTCATCGTTTATCGTTCTTCACACGAACTGACCGTGGCCTCCGGCCGTGTCCTAAATCTTTGTTTTTTATTTGTGGTCGTCGAAGTCTCGTGTTCGTGACAGTATTTATCAGTATTCAAAGAATGTTACCTACAACTGATTTAAAATTCACTGACACCAATAATTTTAACATTCTTTGAAATTGAGTATTCTTTTATTCAATCTTTTATATTTACAATTTACTTGGATTTGCCTATTGGAAGCCTAAATACTTTTGATGCCTGAGATTCCCGTTCTCTCTTTGTCTCTCTTTTTCAGACAGACAGAGCGACAGAGAGACAGACGCACACACGCACACACAATCACTTGTCTCTCTCTCTCTCTTTCCCTGAATGTCTCACCCTTGGGGTGCCTTGAGAAATCCGCAGGTCCGCTCCTAAGTTTTAGATTAAATTTCCGTAACTTGTTACGCTTAACTTTGAAATGAAATGTTCAAGTTCCAGGACAAGAACGGTGAAAGGTGCCAAGTTAATTGGGAGAGAGGGGGGAGGGGAAGAGTAAAGGGGAGACAATTTTTAGGCTGCTGCTTGAAATGTCAGGGAAAAGTGTGGAGTGGAAACCGCATAGAGATTTGCTCGGGTTAAGAGGGTTGGCGCAGTTTGGTTTAATAATTAGGGAACAGTCGAAGGAGAAATATTAAATAAAAACAGATTTTGGAGGCAATGTAAGGCAAGTTTTGCAAATTTTCATGTTTTCGTCGTTCCTTAGCTTATCGATAGGTTTAAATGTTTTTGATATCTTTCTTATACTATCCTCAATTATTGATATCTTTCGCTTTTTCTTTGGATCACGCTTCAATATTTTGAATAATTTTTTAACTTTTGATTTAACCAAAAATGCAATCTCATTTTTATTCTGCGTCAAATCGAAGACTAATTAAATACATTCAATTGTTAGATCTTGCTTTAACAATTTTGATAAAAAATGGGTATGCCGAATTCTGCACTAAATATTTCTATCATTGTAATTATTCGAATCTGGAAAAACATACTTAATTCTGAGTAACATATTAATTTCATGAAACTTTTGAAACTATATCTCAATTTAACTAAGTACAATTACTTTTTGAATGTGGTTTGAACAGTCTTAGAAAAATCTGCTTAAATTTTGAGTCAGTCTCAACAGCATGAACTAATTTCAAATTGGTTTATGAACAGAAATATATATGTCATCAAATGTATGATATGAATATGAAATCGTATTTCAGAGGTACTGTTTCTTTTAAAGAACTTTCGAAAATAAATTCTTGAACTTTGACTGAAATCGGAATTAAAGCAGACCTTAAGTGATACATTTTACTCTCACCACTCTTTAAAGGTTCATTTGGGTTTTGAGTCAAATTGAATCAAATCATTATTTCACTTGGGAAAGGGCTGATAGACACACCACCAATTTAAAAGAAAGGTATTTGTTCAAAATAAAGGGTCTTGAATAATTAACATTGGAAATGTTTCAAGTGACTATTGCTCTTTCTGAAGCTCATCTCTAGTTTTGTATAAGTTTCAAAATCAAATGTCTGTGACAAAAGTGTGTCAATTAATGTGTTATGACATGAAAGAAAAAGATCATAGGCATGGACATGGATATGGAAGAGGTGTAGGCGCCACCGATATTACCTAGATAGCACCTCAGTTTATTTGATAAATTCTCGAGATATTTCAACGAACTGATGAAGTCAGCACAATCAAAAATGGGTTGCTCATTAAGAGAGATGAGCAAAAGATTCTTCTTCAATCTATTTCCGTAATTTCTATAAACTTTTTTAAACTCTTAAATTTATAACTCTATAAACATCTAAAAATTTCTATAAACTATAAAGTTTTTTGTTGTGCAAAAGTAAAATTTTATATTCTAAAAAAAATGGGATAGAAAAAGGGTTGTGATTTTCTAACATCATTATGCAGCGAAGGAACTAATATTGCGTGGTTTTTGGATGGTGAGTCTTCCGAGAATGTGTTTCCAACGTTTCCAGAAGTTCCATAGGAGTAGCGTTACAAGTATCTATAGAGCATTTAATCGTGTAAACATCTGATGTATGTTTTGGGGGTATTAAATCCTTTGGATTAATAACACGGTTCATAATAGAAATGTTGGAGTAAAATGATATACAAATGCCTTCTATATGACTTGATAAGGTTCTTTTTATCTTATGAAAATAGTAGAACAGTATTGAAACATACTTATATGGTTTATTACATGATCGAAATTGAAGAGACAAGTATCCATTTTTTGTTGACATTCAATTTTGGTATGGTTATCTATGATTTTTTAATAAAAATGTTGGAAGCAACAAATTCTATTATTTGTTGGGTAAACGGAATAGAATAGAATAAAAATATGATTCCCTTAGATAACAGATATCAATCCTTTTTTTGCAATCATTTTTTGATACACTTTTATACGAAGATTCTGCATGACGCATGTCTTAAAACCGTCCGCCGATTATTCACGGATATATTTTTCTCGCAGTGAATATGTCACGGTGACAGCAGACAGTAATCGATAATTTTTTTTGTTTTTAATTCATCCCGTTTTCGTTAATAACCGTGTACTGACTGACAATTTGGGCATTTTTTCTGTAATAGTTGATTGCATATAATGAAATATATGACTTGTCAGAACGGCTGACACTTATCGATACTTAGTCCAGAATTCTCATGTCCTAGTACATTACAAATTATTAAGGGCATCGGTTCGCTGTGACCATAAGTGCAGTAATGGTGTTAATGCAGTGTTAGCGGCTACTAAATGCTTAACTCTTTTTCACGTCAGTGTTTTTCAAATGTAATTTGAAAAAGCTATACTAATATTACTATATACGTATATATATATATATATATATATATATATATATATATATATATATATATATATATATATATATATATATATATATTCCTGTAACTATGTTCTCAAGGGCTTATTTGAATCATATATGCAATATGTACCACTGTACATGCGCTCCCTCTTCTTATAGACACCAGAGACACGTTAGTCTGTATTACGGCAGTGTATGGTAATAGAGAACATAATTTAGAGTAGGTCGTATACCAGATGGAAGAGTAACATCGAATTTCTCAAGCGCATCGAAATGGGAGGCCATAATGACTGAATTCAAAATTTGTCACACAGATGAATGAATGAATGAATGAAACTGGGGTGCCTTTCGGCGACACTTAGACTTGAGTCCATTGTGTCATCCCCCGCAGGTTAAGGTCTCAACCTAGTCGCACTTTCCCCATGAAGGTACTAATGCTTCCTAGTGAGAGGTTCCTCGCTTCCTCCGGGAAGATCTTCTCTACCCCGAAGATGGTCCACCTGGCTCCTGCGAGTGCTTCGCAGTCGCACAAGATGTGATAGGAGGTTTCATCTTCCTCCCAACAGAACCTGCACAATGAGTCGTCTTTCAGCCCCATATTGTGCATATGGTAGTTTAGCGTCCAGTGCCCGGTCAGATCCCCGGTTACCGTACGTATATGTTTCCTGCCTAACCTAAGCAGTTCTTTTGCCTTCTTCTGGTCGGGTCCCTCAATGAAGGCCCTCGATTGCCGAAGTCTGTGCTGTTGGCTCCAGTGTTCTCCGAATTCCGCTCTTAGGCGCCTTTTGAAGTGTTCCACTGTAGTCTCTTTGGTAATTCCACAAGCCGGCTCGGGCCCGGCGAGGAGAGTTTCAGCCCCTAGCCGGGCCAGTCGATCAGCCCGTTCGTTACCTTCAATGCTGCTATGTCCTGGCACCCATATCAGACGAACTCTGTTTCGCTTTGCTAGCTCCTCCAAGGTTCTCTGACACTCTAGGGTAAGCTTGGATGAGGTTCTGTGTGACCCCAGAGCCTTTAGCGCCCCCTGACTATCAGAGCATATGTCAATGCTCTGTTTACAGTAGTTCCTTGACAGGTTCTCTTGTGCACAAGCAAGGATGGCGAAGATCTCTGCTTGGAAAGCTGTGCAGTGTGTCCCCAGGGGTATCGTTCTTGATACCCGCGGCTTGACTCCCGCTACTCCTGCCCCGGAGCCATGCTCCGTATGTGATCCGTCCGTGAACCATATCAGTCCATGTTCCCTGATTATGTTCTCCGGAGTGTCCCAGTCCTCCCTTCTGCTATTCTCCAAATAGCGGAGTGTCCCTGATCGATGTTTCCCCCACCCCATGCTCCCCAATCTTGTAGCCTGCCGGCGGCTCTCCCCGCCTCGCTTTTCACCACCAGGTGCAAAGGAGGCAGGTCAAGTAGCACTTCCAGGGCCGCCGAAGGGGTTGTTCGCATAGCCCCTGTTATGCTTACGCATGCCAGGCGCTGCATTCTGTCGGCCATACGTCGGTTGATGTCCCGTTGCATTCCGGTCCACCAGACGATTGCCGCATAGGTGAACATGGGTCTCGTGACCGCCTTGTAAAGCCACATCATGACTTCAGGCGAGAGGCCCCAATTTTTGCCGATGGCGGCTCTACAAGCCCATAGGGTTGAGGTCGCCCTTTTGGTTTGTCTCTCAATATGGCTGTTCCAGGAGAGCCCAGCATCCAGGGTTACGCCTAGGTACCTAGCTTCCCCGGCCATCCGTATTGGTATGTCATTGAAAGTTGGAACCTTCCATTCCAGCTTCTTTTTCTTGGTGAATGGGACCATCACTGTTTTGTCAGGATTAACATCCAGTTTTGTTCTCCGACACCACTTATGTACAGCATTCAGTGGTCTTTGTATGAGCTCCTGTATTATACTGCTATGTTTGCCTTTAGCCAGAATTACAAGGTCATCCGCGTAGCCTTGTGCGTATACTCCCCCCATTGAGTTCAGTTGCCTCAGTAAGGAGTCGATGACTAGGCACCACAGAATGGGAGACATGACGCCTCCTTGTGGGCACCCTCTCTGTGCTTTAACGCTGATGGAGGTTTCCCCCATCACCGCTATTACGTTTCGGTGACTAAGCATCGCTCGAATCCACCCTATGAGGGACGGTTCGATTTCGTGCTCCGTTGCCGCTTGTATGATAGCTTCGAGGTTCGTGTTGTTGAACGCCCCCTCTATGTCTATAAAGACACATGCAGCTATCTCCTTACTCGTCAACGACCCTTCCACTTGGCTAACCAGAGTGTGCAGGGCCGTTTCGGTGGATTTCGCCTTCTGATAGGCGTGTTGATTTAGGTGTAGAGGCTTACGATTCAACGCCCCTTCCCTTACGTAAACATCGACCAGCCTCTCCAATGTCTTTAGGACAAAAGATGTTAGGCTGATCGGTCTGAAGTCTTTGGCAGTGGAGTATTTAGCTCGTCCTGCCTTAGGTATGAAAACTACTTGGGCTTTCCGCCAGGAGGCAGGTAAGTAGCTCCAGGCGATACTCGCCCGAAATAGATTCAACAGGTAGGGTAGGAGTATATCCTCCCCATTCTGAAGGAGTGCTGGGAAGATGCCATCAGGGCCCGCGCTCTTGTATGGTTCGAAAGAATCGATAGCCCATCTGAGCCGGTCCACGGTGACTACCCTCCTAGCTGTCTCCCAGTCAGGTACAGTGGTTTCCAATCGGACCCCATTTTCCTGCTGATGTTCACAGTCAACATTTCCAGGGAAATGCACATTGAGCAGCTCCCGAAGATTTTCCTCCTGGTTGCTTGCATAGCCCCCCGAGGATAGCTCCAGGAGTTCTGTTCCTTTTGCAGTGGTTCTGGCTAGCACCTTCTGCAACTTTGCTGCAGCGGGTAGGCTCTCTATACTATCGCAGAAATCCTTCCAGCTGTCTCTTTTGGCTCTCTTTATAAGAGTCTTGTAGAGTTTCTGGGCCGACTTATGCTTTGCCCAGTCCTCCGATTTTTTTGTCCACATGGCTCTGTTAAAGAGCCTGCGTGTTTCTTTACGTTGCTTTTCCAGCTCCCGGTTCCACCATTTGGCTTCCCTGGGATGCTTTAGGCTTTGTATGGGACAGCTATCCTCGAAGGCCAGGTTCATCCCTTCCCTTAGTCTCGATGATAGCCTTTCAATGTCGTAGGTCCTTCGGCAGACCTTGGCATCATTTTCCAGGTTTCCCCTTAGGATGACCCTGTAATGTTCCCAATCCGTTTTCCTTGGGTTGCGAAAGTCCAGACGGTCTTGACCCCCGTGTAGTCCTTTTAGTCTGAAGAGTGTGTATCGATGGTCCGCCAAAGTCGGCTCATCTGATACTCTCCATCCCTCTACCCTTACTCCCATGGTGGCAAGGGTGATGTCTATAACCTCAGCCCTCGCGGCGTTCACGAAGGTTGGTCTGTTTCCCCTGTTGTGTATTTCCAGGTTCGTGGTGCTAAGATACTCCAGTAGGCTCTCACCCCTGTGGTTTGTGCCGCTGCTCCCCCATATTACATGGTGGGAGTTTGCATCACACCCCACAATGAGTGCAAGTCCCCTCTCCCTGCAGTACCCTTGGAGTTGAACCAGTTCCTTAGATGGCGGTGGCTCCTTCGAGTCATACGGTAGGTATGCCGAGCAGATTACCATGGAAGTTTTGGTTCCTCCCTCCTGGGTAACTTCCAGTTGAACTGCCACCAGATCTCTATGGCAGAAGTTCGGAATCACCCTGGCTCCCGTTCTTCTGGCAGCGAAGGCGCAGGCGCGGGGGTTGTCAGTTCCTTCCCTGTAAAAGAGAAGCCCTTTATTTAATGCTTTAACATGTCCCGCATAAGCATACGGTTCCTGTAGGAGGTAGAGGTCTGTGTGCCCCATGGACATGCGACGATCTATTAAACAGGTCGCCGCTTTGCCATGTTGCAAGTTACTCTGTAAGATCTCTAGCCCTCCAGTCATTGATCTGTCCTGGCGGCTAGCTTAATTCAGCGTCTCCTGGGTCCCTTTTGGAGACTCCATGGATGCCATTTCTTCGGAGAGGAGAGTTATCTCCCGCTCCATTTCCTCGGGTGTGGGTGGTGCCCTCCCCGGTGGCTGTGGTTCGGCCGGCTTGGTTCTCCGGCTGAACACTACGTTTCGAAAGCCTGCATAGGCCTTGAAATTCAGGGTTTCTAGTACCTTCGCAGAGGTCCCATCCACCCCCAGGATGAAGAAGGTTTTGCCCTTCTGCTCCCTGCGGTAGTAGACCTTCCACATCTCGGTGCGGAGGCCCTTATTTTGCCTTTTCAGGCGCGCTAAGACGGTCTCGGCTTCTTGATTTCCCTCAATCACCGCTCCCGTCTTGACATACCTTGGGACTTCTGCGCCCTGCGCAATTCGCAGTGCCGCGCCGTCCCAGGGCTTAATTTTGCTGATCGCGTCCCTCAGCCATTCCACAGTAAACTGGTCCCCGCAGAGCATCTTTACGACGCCTCTGGGGTCCCACCTCATCGCTTCACAGCGTGGGAACCGATCATCAGTGACCTGACCGAGGAGCCCCTCGAGGGCCCGCTCTATCAGTTCACTCTGCTCCCTAGTGATCATGTCCTCGGGGTAATCCCGAGGCATGACCCCAAGGTCAGACTTTGGACGGTCGCCGAGCTGTAGCTCGTTCCCGTCTTTACCCTCTTTGTTGGAAGGGCAGGTTTAGTGGGGGTGCTTCCGTCCGACCGTTGCCTTTTGGGCCCCGGTGTACGTTGTATCCCTCCACTGGTAGAAGGTGCAGCAGATCGTGTTTCAGCTCTGCTCTCCTCTTCAGAAGTGCTCTGGGAGAGTTTCCTCTCCCTTCGCGCCTTCCTGCGTTGTGCCCCCGAGAGCCTCTTTTTAGGGAGTTCCTCGGTTGCACCGGGTGGTTTTTTGCTTTTAACGGTGTCCATAATTGGTCCCACGAGTACATCGGAAATAAAGGTCCGCCCCCACAGAGCCGTGTTATGGGGGTAAGGCGATTTGATTACAATGGAAGGTCGCCAGGTATTCCAAGGGCATCGTTCTAGGCACTGCTCCCCCAGTGTCATGCAGTCCTCGGCACGATGGCTTACACCTTGACTTGGGGGATCCCTCTCAGTCATCCGGCGCCCGATTCGCCCTCCTTGGAGGGCGCACCCAGCGACGAACTAAGCCCCGCCACCACGTCAAGGTGGGGATCCATTCGGGGGGCTTGTCACACAGATAGTATTTTCAGAGAATTAGTTGTGAAATAAAAATATCTGCAGTTTGTCATAGTTCATTTTTTTTTTTTAGTATAACAATTTGAATTGTAAATAATAATGAATACATATACACATTTGCCATGGCATATAAATGCATATGAAAATTTCTTTAATTTCTTTAAGTTTCACACCTTGAAGCGGTAATGTGTTACGGTACTGGTACCTGTTACGTGCAGATAACTACTTCTACTATTCTCGCTCTTAGCTTCTACTAAAGCGGGTAGAGCAGAAATTTACTAATAGGGCTACTCTGCTTGTAATTTCCTCCGATAATTAAATACACGGCTCGCTTCAGTTTGCTTTACATTCGTTCTTTGTTATACAAACACACGATTTTTCATGGTCGGTTTGTTACTTTTGCTATTATTTGAAGGGACCGTTTTAACTCATTTAAGATATCTGTTCCTGCCTCGAAATTGTGCCGATTTAATTATTGTATAGAAAAGACTGCAACTCGGCCACTATGTGCCCATGACTTCCTTTATGCCTTACTCTATTATTATTACTTTTACATTTTTGTGTGGGAGCCATAATTGAAAATGTAAATGCATTTATTTTATAATTTTTCGGATGGTTTTACGCTAGCCCCAATGGCGACCATGTAATTACGTTTAAGGGTGAAATATATCAACAGAGCGCTCAAAAAGTGCCATAATTAAAAAGAAAAATGTAAAACATCCCCCGCACTTTTTGCACCTTTACGAGCCTGTATAAAATAATAATCTGTTTAATTAAACGGGTCCTAGGCGCAATAACGAACGTTACCACCCTCGACTGCGACCTCATAACGTCTAAGTTCCCTTCTCTCCTTCTCCTTCTCACTTCAATATTTAATTTAAGCGTTGTCTTGCTCGTTCCAGGCTCAGGCAAGTGAAACAGGCCGCACATTAGAAAACATACTGTGGGACCGTTTAGATCCCCGAACTCCGCTACATAAGATGTCAACATACGGTGTCGGATAAATTAGAAAGGGGAATACACATGCAATAAAGGCGAGAAAGGCCTAAGAAACGGGCGTCCGCCGTGGGACTTCGCACACGGACACTCCGTGATTAAAGGCCTCGGGTGTAGTGTGGGTGATAGTCGGAGAAGAATACGACCTAATCATGCCATAGCTCAGCTGATTTTATTAACGTTCGCAATATGTGCACCTCCCAAGGCGATATGTTCCGCCTTGAATATAACTAAATAACTTGCGATTTTTTTAAACATTTACGATCCACACAATATACAAAAGCATAAATAAATCTCAATGTATTTGCTCGTTGTACCTACACTACACGTTCAAACGTTTTCATTATAGCGCCAATCCCAGCTACTTCACGATATATATTTTTTTTTTTTGATATCAATAGTAAATTTTGCCTGAAGTAATTTTCATAGAGACGCTAAGTGCGATTTCCCAATATGCGTATTTGTAAATAGTAACTTCTCTGTACATTAATACACTTGGGAACCTAAGCAACTATTTTGGGAATATCATTTTCTCATAAAGCTATATGTGACACATACAATCTAACATTTTCTATCTGATAAGTGCGAAAGGCCCAAAAAAGAAGTTCATAACGGTAGATGTGGACCTGGTTATCGAGCATGTTGCAATAGTTGAATATCAGTGGACTGTATCATTGCTTTATCGAAGACGTTTATATATTAAGATTTCATTTAAATTTTATTATCGAGCCTTTACAAAAAATTCTCACAAATTTTATTCCACCGACCATACTTATTTCGAATGTCCTACTATATATTCAAAATGTCCAAATCGAAAATGTTCCAAATGTCCAAATGCACTACTATATACGAGACACATATTTTTTTTAAATGCAACATCTGATGTGGATTCTACGATAAAGTACACATCTATCGTTTTGATATTTTTTCGAAAAAATGCATTTTTTGTCTCTTAAGTGACTTCGTAAGTCAATCACGTGACCCATTTTAATTCCACCTAAAGATTTCCAAAACTTCGCGTCCTATGAGAAAATGTTAAATACAAAGTTAAGGGGTGCAAATGAGGTCCCATGATTGTGCAAGAAATATTTCATTCTGGAACTCGAAATCGACCTAGACATGACCTTCACATTGACGTTGAAGACGTGGTCAAGGTCATAGTAGGGCGTAAGTTTCCTAATGTTTACAATTCTGATGTGAAAATGAAGACATTTCGTTTGAACATTTCGACATAATGGTCAATGTCAAGGTCACCATCATGTGACGCCCTTTACACCCTTCATCTTGGCCCTTAACATTTTTTCGTAGGACACGCAGTATTCGAAATGTTTAGATAAAATTTATTTGGATCATGTGAATGGTTTACGGGCTCATTTAGATTTAATTCTTTTTCAATAGATATAGCTTATTGAATCTATATTTTTTCATGGCAAATTGGAAGTTAAACTACTTGGTCAGTTCTATGCGATATAATTATTTTGTGACTACAATTCAGATTGTACTGCAATTGATGTTATTGGAAACTGCTTAAATTTCTTAAATTCTTGATCGGACTTCGGTGGACTCATTCCATTTTGCGTCGACCAAAGTTCCTAGATATTTGTATGATTTCACAGGTTCAATTATCTGATTATTTAGTGTTACGTCCCGCACGTACCGTCTACTAAACCCCTTTACCCTCAATTTACGCAAAACTAAAAATAGAGCCAGCATCAGCTCTATTTACGGCGCATACCGCCGGTTAGGGTATTGTCTAATGGTGTGTGTATCGTTAGATATATTTCTGGAAAGAAACTCTAATTAAATCAATAAACCTAATGCATCAGTAACGAACTCAAATAAAGTTTACCATAAAATTCACTTTACGAGAGGGACATTTTACATATATTCATAACAAGTTTCCGTGGAATTGGTATATGTTCATATTTGCATATATAATATGCAATATATTAAATCAGCAGGCATTATATCAAAAGAGATATCTATAGTCTAATTTTAAAATACCTAGAACGTTCCAATATTTAAAAAGACATGACATAATGAAATGAAAATACTTTTTGCACTATGAATATTTCATTCAAATATCGGGTTGAGTTCGTCGTAGAAACTTCTTATTATCGACGTACTGTAGGAATTCTTATTGACAGTAGGATGATATTTAGAAAAATGACGTAAATTTTAAATTTCTAGATTATCCAATAATTTTTATTTTTGAAGTTTTATTTCTAGATCCTAACCAAAAGTTCGTTGTGCAGTATATCGATATAATTAGGACAACCTCAAAATACATAGCCCATAGAAGAATTGGATATATTTTTTAGGTGCTTACTCTAGCAATTCCAAAGAATAGCAACAATATTTGCCCTGACTATCCCTTGAATGTTAGGAACACATTTTATATGCAATTTACGACTTGGCATTATACGAACCTTATTAATTATCTTATTATTATATTATACCTTATTATTATATTAATTAAATTAATTATTAGATACTACTTTTTGATGCTATTCCACCGATTCATTTTCACTTATCGCATTGACAGATTCCACGAATTAGCAACACTGAAAAAACTCCCCTACACCGAAGATGAATATGAAAATTTGATGTGCCGAAAAGTTAATCTCGTTCCGAGGGGCGGGATGATATTCGTTGGTTCAATGTTTTGCTTACGGTTTCGGTAAAATATTTTTTCTGGCACGTAAATTACTTTGCGAACAAAAAGTGTTCCTATTCCACCAGGGACGTTTCTGCCCCGACGGTCCCAGCAAATATGTTTGCAAACGTTGCTGTCAAAAAAAAAAAGCATGCCAGCTCAGGTTTTCGAAATGGATCTGTTGGATTGAAACCATGGACAAGAAATATGGATTGTAAGATAATCTCATAGAAATTATTTCGCAAGGTAACAAACACATTGTTCCGCTCAAGCACCGAAGATATTTGCTTCTCATTAAAATCAACTGAAGTTACTTTAAACTCCAATGTATAAATTAACTGTTTAAATTTCACATGTTTACCTATTGAAGTTATACATGGGCTACATATAATATAGTTGTAGAGTCAACAATTCCAGTTATGATCTCCAACGTCCTTATTAAGGTTTCGTTTGTATGTATCGTCCGGATATGAGTATTGAGCGTATTGTAATAACACAGGGAATAGTCGACAGCAGGTACGTTTCCGTATACAAAGAAATACATTATTTCGCAAAATTGGATTCCTCACATTTTTAAATAAACGAACAGCTTGCAGTTTTATATGCATTACCGTCGTATTTGCTGGGAAATTGAATATTGTTTCGAGTATTCGAGTGAAAACGGTTTCCAGCTTCCTATTCTCAGAACAGTTAAATTCCAATTTATCGATAGATTCGTAAAGATTCGGAAAATTGTCATTTACATTTGAAAAAGTGCGAACAACTTGGAAGGCAGTTATTTGATCCGATTAATTTCACTGTGATTAATTATTAATTCCGAATTTTAGGTCACCTTCGTAAATATAATTTTACACGCAAAAATTTAGTCGGTTATTTTACGTGGAAACTTTTATACATCAATTACATCTACTCACTTCCATTGCGCCGAAAACTAAAGATAAATAAAAGTATATAAACAACATCATATAACCTAATTAGATACACCGCGGCGTATCATTTTCTTGTCATTATCGTCTGTAAGAATTGTGTTCACCTAACTACAACCAATAGCTTTGACCTAATTTATTTAGTTGTCATTACTAGGTAACGTATTCACGAGTATCTGGTTAGGAAGATTAAACCGTACCCCCATTTAAATAATTTACAATGAGCAGAATGACCTCTAATTAAGTCATCCTGTTTCAATCTTCCTCGATGAATTAATTAGGCCCTGATCGGCTTGTCCTACTTCTCGTTATACCTTAACGTATAAAATAAGTTCGGAAACATACCCACTGTAAACTTGTTTAGATATTATTTGGATGAGGACTTTTGAAATAACGCTTGTGATATTAACTTTGATGAGGAAATCATTTAACTATGCCTATAAATCCTCGAAAAATTGTATAGCAAATTATAAAAACTCATAAATCCTGCATACTGTACTAGTGAGGCTATAAAATTTGTTAAGTAAACTGATAAAATACGGGATTTCATTTTTTTGACAAAAATACAATAGGCTAGGACTGAAACCGGAACTGAAAATTAAGGTTACCCATATGCATTATCTTTGTAAAATGTACTTTATGGACTGCAACGTACTCTCAAAAATCAGCTAACTCAGAACAAACCATTTTATAATTATTTGTCTCGTTCAGGTGTAGTCATAAATAAAAGTTCATCGGTTTTAGATTCTACGAAGTGATTGAAGCAACTGCTTGAAAGATGTAAGGGACAAGAAAAATAACAGTAGAAAGTAACTTCATCCGTCTTAAATAAAAGTGATTCATCATAAAATGAGTTTTCTGGCTGCACTAACTTATCTAATATAACAGTCAAATATCATATGCATAAAAAACAGGATATTTCGGGATGTGGCCCAACAAAGTTTCTCGCGATTGGCTCCCACGGCTCAATTGCACCGCTTTCTACTCTCAGCGTCACAGAAGTAGGATTTCTTGGTTCACAGTTTCGTGGAATTAAGACTTCTAGGCTCACTGCACCGCAGAATAAGAGCTTGACAGAATTACATCTTCACGGCCATCAACGGCGCCAAGTAAATGCATCCTCTATGCCTAAATAAAATTACTTCATCTTATTTAGAATCGTTCAGAACCAGATCACACATATCACCTTTACTAACTCTATCTGCACTCCCCCGATTACCCACGTTTCCCTTTTGGTCGCATTTTCAATGACCGCACTGATGTTACTGTCCTCAAAGTTACTCTCCATCAATATTATAGCATCATTTTGTACCACGTGAGCCTGAGTTTATTTCCTTCCTTCATACTTCTGCTCACCCCTTTGCGCCAATGAATACACTTTCATTTAAAGTCTGTTAAACATACAGACGTTGGAGATTTCTCAAATTAAAGGTTTTAAGTAACTATGTAATCGTTCAAAATTTTTCCAGCCACTAGTTCCGGAGATATTCAATAAAACCCTTTTACTATTACTTAAACAGTAGTTAAAACAAAACTATTTTGTTTTATCACCGACAATTCAAAACTCTTCCAAAATCGCTATTTTTTAATATTTCAGCTCTTTTTCCACAAAACGTAACGGCTACAGCTCTTTTGATTGGATTCGGTTAGAGAACTTAGAAGACTTGCTAAACTTTGGAGTATATTAAAAATAAAAATAAATTCTTAGTATTCCTAAAATCTTCTATGGCTATTAGTCTTGCAATAATTGAGATAATTTTGTGAGTGCATAGGAGTTTCAGACCCCTGTCAACACACTCGATATCCAATCTAGTGTTGTGGACTACTGCGATATTTTGTATTTATTATACCATTTGTGCCGGTTTCCGGCATAAACTATCCGACATCAAATCACCGGTCTCAGATTATAGGCCAGCAGTCTTTAATAAAACAAAGGTGAGAATTCTAGACAAATTGGATACTTCATTATTTCTGACAAAAAGTCCATGCAGCGGTTAGCATCTCTGATTTTCTAATAACCTTTTTCGGACCTTTTAACTAAATACTTCAACATTTTAGGTTCTACTCTGGTAAAAGACCGATCGCCACAAGCTTTTAAAATAAATAATTTATACAATATACAACAATATTGTTATTTATTTTTTATTGGAAAATTTTCAAAAGGCACTAGGTGAAAAGCACAATTCGAAGTAGTGTGGATTTTTTACCCCACCAAAAAAAAGACAAGTACTTTGAGCGTCGACTATTGCGATTAATTGCCCCATATTAGTGCACTTGAATTTTTCGTTACTTTCTCTCAGCACCAGGAAAATTTGTTGTATTCGGTTTAGCAAGTTTATATTTTCCGGAAATTTAAGAATATTGAGAATTTTTTTCTATTTCTTGATTCTTCTCAATTATTTGTTATCGATTATATTCTTGTCAGTGTGTAGTGTGTCGGGAATTCTATAAAAATATTAATCTACATTAATCTATAATAATAATAATAATATAATTAATTAATCTATAAAATATTTGATAATCTGACCAAACAATATTAACATATTAGTTCTGGTTCTCCTTTGAGTCAATTTTCATGATTGAAATTGACGTGTTCAGTAATTTGTAACCATTAACTATTTTATACTGTCTATTTAGATCCATTACTTTGTTTTCGTTTTCGTTTTTGACTTCTAGACTTCATCTTAGAACTAGTATTTGAAGAAATGTATTCATTCCAGGAGTCGCTTTAATTTTTTACGATTGATGGTCTTGCCTCTGTTTAAGCTTTTTGTAGTAGTACCAAGTAGCAACTCTTTTATGTTGATTATTTCTTATATTTAACTTGTTTGTTCGCCTGTTTTCAAAACTTGATCTTAGATACTTTTGGAAGGCCTGTAAATCTGCTCTCTTTGTTATCCACCGCTTGCTAAAGTAGAAAATTGAGTTAGATTTGTTACTGTCATAACTGGAAAATTATCACTAATGTTCAGATCGCCATCGACTATCCATTTAAATTTCTGATGAAAGCTTTTCTGCCACGAGGGTTAGATCGATATAGGCAACTTGACATGTGCTCCAACATATGGTTTTAATTAATCCGTTATTTTGACCTACCATGTATGTCCGTAGGAATGTTAAGTCTTGGAGTAGATCCCCGGATGATATCCCGATAAATATAGTAGTAGTAGTAGTAGTATTGTAGTTTATTCATATTAATACACACAGCGTGTTCATACACCTCAATATACATAGCTCCAAACTAGTATTCAGGTAGGTAAACAATCATACAAATATGTTTACACTAAGTGTGAAAAACATTTAAACAATTAACGAATGGAGTAATAACCATATAAAAATTGTAAAACAAAAATGAAAAAAATAATATACAACAGTAAAAATAATACAAATAGAAATTAATTTTAATGTATTACAAGTCAATTTCCCAAGTTCTATTTACAAATCAAATTGACTACTGAGGTATTTATCCAAAGAGTAAAAGAATCTACACAAAAGACATTTTCTTATAACCTCTTTAAAAACAGCATATATGGACAATATATAGAAAAATTTTGCCCCGTAGTAGCTAGTACCCCTACGAGTTCTCACCAGTTTGTGTTAATCAACGATAATGTCATGCCAATGCCTAGTACCATAATCATTTATTTTACTTACAGTCACAGCATTCATTATATTTTCCTTAATATTGTCACGAACACGAGACTTCGACAACCACAAACAATAAACAGCGATTTAGTACATGGCTGATAGGACAAGGTTAAGTCGCGCGAAATACCAACAACAAACGAGAAAGAATTTACCAAAACAGCACACAGTGCAAGTATAAGCAAAACAAAGCCGAACATAAATAGAAGGAGGAAGTTAGTTGAGGGTACCAGTGGGGTCCAAACGTGCGAGCTTGGACAAGTGCTGTCCAAGGGGCTGCCCGGAAGAGGACCGTCCCTGAAGGGACCAGCCGGATGGCCGGTCGAAGAGAGGGAGTAGAAAGAGCCCCGAGCGGAGACTCTGGTCGATCGTCGAAGTCCCCAAAATCCAGCCGAACGCCCGAAGAGGAGCCTTCCAACCCCCTGCCAAGAGGCCCTCCGCTATGGAAACCCGAAAGTCCGGACGACAGGCAATCCTGTAAGTTACCTTCCTCATCTCTCACGCTCCAGCCTTTTGGGATTCGCTGTGCCCCCCATCTTCTTGTTCTGATTTATTTTCGTTTTGTTTTGTGCTGACCTGACCCCTTTTTAGATTCCCCGCCGTTTGTGGAGAATAAAGCCTTTTTCTCTGTTTTGTTTTAACCTGTTTCGTTAATAGCAAGCTCTACCCCCGTAGCTACCAACCCCTTACCTCACGCAGCCGTGACACAGGGGAAGACGCCCCGGCTCGTGACAATATATAGCAAACAATGAAAAATGTGTACACCTGGAAGAGTTAGTATATTATATTGATAAAAAACATGTCGATAGCAAGATCGAGCATTTAATCCGCCAATTATCCGAATACAACGTCTCTGTAGTTTAAAAACACGCATCACGTGAGATGAGTGTAGAGTAGAGCATGAGTCTGAAAGTAGAGTCTCTCTTGGGAAACAATTTTGGACGGGCTTCTAATTCGGTAAATAGTTTTTGATCATTTTAAGGACAGTTGAGAAAATGCTCTGCAATTAAAACTGTAAAAATCTGTAAATTAACGCTAGCGTTTTTAAGAGAGAAATTTATGTTCTGAGTTTTTGACTGGTTAATACTCAGCTTGTTGGCTGAGACAGTGCTGTTGTGCAGTGAGAGTAAACAATACAGTGCTGTGGGCACAATACACTCTCTAGATTATCAGACGGATTAATTCTTTCCAAAGACGTATTATCATCTGCAAAGCGAATAAGATTTAAGTTGTCACTACAGTTCTAACAGCCTACAGTACTAGTTGTCACTACAGTACTAACAGCAATACCCAACCCTGCAGTACCACACACTTTATGACTTGTTTATTGGAAGAAGCACTATTGTGCAGTACAAATTGTGATCTATCATTCAGGAAAGACTTAAAAAGCGCAATATTGCTTTTATCCAATTTATAGTGTTTAAGGTTTTCGATAAGAATATAATGTGATGTGCAGTCGAATGCTTTAGTTAAATAAAATTATGAGGCTTAGGTGTCGTAGCCAACTTCCATGCCTTCGGAGACAAATTCAGTTAAATTCTCAGTAACTAAAATAGTTGATTTCTCATTGACATAAATCCAAATTGACCTTGAGCAAACAAGTCATTTTCCTCAAAATAAGACATAATTTGTTCTTTCAATAGTGATTCAAATATTTTGGCAAAAATGGCTACCAGAGGTATGGGACCAATTTGACACTTCGTTAACAGCACCAGTTGGCAATCTTTAAGATCCAGGGAAAATTCTTTCATTAATACATAAATTACATAGGTAGGTTAAAGGGTATTCAGTGAGGTTACCAAAAGCCTTAATAATTTTGCTGTAAAAATCTTAGCAATCCCTACTAAAACTATTTTTAATTTTATATATTTTATCTCAAACCATATTGAACGACATAGACTGAAATTTAAATTGCATTGGTTACTTTGATTACGGGTGTATTCTCTTGTTGGGAGACTGCGAGGCTAGTGACAGTTCGTGAAAATAACGGAGCCCCAGACGTTCCATATTTATGACGTCCTTTATGTATTTTTCACGCAGCCAGCAAGTTCCTGAGAACATTTTACAAAACAAACTTCAAACGGCAGTTGAAGCCACTGGTAGATTATTGCTTCGTCAGTACGGTTTCGGAATCAGAATATCATTTATCGATGTATTTTACTAAATTATAGAATCCGTGCGTAGAGCCGAAAATTATAAACGTTCCTCAAGACGACTGGTACTGTAAGTAACATTAGATCTAACTCCTTCAGTTGTGCCAGATGAAAAGATATACGTAGGGCGTTGGAGCATATATATCGGTTTACTTGCTGCTCTTAATTGGAGTATGACGATGATGCTGAGCTGAACCAGTACAGGTCAAACCAAACAATGAGGCGAATCAACAAGTGGATAGAAGAATATGGACTGACGCTAGCGTTAAACAAGGCAGACATTGTTATTCTCATCAAAAGAGGATAACAACTATAGTATCCATAAGTTTACTAGACAGACAAATATCAACACAATCAGCAGTCATCTGCTTGTAAGGTTGTACTCGTAATTTGCGGCAATAAATGCGGTTGTTGCAAATGATTGTAAAATATCATTTGGCCTCTCATTCGAATGGCAGTGAACAAAGTCGCAAATATGGCAAAATAAAACAGATATTAGCAGGTAAATTGCTAATATTGGTGAGTCCTTCAG
Organism: Cryptocephalus primarius; assembly: GCA_963576515.1. Classification (NCBI taxonomy): domain Eukaryota; kingdom Metazoa; phylum Arthropoda; class Insecta; order Coleoptera; family Chrysomelidae; genus Cryptocephalus; species Cryptocephalus primarius. Next base: position 4,557,974 of record OY754939.1, read on the forward strand.
TTTATTGCCTAGTACTTTTTTTGCGAATTACATTTCATTTGTTTTGCGGAACAAAATAAAACTATTAATAATTACGAACGTAGGAATTCGCGTACTAGGTATCAGGTGCTCATTACCACTGCTTTTTTAAATTGAATACTGACGAGAGAGTGTAGTTCTAAAGTAATTAGCTGCGGCTGGAGATATTTTGTGACCAATCTGGTCGTAGGCAATACGATTGGGGCGAAGGTTAATTGATCCGGATGCCACTATCCTTTGATCTCAATTGATAAACCACCCTACCTCCTAACTTCCACGTATGAAATAAGCAGGCTGGAAGAAAGCTACCCATCGAATGGAAGGGAATACTATTGGAGCAATGCCCTATCCCCAAATGCCTGGAGAAATCGGGATTTTCCTAACAATTTTTTTGTCCGAACTATATCTGATTTATTTGCTGTCATTATCCTATCTGTAAGGATTTCCCAGTTGATCAAGCTTATCTCTGGATATTTTTTATCACGCAGTTTTGACGATGCAAGTAATAATATTAGTATTGTAATTATTAATATAATTATTTTTAAAAAGATTTACACACTCCATACTTAACCACATTTACCAAACAATTCGAATGTTAAGATTTCTGATGGCGGTAAAGATTTTCTCTGTTATGTGAACTCTAATTAAAGGAAAGTCGTCCCAATTTTACAACACCGAACGGGAATCTAGATTTTATTTCTGTAATGCTTTTCTTAGATTATTCTTCCTATCACCAAAGTTATTTTGCTGTATATTCGCGTATCAATCAGGAGAAAAAAGAGAAGAGAAAAAGACAACACTAACAAAACTGCTGCTAGGAGTAGTTTGTTGTTCCGATAGAAACCCACTTCATTTAATTGTTTACCGGCTGAAGAAACCCTCGTCACTCTAATTGAATTGGAGGTGGACATAAAGAAAATTACATGTAAACAAGAGTATATTCTGTTTTGCGGTCGGACGGAAATCCTGGCGATAAAATAGGATTTTCATTTGTTATTAATGAAATGGGCGGAAAGGAAATTTCCAAATTACGTACGATTTCGATTTCGATTCGTATTATTTATTTTCGAGGGGTTTGGCTCTGCGACGAAAAAGACCGGCATAACTCGCTGTGACAGTAGATAAATCCGTAGTTGCAGTGTCCTTAATTATGCTCCGAAAGTGATGGTCACCCCTTTTGTTCAATAATTGCGTGCGAAGTGATTTCACATTTAGGTCAAACTAAAAGTGCTAAATGTAGTAGTAATATAAAATGTCTAGTGAATCTGTTAAAAATCCAAAGAGCAAAAAGGTACTCATATCAGAGAAACAGATTATACAAGTACGGAAAAAATTTGAATAAGTAGGTACTAAAAATGATATTTTTCTAAGTGTTTATTTTAAATTACAAGAAAATTTAAAACGGCATTTCCTTGTCGAATACAAAAGCAACTAATTCAAAATCAAATTAATTGACGACAAATTTTGAATTAAAACTCCTACGCAATAAAATAATCAGTGAATCATAAATTTTAACCACAAATACATAAATGCTAATAATAAAATATTATAATAAAACACAGAGGAAACAAATGGAAATACCGCTCTGTGTAGTAGCTCTTTTCGCAATAATTCGTGCATGCTGAGCCTTAGCTTCTCATGAAGTGAAGGTGTATCAATTTTAGAGGACTTTTGATGTTCCATTTCTAAACTAAATTCAATTAAATTTTCTTTAATCTTCAATGCGTTTTTAGAATAGCACATTAAAAATAATGGTGACTTTTTTTAAAATTATTTGTACTGAATATCTGTATGTTCCAGTTTAGCTGCACCTGTAGCTGCAACTTAACTATATTAAGCTATATATAACTGTCAGCTATATTAATCTATACCCTAATATATACTAATATTAATATTATTTATATTACTAATTATATATATGATAATATATGCCCTTGAGAAATTTCCACTATCTACAAATAAATATGGGTGAATATTGTTATATTCCATGTGTATATGTAATTGAATCTTAATGATTAATAATTGACACACCGAAAAGAGTTGTAATAGACTAAATTTGTTTCATATTTATAGTTAAAATTATATTTAAAATTAAAATCGAAATTTTTTAGGAAACACTTTTGATCAATTCTGAAGAGAAAAAGGGTACTGTCGTATTCTTTTATAAACCTTTTGTCCGAAATATTGCCGAATTTGGAGGTAAAAATTTAATTGTCATGACTTACCCCCTTAGAACAATTTTACGGGCAATGCTGATGGGACTTTTTTAATATAGTAATGAATGCCCCGTATATAATAGTTTCCGTCCTGCTTGTTGTTATTTGTGTGAAACGAGCAGTTAATGTTAATATGACACTGGAATAAAATGTCTATGTGTCATATCGTTCGTATCTGTTAAAATATCGTGGAATATTGATGAGAGAAATCGTAACTCTGTTATAAATCATTAACTACAACTTTCACTACACTAATAGAGTTCATTGTTCAGAAATTAGTATCGATAAATGCATAAGATCAAGCAGAGAGTACGAAGTTTCGTATTTATTTTTTACGTTTGTATGCAATTTCCCTCCGGAATTTCGACGCAACAATATGTCCCAAATTGTTTTATTTTCTGAATGAAAAGTGCGGAAGAAAAGTTGTGCGGGAGACCAACTGGAAAATTGGATCCAACTTTTTGTGCTCTAAGCGGTTCGTATATGTTTGTGTGCGATTGAACTGCGCTGCGCTTATCTTATACTTTTATGTTCGATATTCGAGCTTTTTTATTACCCCCGCGTTTTGTATGAAAATTGGACTTATATGTTCGAGTTCCCGTGTGCGTCTGTATTTTATGTAAATCGAAATCAGATTCATATCACATTGGATGGTTTCACAATTTTATGCATGTAAATATCTTTTAAGGTAAATAAAGTATACATAACCAGAGAATTTATTTCCTATTTCCGAATTAAATAGAAACCGCAACTTGTAAGGAAACGCTAAGACGTATCAATATCTATATATATTTTGAAGCTTTCAGAAAAGAAATACTAAACATTTTATCCGCATAATGCATTTCACATATAAAGTAATATTAAAGTTGGGATTTTATGCATAATGTGTATTTCATGTAATGAAATTTGTGTTCGCTCAATATTTTTCTTTACTGTAAAGGTGGACGTAACAGAATATTGAAACTACGTAGCTGAGAAACTACAATTTCCTTTGTAATAAATATCAACATTCCGATGGGCGTGATAGTTTACACATTAGAGCATATCCATATATCAGCATTTATTCCACTAGCTTATAAAACCTCTGTTACAATTGCGATTAAGTTAAAAATAAAACAAAATGGGCGGATAAACTATACACCCATAAATATAGATCGGTATGCCTGTAGATGTTGAAAGGGAATCGTAAAATGTTCGGGGGCGAAGGCACTGGCAGATAATATGCCGAAATGCTATGGGTTAGGACAGAGGTGTCCACTAACCGTGTTTCCCGAGCTCCCGGGAGCAAACGCTTTATCAGTGGTACTGGTAATTTATGGCATCCATAAAGCAATTACCGCCTGTCTTTTACGTCAGGAGATCCAGAGTTGATTTAATATGATTTTAGATAGACGTGTTTGAGATTTTAGAATTTTATTGTTTCATATATGAAACATATACGAGCATACCAAAAATATTTTCCCTGCTCCTAAATAGTTAGTGGACAAAATCGTGTACAAGTATAAAGATGATTGAGAATTAACGTGTTATCCTTTATCCTTTCAAGAAAAATGTACCAGATACGTCATTATGATCAGGTAAAAATAGGGCAAGTATCTGAGTGATTACCATAAAATCTTGACGTCACTTTAGAAAAATCTATAAATTGCTACCTTATTGTTAATAATCTGTTGTCTATGAGTGACTGTACTAGTGTACTTTGTATGGGTAAAAGATTTTACAGAATATTTGTTTTATTCCAGTTCTGTTTGTCATTTTTGACTTGAAAAGATCTTCATTTCCTCATTTTTTTAATAACCACTGCGTAATGGAATCAGATGACGTTTCAAAATTTGTAACACCACTTTATGCGTCATATGTGGGCAAAGTTAAGTAAAATTCAAAAAATATAACGTTCAGCGGCATTATCAAAAACAGCATCAAGATTTTTATAGAGATTTTCCATTAGAGAGTGCGTCACGATGCAGAGAAGCCTGGATTCCAGGGAGTCTGGAAAAGTGTGAAGGGAAAATTACACAAAAATGGACCCAACCCAGTGCTTTTTTTTAATTTAACGAAACAAATTTATTTTGAGACATAACATTACGAATACTTCTCATTAATCATTCATATATGAAACACGTTAGAATAACTAGTTAATATATAGTAGTTATCATTTTAGTATTTATAAAATCTGTAAATTAGTACCTATTTACAATTATATAAGTATTAGGTAATTGATTTTCATAGCTTCTCCTCGGCAAGAGTTCAACTCGCTTTCTGAGTCCGACCCCCGACATATTAAAATTCGGACTATCAGCTCATTAGGGCCCGTTTATGGTGGGTTGTATCTGTCACTTCGCAAAATCTCATAATCCTAGTTGACACTTCTGGGTTGGGACATGTCTTCTGTGTTACTGTATTTAGAACATGTTTACGTTTAATAATTGGTAAATATGGAGGACTAGTTCTTTACCCACCTCTTGTTTTCAATACAGACAATTTGATTCATAACAGTTAACTGTGAAATAATTTTTTATAATATTGCTTTTGAAACAGCCATATCTTTAGGGGCTAATGTGCATCTAAGAAATTTTTGTATTTACTTAGTGATTCTAAAGAAAACTCGCACTAAGTATTTCCGAAAAAATATTTCAGTTAGTAATAGAGATCTTGAAACGAATCAATTTTTATCGCAAAGGGGACACATATCGATGTATCGGTAAAATGCATATTACTCATCCTCTCCATCCTACAAACTACTGTGTTAATTAAAATCCTTCTCCTAATTAAATTTGATCCTCTTCTATGTCAGTTATAATCGGTAAAAATCAAAAGGAACCTATTATTTTGGTGTTGTCCCGAATTCGTAACCGGTCCTGTAACCTGGTTTATCGTATCATAAATTTTGCCCAACTATGTGTCATGTGTGAAATAGAACATTCACACAAGAATGGAACCTGGCGAGACGGGCATCAATCACTCTAAAATATTGCTGAGTTTATCTAATAAGCTTAATTAATAAAATATATTTCGATTGGTTGGCGTAAGTAAAAGTTTCAAGTGTAGGTTTATAGTTCAGACCCCTCGTGGAAACGTTTCAGTACACAAAAATTCGCCCAAATGTTCAATCACTAGTTTTTTTACCTAGATTTTGAAGTCAGCAGAACATTCTTCCATAATTTTAATTAGTTATTGCAGATTCGCCATATACAAAATATTGCAAAACTGATTTGGTGTCTGTTTAAAATTTCTAATTTTTGTCTGAATTTAAAAGGCGTGCTTAGATACTTTTTTTGTTATCTTTCAACACAATCATTTGTTTTCAAGACATTTCAAATTAAGAGTCATTAGTTGCCTCAGATATAAGGTATTCTAGAGCGTCCCTACACTAATTGGTACTATTTTATATGAGAGTATACATATTGTACATCTCTATAAGTATTATTAAGCAAGCAATTAAATACATCAATCGGTATACGAACATCGTAATCAAAACGAAATAAAAATATATTGATTAATGTGTCAAATCGACAGTAAACCTTTTCCGCTTGGCAAAAATACGACCGCCCGCTTACATAAAAACGAATCAAACCGCAATCCCTAAGTAGTAATCCGCAATAACTCAGGACGACTTTAATTTTCCCAGTTGTCACTCGTTCGGAACGAATTTCAATTATTCCCACTAATAAACCCAGATGGTGTTGTAAGTACGTTCGATAAAATGGCGGGAATATTACGAGAACAAGGGAGAGAGAGCGAAGCGACAATTGAGGGGGCGAACACGCACCGATTTTATACCGCTTATGCGAATGTCATTATAAGTCTGCAAAATCCCCGAAAGTCATTACGACGGTGTAGCACGTGCGTCAAATTGTGTAGGATGGAAATTACCTTTTACATCATTCCGTATTTGTGTGTTATCGAACAATGGCGAATGTTCCTTATGTATGGTGTATTCGTGAGATTACGTGGAAAAACCTCCCAACGGCATACGCGGAATACAGAACGATGATATTATTCGGTAGACAAAATCGCACCGTGGAAACGACGATTCAAGAAATTTCATCAAACGTGAGTAAATATTAATTTTTAAACCAAAAACTACGGCTCCTCTTTAATTACTAACATTTTTCGTTGCATTAAATAATTTGTCAGATTAACTTATAGTACAGTACATTTCACTTACAATATAATATCTTATGGATAGATTAATATAGGCAGAGGTGTGTTGGTTAAATACTAGTGTACATGGAAACTGAAATTTTTTATGTATGAAGCTAGTAGCGAATTTCCAGCGTTGAATGTTGTACAGGAATTATTTCCGTCAGAGATTTTTCCATCAAGGCACTTTAATCGCTGTTTCGTTCATATTAGAATGCTCTACTTAATCACTACTATTATATCTATACTTGTGTCCTCATACCAGAAGAAATAGAAATGAAGATCTACAAAACGACCATGGTAGGAGATTCCAAAAAATAATACTTGAACCAATGCGTGACCGTTCTAAAACACCAATACATAATGGAGTTGTTAATCATAATGTAACTCCAGTGTAATTTTTTACACTTTTGCTCTTATTATAGAGGATAGAATGCATAGGGATCTACAAAACGATTATAGTAAGAATGTTCGAAACAATTAAAACAAATGAGCTATTTACAGAAAGGCAATTTAAATTCACATGTAATAGAGTTAGTTATGGAGAGAACATGGCCATTGCTAGGTACTTCTCGCTTAAATTTGCTATTGTGATATAATGGAACATGATTTTTTGTGTGGAATTTATTAAGATGTTTTATTCACAATGCTCATTACTACCCAGCGCTAATGAGGCGACTAATATTTATGGATCCTATCTCTATGTGACATCAGCAGCATAATCCAGGGTCATCTGAGCTTTGACAGCGTTGCAATCTGCCTGGCCCATTTTTTTCTAAAACATATATTATCACCTGCAAAACACCTTAGTTGTATGACAAATATATTTTTCGATGTAGATTGACTGGTTCAACTAGGGTTGTCAGGGTATACGCCAGTTTTGAGAAGGCGGATCATATAAATAATTCTGTTCTTGCAATTTTTACATTTTCATTCGACGAGTTGTTCTTGAACTGTGAAGACGTGTGTTTATCGATCGTACGCGGACCTGGTGCAAACGACGCACGGAGATCGTCCCCGCACATCGACAGCATCGACCATCAGAGAGAGGCAACATCGACGCCGTTGAGAGACGAGTTCCCGAATTCGTCTACCCCGCTTACCTGCCGGGACGCTTACCTGCTCGAGTACCTGCCTAGGTACGCAGTAAGTAATCGACCCTTCGCTTGACCGTTAAACGTAGTTAGTTTTACCCTTGAGACGAGCTTACGTTTTATTAGTCTTGCATTCCCCTATTAGACATAATTGTTTTTACAACAGAACCTCCCATAATTAGACGTAGATAGTTTCCGCTCCCCGTAGAGTTGTTAGAAGTAGTAATTTCCCACCTGTTTTTCTACCCAAGTTGACAAACGAACGCAGAACAGAGTTCTCGTTCCGCGTTTTTTTCGTTAACTTCCGACTGAATTGCAAAGCAACGCATTTGTTACAGACTGCGGCGACGATGGCTAATCCACCGGCCACAGGGACACCTACATGGGATGCCGATTTTGTCCTATCTATAATAGAGAGGAACAAAGAACTTGTGGAGGAGGTCAAACGATTATCCGTGCGAGTCGAAGGACTCGCCGCGGATAATGAGCGCCTCATGGCGCTCATGAGCGAGAGAACCGGCTCGGACGCGGAGGAGGCCGAAGCGATGGAGGAGGGCGGCATCACGTCGACCGACTCTACCGCTGAATGCGACGACGAGGCCGCAGCGAAGGCAGAGGAAGTCCGGAGGCCGCGAACAAGGAAACGCATGAGAAACAGGCGTAAGGGGTCGAGCGCAAGCTCCTCCGACGCCGACGTCCTTAAGGCGCCGAACCCAGATGGAGTCGCCCCAGCTCGGGCGTCGCCGTCCACCACCTCGACGGAGAAGGCGTCCACCACCTCGGTGGAGAGGACGTCCGCCACCGAAGCCACCTCAGGGGCAACCGTCCACCCGCCGCGACTACGAAGGCCCCCCCCCACCGATCGTCCTCCGCGATCAAGGGAAGTGGACCGAGGTTTCCCGGAAGTTGAGGGAACGCGACCTAAGAGTGAAGACGGCGAAACTTGTCGGAGACGGCGTTAGGATCCTGCCGGAAACGACGCAGGACTACCGAGAGATACATCGACTCATGGAGGGAGGTGAGTATGAGTTTCATACCTATCGTCTTCCAGAAGAGCGTCAACTCCGGGCTGTGCTGCGAGGAATTCCAGCAGGAGTACCGACATGCGACGTCGAAGAAGACCTCATCAAGCAGGGCGTCAAACCAACCAAGGTGAGCAGGATGATGGACAGGAGGACGAAGAAGCCGATGCCACTTATCCTCCTGGAGGTGCCGCTGGAACAACGGAACGTGTTCCAAATTACGACGTGCTGCCACCTCGTCGTCAAGGAGGAGCTGGACCCCCAACAACCCGGGTTCTGTAATCTGCAGAAAGCTCTGCGGAAAAAACTTATATCGACGTCACCGATCCATGGGGATCAAGGAAACGTCTACACCCCCCGCGAGAAGGCCGAGGCTTTCGCCGACTTCCTGGTGCGAGAGTGTAGGGAGGACCACCACCCGGACGAGGACGACGACCACGAGGACATGGTACGACGCGAGGCTGCGAGGATCCGGAGGACCCCTGCAGAGGGGACACTGGAACCTGCTACGACCGACGAAGTCTATCAGATCGTCCGCAGGCTCAAGCAGAAGAAGGCGTCCGGAATAGACGAGTTGAGCAACCGCGCCCTTAAGCACCTCGGTCGTATGGGAGTGGTTGATGTAGCCAATATTATCAACGCCATGATGCGTCTCCATTTCTTCTAGGAGCAGTGGAAACACGCCATCATGGTGTTGATATCCAAACCTAATAAGGACTTTCTGCTTCCACAGAATTACCGGCCGATCAGTCTCCTTCCTGCTATCAGCAAGATCTCGTAGGGGGTGATCTACAGGAGACTTCTCGAAGCCACCGAGGAGCTACAGGTTCTTCCCGACGAGCAGTTCAGGTTGAGAGCGCAACATTCGGCCGAACTCCAAGTTGGGAGGTTGGTCGAATAAGCTACCACGGGGCTGAACTGCCGACGAGTCACCGGAGTACTCTTCCTAGACGTCGCCAAGGCCTTCGACCGGATCTGGCACGACGGCCTCGTTTACAAGATGTCCACCCTGGGGAACCCAGGACCCCTCGTGATGACCATCGACACATTATTACGAGGCAGGAAACTGCAAGTGAGAGTTGGTCACGAGCTGTCTACTATCCGAACCCCGGAGGCCGGGGTACCACAAGGGGCCATCCTATCGCCGCTGTTGTACTCCATCTACACCTCCTCCAGCCACACCGCCAGCTCTCGCTACGTCGATCTGGCAACCCGCTACCTCCAGCGTGCGGTCGATAAACTCGAGGACTGGTGCGTCAAGTGGAAGATGGAGATTAACGCGAACAAGAGCCAGGTGCTCTTAATACAACGCCGACGGCAGCAACCGACGAGACACATCCGACTGGGAAACGAAGACGTCGAATGGAAGGACACCGCGAAGTTCCTCGGCGTCACGATGGACAAGGGACTCGCCTGGAAACATCACATCGATTCGACGATAGCGAAGGCGAGGGCTGCGCGCGCCATACTCTATCCCCTGATACGGAGACAAAGCGAAACCAAGCAAAGCAAAGCAAAACTGCTCTTCCGTGGCATGGGGCTACGCCGCCAAGACCCACGTCAACCGACTTCAAGCACAGGAGTCCATAGCGCTGCGCTGCGCAGTGGACGCCCCCTGGTACGTGAGCAACCGACGCATCCTGCAGGACCTCGAACACCAACTCCTTAGGGAACGGATGAGAGAGCGAGCAGAGAAGTTCTACTAAGATAAGGTTTCTCTAAGGAACTCTAAACAGCTCTAGGCCCTCCAAGGACCACCGCGCTCCACTCGAGGCCGAGTAGGGCCAGGAGCCCTTTTAAGGAGCCACCAGCCGGAGCCTGCCCAGGACCACCCCGAGAAGGAACACCATGACGCCCACCACCCAGGACCGTCAAACGGATCTGGAGACAGCCCAGCTGCCGGTCCGAGCCCCCCACGCCCCGACGGCCCCGAAGTCTCTCCAGGACGGAACGGGCCAACCCACATGGCTGAGTCGCGGTTTCCTGCGGTTTCCCGCGACCGTAACCAGAATTGGCAGACACCTCTCGAGGGATTAAGAGGGTCGCAGCCTTTCCCCCTCATACACTTCCGTGCATATAATGTACCACGTTTATGTTAACTTTGTATGTAGAATTATCTTAGTTAGGACGATGCCACAGGCTTATTCTCGTATATATATAGCGTTAGTAGTAATATAATGATATTAAAAGTCAAATTTATCTCGCGTATTACCTTCATCATTACTAGTACGTACAACTAAATGATGACGTTTCGTGTTTAAAGAAAAGAAAAAACCAAATGGATGGACAGCAACACGCTAAATACTTGGATAATTTTGTTATAGTAGTTTTCTCTTCAAATCTGTCTTCGTTGTTGGAACGTTTTCCGTATATTTTTTTTTTGTTTTTCATTGCATGACAATATTTTGCATATTTACTGCTACTGGGTTGTTACCTGACTGTATCTTTCCTTATATACCTGAAATTTTACCATGCGTTGAATTAAACATAGAGTTTGACTCTTGTTTTCTCAAGGATGCCAAAAAGCCATTACATGTCTGATTCCTCCATAATGATTCCGTAAATCATTTTAACGAAGGTATTACTATAATTAATATGACTATATTAAGTACGATATATCTATTATTATAGTTAATAATGATTAAACATTATTTTTCCAGATATTAGTAAGACAGAAGAGGAAAGACAACAGTACTACGAGAAACTGTAAGCAGTAAGAGATAAGATCAGAATATCAGATAAATCTTGGTTATTGGCGACTCCAACGTCAGGGTTGTAAACGAAATTCCCGCCGACGTAATACAAAGAGTTAACGAAGGCGAGATAAACGACAATGGAGATCTAATAAAAAGCTTTTTCCATCAAACTCACCCAGAATTAATGTTACCATCTTTGACCATGATATAAAATATAAATATATGTGGCAAAATATACGAGGTCAACACTCAATTATCGACTACTTCATAACAAATAAAGCAATTACACCATAGATAATATTGGATGTACGAAAATCCTCGTCTCATCTAACGTGAGTAGGAACCAGAAAACTGGTACTGTGAAAGCTTAGACTCGCCTTACCTTCCACTCAGAGACTTAAATCATACTGCATTCATAAGCTTAATATAGAGCCTTTTGATGATCTAAGCATATACGAATATAAAAACAGAAGTAATTCAATAATATCCAGTCATTGATAGGGACCAGGTTGACCAACAATGGGAGACATTAAAGAAGAATATTTCATATGCCACTGAATCAATGACACACAGGAAAGTTGATGTTAACAGAGTACACAAAACGCTTTGATTCACACCAGGAGTCAGAGAACTGGCACACAAAGGAAAACGATTACTTCAATTATATGCGTATCAGAAACCACTAAAAGGGACAAATATGCCCGAGACCATAACCAAGTTGTCACGGGAATCAGAGAACAGAAAGAATGCTAAGGAAAAATAAATTGAAAATAAAGGATTCAGAATTCAAAAATTTTGGAGGAAGATTGGACAGCATATTTTGAAGAAATATACTCCGACGAGGAAAAAACCACACAAATAATAAATGATGAAGAAGAACACGAAATTAATATCGAAACTGAAACAATCGAAAATGTCTTGAAATCACATAAAATCGTACGAGCCTCGGCCCAGACGAAATTACCCACAAGATGTTGGAATACGGAGGGGGTACACTGCAAAATGAAATTAAAAACTTGTTTAAACACACCAAAAATATTGAACAAAACACATCTATTGAAAAGAGGGCAGAAGGAAGACCACCAAACCATGGAGGAAATGCTGGTTCTCAACACCAGGAGAGGCGACTGGACAAAACAGGCAGACGCCTACCTATTTTGGGAATAATGTTAAAACTGCCTTATTGTGTTGATTAAAATATTTTTTACTGTTTTGGAAAATATTGCTTCGTTAAAAAGTTATATTTTTTTATGGTTTTAAAGTTCACCGAGTAATTGTTCCTTAAAATCTAACCGAATTGTGTTATAAGTCTTCGAATCCAGTCACATAAAATGAAGAACTAATATATCAAAATTATAAATCTGATAAATTATATAAAAGAAAAGAAATAGTTATTTTTTGGCATTTAGAAGTTCGTTGATGGATTTGGCGCTTGCGTCAGTTTATACACATTATACGTCATTCTATCTCACACTGTCATGACATTTACCTTATTATAAGCTGCTTGTCATAGGTATATAAATCGTCGTGGGTAGTAGTTCGCGGTTAGATCTTAACAATTAGGCGTTAGAGTTTAGAAAGTATGCCTCCTTAAAGATTCGGGTAGTATAGATTCAGGAGATTACCGGGATAGTCCGTGAAGATGAAATATTATCGGAGAAAATGACTTTTACATTGACTTTATACAATTCGTAACGTATGATTTAAGTCAAGTCATGAAGTGGAAACGTAAATTATTCTATTTATACAAAACGGTGAACTAACTAGTCATATTCTAAGCGTTAATTTCATCTAAGCAAAACATACATGCGTGTTTGGCGAAGGTTCGTATTCTGAAACGTATATACTATATTTCTCATATTTGTTCTACAGAGGATCCCAGATTGGGTTAGTGCGGTGCGGTCGAAAAATGCACAAACATTAACAGCGAATGTCAGGAAATTTACAGTTAACCCAGAGCTGTTCTGAATTAAATAACCAGCCTCCCCAGAATACATTACGGTAGGAAAAAGCATAATTATTAACCGGGAAAACTGGAAAATTTGCCTGGGCTCAAACCCTGAAATAGATGTTCGGCTAACGGAATGAATTTATCACTCCTTATAGGAAAGTCGGTGCTGCACCACAACCACCCTTTCAAGAATATTTCTCCCACGACTGGCGTCACCAAATGTTTACAGTAACAAAACGTATGCTCGGGAAGAAATCAGAACCATATAATTCGATATCTCTCTTGGAAGTTAAACGTTACCAATCCTAACGAAGATCTTCGTCGGTGTGTTCCTGGTACGACCTAAAATGCCCTGAAAGAAATTTCTTACTAATACCCAAATATACACCTTCCCAATTAAATACTTTTCGTCGTCGACAAATCTCCTTTCTCAGTAAATCGGCTGTGAGGAGAGGAACACATTCTGTCGTTGCCTAGCCCCTCCGAAAAATTCGTGTTACTAAATATTTTTCCTTTTTCGACTTGAATGAATTACCTTATTAAATCCAATTATATAAATTCTTAGAGGGAATGTAGCTACAGCCGTCTGCCACTGTTTAGTTGCAACGTTCTCATCAAAACAGGTGGACGATCGCTTGGTTGATAATTTTAGCAGTATATTGTTTTCACTTAGATTTTTTTTTTCAACTAACGGTAGTGAATGAATGGTTTTCTCTGGGCCGGTAACAGGATGTTCGTTGCAGAACGTAATTAATTTAAGAAATATCATTGGTGAATGTATATAGCAGTTCAAAATTTTCATCAACATATCCACTACCAACCACTCCACACCATTCTTTCATACTCTATTGTTGGCGCAAAATACATACTTTCAATAAAATTTGCAATTTGAAATAGGGTTCTAAATATCACAGGATCAATGATCAAACTTCCATAGCCGACGAGCCTCCTCGACGTTTAAGTACATCCTATTCACATTTCATTCACCATCGGTGTTTTGGATTGCGGCGTTACTAACAACTCGTCCGTTCAAATCACAAATCCGACCAATGATTTTGTCGTGGCATTATATCCATTTATTACCATGTTTCAGTAGCGAAAAATCTTGGCAAATATATTGTTCACAGTGATAAGCGTACGTGACCGAGTGTCGTAATATATTTACATCAGTGACCAATTACCAGCAATATTGTTGCAGTTCAGGAAACGAAAAAGTTAGGTTATGTTTTGATGGTATTATTTGGCATCCGAATGATGCCAAATAATGATGATGCCGAATGATGACAAATGGGGTCCATTGAGTGGTATCCTTAACCAAGCAGCACGACTTGCTTCGATCTGGATTGTTAAAATCGATACTTTCGAAGGAACGCGATGCCGAGGACGTGGACTTCTAAGCGACGTCCGCACAACTGAAAAAGGGCAGAAGATCTAAGTCTCTTTCTCAGTTAGCAGAGGTTATTGTTAGAAATTATGAAAAGGTTGGTTCAGATTTGCAGTGAGTTAAGCCAGAGTAGGTATTGAAATAGGTAGATATGCTGTAAATAACACTATAATCGTAGAACTCAATCCTGTAAATCGAAACATTGGTGAGTGATTAGACGTGGTAAATGAGTTGTGTTCATGGAGATGAGTACATTCCAAAGTCCGGCGGGAATTTAGGGAACAAGGTTACTTTAATCCATAATCTGAAGTTAGACACACATAATGACGACCAAATAGCTTTCTCTATCTAATTGGCTTCTGAAAAGTTTCGACAATTTGCTCTGTCGTCTGTTCAGGTATCACCATCTGACGTTAGAAGAGGAATGCAGTGTCAGCCCAGCATTGTCAATTGAAAGTTGTGATAATTAGGAAGCATTTACAACATATCAGTCACTTGCAGTAAAACTATAACTTATACTGATAGGCTTCTCATATATTCAGCAACAGCAGATTTTAATTTTGAAACCCCAACAATTTCACTCCTACAGTAACCGACTAAATTAAAATTATTAGCTCTTCCCGCTACTTCACACCTTTAGTTGTTATAGTATATTTATAGTATTTATAAGTTATAGTAAATTGTTAGATGAAAAATTCCTAATTTCATGGATATTAAAATTTTGCTCAGTTTTTGTTTGCCATGACATACACTTTGATATCGTTATTTTCTGGTTTCCTTGTGACGGATAAACAGCGTTCTGCGAGAGAGGCAGATCGGAATCAATTGTTTGTTTTGCTTTTCCAGCCTAAAAAAGTCGACTTTCACCCTCGGGCACACGAAAACAGTTAATCGGCGAGCCGGCCCAGCCCGTTCTCCCATCTCCATTGCCGGCGGTCAAACTTCGGAACAAAACGGCGACTGTCGTCCCTCCTGTGCATTACTCGGAACAGAGACAATGAATAGCTGAGTGGGCTGAGGTTGAACACGCACTCTGGGCCTTCTCAACGCCGACTTGATTTATAACCAGGCGATTATATTTCGGGGCCGACTTAATTAAATTTAGATTAACTTCATCCGCCTCACTCAAAAACTGATAATCCGAAGGATGTATTTCATACTGCCGCCCTTAGTTCAACACATTTGGTTTATGGTTTTGTTTGGTCTGTCCCTCTATTTCTTGGTGATTAGTTTTTGTCGTAATATAATATAATCTTAGAGGTAATTGTAATGTTAATTTTAAATTTAACTCAAAATTTATGTCCAGTCAAATAACAATTTGAACTCTGGCAATGTCGAACTAGAGCAAATTAATTGTCAATATTCGTAAGTGGGTACAGAATGAATTTCTCCAAGTTGGTACCTCAAATGTTTTGCATACAATTCACTATTAACAAGTTAATGAGTTTTCAAGTCATTAGCTTATATCTGGATTAATTTTAATTACAGCTGGTTGCTTTGTAATACAGTTTTGAAGCAGATGTAATTTCGAATAGTGTTTGTATTTCAAATTTTACCTCCGGACATAAGCAAGGCGCCACCGTAAGTTGCGTGTACGTATGTTTTTTCGCAGTAGTTCCGGGAGAAGTCGGACTTATTGTGGGCACCAGCATAAATCCGAGCCGAACACACCAAGGTTTTTCTTATAGATTTTGATATTTGCCGAATAGGTAGGGCACTTAACTCTGAAGTCACCTTTGTAATTAAAATATTTCTTATTGTTTGCCTATAATGATTTCAATTATTCTGAATGCGGAAATTCAAGAAACTGCAGGTCTAAGGAGATTCTACAAACTTCAAGGACATTGTTATCAGCTGGAAATAGATGTATTTTGAAATGAGAGTGTTCTGTTTCCGGCAACAGTGCAGGTTAATATGATAGAACAGTGGACTTATTGGTTGAATCTATGGTTCTCATAACACAAAACTTCCGAATCCTAACATGACATCAGCTTGCACTATTGCATATATACGTAATTGTTCTAACGTTACCGGATCAATCTTTCAAAGATTTTGATTTTTTATTCTTTTATCTTTTCAAAGATTTTATTCTTTCTTGTAAAAAGATCTTGTTGGCAAGAGCAGGTTTTCTGCTATCTTCTATCGATTTATGTAAAAATCCTTGTCAGGACAATCACTTAGCTGGTAATTACTATCGAAAAAACAATAAACACGACAGAAAGGAGAGAGAGAGAGAGAGAGAGAGAGAGAGAGAGAGGGAGGGAGAAAGGAAGGACACCTTTGTCTCACATGTTCTGTAATTGTTTTTCTCTCTCTCTCTCTCTCTCTCTATCTCTCTCTCTCTCTCTCTCTCTCTCTCTCTCGCACCACGAATACTGTCCTCATTTCTATTCATTATGGACACCTCACCTTATGGTTATTACTCAGGCATTTAGCCCATTTTAATTATATTCGAGGGCATGAGCAACAGCTTTCTGCTTCTGCAGGTGCTGCCACCCTGTGCGGTAACTAGCCAATCAGAGACGGGCATTTTCCACCCTCCTACTCCATTGTATTTGCCTAACAATTGTGGTGTTTAACAATCGTTATAACAATCACTTCAACAATAGATCCTGTTGTTTCTGTCACCATATCACTATTTTATGATAGTAATACCACATCTATTCAACTTTCAAATGATTAACATTGACTATAGCTGAGTTGCTAAAGAGAATCCAAGCCCTATGCTTATAAGCATATAGCTTATAAGCCTATAGGCAACTCTCCTTCCTACTATATTAATTCTAGTTGTCCAGGGATAGTGTCTGGGACACTTTGTATAACAACTTTTTGTAGAGACCACAAATTTGTGCGGCAGCACATTTAGTTAAAAATTTGTTTGTAATTAGTTCAGGACATGTAAACTTTTCCTCTTGTACGACTATAATGAATCCATTAAACATCGCCTATTCGTTTGTTCCGCCGCATCTAAAATCAGAATATATGTAAGATTCTATTATTTTCCAGAACAAAGAGGTGCAGCTTTGATATTGATCTGGTTTCCACAGGTAACCTAATTTCCCGCTCTTAGAATCCAACACGAATTGAACAGCTCATACACCTTTGTCTATCGTATCCGAAGAATACGTTCCGCCTTCCGGGTAATAATTTCTAACTCGGCCATACCTTTGCTAGGAACGCTGTACTTTAGTCGTTATTATACGTCTAGCCAAGTTTCTCGTCGTACTTACAAAGTGGAACACGTCTAGTCCATTTGCTTTATTGGATATCCATCAGGGATGTATTCATTTGTACATGCGAAGCCGCTGCTACTACTGTTGTTGTTTACAGTCTCCTTTGTTTTGATAACTTTTATTCAGGTGCTAAAGTGTTATGCAATGGAAATTTATAAAGCAGATACGAGCATTACGAAATGCCTCGAAAAATATTGCTTCAGAGTGACTTACTAGATTGATATGAGACGCTGAGAGAGATTCATGTGGAATATGTAGAAGTGTAACTGAGGTAAACAAAATAAAATACAAAGTAACTTTTAAAAGTACTTGAAATTTATTAAAACACAGGTTGATAATCAACCAGTTTCCAGTCGAGGAACAATAAAAATATAAAATAAATTGAATGTTACGAGAAGAAGTAAACATTTCTCATTAATATCTGAGAGACAGTAGATATTCATCATTGTAATCTTGGGGTAATTATTTCTTAGGGGTTGAATTTTTTTTGGAATTTTAGGCGCAACAATACTTCCTAGCGGAAAATGTTCAATAGCAAAGTTGTAGATAACAAATTATCCAAAATTTTGAGATAAATCATTTTTCAACATAAGTTCTGATTTTCCGAGGCAACGGCAGAAAACCGATTTTTATTTTTATTTCGTGTGAAAGCTATTCGATATTTGTGAAAATTACTGAATGTATTCCTTTCTTGGCATTGAATAAATTTAAAAATTAAATATGGTTTTTAGATTTTGATGTATTATATATGCACATTGTATTGTTGAAATATCCAATTTCCAATATGACAATATTATAGTCTGTCTAAAAATGAGGCGAAGTAATAAAAACTCATTATAAATGCAAAACCGATACAAGGTGGCACCCACTAAATATGTCGAGTTCTCTAATGTTTTGCAGGCTACCTTCCGTAATCTCTTTATATTACGAGTGTTTCTCCCTGACCATTGGCTATTTTGTACGCCTCGGCACATGCGAAGAACCACTCACTGGCGTACGGTCGGGAAAAATGACGAAATGTGCAATAATCGATAACTGAAAAAATTACGTCTGCGTGCGCGTGTGTGTGCGTGCGTGCGTGCGTGTGTGTGTGTGTGGGCGCGCGCTTGAACGAGATAGAGAGGGAAAGAAAGACAACACTTCAGTACATGTATGGTCGTGCATTAATTTATGAAATTTTGCGGCCCTGAGAAGGGCCAGTTTATGAAAAGTTTTTCCCAGCCGTCACCTTCTCCTTGGTAACCTCAGTCGTCGTTGCCATCGTCGAATTCTTCCCAAACATCGGAATCTGAAGAAGAATCATCATTTGGGTTGATAATACTTGATTCTATCAACGACTCCGAAATGTTATCCAACTGTAACATTTGGTCTTCTATTTTCAGAACGTGATTTATGCATTTTTGCCAATTTTCCTTGGAAACTTTACATATTGCTTTTTTAAGCAAATTTTTGACATCTGCTAATTTGAACGTTGTATTTGTTCTCGCCACGTCCCCTTTTATTTGTGCCCATATTAGCTCAATGGGATTCAGGTCGAAGTGGTACGGAGGAAGCCGAACCACTGTTATTCCTTTCGCCTTGGCTAATCCATCGACGACGTGCCTTTTAAAATCACCTTTACGTGAATTGGCTAAACGCAAGAGTTCTACTTTTAATAGGTTTTCGACACATTCGATCTTTTTCGAGGATAACCATTCTGCGATACGTTGTTTTCGCCAAGAGCTATTTGGTAATTTCTCTTCTACCATTCTACCATTTCTACCATTCGGAATTAGATCGATCATTTGACCAAACCATTCTTCAAACATGTCCGCAGTCATTTCTTCATGGTAGTCTCCTGTCTTAGTTGATTCAAAAATTAGTTCTCCCCCTTCAACGAAACCATCCTCGCTTCCAATGTGGGTAATAATAAGCCGTCGCCTTTTACCCAACGAAGGCTTTAAACCGGTGGACCAACCTTCTAGAAAAGCTTGCCTTCGATTAGTTACACTGGTATCTTGCCAAAATTTTGGCACGGAATGTCCTGCGTTAATCCAAGTTTCGTCCAGATAGAAAATTTTTTTCATTTCTAGCCTACTCCTTCGAATATCGCGCAGGTAACTTCTTCTCCACACAATGATGTCATCTCTTTCCATCAATACAGATTTTCTATTGTGCTTCTTCCATCGAAATCCCAAATCCTTTAAAATCGTCCATAATGTACATCGGCTCATTTTTGGAAAGTCCTCGTCTTCTTGGACAGACAATAGAATTTTATCTAGTGTTGGAAGTTCGTTGCGGAAAAAGAAAGCGTGAACTTTTCGACGTAGTCCCCTTTTTAGAAATTCGTCTAAGGAAATTTTCGGACGTCCTGGAGACTTTTTCTCCGGTTGAACAGGACCACTCTTTCTTTCTTTTAA
Source organism: Cryptocephalus primarius (assembly GCA_963576515.1). Classification (NCBI taxonomy): domain Eukaryota; kingdom Metazoa; phylum Arthropoda; class Insecta; order Coleoptera; family Chrysomelidae; genus Cryptocephalus; species Cryptocephalus primarius. The sequence continues at coordinate 4,578,130 of OY754939.1, forward strand.
TAACCTGTACACTGATGTCTTACCAACTCTCAGCATCGCAGCGGTTAATTTCACGGTTTTATCCACACTCGCATCTAAATTTTGTTTCTTGATGGAATCGAAACAATTCAAAATTAGAACTTTCTCATTAACTGAGAACGGCGCTAATTTTGGGCGTTTCGATGGTCTTGGTAAATTCTCCATACTCCAATACGTATCTCCGTACTTTAAAAATACCACTATGGACACACAGGAAAGTCACTGTCAAAGTCTGTCTAATCACACACACGTACACGTCTATAAGCAATGCTGACTGACTAATGATTTTAAATGGAATAAATGGGCCGATCTTATACACATAACCACCTGATATGTTAACGCAAGCATTAAGCGCAATCAGTTCCTTTAACTTACCTAGAATTACTGAGAAAATAATAGCCGTCTTGTCCCTTCTTGGAATAGTTAATCACATAATCCGAACTTTAGTATTTATCTGCACCTCGATTAGACAGCACCCACTTTTGTACATCGGTAGGAAATGTTCATATCTCTTCGTTTCTTCCATATTCCGAGGATTTATTAGACAAACAGTATGAAAAAAAACATTACCGTAAAATATTATAAAAAATACCGATTTCCAATATTGTAATATGTTATATTAATGACGAGTTAACAACAATTCAGGTAAAAAGGGAAGCGTTCCTGAGATGATAACAATCGCGGTCGTAATACCTACCTTTTAATAAATCAATTATACCGGTTTTAAGGAAACTCAACATTACATAGACAATTTTAATGCATTTATTAATATTCGTTGATTTCTTAAAGAACGCCTCTGGTTAGCGGCGAAATAATCGGTTTATTACTTCGCCTCATTCTTTGACAGGGTATAGATTAATTCAATAACAGTAAGCAGCTTGGTGAAAATGGCAGCAGTTGAATGAATTTAAATTAAGGAATCTGTGAGAAATATTATTAAACATAAAATTTTATATAGGAATCCACAGTATTGCGCTTAAAGTCGACCCTGTAAATGTGTGATTTATAATTTTGTCACTAAATAGCAAAGTGCCAAAAAGTACAGGGATGAGTAATCTCTTATTTGACTAAAGTAACTACAATATTTAGTTATGGAATAATTATGTATAATAAAACAGTAACTTTTGATTCATTTTTTTTTTTTGGGAAAACATTCATTTCTGGCAAATTGTGAAACATTAATCAATTTTCATATTCGTATTTTGCATTCTGGTTGTTGTTTTCTTATTTTCAACGTTCAGATTTTGAAGGACCTTTATATCTATAGATTTCTTCTTGGCCATTTATCAATAATCACTTCCGAGACACTCAAATACATGTAATTTTTCATCTCTGATTTAGTAGTTCTCATGACAATCACTGCAAACAATTGTTCATTTTAAACCATGCTTTCGGCAGCCACCTTATTAATCACAGCCACTTTCACAGCTGCAGCTTATAATTTTTAATAACATTCCAGAAAAGAAATCTGAATCGTCTCGGATACATTTGGGCACGAGTGTATTTAATTGTTTCGTCCAACCACATTTCATTGCTTTATTGTTAACTAGCCTCTGCTCGAATAACCCAGCCTAGTTCTCAGTTGATAATAGACCCAATAGGAATGTTGCACAGCGTCTTCTTTACTTGGGGAAGCTTTTCCAATTTGAAAGTAGATTTTCATCTTGTCATTTATACATCCTCCCCATGTCCCGGATTTTCGTAGGATAACCGAGTAACGCATAACTCGGCCTATATAGCGTATACGACACTAATATCCAGCTGCCACTATCTTTCATGTTTATGCTGTATATATCAAAATTAGCTGCCGTTTTTAAAAAAGTCATATTGTGCGTCATTTGACCATTTATGGCCGTAATTGCTGTGATACTTATCACAGAAAAATGTTATATGTTAAATGACATACTCTTGGTTCGTTTAAATTTAGGACACGATTTTAGTCACAGACTTATTATTTAAGGAAATAAATATAATTTAATTTTTCCTCATCTATATAGATGCAAAATGACCTTAAGTTCAATTTCGATCGACTTTGGTCGTATACTTGTAAAGAGAAATAATAACCAATATTATCATATGTTAATAATATATTCAATATAATATTCACGTATAGATATAGATACAAACTTTTTACATTTCTTCACAAATATTTACATAATTCCTTGAATCCACATACCAAATGATCTCTATTATTTCGAGCAGGTAAAGAATTCATAAATTTTCATGATAAAATCGTGAGATATGATATGGTCATTGGCGTCACGTAATATGCGTCATGATAAATGACAATGACCATGACATGACAATCATCATGATAGTGATGAGACAACTTGGTGAAGAAGAATTCGAGTACTCGTTTATTGCGAAAACTCGAGTGACAAAGTTCGAGAATATTTCATTGTTGGAATAACCGGTTATAACTCCAGTTATGACAGAAACACTCGAATAGTACTTTTGCGTAATTCAAGTTCTGACATTTCACTTTACAATGGTCAAATACCAATAATCAGAAACATATTTTTGTTATAATTCTGATAAACATAGATGACATGATAATCATCTATCATCATGTAAATGCTAGAATAAACACAATTTCAAATTTTAACTAAAAAAATATAACATTAGTTTAGATACCTGAAAAATTAAATGGTTAAATAACGGTTAAATGACTAAGGCCAAGTATTTCGGTCTCCTGATGAGTTGCCAATAAATAATATTTGCCAAATAACTCGTGTTTCTTCTGTTAGCAAACTGAAATGACAAACTTAAACAATCTTCATCGCTGCATATTTCGATTGGTCGGCCTACTAGTTCAGCCCAGATGATTAACTAACTAGTAACAAATATACTTATTCTGAGGTAATAATTGCAAACGAGACGATTTTGGATGTTCTTTTAACTACACCAGAAATGCCAATGAATTTTAAAAGGGATGTGAAACTGATTGAGGTTGGAAATACCTAAATAACAGATTTTTACGATAGTATTTATATGCACGTAAAACACATCTGGTTCCTTAGTTTCAGTTTCAATTTTGAAACGAGTGATGATTCACTCGACTAATTTCGACTCGAAACCGAGTACCGAGTATTCAGTTATAGAAATCATTCGCTTAGCGAGTACTCGACTATTCACATCAGTTGATCTTTCCCAACACTAGTTGTAAATACCAATTCCAAGTATCCTTCTAATATGAATTACCCTAATCTAACCATAATTTAAAAAACTTTTGACGTTTTATGCACAACAAGATGGGTTTTGAAATTAATTATTTAAAATTTTCGGCATATATTCCTGCTTTAAATTAATTCACCTTTAGCGGTTTTCCATGTAGGTAATTTCTGATATTGAAATCTAATCCAGTATTTACATACCTATTAAAAAAATTGAAAATGATAAAAATGTGCAAAAATTCGATATCAGATATTCCTTTTGTGTTTTTTCCCCCGCATTTTCCAAGCCATTTCATGGATTTCATTTACCTTTCAAGGGCTGAGCCAATACGTTATGTCAAAACTGAGAAAAAAAATCAATCAAGATCTTTGGGAAAAATGGGATTTTTACCGTTTTCTAGGAAAATTTGAGGTTATGTTGAAAAGAGACTTTTAAACTCAATTATTTTCTACAAATCTGATGAAGATTTTCTTCTAGGGTGTCTAATTTCGCCGAAAAATCACAGAAATTCATTTTCAATTCCCAAGAAACATTTTTTTAGTTGTATTTTTTTCTCTATAAGCATTTACTAAATTATCATGCTCATCATCAATACCATCAAAACCATGCCTCTGTAATAAGTGGGTACAATTTATGCTGCAGTATAGTTTATAGTATTTATTAAATTTAGAAACCAATTTCCACATAAAACCAGTTAAAATATCTGTTTCAAATTAAGTAGTGATAGTCACGAATTTGTCATTCTTTCTTTCACAAAAACGGTTTTTATATATATTTCCAATTCGGATTGTTTCATTGCCAATGTTCTTATAGTGGATATTGTTCTATCCTGTTTTAACGAATAGTTCAATAGTTTGTGTTGCCTAAATGGGGCAAAAGTTGCAAACAGGTAATAAAAGTTATAGTAAGATTCGCAATAGATTCATAATAAATTTTGATGATAGATTTGTTTTGTATTATATGCATTAGTTATACTGGTCATTATTAGCTACTTTATTGGATGAAGCTATAGGGATATTTCATATTTTCCTGAACACTTAAACAGCAGTTAAGTTCCTGAAAGTTGTTAGGTAATTTGATCACATTCAAATAAATAATTGTCGTTGAAGCTTGGAATATAATAACGCGTTGAAGAATGCCAGGTATAATAGCAGGTTATATTAATTCCTGCATGGATTGCAGGCAATGGTCCGTTCTTGAACAGGAAAAGAATTATCTAGCTATTTTGCAAATATCTAATGGCACGAAATAAACCCATTGTTATGCCTGAAATGACATTATGTTACCTTCACATTTCCTTATATATATATATATATATATATATATATATATATATATATATATATATATATATATATATATATATATATATATATATATATATATATATATATATATATATATATTCCCAAATTATACATATGTACGCTGTTGTCATATTTATATTTATTTATTATATGTGGTTATACAAATTTCGACCGCATTTTACCTACATGAATCTGCCTATTCGTATAATTAAAAAAATGTAAAATATACATGCACGTTCATGAATACATAGTTTCGACTCGAAACGATATATTTGCATTTTACGATGTATTGTGTCGGGAGAATTTTAGGGTGTATTGCACGTTGTATTTTATTTGAGAAATATTGCAGTAAACTTGGTATGAGACGTCCCAATAAAGATCATAGATTACCTGTCGAATGGGGAAAGGTGAAGTGTTTTATTGCCGATTAGGAGGCGCTTTCGAATGGTCATCGGGAGTATTTGGACCGTACAGGAATTTTTCAATGATGACAGAGAAATTAATGTTTCCACACCATGAAAAAAAATTTAAAATCATCTTCTTTTCTCTTTTTTGTATATGGTGTTCTAGGCCATTGCTAGGCAGGTTCTAGGTCGTCGACTTCTTCCAATTCTTCCTCACCTAATTCTTCTCCTTCGCGATACTTCATATCCCTATTCACTGCAATTTCTTCGTCTGAACCTGCTTCTCAATTTATTCCAAGTTCACTGTATAACCAAGACCGCCACATTTTAAAGCACATGAAACCCACCCTTGTCATGATCAGAGTAGAATTAATTTATTTTAATACACCATATCTTTAAATATATATTCAGTGCCTATCTTACCCGCCGTCAAGACAACTTTACCTCGTTATTATATAATTTAAATTTACACCACGACTCATCAATGAGAATAAGTTCTTTCTAAGTTTATAAGTTCTTGAAACTCCTGTTGTTGTCTAAGTATTTTAAATACGGTCGATTTAATATATATAAATGTAAATATCCTGTCATAATAAGCGGATAACAATTTTTAAGCCTCTTCATCTCCTTCGTTTACAATCTATTACAATCGGGGTCCGGATAACTCGTACCACAATTCGAGTCTTAAATAAAATGTGACGAACTATATGCATTAAGGTTAATAGCGAAGTAAAGTTTTCTTATACCTACCTATGGAATATTTAACACTTCATTTGTTGTTCACCTTATTAAAAGCCGTCTTAAATACCAATGTCATAAATGCACTTGAGCGTTTTGAAATTGATTATAGTATTAGATGTGTCATTATGAAGGATATTATATTCATGCAAAATTCCATCTTCATGGAATAGATACATTTTACCGGTTCTATACTGTACTTTGCTTCAACGCAAAGTAATATTAATGAGGTATTCGTCAAAAGATGGTATTTTTCATGTACAGTAATCGTAAGCAATCCCTCCATTTTCACCTGTTTTTTAATAATTTTGTAGGGGCCACCCGGTATGAGCGGTGTCAGAACAAAATCTCCAAAGAAGAGGACGAAGAAGTAGAAGAAAAAGTCCGGCGCCTATGCGATCGGATATTGAAATATCAGTGGCGTTTCGCATTTTCTACAGAAAGTTCGGAATAATGCATAATGTTTTAATTATGAGTAATATATTTCACTGTAGTAATTGTTACGCAACCTTTCCTTCCCACTTTATTCAGGCTTAAGACTGGTGTTTGTTAAAATTGGCGTGGTTACTTGCTTGCATATTGCAATTCGTCAATACTAATTTCATACTAACAATATAATATATGATATACAAAATTAATATCATACATTATTTCAATTTGAAATTCGTTAGTATTTATAATACTAATCAACTGAAAATTCAGAAGAGCTACCTTCGTTATTTATTGTGATAATCAATGGTACTGTTATTCTATCAATGAAATTATCAAGTTCTAAAAGTTTTGTCTGTTCCTTTATGGTATTGTAACGAATTCTCCTCGTCTAACCGGCCATGGAAGGCATTCTCGATTGTTCTGCAGACAACAAGCGACAGCGGAATTCCGAGAAGTCATTTAATAGGTCGAGATTTCTTTGGAGCTATTACCGTTAGAATATAAAATGGGCCGAGAGATAAGCGGGAGTCAATCGAACGCATCTGTTCATCCGTCGTAAAGAAACACGCTTGAAAATAAATTTACGTTTACATGAATTAGCATATTTTCGCATAGTGTTAGTGTTATTAAATAAATTAAGAACCGTGAACGCAACAGTATGATTTACAGTGTTTCTCCAATTTTCGGGGGTTACACTTTTCATTCCATTCGACAACAGTATTTTTACATCTTTCAATGTAAAAGTTGTGAAGTATCTTGCAACATGGCTTTTCGCTTGGACCCATATCAATTCGATTGAATTTAGTTGACAATGATATGGTGGAAGTCTACCATCGTGATGTCTCGATGCCGTGCCATCTTATCTACAACATATTTTTATTTATTTCGATTTAGTACAATCAACAATGAAGAGTAGTTTCTTTTTGACCATATCAGTGTCATAGTGAATTGATTCACCATCATTTTTTTTTATTATCTAACCAATTAATTAGGTCAGTCTCTTTCTGTAATGTAGTAGGTGCCTCCTTGACTTGCCTTGAATGGTAACTTGCTTTATCCATCACAATTATGCTTACTACTGGTATAAAGCCTAACATCTGTACAACGTATTCTTCAAATATAACTGCATTAATATCTGACAAACAAAGGTCAAGAGATCAATCTCAACAACTCCTGTTTCACTGTCAATGTGTGTGTGATAATGATCCTTTTCTAGGTGACGACAAGCCAGTATATTAACCTCCTCTACGTGCTTGACGAGCACTTTCAATATTTTTGGCACGCCATTTCTTTGCAGCGGTATGCCCAGCATTAACCCATGTTTCATCTAAATATATTTTTTTATTTCCTTGTCTAAATTAATTAATCGATCGTAAAATATTGCCGTCTCCACAAAACGATTTCATCGTTATCAGTAAAACAGAGCATTTTTGTTACTTTTTTTCCAAGACAAATTAATTTCTTTTAATGTTTCCCATGTTTTTCCTTCGATATTGTAGAAAAGCCATCATTGGTTAATTATAGAATTTTGCCTAATATTGGGATGACGTTTTTAAAGAAAAAAGAATAAACCTTTCGTCTTACGAATGAATGTCTATATTGACACAACCACAAACAGGCTAAATTTTCTTCATTTACCAATTGTTCCTTGACCTGTTCTTTCCAAACTGTCTTGTACCACGAATTAGAAACAAACTGCAACGATATTTAGCTAATAATTCCTTATCCTACGTAACCAGCCTTAAAGCCAGCATAATAATCTCCCACAGTCCTGTCCCTATACCAAGGGTGTCCACTAACCGTGTTTCCCGAGCTCCCGGGAGCGAACGCTTTATCAGAGGTACCTATAATTTATGCCACCCAAAAAGCTATGATCGTTCGTCTCTTGGGGCATTTTCGTAATTTTTACATCAGGTGATCCAGGGTCGAATAAATATGATTTTAGTTACAAGTGTTTGAGATTTTATAATTTTATTATTTCATATATGAAACATATAGGAGCATACCAAAAATGTTTTTACCTGTTTCTAAATATTTATACCCTGTCAAAGAATGAGGCGAAGTAATAAACCGATTATTTCGCCGCTAACCAGAGGCGTTCTTAAAGAAATCAACGAATATTAATAAATGCATTAAAATTGTCTATGTAATGTTGAGTTTCCTTAAAACCGGTATAATTGATTTATTAAAAGGTAGGTATTACGACCGCGATTGTTATCATCTCAGGAAAGCTTCCCTTTTTACCTGAATTGTTGTTAACTCGTCATTAATATAACATATTACAATATTGGAAATCGGTATTTTTTATAATATTTTACGGTAATGTTTTTTTTCATACTGTTTGTCTAATAAATCCTCGGGATATGGAAGAAACGAAGAGATATGAACATTTCCTACCGATGTACAAAAGTGGGTGCTGTCTAATCGAGGTGCAGATAAATACTAAAGTTCGGATTATGTGATTAACTATTCCAAGAAGGGACAAGACGGCTATTATTTTCTCAGTAATTCTAGGTAAGTTAAAGGAACTGATTGCGCTTAATGCTTGCGTTAACATATCAGGTGGTTATGTGTATAAGATCGGCCCATTTATTCCATTTAAGCCTAAGACAGTAGTCAGTCAGCATTGCTTATAGACGTGTACGTGTGTGTGATTAGACAGACTTTGACAGTGACTTTCCTGTGTGTCCATAGTGGTATTTTTAAAGTACGGAGATACGTATTGGAGTATGGAGAATTTACCAGGACCATCGAAACGCCCAAAATTAGCGCCGTTCTCAGTTAATGAGAAAGTTCTAATTTTGAATGGTTTCGATTCCATCAAGAAACAAAATTTAGATGCGAGTGTGGATAAAACCGTGGAATTAACCGCTGCGATGCTGAGAGTTGGTAAGACATCAGTGTACAGGTTATTAAAAGAAAGAAAGAGTGGCCCTGTTCAACCGGAGAAAAAGTCTCCAGGACGTCCGAAAATTTCCTTAGACGAATTTCTAAAAAGGGGACTACGTCGAAAAGTTCACGCTTTCTTTTTCCGCAACGAACTTCCAACACTAGATAAAATTCTATTGTCTGTCCAAGAAGACGAGGACTTTCCAAAAATGAGCCGATGTACATTATGGACGATTTTAAAGGATTTGGGATTTCGATGGAAGAAGCACAATAGAAAATCTGTATTGATGGAAAGAGATGACATCATTGTGTGGAGAAGAAGTTACCTGCGCGATATTCGAAGGAGTAGGCTAGAAATGAAAAAAATTTTCTATCTGGACGAAACTTGGATTAACGCAGGACATTCCGTGCCAAAATTTTGGCAAGATACCAGTGTAACTAATCGAAGGCAAGCTTTTCTAGAAGGTTGGTCCACCGGTTTAAAGCCTTCGTTGGGTAAAAGGCGACGGCTTATTATTACCCACATTGGAAGCGAGGATGGTTTCGTTGAAGGGGGAGAACTAATTTTTGAATCAACTAAGACAGGAGACTACCATGAAGAAATGACTGCGGACATGTTTGAAGAATGGTTTGGTCAAATGATCGATCTAATTCCGAATGGTAGAAATGGTAGAATGGTAGAAGAGAAATTACCAAATAGCTCTTGGCGAAAACAACGTATCGCAGAATGGTTATCTTCGAAAAAGATCGAATGTGCCGAAAACCTATTAAAAGTAGAACTCTTGCGTTTAGCCAATTCACGTAAAGGTGATTTTAAAAGGCACGTCGTCGATGGATTAGCCAAGGCGAAAGGAATAACAGTGGTTCGGCTTCCTCCGTACCACTTCGACCTGAATCCCATTGAGCTAATATGGGCACAAATAAAAGGGGACGTGGCGAGAACAAATACAACGTTCAAATTAGCAGATGTCAAAAATTTGCTTAAAGAAGCAATATGTAAAGTTTCCAAGGAAAATTGGCAAAAATGCATAAATCACGTTCTGAAAATAGAAGACCAAATGTTACAGTTGGATAACATTTCGGAGTCGTTGATAGAATCAAGTATTATCAACCCAAATGATGATTCTTCTTCAGATTCCGATGTTTGGGAAGAATTCGACGATGGCAACGACGACTGAGGTTACCAAGGAGAAGGTGACGGCTGGGAAAAACTTTTCATAAACTGGCCCTTCTCAGGGCCGCAAAATTTCATAAATTAATGCACGACCATACATGTACTGAAGTGTTGTCTTTCTTTCCCTCTCTATCTCGTTCAAGCGCGCGCCCACACACAAACACACACACACACGCACGCACGCACGCACACACACGCGCACGCAGACGTAATTTTTTCAGTTATCGATTATTGCACATTTCGTCATTTTTCCCGACCGTACGCCAGTGAGTGGTTCTTCGCATGTGCCGAGGCGTACAAAATAGCCAATGGTCAGGGAGAAACACTCGTAATATAAAGAGATTACGGAAGGTAGCGTGCAAAACATTAGAGAACTCGACATATTTAGTGGGTGCCACCTTGTATCGGTTTTGCATTTATAATGAGTTTTTATTACTTCGCCTCATTTTTAGACAGACTATAGTACACAAAATTGTGTACAAGTAGTTAAGTAATTGTTCCCAGTAACTAGTAAGTATAAGAATGATTGCGAATTAATGTATTGTCCTTCACTCTATCAAGAAAAATATACCTGATGGGTCGTTATGATCAGGTAAAAATAGGGCCATTAACTGAGTGATTACCACAAATTCTTAAGGTCACTTTAGAAAAATCTATAATTGCCACCTTTTGGTTAATAATATGTAGTCTGTGAGTGACTGTACTAGTGTGCTTTGTATGGGTAAAAGATTTTACGGAGTATTTCTTTTACTTCAGGTCTGTTTGGCAATTTTGACTGTTTCACTGTTACTAACACTAATATTCTTTAAAAACATATTATTTCAAATGTGTTAATCAAAATAATGAAAAATAAGGTCATTCCTACCCACTCTTTAACATATCATCAATAGCCGTAATTAGACGTCGAAACAGAACTTATCTTATTATATATTTGATTGGCGCATCTTATTGTGGCTAGGTAGGCAGAGGTCAAGAGAATGTAATTTATATTTTTAAATCTAGATGTATCAAAAAGAATATATAAAATATATAGTATATATATAAAGAATATTGTTTCTGTACATTTGTACTACCACTAGTTGTAATAAATTCTATTTTGCGTTTATTATTTTACTTACAAATTTGCATTTTTATAGAAAAATCCCCTACGCTACACTGTATATGTGGATTTTGTATATTGTTGATGAATAAATTAATGTATTATTAGTTGCTTATCAAGTTTGTGAGCTTGAATGCGGACGTAACAAAAATCTTCTTGTAAAATTTCTTTAGAATAGGCAATGTGTAGAGTAGTATCCAATCCTGGGAACTAGAAATCTCCGTGATGAAAATAATCGAATAATTTTCTAATCAACATCGACCTTTCGTGTAAACCCTTACTATTTTCATATGCTAAACAAAATATCAAGAAATTTTCGTAAATAATCCGGATTTCGTCATTTGTTAATCAAAAAAGTATTACACTATTTTCGCCAAACAGAAGAAATTTATTTTTATTCTACATGATATTACAGACCTACTGTAAAACAAATATTGCAAAACATGAAAAGTATCTCGCTTAGAGGATCTAACCGTATTATATTTATTGAAGAACTCATTTCCCATCCTTCTGAAAGCCGTAGGTCAATGATTTCGGGAGACCTGCATTTTTTATAAAAATATATTAATTTTGGTGACATTTTCTCTATCGAAAATATTTCGTTCTATTCGCTTCTTCCCACATGAAGTTATCGTCAGTGTATACATAAAATCAAAATACTTTCCTCCTGTGATATTTAGCAATCCTTGAACTTGAATGTAATAATTGTCATTTCATTGTTGGCAATAGAAATAGAAATAAAAACAAGCACACTGTGAAACTGCACACATTTGATTAGTATTTCAAATAAGAATAAATGTTTCACCAACATCATCAGTATCTTCAAAGTACTTCAAATGGGATTTGTCCTAACTAAATGCCATTCTTATTTAAAATCTCTATTGGTAAACTGACAACAAATCTGGCCTTTTTATACAATGGGGTCACATAATTTGCCACAATGTGCTTTCATGTGGTATTGCTTTGTTCAACAACTCTTGGATTTGGGATACTCAGTTTGTACTTAAATTAGCTCTAAAAAACTGTAGGTTAGAGTCTCGTTGCAAGAAAAATCTAAAATTTGTCTCAAGCCTAAGTAAAATAAATATTTACTTATTAAATAATTCGGGCTTAATCTCGGCGAGAACCGGTAAGTGGCGGGGCAAAGTTAGGGAAGGCGGAAGGCGCCTAGGGTCCCGTCCTGTATACAAGAAATTCGAACGGACAATACAACAATATACCGGCGTTGAGGAATTTTTCATGTATCCTTCCCAGCTACGTGAGATCGAAACGAAAAATCCTGTTTATTCCCGTTTGCCTCACCATTCCCTTTTACGGGCGCGTGCGGTAACATTGAAATTCTAAGTTGGCACCCAAAATGGCATTTCCTCTATTGATCGCAACCGAGTTCTCATTACGTTGTGCATATATTTATGTGCACGTCGCCAAACCGCTATGTAAACTGCAGCCCTGGCTGCGGAATATCCCCTTGTATTCATTTTTAAAACAAATACGACATTTCTGGGGAAACACATGTACCACGGGCGGCATAATGGCCGTAGTGGGACGTGAGAGTTTTATTACCGTTGTGTTTGCGGGCGGCAGGTTCAGGTGCTAGATCCTGCCCTAATAAATAATGATGTATATATATATGGTGAATAGACTTGCCTCCCTTTCCTTTTCTCTACCTCTGCTCGATATTTGTTCCTGACACTGACGGATCGATAGTTTTCGCCCTGACTAATGCTGGCGACTCGTGCTCAGGAACTATCGTTCCTACGATCCAAACTCTTGATAAATCATCGCATTTGCTTGATGCTGCGTTCTACGCTGATTTATTGCAGCAAAAATAGATAAATTATTGTTCTCTAATAACAAAGAGATCGCTTCAACATTAAATTTTACCATAGAGAAACACAAGACCGGAAATCTTCAAACGCCTTCCTCATTTTTATGTTTATACATTTCTTAACAACGAGAGTATGGCGTAATTCAGGCAATCGATCCAATGACAATTATTTTATTAATTCTATGAGTTAACGTCCTGTGAGCACCAGGTAAATGTCCAGTGAAGCCATCTTCATTATGTTCGAATTCAAATTTTGGCCAATAAGTAAATGGGTTTAAAATTTATTGTGCAATTCACAGTTTAGTATAGTTAAACCCCAATGACTAAATTTTTACGATAGATTTGATAGATTTATGTGTAAAACAAAATATTTTAACAAATGTTAACTCTAGCATCCAGTTTGAGGAAAGTCCTAAACATGACGTTTTATTACAGCGTTTCAGTATGCGGCAAATTTTATGACATACAATAATTGTTTAAAAGCGTATAAAATCAAAAAAAGTATTCCATTTCTCCTAGTGGTGTTGTAGTATGAAGTAAAAAACTCCCAGTACACTCAACTATATTAAATAACTGAAATGTCAAATACTGAATAAGTTTTGTTTGATACTGTTAAACGATTTTATGATTTTGAGTTAAATGTAAGTATTTATATTGAACCGACGATTACGAGTGACATTTTTACTCAGTGAAGCTTTCAACTCTACAAAAATGAAAGAGATGGAAATGTCGAACCGGTATTTAGTGAAAATGACAGCATGGGCAGCTCCGACTAACTCGTAGCATTTCATTTATGAACAGAGGTCCCTTCTTCTTTTCTGGCTACAACTTTGGGTGACTTTTGACCTTGAGCAAATCAAATTAAAACAAAATTACATCGTTATATAAAAATAATCGTTTACGTAATCCAGAGGTACGAGGGAGGTTATCAAGATTAAGGGATGATCTCAGAAGTGCCGTACGGTAGCATGGCGACCTAACTCAAACTACCAGTTCCCTCTTGTAGGGATCGACAATATTTGATATTATGAATATCGCCAGTTCAGAAATTCTGTATGACAAGGTCTATCGCCGAATTTGCGAGATTCACTTAACAACAGATGAACTGATGAACCCTTGAACTAATTGGCTCTGTCGTAAAGGGATTAAGAGTCGCCATTCTGCAACTATGCACATGGCGACGAACTTGTGACTCGGGTTACAGTAATGTAGGTCGATAATTATCGCAATCGTGACAATATGTCATCAAGGTCTGTTTTTTAATGGCGATCCTAATTTTTTATGAGTATTCTTAAAGGGTCTATCAAGTTACCCGTGCGTACCAAATATCAAAATTTCATTCCTTGTCGTTGAAAAACAAACATCAAATAATTCGAAAATGAAGAAATCTGATCAACTGATATATCTGATATCAACTCAAATAATATGTTTCTTGTATAAGTGCTCAAAATGTTTTCCATTAACTAACTGACAGTATCATAAACGGAACTGAAAGTCGTTTTGGATATTTCTAATTATTTTGGCGGAAATTAGCATACACTCCTGTTTTATTCGTTGTTGTAACCGCTTAATGTTTCCCGGTTTGATCTTAAACTTTTACTTTTGAAGTCACCCCCCCCCCCCCAAAGTAATAATTCACTGGTGTTAAATCGGGAGACTTGGGAGAACACTTTAAAAGTCCTCTTCTATAAATCCACCTGCCTGAAAATACATTAACCAGATACTCACAGACAGGTCTTGCCAAATGGGGAGAGCAAAATGGGCACCGTCTTGTTGAAACTAGATGTTTCTATTCGGGACATCAGCTTCATCGGGATCAGTAAACAGCGTAGCCAAATTCGAAACTATTCGAAATTATTCCTCCAAGAAGTCTTAATATCCAACACCATTGAGAGTTCCTTGTAAGAAAATTTATCCTGTTACTTGACTAAAAAAAAAAAAAAAAATACCAACAGTCCCTGCCTAAACATTGAATTTTCTTGATGTTAAGTGTGGTCTTCCCTTATCCAGAGTGGGTTGTTGTCTGCCCAATAACGACAATTTTGACGATTTACCACACTATTTAACGTAAACCTTGATTCGTCAGAGAACAGGACGTTTTCTATGTTTATAAAATCCAAAATTGAAGCCTTCTATCCAGATAATCTTCGGTTATAGGGGTGAAATTTCTGGGTTTGAAAGATTCTCGTTACTGAAGACTTGCTAATTTTGAGTTCCCTACCTATCTTCCTAATGGGGACATGAGGATTTCTTGAACAGAAATGGGTACATTCAGTTTGACATATTTATTGAAGGCACTTTAACGATGATTATTTGCTTTTCTTAAATGCCCGTGTTCTCGTAACTGTTTTTCAATCTTGCTTATGGTACTCTGCTATATGGGTGGTAAATCAGGATACTCCTCTCTGAATAAGTGAATCACTTCATTTTGTGTTTTTGTCCTATCTCCGTAGGCAATCATCATTAAAATTTCAAGCTTGTGGATTTCAGTTAAGTACGGCATATTGTTCGATTTTTCAACAAGTTGTGTTTCTTACAAAAGGAGAAACTAATAAGTATCCCTGCTCGTTACGATGCTACTCTCCTTACTTGTTTTCATTTAACTTTTTGTTTGACATTGCCAACATCTAACCAGTTTAACAAAAAATGATAAACATATACCTCTTGGCATTCCTTTTTTGAACTGCCTGAATTATGTCATTGAGTTGAATCAGATTTCTTCATTTTTCGAATTAGTTGATGTTTGTTAAATATTTTTTCAACGACAAGGAATAAAAATTTGATATTTGTTACACATGTGTAACCTGATATACCCTTAAAGAGTATTTATAAAAAAAATTAGTATTCTCATTTGAGAAAATAGTTGATGACGTCATATCTCAAATTTGGTACATGTTGTATAACATTTTCTTATATCAAATGGAGCGCCTTATATCAAGCTGTCCGAGCGTATTCCCAACAAAAAACTGTCTTTGATTTACTGAATTTATTTCAAGTTATTGGCTCGCACTGTATTATGCGACATTCGGCCAACTCTCATATATGACACTCGGTCACTTCTGTTGTTTAAGGTGCGACTAAGCCTAATATTTGGAGGGAGGGGAGCGGCTTGACTGCTCTTAACATATAAGACCCCGCCAACTCCCACATCTGACTCGCCAATTTTCGTATGACGCCTGACCATTTATAATACAGGAGACTCCTCTAGCTCTTTTTTTACGAAACTCTGCCGTTTGTAAATGTTAGACGTTACTATGTAAAGTGCGAGTTATATTTTGACAGTATTTAAATATGTCGATAATCTTCGATTTCCGGAGGTGTTTTTGGTAAGGATCTAATGTTTGGGGGTGGTACTAGGCACGTTACATTTTCAATCTGAGGCTGATTGATATAAAAGTTTAATTGTTGAACATTTTCATGAAACTTCTTCCTCCAACAATAACAATAAACTGCTCGAATTTCATAATATTGCACAAAAATACATACAATTATTCAATATAGGCGTTCTATAATAATAATAATAATACGCTATGTTCTGTTAACACATATTCATTTAGTGGCCTCATGAATAACTTTTTTCATTAAAACGCAGAAATACGTTTAAATATCTTTAATGTACCTAACAACCATAGATGTAATTAGTAAGTAAGTAATGTTCAGAATCTGAAATAGTCAGAGAAGGGATAAAAAAGGGGCCTCTCTTCCCTCATCACATCACGGTGCTCGATGGCATATCCACAAAAGGGGATACTACTTCCTGGATAAGTTACGTCCCTCCTTTAAAAAAATAACAGAGGTGGAATATAAACGTAATTAGTGCGTTAGATAAGCGGGTTTTTATAGTAGAATTTGGAAAATTATTACACACTGCATGATCACATAACATGTAATCACCTGCAAACGTAGGTTAATCAAATTAATTGAATTTAGACCGATCCTTATGAAATCTGCAAAAAATATGTAAGTGATTAAAAAATACTTTAGAGCGAATACTTACCTTAATCATTACAAGTCTTGATTATGACCGATACTGTGGGACCAACCGTTCTCCAACTACTAAACATATTGTCACGAACACGAGACTTCGACGACCATAAACAAAAAAACAATCAATTAGACCACGGTCAGGTGCAAGGCGATTCGTGTCGTACGCCCAACAACGAAACGAGAGTGCTTATGAAAACGACAGGCATTGCAACAACAAGCGAAAAGATCGCAAAACAACGTCGAATATAAATAGAACGAGGAAAGTCAAAACGAGGGAGTAGAAAGAGTATCCGGCCTGAGATTGTGGTCCGTCGTCGAAGGGACCAGAGAAGAGCCGAACGCCCGAAAAAATCCTACCATCCGTCTTACCAAGATGCCCTCCGCCAACTCACGTGTTATGGAAGTCAGAAGGTCCGGACGACAGTCGATCTTGTAAGTCACCTCCCTCGCCTCTCACGCTCCAGCCTTTGGGATTCGCTGTGCTTAATTTACTTCTTTTATTTCATTTCTTTTGTTTGTTGCCCTGACTTTTAGGTTCTCCGCCTCTTGTGAAAAATAAAGCCTTTTCTCCTTTTTCGTCTTAAACCTGTTTCTTTTAAAGCAAGCTCTACCCCCATAGCTACCAACCCCTTACCTCACCTCGCAGTGACACAGGGTAAAGACGTCCCGGCTCGTGACAATATTTAATCCACTTCATAGTTTCATTAGGAGCACTTAGAATAACTCTTCTCTGATCCCCGAACTGGCCCGAGAACACTTCCATACATAATTATAGGTAAAATATTTATTTCAATATTTCATCTTCGCCAGTGCTATTGGCGTTATTAGTATATACGATTCATAAATTTATGTTTCCCATAACATATTTTGTTTCTTATTTCAAATGATCAGTTGTTATTATGTCGTATGATTCGTGTGAAATAAGGAATCCTCAAACGAAATGTGGAAATGTGGGTTTTGTACAATTTCTTTCAAATGTTATATGGTCAAAATACGGTACTGAAATAACCTTAATATGATTCTCCAAAAGATATAAAACACGGTCCAAAAGAAATTCTACTAAATTCTTCTCCTTGTTTGATGTTCTGTTACGGTTTAATTTTTGTTCGCTATAACCAGCATTATGTCTCTTATATACTAGTATGTAATAATATGTAGGCTATATACCATGTGCCCGATGAATAACCTACAATGAACTTCAGGAAACACACTTGGTTACTTATTAGAAAATCTGCGATGCCGTGAAACCGCCTATAACTAAACAATTAGTCTCATGTGGAATATATTTAGTTTCATTTAGGGCAGCGATATCGTCGTAATCTGGCTCTCGGTATTGTGCGTATATTTTGATATCCCCCTTCTCCATCAGCAAGTCCGAGCCTCCGAGCGAAACCAATATCAGGCAATCCCATCAAACACAAGCTTGTGTCATTAAGGCGCTGATATGATCACAAACAATGCCACCGAAATTTTCGACTGCGGATCCCATCGGGTGCCATTAGTGAGATTAACAATTTTAATAAGGCGCTTTCAGCTCATTATTCCCTTGTTTGTCTATCGCTTTGTTTGTCTACGATTTGCCCTTTCTATAGAGTTAAGATCGCTACGGCAACATGATTTCGCTAATGTATGTTAAAGTGGATTTGCGCCGTCTCTCCGTAAAAACATTACGGAATAATGTAATTGCCTTTCTCATCAAACAGAGAGCACTGCCACATCCACAGCTAGGACAACGATGACGACGACATCCAGATGCGGGTATCTTCACTTTGCTAGTACATACTAAATGGGATGTGAAATTAAGAAAATTAAAAAACTCCAGCGGCTTTTTGCGGCGAAAATATCACTTCACATTTTGTAAAACATACGATACGAATAATTCTCGTAAAGGAATTATATCCCTCTTAACGTAATTAGCATATTTAATTCAGTAGAAAATGGAATTAAGCAATTAAAATCATATTAAACCTCATTACTACAGCTCTTGGTTATTAATACACATACGTGCATAATTCTGTCGTAATTAATGTTCAACTGTCTCATCAAATGGAACAAATACATAAGTGTTGGTAAATAAAAATTTTTGTGGGTAATATTCAATAATTTAACATTCCAAAATAGTCAGTACTAAATCACGTGTGTTAACACGCATAAAATTTATATTATTGGGTAATTTTACAATATTTGAAATCCGTAATTTGAGAAAAAATTTATTAACTAATTTCAATTCGAATGTGAAGTAGTAGGAATCTTTAAAATTTCTGATGTGCATTTAATTTTACAACATATCGACTGTAAGGAGCGTATTTTACCAGGAGATTCTGAAATGGTAATCAAAAGATGGAAAATAATGTACAACAAAGGGATAAAACTTATTATAATACTAAATGTTCTACTATACGCTGACGACATTGTTTTATGTGCAAACACAGAGACTTCAATAAGTAACCCACTTACCTAACAACATTTGCAGGGAGTGTTATATCACAATATCCTATCAAAAACAAAATCCATGACATTCACAGGAAAATACCAAATTCGAACAAAAATAGTAGTGGACGGAAACTTTCTCGAAGAAATGAACAGTTTCAACTACTTAGGTTATGATATATCACACGAATACGACAAAGATTTTAATAATTAGATCAGCAAATTCATCAGATATGTGGAACCATAAATCGTATGCTTAAACATGAAACGAGAAAAGACATGAGAATTATCTTGTATAGAACCTGTATCAGCAGTACTTTTTAGAAGTGAATCATGTGTTTGTAACAAAAAGCAAATAAGTCGTTTACAGGCAGCTGAAATAAGATTTTTTAGATCTGTGGAGATGTGTGCAAGACGCGACAATTTTAGATACATAGATATAATCCAAGAGCTAGTTGGTACCTAGCCTACAGGGAAAGTAAAAGAAAATTAAATTTCAAAAAGATTACAGTTTAAATTTCTTTGTATTTTGAATGTTTATCTTTTGATCTATCTAAGTATAATTTTTATATCATAGTAGTGTTTTGCAAATTATCAACAAATTAACCTATAAAGTTTTTATTATCGTTTCTATTGTTTATTTCGTAAATTTAGAATTCTGATTAGTAGTGATTGTCGAGCCTAAATTTCCGTAGGAAATCTGATTTCCCCAGAAGCATAATCTACCTGTCGATACTATTTTTCAAAAAATATTTTCAAATTTTATGATTTGTAATTTAGCACAAATCGTTGTGAGCATAATGACATAATTAACAGCCCTTAATTTTCAGAATTCTCGAAAGTAGATAACTCATATAAACATCACTAAACTAAAATGTGAGGCAGGTAAGTTTACTGCAGTTTTCTCATATAACTCCAATAGCTTCCATTGAAGAAATGAAGAAAAGAACATAATATTTATGAGAGTAGATTACTACTTAGAATATTTTTTAATTATTATTGATATAATAAAAATAATACTTGGTAGCTATATATAACCCTCAAAACTCTCTTTCGTAATACAAGTTGAACGAGATTTCACTGACGCCTCACCTCGCAACAAGGTATCAAGCCCTGGCGCTCGTTTCGGATTTCGGTGAAAGTTCGGAATGAGTTGTTGATAAAAATACTCATTAGTATCTATTAACGACTATGGCAATGTTTTCGCAGGGCACTGTGTTCGTTTACTATCATTTCATTAATCTCGGTAATGTTTAACTTGGAAGTTCGGTCAACATTTCACTCCGCGCTAATAAAATGTCACTTCCACAAACTTCTTTAATTACAGTTCTTACGTCGACCAGAACAGAACAATGAGCTTTGTGGTTGGTGGGCATTCGACGGGAGGGTAGGGATGAAGAGAATTACGGGCAAAAGCAATCTGGTTTTCACACCGGTTTAAAAAACGCGTTTAGCGGGAAAGAAGGATTTGTTCCGGAGGATCCTGAATGTAAATTTTTCAAACGAGTTTATTCGGGAGGAGATTATTTTCGCTGCTGTCTAAATATCTCTTCGCCACCAGCAGTCACAGGAGATGGAAATTTTAAAAAATATAGAAAGGAGAAAGTTTTCCTAAATTATAAAAAATTTTGCTATGAGTTGTTACGGCTATACTTAATAAAACCATAGCGTTTCTGTCACTTCCTAAATATTGGTTCCCAAGAAAAATCAAAGGTCAAAATTTTTCGCCTCACTATATGGTGTCCGTAAATAATACACAAAATGTGTATGGTATCGATATTGATCAGCACTCCGAGCAACCCATTTTTGGTAAGAGATGGTTAATGCCAATAACATACGCATTGTAACTTTAAGAATACGATTTAGTGGCTTTTTGTGTAAAAAATCATAATCAAGTTTTGTTTCGTGCTTCTAAACACGTTCTGTATGCGTATGGCACAACCATTTCCACCACCACGCTACAAAACACTTTAAAGAATTATAATAACAATTTTCGAATTCGGTAAATGTACAATACTATTTTTGGTGACAAGGCGGAGAACGGGTTGGGATTCTTGAACAGCAGCTGTTATGGAGTGGGCTCTATTGGATAGTGTGTTCTGTGGTACTCGCGGCTAGTTTACATTCATTAGTGAATCCTGGGTCCATAAGAATATGCTCAGAAAAAATCAAAGGATTTTAATACATATATATCGGTGCTTAAGGTAATAAAAACACTTTATTATAGAATTAATAATATGAACAACTAGGTACAAATGTTGACATGAATACCGCCAATCGAGGAGAGACGACAACGCTGTTCGAGATCAGCTCGCACGCAGCTGTTTATTTAAATCCTCCACGTCGGTGGAAAAAAGGCCGGTAAAACTAAATTTATATTCTCTTTATAGTGAGATAATTTATTTACAAACGTACATGAAAATACGGTGTAAAAAATATAAACCTTATATCTGGTGATAATGCGACATCGGCTATTCTACGGGCAAACAAACAGTACTACGGTGGAATAGAATTTAAGATTTTCCTAGTAGGATATGCGGGGATAAAATAGCTGAGCATGCACCTATAGGGTAGCTATGGTGGGTTTATTTAAGCAAAGGAAGAGGTGGTCGTAGAGCGAAAAAGAGCGGTAAGGTTGGCAAGTACGGCTGCATTATGTTTCCTAAGGGGGTGGTGTACAGACATTAATTCATTACGTTTCCTACTCACGCCGGGATTCAGGACTGATTACCTCGATTCGACACCCTAAAACGTTTAAAACGTGTTTTGTTTCATTCCGTTAGATGTAACGCCACATAGCGAAAAAAACAGACTTTCCTACATCGACCGCTTAACCTATGTCATCTCTCTGCCTTATGTGTTCACGGACAGGGTACACAAAACATGGAACACAGAATTGTATTCTTAGGCTAGTTTCATTGAACAACCTTTTTCATCATTATAGATAAGTAATTCCAAATTTGTTTTGAATTTGTTAGTGAAGTTATTAGAGATATTTAAGTCCGTTCCTAACACGAGGACCTCCTTGTCCTTTACAGGTTTGTACGTTTTCTTCAAATTTGCTCATTTCTTCAAATCTCTTCAAATTTCTTCATATCCTTTTTCCTATCGTCGTTCGTGAAGGGCAGTCGTCCTCGTTGTCTTTGCCGAAACCGTTTAGGCAACGCCATTTTATCAAAGCGGGTACTAGTTTCGTGGAAGGCATAGAGCAGAGAAGCAAGAAAGTACAGTGGTGTTCACACTGTCTGTGGATCCGCACAAGTTGCTCTTCGGAGTCCATTGTCGTCATCTGCGAACTTACTTCATTTCAATCACCCATGAACATCACCATTGTAGTAATATATGATAATTTTTTTTATGCTTGGGACCTTGATAACGTCTTTTCCCAGGTTTGAGGAGGTGAATTTTGAAGACACGAGAGTCACAAGTATTTCGCATGGCTTAGGCTCTTGCCATCTAATTCGCTGAGCTCCGGTCAGTCCTTCTGCACCCATTATCTTATTTTAATTTTGAGCATTTTAAAGATTTTCGCCGGCCGGTATTCGTCGTACCCTCAACTGAAGATCTGAGTTATAATATAAACAATTATATTCACCTATATTTGTATTCACGTTGATATCATGAAATGCATATAGCAGCTCTGGGACAGTTAATACGAACGACCCTGTCCGGCACAAGCTCATATTTCATGTTAAGCCTCCCCACGGAAACAACTTACACGAAACTGTCTTGAACGTAGTAATCTCACCGAGTTAATAATCTTGGGAGTATCAGTACAGAACAGTTTAACACGTAGAGCTCTTAATTGCATTCATTGTCCCCAGTTAACACCCTAGGGAAACTTTGTGCAACGCGACCTCGAGCGTACTGAACCCACCGGGTCAACACCCTGAGCAGTATCAGTATACAACGGTCCCCTATGAGGAAGGCTGAGCTACCCTCACCAACCAGCGTCAACATTCTGGATAGGTTTCCTGTAGCGCGGCTTTATCCTAAAAGAAACGAACACCAGAACACAACGAAAGTACTAAAATGGTATCTACCTGTGTGATTGTATATTCGGAAAAGAGAGAGAGAGAGTAATAAATCAGGAAAAATAGGAGCTTAAAGTTGCAGCTTTAAGCATACCATCTTTATTTCCTTGACATTTAGAAATAAATTAAATTCACCTATTGAACTCTTTCTTCTTAAAAGTTCCTCGAAATTCTACCGAAATATAAACTACGTACACGTACACATAACTATTAAGGAACAAATCTAAAAAAATTGAATAGTATGATTTACAATAACTTCAATCGGTGCAGTTAACGAATATATAAATGACACATATGAAGACTGAATACCATTAGAAAATCCGGAGTGTATTCTGGAAATGGGCAGTTTTATTTTATAGACAGAAGCTTCGAAATTTGGTCAAGCGTCACAGTCTTTGACTTTCTCTAAGAACCACTCTGGAATTACGAAATACCGACTTCCGAGAGTTCGGTACGTAGTTGTGTTATAATAATACATACGCGTATCCCACGTAAGGTTAAACACTAATCTTCCTTCCCACACGCATCACCACCTTAAAAAGTCACACGCTATTTTAGTCTTCACCCCACATCTCACCTTTTCTTTTCCACGTTTTAGGTTTACATGTTTACATTTATAGTGGTGTGTAGTGCCTCAGTGTAAAAGTAACTGAAATGCTTAAAAAATTGTTGTTCATATTCCCAGAAATGAAAACGTAGTGAAGAAGTGGCTGAAACTTGCTCGTCGGGACCCAAGTACATTATGTGACAAAATAGAGATATTTGCAGTTCCGTTGCAAAACATCGAAACCACTTAGGGATCGAATCATTGAAAATGTTAACGGGACACAACACTTAGTTGTCCGCATGGTTGCGAAGCACTAAGCAACATTAATTAAACTGTTTAGTATTGAGACACAAATTCATAAACACCGTCATTTTTTCTCACACACATTTGATACTCGAATTGAGAGTGGGTGCGCCTGCTCCTCAGCTTTGAAGTTCATCAAAGCATAAATGAAATCAGTGAAATGCACCTCAATTGAAAGGACGAATATTTGACGATATCCTAACATTTCATATTCGGTGAATATTTGTATTTTAATTAAATGTTTTGTTTACAAATTACGCGTTCTCTGTAGATGTAAAGGTTTGTAACCTATAAGTTTGTTCATATTAGATACTATTATTCAATTTAAGACCGTGCATTTGAGTGCAGTCTTCAAATGACAACTTAAGTATAGCGAGCGCTTTACATAGTAATTACTAAGTTACTAAATTACACATAATTAAGTGTACTCAGGAAAGTATTACAGGAAACAGGCACATATAAAAAATGGAAAGTAGCGGGTCAATTGCTTTATTTGAAATTTTTCAATAAACTCCATCTAAAGTCTCTCATTTCCTCAAATGAAATTTTGTATCTTTCGAAGAGACACTCCTAATTCCTTGATATTATCCTTTTGAAAATTTAAAGCTACTTTAAAATAAACCTTGGAAATAAACTATGAATGAAATGTTTGCGGTTCCAGTTATGATAATGCATGTTCAGTTCAAATAAACAGCCTATTTGATATGAATTCATATTTCGTGTTTTTCTTCTCTTTGCGTTTTTCTAGTGGTTTGTTGTTATTGTCAATGATGATGTCTTGACGTTGACCAAACAAAAGTTAATATCTATTATTCCGCTTCGGTGGACTTATATCGCCGTCACTCCACAGAACCGCGTTATTTCAAAGAACTTTCTCTTTTATGATATACAAAATGTACAACGAATTACCGTAAGATTACAAAACATTAAATGAAGTTAGCTTTAGGAAAAGAATATATGCCTCTTTATCTGAGCTGTATTAGGATTTTCACTTAGGAATGAACATCCCACTTTTATAGTAGCGGCGCTAATAAGGGACGAAAAAGAATATATATTTTTTTTTCTCATCTTTTTTCTCTTCTTTTTTGTTTGCAGCACGCGGTGAAGGTAATTATATATTCTCTTCTGCATGCAAGATTAGGTTTGAGCAGAAGTAGCATGTATATATGTGTTACAACTGGACCTCGTCTTATGGTTACAATGTTTACATTTTCTCTTCTATTACTTTTATAAAAATTTTTTGTTGGAATGTAATGAAGGCATTTATTGTTACTATTACTGCAGAAGGTTGGGAACGGTTCTGTAATCAGGTAGATAAATTAGAAGGTGGATATTTAAATCGAGAACACATTATCGATGAAGTGGTAGAGCTTGTCACAAATATTGGCGATGAGAGTGACTTCTCAGAATGAGATCACTCATCGGAAGATGAAATAAATGTTTGATAAATCTATAATGAAAATGCAAAGTAATGGGTATAACTTGGATACTTCAAATAATCTCCAACTATCTTATTTTTCATCAGTTTCTTAGAGATTTGTGCAAAATATAACAACAAAACCTTTTTTCTTCATAATATTTTCTCAAAAATTAGTAGTTTTCAACATATCTGGGGAAACTAGAAGACATTGGGAATATTCTTCCGATTTCCTTACACTATTTTTTATAACTATTTACACACCTTTTCCAGCTGAGGCATAACGAGATACTTCTATAAAGTGGGTTGTTTGTATTGCATTTTTGTTTATAAATTTTCATGCCAGAAGTTTTCTTCGTACCTGTAAAATGATCTCACCTGATTATCCTAATAGGGGAAGTATTGGTGTAGACCTTAGGCAACCTAGTATTATCCGTATAGAGCTGCATTGAAGTTTGTGAAGTTTTGTGGATGTATGGTGATTGGTAATATTCCAGATTTAGCTACCATAGTTGAGATGAGGTGTAATAGGTGAGACTCTTCTTAGGGGGTTAAGAGAAAGGCCGGATCCGCTCCTCATCCCACTCCGCCAACAGCTCTTAGCTTGTTAATTAATTTTTCTGTTTGAATAATAATGGATATTACTTGGTTATTCCATTTTAAACTGCAAAACTGCAAGTGAAATGGAGGCCGAGGTATTTAATTTAGTGTGATTTGTTTATTTTATATTGTTGGATATTGTGATGAGTGGGTGGGTTTTTTCTACCTGTTCTTTCCTGAAGAAGGTTTGACAAAGTATATATATATAACTTATATATCGTGTATATATCTTGTAATACCAGCCAGGTCCTCTGAAAGGCCGGGCTGAGAAAGTGTTGGACCGTGGATCTCACTGAGTTTGTCTTTAATGTATATGGTTTTATGGTTAAATAGGTATTTGATTGCTATTGAGAGTTCCTACGGTATACCAAATTCGTTAAGGGTTTCAAAAAAAGTCAAAATTTTGAATAAATCGTATGCAGACTTTAGGTATAAGAAGACTGCTATTGTGAATTGGTAATTGGTGACTGAATTCAGTGCGTAGTGGTATAATAAGGCGACACACTTAGTACACCCTTTTCCATTTATAATGCTTATTTGATGAGATGTGAAGTATTTTGGTTTTCTACCATCCACTCCAGGCAGTTCTTCAGTATTATTTGGAATATTTTAAAAATACATGATATTAATGATACATGCTTAACTATTTTTAATAAAGACAGCATACGGTTGGTGGGAGGTTGACCAACATAGAATATGACATTAACTTTTAGTAGATTGAATTTCATGATATAATATATTTTTGGTTATTATAGTCTGTCTAAAAATGAGGCGAAGTAATAAAAACTCATTATAAATGCAAAACCGATACAAGGTGGCACCCACTAAATGTGTCGAGTTCTCTAATGTTTTGCACGCTACCTCCCCTAATCTCTTTATATTACGAGTGTTTCTCCCTGAACATCTGCTATTTTGTGCGTCTCGACACATGCGAAGAACCACTCACTGGCGTACGGTCGGGAAAAATGACGAAATGTGCAATAATCGATAACTGAAATTTTGCGGCCCTGAGAAGGGCCAGTTTATGAAAAGTTTTTCCCAGCCGTCACCTTCTCCTTGGTAACCTCAGTCGTCATCGTCATCGTCGAATTCTTCCCAAACATCGGAATCTGAAGAAGAATCATCATTTGGGTTGATAATAATTGGTTCTATCAACGACTCCGAAATGTTATCTAACTGAAACATTTGGTCTTCTATTTTCAGAACGTGATTTATGCATTTCCGCCAATTTTCCTTGGAAACTTTACATATTGCTTCTTTAAGCAAATTTTTGACATCTGCTAATTTTTTGCTAAGAGACTTTTTCTCCGGTTGAACAGGGCCACTCTTTCTTTCTTTTAATAACCTGTACACTGATGTCTTACCAACTCTCAGCATCGCAGCGGTTAATTCCACGGTTTTATCCACACTCGCATCTAAATTTTGTTTCTTGATGGAATCGAAACAATTCAAAATTAGAACTTTCTCATTAACTGAGAACGGCGCTAATTTTGGGCGTTTCGATGGTCCTGGTAAATTCTCCATACTCCAATACGTATCTCCGTACTTTAAAAATACCACTATGAACACACAGGAAAGTCACTGTCAAAGTCTGTCTAATCACACACACGTACACGTCTATAAGCAATGCTGACTGACTACTGTCTTAGGCTTAAATGGAATAAATGGGCCGATCTTATACACATAACCACCTGATATGTTAACGCAAGCATTAAGCGCAATCAGTTCCTTTAACTTACCTAGAATTACTGAGAAAATAATAGCCGTTTGGTCCCTTCTTGGAATAGTTAATCACATAATCCGAACTTTAGTATTTATCTGCACCTCGATTAGACAGCACCCACTTTTGTACTTCGGTAGGAAATGTTCATATCTCTTCGATTCTTCCATATCCCGAGGATTTATTAGACAAACAGTATGAAAAAAAACATTACCGTAAAATATTATAAAAAATACCGATTTCCAATATTGTAGTATGTTATATTAATGACGAGTTAACAACAATTCAGATAAAAAGGGCAGCGTTCCTGAGATGATAACAATCGCGGTCGTAATACCTACCTTTTAATAAATCAATTATACCGGTTTTAAGGAAACTCAACATTACATAGACAATTTTAATTCATTTATTAATATTCGTTGATTTCTTTAAGAACGCCTCTGGTTAGCTGCGAAATAATCGGTTTATTACTTCGCCTCATTCTTTGACAGGGTATAATGGGATATTACTATAACATTAATAATATTATTATTAGGTAAGGTAGGAGGGATTCTGTTTTTAAGGAGTTACAGAATTAATGAAAGCTGTCTCTTTTCTTAAGCTTGAAAATTCTCTTTACTATGGCATGTTTCTTTGAGAAAGATGAGGTGCTTTTTTCTGTTAACAAATACGTTTCCAGTCATCGTCCCAGCAAGCTGTGGAAGGTCTCTTGAGGATGATAGGTTTGTAATGTGACGAGATGGATGTAGTCGAAACATGTCGCATTCATGTCTTATTTTGAGTCTTATTTAACTGAGATATAATGCTTTCAATGCCATAAAGTTCGTATCCCCCTGTATCTTATTAACTGCTGGATCAAAAATTTTGAAATAATTCTCCAAACTACTCTATTGTATTATCTAAAATATTTTTTTCCGTTTTGGAAAACATTGCTAGGTAAATAATGGTACTGGTGCTTCTTACGTTTTGACCGTTCACGGGTAATTATTCGTTGAATTCCAACCAAATCTATAGTAAGCCTTCAAATAGATATTGTCACGGGTACGTCATAAGGTGCCTCTACCTACCATATGGTGCGACCAAAGTCTATTAACAAGTTTGTTCACTCTTTTGAGGAATGCGAAAAGCCGGCATTTCTTGCCGCTGGTTAGAAATCATTTCGTTTCACATTCTGAGTCGGTAATACAAGGGTTAAACAACTGTAAATAGTAGTAATTTCAGTTGCAATCATAATACCAAGGATCATGGATAAAATAGCCATATATGAAGAGTTATACGTTGCAAATTTATATTAATAAGTGGTATAAAAATCATATTACATTTTTTAAGTGTACCTGCTACTACAGAACAATGGTTTGAAATATATACGATGTAGCGTGTTAATATTTTGTCATCTAAATTATGTTAAAAATAATTACTAATATATACAAGAACCAATGCACCATAATAATAATTATAATATTAGTTATATAATGATAGTAATAATACTGATATGATAAAAACTTTAATATGACAAATGTGCCTATTCGAAATAATATTATCTGCATGTTATTAAATTCGTGGTGGGTAAATGTATTTGCAAACAGACACATTAACTGGGAGGTTTGAGTAAATAATATATTTAATCCCTTCGTCTTAAGATTGGGGCCTAATTCTTCCATGGAGTTCATAAATTAAGGACAGAAATAATAAGTACCAAACATTATCTTCTCGATATGAAAGATACCTACGCGTATAATTAATAACATGGGATAATATTATTAGCGTCTTAGTAAACAAGCGGATAAAACAAATCAAAAAAGAAGTATGCAAAATTTCTACCAAATTATTAATTTATCACAATATGGTGTTCCCATTAATATTATTTCCAAGTTAAGAATACAACTGTAGACTATACACGCACGAAGTTGATATAAAACAAATAGTAAGTAAAGTATAAAAAATTCTATCTATCTAAACTTTGATCATTTTAAATTAAGTATACGCATTTTAAACTTTCTCAGATATTTAATATATCCACTCAGCTTAATTGTGGTTCAATGTAACAAAATATATATTTACTTAATTGGGTCCATCGGGCATCGAAATAATGAGATGTTGTCGACATGTGCAATTATCGGTACAACAACAATAAATGTGAGTGGCCATTAGGCTAAAAAATTCTGTAACCTAATAACTAAAAAACAACAACTGTCACACAACAAAAACGAGAAAAACGGTCCAACACAACTAAGAACATCTGCGCACCCGGTACAATCTGACTCGAAGACACCGTGTACAGGAACCTAGCTTATCAAGCAAGAAAATGACAGTGGGGTGACAGGGAGGTGAGTCGGCAGGTGGAGGATATTCAACGAAATCAGGGAGTGAGCAGACTTATTCAATGATCTCTAGACTTTTGTGCAGCTATGAAAGGTAGGGTTGATTATGAAGAATCACCCCTGGAGTCGAAAGCCGGCGCCTCCACCATATGTCACGTGCCGGAATGTCTTCATCCTGTGCCACGGCCGCGTGAAATACGGGGTTGGTAGCCACAGAACCGCCCGGAACGGGGAACCTACAGATCTGGGAAACAATGCAAACAAATAAAAAAAGACAAAAAGAGAAAATGAGACTATTGGACAAAGCGTGAAATGCGAGGGAGGTGACTTACAAAATAGACGACTCTCGTCCGGACCTCCTTACTTCGACAGAGCGCGACGGGACGGAGGGCACCTACGGGTGTTAGGTTCTTCTTCAGACCCTTCGTCGACAGATCTCTTTCTCAGGTCGAATACTCTCTTTACTCTCCCCAACCAGCCGTCCAGCCGGCCGTCAAGTGCCAACCCTCTGGACGGTCCCTCTAAGCAGCACTGTCCTAGAAACCACTGTCTAGACCTCACTCTCTGGATCATATTGTCTTCTCCGTGCCTTTCCTCTTTCTATTTATACTCATATATGGCTTTACTTTCTTTGCGCTTGTTGTTATAAGACATGTCATTTGCATAAGGGGCATTCCACGCCAACACAGCAGTCGATCCCACGCGACCCTCTCAGATCTGGCTCAAAATTGGTACATCGATTAGTATTATCAAAAAAAGAATATTCTGAAATTTTCAGCCCCTAAGACCTCTCCCAGGGGGCCAAAAATAAGTTTTGGGACTTAGTTTCACTTTCAGGTGTCTAAAATCGGTTTTTCGTGCCCTGACGCGGTATTTTGGACTTAAAAAATGATCAAAAATACATAACAGATGCCAAATTTTCCGCAAAACACGAAGCCGCCAACCATTTTTCGATATCTGGCAAGGGCGACCTGAAAAGGGCGAAAAACTGCCCTCTGGTGAAAAATATTATATCTCAAAAACGTACGCATGAAATTGGCTGAAAATTTACCAGAAGGCTGTTCGATTATTGCTCTTTCGAATGTACATAGGCGCGTGGTGATCATTATATATAAAAAAGAAGTTACACGCGTTTTACACATTTTAGAGGGGATTTTCGGTGATTTTTTCATTATAATCCATGCATTAGCCCTATTCAGTTGGGTATTAGTTGGATTTTTTTCTCTCTGAATGAGTTTTCTCTCTTTCTCAGTCCTTACAAACACAGAA
This sequence comes from Cryptocephalus primarius, assembly GCA_963576515.1. NCBI lineage: Eukaryota > Metazoa > Arthropoda > Insecta > Coleoptera > Chrysomelidae > Cryptocephalus > Cryptocephalus primarius. The sequence continues at coordinate 4,609,821 of OY754939.1, forward strand.
ATTTCTCTCAGTGAGTTAAAAAAGCAAAAACAAAATCATTTATTCGTGAATTTTTCTTGAATTTTTGATTTTTGATCAAAGTCACATTTTTCCAGGTTCCTTTCATTATTCATGAAGGAAGACCGAATCAGTTGGGTACATAGTCGGAATTTCAGAGAATGAGCTCACGGCTGAGGTCTCGTTGCTGCAAATGAGGAAGAAAAATATATGTGGATGGCCAGAGAGGGATACTAGATTATCACTACCCTTCACGGATATATTATGTTAGATTGTAGTCACTGAAAAAGCAGGCGAATTCACCATCAAACTGGGCCACACAATCAGCAAATTCAAAAAATATAAGGATCAAGGGAATTTGGTAAATGAAATGGACTGCTGAGTCATGTACAAGAACATTAATATGGGGATGTGCAGCGGCGCCAATGATTGTAATGTAGAGTTTCTTGTGTCTTACTGTGATTTTCATGTCTTAGATTATGTACTATATATATATATATATATATATATATATATATATATATATATATATATATATATATAAAATGTAAATATATATATGTAAAATGTAAATATATATATATATATATATTTCCAAATAATAGAGCTAAGCTGTAGAAAATGTAAATTTCTTCAAAAATCAAAAAAATTACGAAAAATTCATGGATAAATAATAATTTCTTCCTTTTCTAACCCACTGAGAGAAATTTCTGTGTTTGTAAGGACTGAGAAAGAGAGAAAACACATTCAGAGAGAAAAATATCCAACTAATACCCAACTGAATAGGGCTAATGCATGGATTATAATGAAAAAATCACCGAAAATCCCCTCTAAAATGTGTAAAACGCGTGTAACTTCTTTTTTATATATAATGATCACCACGCGCCTATGTACATTCGAAAGAGCAATAATCGAACAGCCTTCTGGTAAATTTTCAGCCAATTTCATGCGTACGTTTTTGAGATATAATATTTTTCACCAGAGGGCAGTTTTTCGCCCTTTTCAGGTCGCCCTTGCCAGATATCGAAAAATGGTTGGCGGCTTCGTGTTCTACGGAAAATTTGGCATCTGTTATGTATTTTCGATCATTTTTTTAGTCCAAAATACCGCGTTTGGGCACGAAAAACCGATTTTAGACACCTGAAAGTGAAACTAAGTCCCAAAACTTGTTTTTGGCCCCCTGGTGACAGGGAGAGGTCTTAGGGGCTGAAAATTTCAGAATATTCTTTTTTTGATAGTACTAATCGATGTACCAATTTTGAGCCAGATCTGAGAGGGTCGCGTGGGATCGACTGCTGAGTTGGCGTGGAATGCCCCATAAATCGTTGTTAGTGCATTTGTTGGTGGTTGTAGAAGTGTCGTAGTCGTGACAATATCACTTAAAATGAGGTTTCTAAAATTTAGTTCTATATCTAACAAATTTTAAGAACAATTAATTCACATTTAATAATTTACGAATTCGTGTGCTGGGGTTGGTGCGCGCGTTAGTTTGAATTTCATCCACTGAAAGAAAGGTGGTTTTTATCTCGCCGTGTTACCACATCTGATTCTATCCAATCTGTGTAATACATGGCTTAGGCGTATATGTTTAAAGTTCAAGATGGCAGATAATGTTCACTTTGGGAATACTGATGTGAGCACCAGGCTAGACGACGTAGAGCTGGGTTTCGAAGTGACGTATAAGGGAACTGGCAAATCCCAGACCGGGGACGAACTGATGAATGACGAATGACCGAAAGAGCGTTAAGGATGTTACCCCTGTAAGTAGCAAATTGTCTGTTTTACAGGACAACGAAACAGGCTACGACAAAAAAGTTCACACCGAAGGTTACGAGGACAAAGAGGATTGTACCAATTATAATCGTTGAGAAACAGGAACGGACAAAAGTAACGAAGGAAATGGACAAGTTAGAGATTCAACTTGAGAAGGGCACGAACACGAAGGTAGAGATAAAAATCCAGGTGAAATCGTAGATTTTAGGAAGACGACGGAAGGAGAAGACACCATACCACGCGTACGAACAAAAGGAGGACAAAACAGTAAGGATCGTAATAAAATGACTGCCAGAATTTTTGGCAGAGGAAATCAGAGGAAAAGGATTTGATTCGGCGAAAATAACAAGGATGATTAGGACGGAATGGGCCGAAAATAGGAGCAAAAGAGATGTCGTCCAATATGGTGCAGTTGGAGAAAAAACCAGATAACAAGAGAAGGAGATTTTTTGCCATAGCATCTTCTCGCTTTTTGCACTTTTTTGTACAAACGTGATTGAGATGCTCATAGTATGCACAATTATGCAACAAAGAAAGGCATCAATGGAAAAGTGGTGTAAAACAAGGTGTTGGGTGGGGTAACAATAATTAAGGTAGAAAAGTCTCTCGTAGTTATCGAATCGACCACCTGAATGAAGAGGATTTTTAAAAGCTTTGTGTAAATTGCTGCCAGGATGAATCTCGATTCTCAAAGTTGGTCATTTAGAAAAACAAATAAAGAAAGCACTAAATATCAAACAACAACTTAATTACATTGCTTACAGAATATTTAATATATATTAAATTATTAATTATATTAAATTAATTAATAATTTAATTAATATTAAATTAATATTTAATATAGGGTTATAAAAACAATTAGTAAATAAAATAATAACACAAATTTATGAAGTTTGTTAATGTCGATTTGTTAATGTCTATTTGTTTGGTGAATCATTTTCTGTGTTTGTGGTAAATTACACTATCTTCTCAGGCTAGACCTTTGTAGCTGTTGTTGATTTTTTTTAACCACACATATATGAAACTTTTAAAACTAATTTATCAGCTTGGTGACATACAACATGCCCAGTATAATCCTTCAACAAATATAGACTCCTGGAGAAGTTCAGCGCAAATTGTTCTCGATCTATGCCATATAAAAGGCGTACAACTGATCCATAGCTAGCAGTTTGATAGCATGTTGCTATGTGGAGCCGACCTGAATCGTATCTAATTTTAAAAATTTCATCTGGGGACATGTAAAAACCACTATAAACATCTTTAAATTTGATTAGCAGTTTTAACCTTGCCGGACTGGAGTGATCCATCTAATGGTCATTTTTGCCGCCGTCAAGGACTAAATTACAAAAAGTGACGACATGCTGCTCGAGAGATAAGCCGAATGATTAAGGTGTCACAGGAACGCTGTAGTTACGTTACCTTTGTAAATTGTAACAGCAACCGTGATGTTCCACCTTTAAATATTTATGTGCACCCTCGTTATTCCAAGGGATGAAATAGGTGATGATTCGTATTACGGAAGCTCTTCAGTATTCATATATGAGTGAACTGAACATAATAGATATCATGATCGTAAAATCCGTCGATCGGACACAATGCAAACACACTTGGCCTTATAAATAAATCAACAAATTCCCATTCGCATTACCATATGATTGCCGCGCTCTGAATACATTCCACTTGTGCCGATAAGGCTCGATAACGCTCCACAGGAAGTAACGCCCTCCCTCTTTATTGCTGTCCCGGAAGTACGTGTATATACCGCGCCTGATGAAAGGTAGTTCGTTATTTTTTACTGGGGCGGAGGGTGCTCCCATGATTATTAACATGTGTCAGAGATTATGGCGCTGCTACGTTCTCTCCTTTTGATTTATTTTATCTTCTTCAATTGTAGCCCGGCCTGGGCGAGTAATTACACGTTATTTCGAAAATTTATAATATGCAATCAGATGATATCTGCCCCCGCTTGTTTACGTTGGTCTTGCCCGGTGAGTTATTATAATTCGAAAGTGGGTCATGTTTGCATAAGACGGAATCCTCGACTCTATACGCAAAACCTTAGTTAATGTTTTCATTCTCTTCGGTCGAACAATAACAATAACAACATTAACATTTACTGCCATATTCACGGAAATTTTAAGCTTGTGCGATTAAGCGATAAATTAAAATATCAATGAACATATACAGAAAGTCCAACAATCAGAAATGTACCTGTTTCTTTTTAATAGTGATAAATGGTAAACATAATCTAAACGGCAACAAAATCTAAGTATAGTTACAATTACTCTTTGCACTCAAATGCAGTGAGGGCGACACGATAAGTTGTATTGTTGCACTCGTATATCGCAATATAATCGCCAGCTTTTGTTAGATTTAATTGCGAAGGTGCCAATCAACTACAATTATTTTTCATATCAGATTAAAATGAAAATAATTTTTGTGTGGAGAGATTTCAACTAAACTTGTCCATTTAACAAACAAAAAAAAAACAGTAAAATAGGCAAATTTCATCCGCATCTCATTCCCATCTCACTCACTAATAAATTTTAATTGTTAAAAATTGACAGAAAAATGGACACGCAGGAATAATAACACCTAGAATAATGCTTTACAACACAAAATGTGAGGATTCAGTACACTTTTAATTATTAACATTTATGAGTGTATGAAATATAGTTTCACCGATTCCACAAAAACACACTAAACAGATTCAATTATTAAAGGAATGTTAAAAAAATATTATGTATTCCTAGTCTACGAGCACGTGTAATTCATATGTACTTTTTTCATGCCTTAGTTCTCGGTGATAGCATAATACAAAATAGTTCATTTATCTTCCAAACATACGTCACACAAAAACAGCAAACAATTCCAGACCACCAAGGACTTACAGTTCAAAGAAAGGAAGTTAGTCATTATTTTAGAATTTTTATATTAAAAGTTTAAAGAGCCCTTAGCTCCTTTAAGAAAAATCTTTGTTAAAGTGCTCTAACATTCAACGGCAAAATATTTCTTCCAACTATAATCCAAATAAACCCACAAAATGTGGACTCAAGTGATATGTACTGACAGATTCCAATACATAATCTGTTTATTCAAGTTTGCCCTATTATGGATGCTTCACCCTGGGAAATTTGCAACACTTGATTTCGTAAGTACAATTGTCATACTACTATTGTGCAAAACCATATTAAATAGCAATTTTGGCGGTAAGAGCTACCAAAGCAGTAGAGCAGACTGGCACTAAATAAGCTTGCATAAGAATTATCAAGGTTGAATAAGACTAAGAGAAACTATACAAAATAAAAAGTTTATTATTCCTGTAGATCAGAAAGGGTGCCATGGAAAGCATAATTTGTCATGGGACGGCCAATGGATCATCCTTTAATTTTGGGACTTTGGGTGTTTAAGGTTCTCAACCAATAACTAGAATATCCGAAAGAAATACTCAAGTATTAAATAAACAAATTGCTATTGTTAATTGAAATAAATATATGAGAGATATAGATCGAGATGAACCCTAGTCTGCGTTATATTGTCTTCTGAGCAAGCCATTGAACTTGTTAAGGGAATATTTGGATTTTTTTGTTGGCTTGAATTATCTAGTGTAAATGCGTATTTCCTACACAAAATATCCTAACATGAAAAGATAAACGTCCGATGTCGCACTTGAAGTTTGTTCAAGAAGTGTTTCATAGACTGATAGCACAATATCTACAGCTATATAAAATCTCTGGTAGATTGCCAACGCCAGAAAAGATAGTGAGTAAAAAGCACATTTTGAGTGAAAATGAGGAAATGTAAATGGATCGTTTTGTGTCTCTAAACCGAAAAGTGGAATGTGGTACACAAGAAACAAATACCATCAGTAATGTAGTAATGCACCAGGAATCCATATTGGAACAATTCCAATTGGTCAGTATTATACAAAAATATAATATCTATTTTTTTTAACATTACCTATATTCATAGCTTGTTGTTTTCCAATGTTATTTTTCATTATATATTATTGTGCTATTGTGAGGCAACAATTCTTTTGTGGAGCGGTATTTGGATGATATTTGAATGAATGTACTTTTACATTCATACGCATTAGCAATAAGAAACAAACTGCCCTCATTAATTTCCGTAGTACATCATTATTTTAGTTTCCCTAATTTTTCTGTGTCCTACGTGTTTCTTCCGGTTTAATAATTTTATATATTTTTAAAACTTTTGACAATTTAAATTTATGTACATATAAGATTTTTATTATTCAAGGGGATGAGATGCAGATAAAATTTGTGTATTTTTCAAAACATTTCCAAAAAGTTAAATTGAGATGGAATATGTGCCAAGCAAAATGCTCCTATTTTGATAGAATTTGAAAATTAATTCAGAGTTGATTGGCATCCTTTTCGAACCTGAATACGTGTGCAAAAGTTTAAAATAATCATAACCACCAGCAACAGATTTAATATCCAATAGAATTCTAGACTTTGTATAGGAATGTATTGGAATAGGAACAAAGTTTGGAGCTACTTCGTCTATAATAACACTTTGCATACGATCATTTAGGTAATTTCGGAAGAATTGATAAGAAGTAGGATCAAGTCCGTAACACATCAGTTTAGCACTCAAGAGACCATGATCAGTGGTGTCGAAGACTTTAGAATAATCAAGCAGAATTACTGAAGTAGACAGACCTTTATCTTGAGTGCTAAGTATGTGATCAGTAATACTTAACAGTAATGTAGTGATGCTAAAACCCGTAAAAAATAAATTAGGTGAGAAGCACTTCTTATTTGTTTATATTTATCTAATGATTTATTTCTGATTTTCAATCGTATTTTGAATGCACGGTGTCAACAAAGGTGCAAATGGCTTAGTAACTTTAGATGTGCAGAAAGGGGCATGAATATCGAAAAGATGAGTAATATTATCGATAAGGAAGGAAATATGCTGTTCTATATCATCTAGGTGCAAGAGTGTATGGTATACGAAAGAGTTCAGAATGAAATTTGTCGAGAGAAAAATACGTATAATTCACATGAAACACCGGAGTCTAAGACTAAATACGGTTTATTTTTAAATATGATATCTAAGAGGGTTTGAGTGGGTTCACTTACCCGGATAGGTTCCTTGATCAATTGTACAAGATCATAAGGTGCTAAGCATGGATCAATGGAATGATCAATTAATTGGTTCAAATTAATGCCTCCCATAACGATTAAATGCTCAAACTCAGGAACAATGATAGCAAAAATTTTGTCTATGTAGATTAAAAAGTTATTAACAGTACAAGCAGAAGTACGATAGCTAACTCCAACGAAAAACGCTCTATTAAAGCTGTTGTTAACATGTATCCATAAATGTTCAATGTCATAGTTGCAATGGAATTCTTATAGGAGTTTTATGCGTACAAAGTGCTACATACAAGTGCGTCCACTCTCCCACCCCTACTAGCACAATCATTACGAAACAATTGAAAACAAGGATTTTTAAAAATTGATCGGTTACTCTATTATCCAGCTATGTCTCTGTCACACATACGATATCTAAGAAGCTTACCTGTACACAGTCAACAAAAATATTAAATTTAGAAACTAAAGATCTAGGATTTAAATGACCTAATTTTATGCTTTTTGATTTGGTCATATTGCGTTTTTCATTTTAAAACAGTAATTTTTTCTACAAAGTAAGAACAAGCTAGTAAGTGCAAGCTATTTGCTGTATGGTTTACATATGGATACATTAGATTTGAATTTAGTCTTCAAACAGCAAGGGCTGTCAGAGGAGCGATAGTTTCTTTTTTCATGCTGTCCGGCACAAATTGGACACCTAACCGAATCACTGTGAAAGTTTTTTGCTGAGATTCGTAACGTTCAGTAAACATGTACATACTACTCACTACAAAATACCCATGCTCAGAAATATCTGATGACTAAAATTCAGCTTCATTCACCGAGTCAGTGTTTGATAGTTCTATTACTTTTAGTAATTTCGCAGTATTATGGTTAAACTGAGCTGATCTATTTAACTGCACCACATTTAATATGTTAATAAAATCTTTAAGCAAACTATAGCAGAGTGGTCATATCCTAAAAGGTTAACAGTAAAATTATCACAGCAAAAATATTACTAGATTTACTAATGCACAAGGCAAAAACTTCCACATTTATTTAAAAAAATTCATGTAATTACACTGCGGTGGTCTATAGGCATCACCTAACATGAAGTTATAGTCGCAAACCGTGAACTTGTCAACGACTGCTCAATATTAAAAAGATGCCCTTCCCGCACAAAAACACACAGGTCCTTACTTAGACTAAATGTTCCATCCTTTCCCAGAAATTTATAATTGCTGTTAGCGACATAATTATCAGATACATCAGAATTCCCACAGGTTTTATTCACTGTCAATACACCTATTATATATTGCTTAATTAAACGTTTTAAATCAAGAAGCATAGAAATTATGCAACAAACATAAATGTATCATTAGCCTAAACCAATAGTTATAAATACAATGCAGAAATTAAATAATATATATTACTATGCAGGCAAAGTTTCAAATATGTAAAAAAAAGAGTCCACCTTTCGATATATGAATGAATTAATAATAAAATAGAAATATCTGCTACGCTCCTGTCCTCTTCGATAGCATATTGTGATTTTAATTGTACACACAACGTATTATATGAAACATACGTCAATAAAAGTACCAGTCTTAGATGTGGTGTTGCTATTGATAAAACTAAACTTACTGATTATAAAATTTAAACGTCGACTAAAATGTTGTTTCTCACCGTTATCATATCTGTAATTTTGATTTTGGTCCTTTTGTACAAGAGAAAGAGGCATAATGAATTCTGGAAGTACATATTGGCAATTCCTCATCCTGAAACCTATCCTGTCATTGGATTGTTGGACATACTTTTAATGAAAGACCCTGGTAAGTGAAGAATATTTGTACTACTAGTGATTATTAATTGCGATTAATCTGTGTACACGCTACACACTTTTGGTGTGTTTTTTTGAATACTGTCGATTATACTGGAAAAACACAAACAGAAACAAGAAATTAACTGCTGTCTGGTCTATTTCGTAATAATATGTGACCATTCCGCTTGTTTGTTATTAACAACAGTAGCGGATAAATATCTATTTCCAAACGCACCTACTGACTGACGTCTTTTCCCACACATTTTTGTTCTTGGCGGCATGAAGAGAACCACGGACGGCGGAAGGTTCGTCAACTTTGAAATTGAAGCCTAGCTTTTCAATTTTTCAGGGTAACTGAGTTTCTTCTGGCGGCAGATTTTATGGTCTTTAGTATCTGTGAAGTTCGGGCAGTATATACTCAAGGGAGCTCCAAGGACTTCGTGAAAGTAAACAGAGAATTAGAAATATACTCAGTTTATTTTATCAGTGATAAATCTCAACATCGGTAACATCAAATCTGCAACAATGTTTAAACTTATGAGATGCAATGATAGTAGGAAAACAAATCTTATTTACATTTCGGAGCAGAAGAAAACAAAACAATATTCTGGTTCAGGCAATCATCGGATATATCATATGTGACATGGATTTACGTTAAGGTGGTAGTATCGCTTGATGCGATTAGAAATCGAGAGGTCGAGAGAGGTCGAGAGTTTGCAGTAAATATTCAACTCATTGAACAAACTCCACTGGCGTTTTTCTTCCGTATGATGCGCCTTTACCAAATTGCCGGAATAAAGATAACACCTTCTGGAGCAAAGGCAAACATACGACTATGAGCGTGTTTATAAAATGGTTAAAAAATTATGTTTCTGTGTAATATTGAAGCCTAAATTTATTTTGGAAGCAGTATTATAATATAAAACAGTAATAATTAACCATTTATATATGCTATAAAAATTAATAGTTCATAATTTTAAATAAGAAATATATTATTCATTTTCTAAACAATTAATTTTTAACGGTAATATTTAAATAAATGCACACGTATATTATCTTGTGAATTTATAGTATAATGCTGTCGTATTAAAATACAGATATTTGAAAACAAAATTTGATTTTTCCACTATCTAACTAATCAGTTCTCGTAAATTATTAGCCACGAAAGGGGAGGGAGATTAATAAACGAATTTGTTTTGGGCGCAGACTCAGTTCATATTTGATTTTACTTACTTATTTAACTGAACGCTGAAGCTGATTTAGCTGAAAACTTATAGCTTATTTGGCAGCTATATTAGCCATAGTTGCTGTCGTCCTCAAAAAACCCTTTGCGTCAAAAATATCTTTTAAGCAACAATAATGTGGAAATTATTAACAAAGACAGTAAATTGAAATACCAAAAAATATTAATTTAAACTTTTTAAATCTATTGGTTCGTGAGTTAATAAAATGACGGCGTTTCGTACTTTGTTGATTGTGTCTTTAGTTGTTAGGTGTATGTCGTATATGGAATATATATAATTGGCTTCCCCTGTCGCGGCTTCGCCCGCGCATGTTTTAATTTGCGATATTGTTTATAAAACGATAATAATTTTTTCAATATTCAACAATTAAAAAAAAATATAGAAAGTTTTTAGCAGAATAAATATTCATTAATGAAAAAATTTAAATAAAATGTATGATATATTGATTATTCTATTTTTAATATCTTAATATATATATTAATGTGAGAATTAGAAGAGACATAATTATATTGTTCTCTCATTCACACTCATCATTCATAATATATATAAAAGTATATCTTTTTCAAATATGCAAAGAAAAAAATAATTTAAAATAAGTCAATGTCAGTAGGTGGTAAAATTATATAGCTTATTATGTGATGAAGTAGAAGGCAAAGGTAGTAAGTAACACTCAGCATTATTAGGATGAAAAAGTCAAAAATTTAATTTGATTAAAGATTTTAATGTACGTTATTGTTATTGTCTAAATAGATATTACTTATGCTTGCTTTTTCTTCGCGGCTGCTTGGGCATCCAAAATATAATCAGGATCTCTTATAGGCATGCTGCGAATGTGTCGTGGATCAACGAGTTCTGGCAAGAGACAATGCATGTAAAAAGGCTCTAATTTAGGGAGCATTACTGTTTTCCAAAATGTCGAATCTTTGTAAACTTTTTCTTCCCTATAATCTAAAGGCGTCCAGACACATAAAATACAATATTCCCGCTTACATATAATAAGTTGACCTTGTATTTGAGAATACCAATTATGGCGTTTATCAAGTTCTAAATTCACTTTATTGTTTTTTCAAAAATTATTTTGTTTCAGCAATTCCAGACTACCCATATATATATATATATATATATATATATATATATATATATATATATATATATATATATATATATATATATATATATATATGCTTGCGTGGGTGCGTGTGTGCGTGCGTGCGTGCGTCTGTGTGTATTAGACTTCTATTAGACCTTGATGTACTCCGTATTAGACCGTTACTACTTTGGAGAGGCATCATCGTAGTTATATCTATCTAAATAAACCGCTAACATAAGGCGGTTTATGCTAATTAACTCCGCCACATTATTTTATATATTTGGCCACTTCACTCCTTTACACGTAAAACCATTTTGGAATGTTCTTTACAAACTTGCACGTATTAATAAGCTAGGCCTAGATTTACCGCTTTAATTTCTAAATGCTATTCTAATTTGTAACAGAACACGACGTCCACTCTTTTATTTGTATGCTTTCGCACATTCCCCGTTTATTTAAATTTTGGCGATTGTATTTTAATCAAATCACTAATTTGTAGAAATTTCATTTTTAAGGGTCTTCTCTACTCATGTAAATAGTTTTTCCAATGTAACTCGCTTAAAAATCAATCAATTTGAATGTGGTTTTTACAGAATTGTTCAGCATTGATTAAGCAATTTAGAACTCCTATTAATATCTTTCAAATTCAAAGGAAATCCAAAGTCTGTGCTGTTTCCTATTTAATTCCACTATCAGTGAATTTATTTAGACTGAGTGGTCAAATGAGCACTGCACTCTTAAATCTATGTGTAGAATTTCAGTTGAGAATGTCAACTAATTTTGGAGTTATATTGAAACTGCTAAAAATGCATCAAAATGCATTAGATTAACGAATTATTTAAAAATATAAGGTCTACACTCGTGTAGACGCGTACTAATTGTTTTGAAGTATAGACGAGGGAACGGGTGCTTATAAACGATTCAGTTGATAATTTCAATTAACTCTCTATTTCTTCAAATGGTGAACCTTTTTTACCATTTAAATTTATTTTCTACTCGATAATACGGTAACGAATCATATGCTAAAATTGTTTAATTTTTTACTAATGCCCATTTAACCCTGTGTAAATTTCAACAAGGTTTATTCATGAGTCATATACGACTACCGAGATATTTTATTAGTTTGGCAGTCATTTCATTACGCACTGATATCTTGAAAAATTTTTACAATGTATTAGAGATGAAAATGTCTTGGATTCCAGACCGATTTATGACAATAGGTTTTATTCAACCTATAGATAATTCTTCATAATTTCGATACCTCGAAAATTATTAATTATAGAGTGTTTCAAAAATAATGTTGATTATAAATTGCAAACAATCTATAGGATTTCGAAGGTTTTTGTCACAGAGATTTCTGGTTTGGAATTTATTGCAACCGGTACCACAAGCTCATTAACTATAATATTATTTTTAATACAAACCAATCGATGATAGCAGCCATTTTTCTTAATTTACGGCCTCATGAAAAATGTAATAGTGAAAAATCTAATGGTTTGACAAATTTTAGAATTTTATACACGCCGGTGCATGCGTATTACTATAGTTAAGCCGGTAAATAAAGTATACGCTTTTGCTAATAAACAACCCAAATCACCTAAACGGTGAGTTACACATTAGATAAAGCACATCCAGAATAAGCTCTGTTCAGATTCGGCGGATCGATTCCAGGAAACTAGAAATCTCTTCGGTAAAAGTTACTCAATTAAGTCAAAGTATTTTTTGTTATTATTAAGTTTGAATGGCTGTACGGATAGTTGAAAAATAGGAATTTACGAAGGAGAGTTTTATTTTTAATACTATAAAGTAACATTTCTCATGATTAAGTTTAGACTCCAAAATTGTAACACTTTTTTCACACAAAGAGGTTTACTCTCCCAAAATTTACAGCTTTACACGCAAAGAGATTTTGCTCTACACTGAGGTCAATATCAACATTTACAATCACATTAACAACTATTATTTTTACATAAACAGCAACCTATACGGGGCGTTTGTTACAATATATATATATATATATATATATATATATATATATATATATATATATATATATATATATATATATATATATATATATTAGCTGAGACAGCAATGGCAACAGGGCTTGCGGTAGTAGTGCAATCCTCAGTCAGCCATCACTGCTATTAGCTCGAATCCCACTTATGCCAAGGTCTGTAAAATTTTGCTGCTCTTCATGCTGCTAATTAGTCGGATGGGATAGTGAAGAAAGGCAGTTTTGGGACTTACAGTCCGTGAAAGCGTACACCATGGAATGACAAACTGGTAAAAAGTCCTTTTGTGGATCAACGGTTCTCCATGACATTGGGATGTTGATGATGGGATGTTGGGATGAACGTTATTTTTATTTTAATTATTATTACCTTTAATTTATATGTTTTGAACTATTTCAGCATTAATTAATATATAATGCCATCAAATATATTTATTGTTTATTCTAGGGAAGGTCATTCACTCTCTCAGACATTTGTTTATACATTTACCCTGATAAAACATATTTATGCAGTATTAGTTGAACTGTTAAAACATGGAATACCTAATAACCATCTTTGGTTGCTCGTGATAATATTTCATATCCTGTATTTTTAGTTCTCATGTTTGAAATAACAATGGAAAGAATGAAAAGATTTTTTCCGATTATTGCTCTTTGGAGTTTCGGGCAGGGAATAGTAATGACGGCAAGTCCAGACGATGCAGAGGCAAGTATATATAGATCAAGCGATAAATCGCTGAACTATTTCTTTCGTTTCCTTAGAAAATATTATCTAACATGAAGCACCTAAAGAAGGGGCAAGCATACAATTTACTTCAAGAATGGTTGGGAACTGGGCTATTAACCAGCACAGGTACTTAACATATATACTTTTTAAATAGTTACTAACATCTATTGGTATAGATTCCAAGTGGCAAGCTAGAAGAAAAATGTTAACCCCAGCATTTCACTTCAGTATCCTACAAAAATTTTTGGACGTTTTTAATAAAGAAACAGAGCACTTAGTTGAACAGCTTTCCATATTATCCAAAGAACCTTACATAGATGTAACAAAGCCTATCACCGAATTCACTTTGAGTTCCATTGGAGGTAATGACATAAACGAATTTTTAAAGAAGTCGTTAATTGTTTATTCCATTTAGAAACTTCACTAGGAATAAAACTACACAAAAACCCCAACGTAAATTCCTATAAATGGGCCATTCACGAATTTGGATATTTATTTGGAAAATATTTATTACGGCCATGGTTAATGATAAGGGTTTTGTATAAATTTAGCGCAATTAGTAAGGAAATGAAGAAAGTAGTGAATATCTTACACAATTTCTCATCGAGTGTCATAGAAAATCGCAAGAAGGCATATAAGTCCGAGGCGGTAGAGTCCTACTCGCAGAGAAAACGTCTGGCATTATTAGACCTACTCCTGAAGTCTAGGTATGAAGATGGAATTGATATCGATGATGAAGGTATAAGAGAGGAAGTAGATACTTTCATGTTTGAGGTAAGGCGCCGTTTCTGTTACATATTTAACTGTACTTAACTTATTTAATATTAGGGTCACGATACCACGTCCATGGCGTTATGTTTCTCCCTTCTAGTAATAGCGAATGAACCGAAGTATCAGGTATGGGATATTTGGCGCAGTAAAACCATTTCTAAGTATTGTTTTAAAGGACGAAATGCTTCAAGAAATTTTGGACGTCCTCGGAGACAAGCAGTACCCTGATACCCAAGATTTAGCCGAATTGAAGTTCATGGAGCGTTGCATTAAAGAGTGCCTAAGATTATATCCAAGTGTTCCGTTTATTTCCAGAATTTTAGGAGAGGAAATCAGGACACCTTCAGGTTATAATTTAGGAAAAGGTATAGACGTAAGCATTTTGATATACGCCATGCATCATTCGGATCAAGTATGGAAAGATCCTGAGAGGTTTGATCCTGAGAGATTTTTGCCGGAAAATGTCGCTGGTAGACACCCCTTTGCATACATTCCTTTCAGTGCAGGACCCAGAAACTGCATAGGTAAAAAATGAATACCAATAAGTATTAAAATTATATTGAAGGGTTTCAGGTCAGAGGTTTGCCATGTTTGAAATGAAAGCTGTCTTATGTGGCATCTTGAGAAAATTTGAACTAAAACCAATACACAGGAGAGAAGATATTAAAATTAAGCTTGATTTGGTCTTGAGACCAGAAGGGGAAATTCGGGTCCAATTCGTACCTCGACATATCAGATAAGGTTAATTTATTGGAGAGATTAAATATATAATTTTTAAATTCAAAATTATAATTTATAATAATGAATTAAAAATTAGATATTTTTATTATCAACTTTAATATATTCCTTCATAAAAACAAACGTGGACATACACTTAAGTTGTGGTGTTATCTGTATTATTAAATAGCAAATAAATTTAATTTTTAATGAATAATTTTATCGGCCCATTTAAAATTCTCCAACAATGTAATTAGCCTGAAAAACAGTTCAACATTAAACTTAGTTTCTGTGATTTTACTTTCGAGATATGATTCAAATTTTGAATTGTTATGAATTAAGTAATGTAAGTTCTGCATTATCTGAGAATTTTTAATCTTCTGTGTGGAGTTTGTGCACATTAATTTACTCTTGGGTACAATTCTACGAAAACTTAATGGGGAGGTAAATTACTTTGAGCGCGGTATATCTTGGAATATTTATTGAATATAATTTATTACCATGATCGACATTTGTCGATATCTAATTATTATAAATTGTAGAGGAATATAAATCTTTTTAAATGAGGAGTAAAATAATTTGTTGAATATTTTCTAGGCTACCCTTTTTCTTGCCGGGAAATTTTCGTAAATAAGGGTATGCCTTCAATATTTTTCGACATTCAATTTTTAAAGTTCATGAGGTTTTTCTTATTTCTCAATATATTAAAGTACTATTGCGAATTCTGCCTCTTCTGAATATCGCTTTCGAATTATTATTTCACATAAATTATTTCTGTAAACATTCACTAATATGAAGCAATAAATTATTATACTCGTAATCACAAAATTGATATTGCTGAATAAAGGAACTTAATTTGAAGACGACTTTAAATTAACCTGTGAACCGTCGAAAACAATATATTCGGCATTATCTAATACATGGTCAGTGTAGTAGTAGCACACAGAAGTTTTTCTTTTCCCATTATGTTCCAATGCATCTGGTGGTTTCTATATATCTAAGGGACTGAATTGTATATATTAGACTGTATCCTAATTTTAGTTAATCTATACAGATATATCTAATCCAACAAGGGTAATTGTTCAATTCCAGTTTATCTTTAGACTTTACCCACATTAATCCACTTATCTTTGAACTATGTTCCGGTGCTCGGTCCTCGCTTATGTAGTTACTTTTCAACGCATTCTACACGATCTCTCTACGCGATTGGTCTTCACGATTCTATATCACTACAATCATTCAATCATTTAGAATCATAGAAAGAACCAAATTCTTACCACTACCGTTGACTGAAGAAATTTGAACAAGACGCGCAACCGAGTGGGAAAATATGCAATTAGTTTTTTTCCAGCTTGACCTAGCGCCGCCTCTGTGTCCGAACAGTAAGCTTGGGTCCACTAAATTGAAGAGTATTTACAAGTTTCTGAAGGTGTCTAGTTGCCGAAATGTTGCCAACGTTGCCGATTCTTGTGAAAATGTGAGAAGTTTCCTTTTATACCTAAATTATCGATGTGACGACAATTTCCACACCACCCAAAGAAGGTATTGCCATGGCATATTATTATTTTTAGTTTCCCCAATTTAAATTAAATAATACAGAGGAAATGTATTTATGAAACAGATTCCATCTCTCAATATGCATTTAACGTTTAAAAAACCTTAATAACATGTGAAAGAAATTCAATCAATTGGAAACCGGCAAGTGCCTTTCACAGAGGATTTAACCAGCAGTGTGTTTAAATTATGCAATCAAAGTTTAAAAATACATTTAAGTGAAACATTTAACAATTTCATTTGTATAAGGCGATTAATAATAATATCTTTGTGTGTAAGACAATGCTCTAAAACAGGTCGAATGAGTTAGAAATTTCAAGAATTTGCCTAATTTTTTGCATTGTATTCTGTTGCAAGGTTCTCGAAAATGGTGTCAAACAATTGCAAACAATTGGTAACATATTGTAGAAAAATGTTAGAGGGAGTTACTAAAACCGTGTTATCGGAACTAATTCGATAATCTCTGTAGATTTTCTGTAATTAGAGAACGTAGTATCATCGCCGTTATTGTATGTTAAAGATAGTATACTGAAGTTGCAAGAAGCTTTACACATTAAGAATACTGCTAAATAACCAGAAATGTATGCAATAAATCACATTTCTAATGTGGGGGTGTTTTTTGAAACTCTTATTCACAAGAGGTGAATGAGTTTTCCAATTCTACCTCTTCTTTATTTCTTATCACAAGAATATCCGAAATATTAGAAGAGGAACTGTCAGGGTCTAGAGTAATGAAATCATCAGCGTATTCCTCGCAATTCGAGTCTTCAACTGACTTCTAAAGTATAATATTCATAATTTGTTGTAACGCTATATGAAATTGTTTCGCAGATGGATATGGAATATATTAGCCACGATTACGATAGCTGAAAAAAGATTTTCTAATGGGTGTTGGTGAATTGTTCCCGTTAGTAGAAATTAAGCTCCTTCGGTTTGAAAATCATCCCATAACAACAAAACGCCATTCGATGTCCACAAGGATTCTTTTATAGTAGAAAAGACACGTAGGTAATCAAATTAGGGAAGAGCCTAAACGTAAGAGCTAAAGTTTAAAGAAAGATGAGAAATAAAAATAGTAAGAAGAGAAAAAGGAATGAAAGATTGAAAAAGTAAACCCAAGAGGTGAATAAAATGCACAAGAACTAAAATTCACGACACAAAAAACGACGACAAATCAGGAAAATACGCTATAGTCCGTATAAAACACGACTATAATACTCACAAGTCAACGCTCATAGGTTCAAAACGATAAACTGATTACATATTCTCAAAAATTCTCTCCATTTATTCCAAGAATATTACTCTTCTATCTCATTTTCAAGAAACTTTGCTTACAGTCGGTAAGGTAACGGCTCCCACTGATCATACTTGTGTTTGTGATCTTAATGGCACATATAACGCATATAATAGGTTATAGTTAATTGCGATAATTAGAAGCGTTTCGAGGAATACCGTCGGCTTTTAACTGGTTTTGAAATCGGTGTAAAAAATAAATCGGCTTCGGTGCGGTATCATTGATTCAAGGGTACCGCGGCCACAATTCGATATTGATACTATCGAAATAGATGTTGATAAAATAGTTATCAATCAGCAAAAATTGAACAAAACATTTGAATTAAACAAGACGGTTCAAGGTTTTTGAGTAGGTCGTCAAAATATTTAATTTTATAAAGTATATATAAGTATAAACTTTTAACTTCATTCGGCACATCATTAATTAGGGAAGAAGATTTCAACTATCCAAATTGCCTAACACTCCAATTCATACCTGTGGTGTATTAAATAATATGAATATTGTCATTAATAACAATGCAAATTGTTGGTTTTTGAATGACAAGGCATCAAATATAATATCATTTTCAGTAAACTAGAATAGAGAATTTTTGTGTCGACATTTTACGTTCTACCGTTGGTTTTACATAAGGTTTACATGAACAATTTTTTCAAATGTTTGCAATTTACAAAGTGTCAAGTAATCCATAGATGCCCCTATTTTTTTACTTAATGGAAAATCAGGCAATAGTTATTCTAACGCATTTTTTCATTTAAATTCCGAGTGTGAAAAAATACTTTAATCATTTGTCCATAGATAATTTCCGTTTCTGTAAAAAGTCAGTCCATTCGGCAATAAAAACAACTTTTCTCTCAATATTAGTAAATGGTTGTTGGATTCACCTGAGTCAGTCTTTGTGGCGAAAAATTCAATAATTAACCTTTAACACCTAGTCTAGCTAAACTAGGTTAAATATAATGACTAAACTTCAGCAATTGTAGTATTTCTATAAAAAATTTTTGGTTTTTCATTTTCAAAACCTTCAAATATACCTTCAGAATCGGGGACCCAATCATACCAATTCTCTGCTCAAGGTACACCATGGGACTCTGCCATTGATAAGGTTGTTGGAAATTATTCCACTCATTTTTATTTGAAAGAAGAAATATAATTATATAATAAAAATATTTACTGAATTTGTCTCTTTTCTAATAATACAATTTAATAGAAGGTAATTAACGAGATGAAATAAATATAATTTCTGTAAAAATAATAATATACTCAAATTTCTGTCATACAAATGCTATCCCGTATTTTCCCGTATCAAGTTTTTTTTCATTATTTACTCATTTATTCATTATTCAAATGTCACCTTACTTTCCCTGATGTTAGCTCAATAAATAGTTTTTCGGATCTTCCTGTCAATAAGAAAACTTGTGAGGTATCACTAACATATAATTATATCGCTGTAATACACCTTTGTAAAACTTTAAATAATTTTCAAATTTTGTACGAAATTGTATTCATATTTTTTGTTGGTATCGTTAACTTCCCTGACCTACGAGTATGTTGTGACTTTTCTTTTGATTTTAAAAAACCATAAACTACACGAGCGAGATAATTTTTAGCTAATTTAAATACTATTATACAAAAAACAATTGATGATCAAACTAAAACGTATTAAAAATATTGTAGCAGATTTACACGCGAATAACACAAAGAGGTTTTAGTATACTCTAATGTCAACATTAACGGTCACGTTGACTGTTTTTCACATAAACAACAAACTATGCGGGGCATTCGTTACAGTATGTAAGGCCAAATGAACTGCGACTTTGATAATCAATCGTTATCCTCAATTTCCTCCCTGAACATGAGACCGAGAGAGAAAAACGTGGCTATTTCATCGCTAGAACTAGGTACGTCAGTCAACGCGGTAAGGCTATAGATTGTAAGAATGAATTGAATAATTGTCGAGTTTAGGAGCCGTTTCGTTTATGGTTTAAGCAGATAGTATCGCAAAGTATGTGCAAATCTCAATGCTACATTATTTTAAGCTTAGACCCTTATCCGCAAATTTGGCGGTGACGTTACCTTCCGGGCGATATGCATATGGACAGAGGGCGTCTTGGTAAAATCTCTTCAGTCAACACTACTACTTTTATTGCTTTCCTTTCTGTCCTCCGACAAGCGTTGGATATCCACTAATGTGGTTTAAACGATGAGGAAAGCGGGAAAAAGTTATTCATCAAAATAAATCAATAAATTAAAACAACAGTTTACAGCAACCTACTCTATGATAAAACAAGTTGAATAGTGAATAGGAAAATTTAACATACTTTTGTATGCAATATCAATAACTTTTAGCATTTAGACAATTCTTCTGTCACATTAAGTGAGAAACTCTACCTACAATTGTTTTCCACCAAATCGTTTCTTGTCTTACGACAGGAACCAAAATTTCAGTTACATAATACTCCAAAGTAGGTAAAAGGGGTCAATTGTTGTGAAAAAAACTTTTTTTTTTAAATAAAATCACACATCAAGGCGACGATAATAAATTATACCCATTTTCATTAACAACACTTGAATCTAATCCACGTATAGTAAAGCAAATGCTTCAATTTAAGTACAACTAGTTTAATTAGGAGCGGATTAACACAGTTATTCAAATATATATATACATATGTCTTGAAATGTACTAAAAGCATTTCATGTGACCAAAAACTCACCTATATAAACTCACTTTACGAATTCGAGATGACCTCAAACTGAATTTAAAATAGGAAATATTAAAAAAATAAACGAGAACGACGTTATTAATAATTAAAGTATGTTGCGGTGTTCATTTACATGAATATACTTCGTGTTGTATTACTTAATAATAAATAGAGACGTATCCCTCGAAAATAATGAACCTATTCATTGCAATATGCATCGCAGAAACTATGTTTTATGCATGTACGTATATAGTCTGTTATATATATATATATATATATTAATAAATTTTCATGTTATTGAAACAGCAGTAACTGCAGTCAAGCGGTGTAAGTAAACTGCCAGATGAATTAATCTTAAATTCAAAATATAACTTATTCGATTTTGTTAGTATTAACCAATATGGCTTGACTATTGGTCAACTCTACTGCGTTTTTTAATAATATGCAATAGGGTGCCTAACTCGTATTTGATTTGTTAATACCCACGCCACTAAAGATGCCTAATGCTATAATTCAGGAACAGGATTCGGGATCAGTGCCTGCATCTGATCTGTTATACTTTCTATGAGTTTTTTACTGCTGGACGGCCACCAAACTTAGTTTTCATTTTTAATGGGGGTTTTAAAAATTTGAAGGATATCAAGTTTTTGTTTAAGATCGAACATTGCACACCTGTATTTGTGACCCACAGGCAGTCGTAAAGTTTAAGTCACCGTGAACGATGTTAATCGCTCTTTACTTAATTCCTTTTGTAATTTATGTATTTCTACAAATGTTGGAGAGGAGGAAGCGGTATGAGGAGTATTGGAAGTACATCAATGAATTGCCAGGACCTAAGTCGTATCCGTTCATTGGGAATATGGAACTTATTATGACGAACGCCGGTAAGTCAAAAATGATGATTTTAAAAATTTCATTCTCTAACTATCACCGATTACGGCAGAGTCACTTTTCGAAGATAACCAAAAACGAGCTGAAAAATATTTTCCAATATACAAAATGTGGACATTTAGCCTATCAATGGTGTTCGTATTAAATCCCAGTGACATTGAGGTATGTACTACTCTTTAATCTACTCTTAAATTATGTGCATTTTAACTTCCCACTTTCCTCCAGTTAGTTATGACGAACGTAAAACACATCAGAAAAGGGTACTTTTACACATGGCTAAATAAGTGGCTGAAGAAAGGACTGTTAACTAGTAGTGGTAATTCACATTTTCATTTTTGAATCAGTGATTAGATACAAATGCATTATTACAGGTTCAAAGTGGCATAGTAGAAGGAAAATTTTAACACCAGCCTTCCACTTCAGTATACTTCAGAAGTTCACCGAGGTATTCAATAAAGAAACAGAACATTTAGTGCATGTGCTGAACAGACACTCCGACAGACCTTTTGTTAATATCATCGAACCCATTACGGAATTCACCCTGAACGTTATAGGAGGTAACATTTAATTCCAACCATCTATTTTTCACATATGCATATCAGAAATTTTAGAGACTTCTCTAGGAATAAATATGAGGGACGCGTGGAACATCTCAGCTTATAAATCGGCCGTATACAAGTTTGGATATTTCTTTACCTATCGCATGGTGAGGCCGTGGCTTAGGTTTGACTTCATCTACCAACTGACTTCCTTATCGAAGGAAGTGGATAAAACGATCAAAACCCTGCACGAATTCTCTACGGATATTATTGAAAAAAGAAAGATCCGCTTTAATTCGGAGGGGGACACGTCGTATTCTGTAAAAAGACGCATGGCGATGCTGGATTTGCTTTTAAAGGCGAAATACAAGGATGGGGTTAATATAGACGACGAGGGCATCAGGGAGGAGGTCGACACTTTCATGTTTGAAGTAAATTTCTGGTATTTTTTTTTTCGAAATTTACAAGAACGTTTAAACCGCGTTTACACGTGTTAATTATGAAAAACTCATTTATAATTTTTTTTGCTGCAAATATTACGTAAATGCGCATTGTGAAAAATTATTCAGCTTCGTTAATCGACTTTATTTAATACGAGGATGGCTCGATTTTCGAAGGGAGGTCCGATAACTTATATAAAATGTAGTTTCTCATGGGATGGTGTATAATCATGTAATATTCATTTTACACAAATCGCCTGGTCTGTCTTCTGTTTCCAAATTAATAACGCCATCTTGTTTCCAATAGATGGGTATATGTAAATCCTTTTTTAAATGTCCCTGCAAAATTTGTTAGTACTTCTTCCAGAGGAGTAGACCAAGTTTTGAGAACTTTTTGAAGTTACTGTTATCTACAAAATGTACAGGACAAATATATTTTTTTTCCTTTTGTTTCTATGCAATCTATTCATCTATACATCTATCTGTCTACTGAATTATAGAACTAATTTATTTCTTCTTACGATATTACCTACAAACATGTACGCCCGTGCTGTACATGTAGGTAAAATTTACACTTTTATCTTCCCTCTCAGAATATGAAATTTCGGATTATTGAATATTTTTTAACGATCTTGAAGTTTAATCTCTAACAGTATAAAATTTCCTCTGTCTAGTTTTTCAGTAACTGAGGCATAAATATTTTCTCTTCTTCTACAGGAACTTCCGTAAATGAAATTTAACTTTTCTAAATTACTTCGAGATACTCTGATGCATGGACCCTTCTGCGATTTCCGAACATTGCTTAAAGTATGTAACTACTCAAAAAGCACCACCTCAGGGTAACAGCCACAAAAAATATTATTTTCTTCAACTATCCAAAATGCGAAACATCATATTACTGCATTTTTTTTAATCTTCTGAAGCTACTTTTATGCTTTATGCAGAGTTTAAAGTTCCTAACTACTCATGAAATACCCCAGACTAATACTGACAAAAAAAATCACCCCTTACTCAGCATACACTCAGAAAATAAAATTTGGTAATAAATAGTTCTTCTAAGCCTTTTTGAAGACCCTAAGCTATAAGTGTAACATACATGCAATTTTTAAATATTCGGAGACTATTGAATAAGACTCATCCTTTTTTAAACTCTCACAAACAACACAACAAACAACACAACTCTCTCTCTCTCTCTCTCTCTCTAACTCTCTATTTCTCTCTCATTCTTTCTCTCACTCTCTATTACTCTCCTCCTATATTTCCGTAAATTTTGGAATATCCCGGATTTCTCGAATCTCTATGAGTGTATGTGTTCCTAAGCAACTTATGTGCCGAATTTCAGTGCTCTATTACTTATAAATTTTTAAAGTTTATGAGACACATACACACACGCGCACATGCACACGCTTCTACATCATCCACGTAATTCTTTCTAATTTCCCAATATTGTGAGGGATTCAGAACCAGTTCATTTCTACACAATATGTACAACTAAATCCAATTCTTTCGTTCCTATAGTTATAGTAAATTGATGTAAAAATTACCATCAACGACAAAGTGGTATGAAAAATATCACGATGTGTAAATGCGTGACTGAGTAATCTATGTTAATCCCACAAAAAGATATAATATTTGCACACACATTGATACTAAGCGCGAATAAGTTAATGAAAACAGGAAAATGAATTTCATTAATGGATTAAAAAACTAAGGATACGGATTAACAGCGTAGTTTATCGCAACTAGTTAAGTTTCTCTGCCATTAAACCTACGCCAGTTATTTTTTTTTTAGGGTCACGATACTACTTCCGTTGCCTTATGTCATATTCTGCTCGTATTGGCCAATGAACCACATGCGCAAGTAAGACACCTACCTCATCAATCCCCTTTTAATTTATTGCATTCATACATTTCCTCTTCCAGGCGGAGATTTATGAAGAGATCCAGGAGATCCTCGGGGACAAGACGCTTCCAGACTTGCGGGAACTAAACGAGATGAAATTCATGGAAAGGTGCATCAAAGAGTGCCTTCGATTGTTTCCCAGCGTACCATTCATCACGAGGGTATTAGGAGACGCAATCAAGACTAACACCGGACATGTTTTACCCAAAGGAACCGCCGTTGCCATTCCGATATACTGTGTGCATCGCCTTAAGGAAAATTGGGAGGACCCAACCACATTCGATCCCAATAGATTTTTACCGGAGAACATTGCAAAGAGGCACCCATTCGCCTATTTGCCCTTCAGCGCGGGAGCCAGGAATTGCATAGGTAAGAAAGTAGAGAATGTTAGTAATAGGATTACGTTGAGAATCTGTGGGTGTTGTTAGGTCAGAAATTCGCTTTCCTCGAGATGAAATCGGCCTTGTGCGGGATCTTACGGAATTTTAAGCTGCAGCCGATCGATAGCTACCAAAACATTAAACACAAAGGCGACTTGGTTTTACGACCGAGCTCCAATATCAGAGTCAAATTCGTACCAAGATAAATACTTTTTGTGATTAATTATCAGCAAGATGTATGTATATTCATAAGTATTACGGAGAGTTAACTTCATCATTTTACCATTAGTATTTGGATACATTATTCAACGTAAATCAGTGATTACACGCGCGTGCAATCTAATCGACTAATGGTCAATAAAAAAAAAAAAATGTAAACAAGATTTTGTAATCGACAGATAGGGACGTAAATGGAGAAGTTCAGGTAGCTAAATGTTAGATTAAAACTTTTAGAAGGAAATAAAGCACAATTTAAAAATCAATTTTAGTTTTATTTCACCTCTTTAAATTTTTTGTTTTCAGGATTTCGTCTGTACATATGAAAATTAATACAATTCCGAAACCCTATTCACCTTAATGTATGTAATAGTGTCCTTGTTAAACTACACTATAAATATATATACGACTCGCTGAGAATTGAAACATATCCGTCGTTTACATTTAGTGCAAATCTGATAGTATGCGTAAACCAGAATATTGCCCTGCCCCTAGTGCCCCCTGGTGCCCCTATTGTAAGAAATATGGGTAAACATTTTTCTTATGACTGTATGATCTCAAAAATGGCAAATTTTATAGTAAAAGAGGACAATATTAGGGTGCTGGGAAAAATAATTTTAGCTTTAGGAAGTCAGTATTTTTTGAGAAAAAGAAATAAAGTAAAAATTTTGCCAATTTTGACGGTTTTCGCACTGAAATTTTTAAATGTTTTCGTATGTTATTCTCATGGGTTAAACGACAATAATAAAGTTTGGTTATTCACGCCCGATATTCAAATTTCGTGCCAAGAATGCGAAGAAATAAATGAAAAAATGATTATAAACTCTGCGGTTTTCGCGCCTTCGCCATTGTGGACTTTTTAACACAGGTGTGCTTAGTCGAGATGTAGTAGTGGATAAACGACCGTCGTCAATGATATCGCATGTCAGAAATGATACGAGTAATTAAGTAGAATTTAATAGAATTATTCGCAAAATATTCAAATCTTTTCTTGTTGGTAGCCTCGTGGGGTGATAAGGTATGATGAAAGTAATATCAGTTTAGTAAATCATCGATTATATTGGAAATGCACAAAATAACAACGTAACCTTATCTAAGTATATAATGTCGAAGAATTTAGTGTGTCGGATGGGGAATAAAGGAAAAACTATATGAAATTAAAACTATAAGAAATAGCTTGCGGGAGGGCAAGGATATACCTTGACCAGCAGATGTTCTGTTGCAAGACGAAATAAGTATTTTGAACCCAAAACGCATGATTGCACAAATTCTCTTTAACGTTTCTATAAATACAAACAGAACCAAACTACCTAACCTAACACTACTTTCGGAAGGATTCTGCCCAGGAACTGGTACTCTATAACGTTTCTATAAAAACAAGCAAAACCTAGCTCCTAACGTAACACTACTTTCGGGACGATTCTGCACAGGAACTGGTACTCTATAACGTTTCTATAAAAAAAAAAAAACAAAATAAAACTACCTAACCTAATACTACTCTCGGAAGGAATCTGCATAGGAACTGGTAGTCTATAACGTGTCTATAAAAGCAAACAGAACCAAACTATGTAACCTAACACTACTTTCGGATAGGTTTGATGTTTCCTTCCTCATAAAGGATAAGATTTTAAGATTTTCAAAATTTCTACTACTATAGTGTGCTAGGTATTCCTTATTTGGAGATGGTGCACTGTTTGGGTTGACTAGAATATACAAATTAGGAATAACTCCGCAACAGCGTGTTCCAACATTATTTTTTTTTAAATTTTGTGTGCAATTACTAAAATGAAGACAATGATTAAAATATATGCTAACACAGGTTATAAGAATGTGCAATGACCGGTAAGAGTTTTTTCTTGGTGTCGCCTGCCATTTTTTTAGTCAGTATATATTGCTTTATATAGTAGCTTATTTGCTCTCCTAAATTCGGGTATGTATTTCGAAAGAGGTTTATAGTTGTCGTCTAACGAAATTTATGTGATATTAATGTTTCTTCTTTAATGTTTTCACAATACTCATCACTAATATCAAAAGGCGAGGCGAATTTTCTACGTACCCTTGAGTACAAAGATGTTGTCATGAGGTAGGAGTAGTGTACGGGTAGATGGGCTTTGCACTGTTTTCTAATGGTGATATTACCGTAAATTTTTAAAATTATGTCTTCTGCTTTTTAATGGATGGTGCAAGATCTTGTCAACGTTTCTGGAAAGGGTAACGTAAATAATATATTTGTTGTAGTTAATTATATGACAAACCGTGTATTTGATCTGATTACACATTTATGCCTACTATCGAATATTTTACTGATTTCTTAAAGAAGTACCATTTAGCATTTATTTATGAGATGTGTAAGTGAAATTAGTTTCTGTTGTTCATACTAATTGTATAACTAATTTTATAGTAATCTTAAACACATATTGTTTTTCTAATCTGAAACTTTAACAATTGCTTACTTATTTTCATCCACTGTAAACAATTCTGTTGATGGTTAAATTAAAATTTTAAGATTAAATTTTCGAATTATGCCCGCAGTTGATTTGTATTAAAGAGAAGGTTAGCGTTTGATGGGTTGAAGGTACAGGAAATTCTATACTGTTACGTTCGTGGGTTCTTAATAATCAAGAACAATACCTATGTCTAATTTAAAGTAATTTTACAGGTGAACCGAAACAAAAACTCCATGTTCCTTATTACTGCCGTACTGCAGTACTGCCCCGTACTGCCATATGTAATATATCCAGCTTTATAAATTACCTTGACAATCTGTTCTCGTTCATCCTGCCTCAATTTGATAATATAATTATAATGGGTGATACAAATATTGATCAATTAACTGACAGATCAATCACTCATTGTCTTAAATCATACGACTTTGTTCAATTAATAACAGAACCTACCCGGCTCACCCCCAGTACTCAAACCATATTGGATATTATTTTACAAATAAGAGTAGGGTAGAATAAGGGTAGAATAGAGTAGAATAAAATTATTTAATTTTAAATAAAGGAAATATGGACATTGGTATATTAGATCATCTAGGAACATTCTGCACTTTCGATTTGTATGTAAACCACTTATTCCAAAATTATTTACATATAGAGATTTCAAAAATTTTAACGTGAATAAATTTAATGAAACTCTATTTAATATCCCTTGGGATGATCTTATTATATTTCGATAATATAGAGCAAAAACTCTCATTTCCTACAAAACATATCATGCAATTATTTGATATACACGCCCCCTACATTACATCAAAAGGAACGAAGTCATTTGCCCCGTGACTAACACCAAATATACGTAGTATGATGAATACCAGAAATAATGCCTTGTCCAAATTCAAAAATACGAAAAACGAGTGTGACTTTAAACATTATAAAACTTTGCGTAATATGGTAACTAGTGCAATCAGAAATAAAAAATCCAGCTACCTGGAATTTTGTTCTAAAAATTTTAAGACTGCCAAGCTTTGGAAAGCAATAAAAACATGAATATTAGATCTAAAACTTCAACTATAATCCTGCAAGACCTTAAAAACCCCAATGAAGTTAATAACTATTTTGTGTCAACATATTTTCCAAAAAACCACTGTATTGAAACGGTAAATTATTATAAAACAAATAAATTTAGGAATCAGCAAAAATTCTCGTTTAAATTCTCCACAAATAAAAATATAAAAGAAATTGTATTTGGGTTAAAATCTAATGCATTAGGTTCCGATAATACAATATCTCTCCCAAAATGTTAAAATTCTGCTTACCAGTAATAGCACCCCATCTCGCGCATATCATTAACTTTTTGGAAAAGGGTTATTTTCCTGAAAAGTATAAATATTCTATTGTTAAGCCTCTCTCCAAGGTCGCAAGTCCCCAGTCTTCTAGCGATCTGCGATCTATAAGTATCTTACCGACCATCTCCAAAATCCTTGAAAAAGTAATTTCAAGACAAATCTACAGTTATGTAACAGTAAACGGTATAGTCTCAGACGCTCAATCTGGTTTTCGTTAAGGGTTTAGTACTACCACCTTACTATTAAACACTACTGATTATATAATAAGATCACATGATCAGGGACTTTCTACTTCCGTTGGTCTTCTTGATTATTCAAAGGCATTCGACACTCTAGATCAAGAACTGTTATGTGCGAAACTTTCATACTACCACTTCGATCACACTGAGAGGAAATTTTTTGAATCTTATCTGAATAATCGTGTACAAAGTGTTACAGTTGAAAATTTAAGTTCAGATCCCTCACTCGTCACCTCGGGAGTTCAGCAAGGGTCGGTACTTGGGCCCCTGCTTTATTTAATTTATGTGTCTGATATCACAAAATCTGTTCAAAGCTGTACCTTACAATCGTTTGCCGACGATACACAACTTTTGCTATCTTTTGACCCAAGGCAAATAAAGCATGCAGAAAATTGCATCAATTACGACCTCAAATCCCTCCAATCGTATTCTTAAGCCCATAATCTTTACCTTAACCCTCATAAATGTAGTGTTATGATATTTAATCCAAATCCAATGGAATACGTTACTAATGAAGTTCGTATAACTATCAATGATGAATCAATAAAAGTCGTTAAAAGTGTAAAAAACCTAGGCATAATATTCGACTGCAGGTTGCGTTTTGAAGAACATGTGTCTATTTTGGTAAAAAAATCCTACCATGTTTTGAGGCAGCTGTACAGAAATAAACACATTCTTAGTTTCAACCTAAAACAGAAGTTATGTGAAAGCATAGTTCTATCTATTTTAAATTATGGCCTCGTTTTGTACTACCCCTGTTTATATGAAGCAACTAAATATCGCTTACAAAAAATCCAAAACTACTGTTGTAGATTTATATATGGCTTACGTAAATATGACAGAACTGCAATGAAAATAAATGAATTAGGATGGTTGAGACTCGAGGACTTATTTAAATATCATATGAGTGAGTAAGGCGTACGTCTCCACCCACTTTGTGAAGTAATCCGTGACCACCAGGATGTACTTGTTCACACCGTTGGTCTCGAGAAAAGGTCCTGTAATGTCCAGGGCAATCACTCAATGGTGCTCCACAAGTTATATTGTCGCATTGGGGCCCTTGGCTTGCGACGAGGACCATTACTCGCGGCGCAAGTCAAAAATAAACGACACCATCCTTTCACGTCGTCGGAGCCGTTGGCCCAATAAAACCTGTCGCGAACTTTCTGCAACGTCTTCGTCACTCCAAGATGTCCTCCGTCGGCTTCGTCATGTATCAGACGAATTATTTCTGGCACCTTACTCCTGGGGATGACCAACTGCATTCTTTGGCCTTGCCGTCATGGTTCTCGATAGTCCTATTGAGCAGCCGCCCATCCTCGAGTACTAACGATGTCCATTGGGCCCAGTAGGACTTAAGGGTTTTCAAGAATGGGGCCACCTGCTGCCAAGTGAATCGTTGCCGTTTCGCCTTCCATTTCTTGATCCTTTTTATTTCCGGGTCATTGTACTGATGTCGTTAGATTTCTTCAGATTGCCAGTCCTCACTAACGACGGTAGTTCAATACGTCACTGCTCCCTTATTTTTTAGTTCTATGTAGACACTACCATTACGATGTCATACGGAAGCTACGGAAGCTAGCGGGCCTTTTTCCTGCTCCTCGGGCGTGACCAGCCCCTCGTTTTCAGACCGCTTGCGATTACGACGACGATGGCCAACGTCACCACAATTCCAACAAGGAAGAGGCTTTTCCTGCTGTTTCTCCACTAGGCTCTTTATGGCATTCGCCAACTGTTCGATGGAATCCCCCTTGGCGCCTTCACTGAGGTCCTCTGCGACGTTAATCGCTTACACTAGACCCTGGGTTTTTTATGTTTCCGTAGCGCCCTCGAACTCTAACGCTATGGTTAAGGCGTCCACCAAACATTTAGGCCGCGCCAGACGCACCGTTCGTTGAACCTCCAGATCTCGTAGGCCATCGATGAAGATTTGTATAGTCAGGCATTCCCTCAACTGGTCGGTAGCCGTTGGATAGGCGAAGCAAACTAACCTGGCCACATCACCCTCGAATTCCTGCACACTCTCTTTCGCATTCTGTTTTCGACTCTTCATCTGGGACCGATAGACTTGCTCTAGGTGCGAGTGTCCGTACCTCGTTTCTTACCGTCTCACCAGTCCTTCGTATTCGTCCTCTTCCTCAGTAGTGATCGCCTGGAGAATATCCAATGCTTCTCCTCGTAACGCTAGCGTTAGAGCTCCCTCCTTGTCTCGCGATGTCCAACCGTTGGCTCTTGCCGCGGCTTCGAACTGCTTCAGGTAGTTGGACCACGAACTCTTACCGTCGAAAGTCGGTGGCTTCAGTCGTGCAGATGCCCCCAGACTCATCCTTGCTAGTTCCGCCTTTGAAGTCGACTCTCGCTTCAGCCCTTGTCTTAAATCTTGTTCAAAGATTTCCAACGGTGCGCCTTGATTGAATAGGTGCGCCTCTAGCTGCCTTATTCTGTCCTCCTGGGCGGAGATTTGGGCCATGACATCGTTCTCCTGTGCTGCCATTTGAGTCATGATTTCGCCTTTTTGGTTAATCATGCCGTCTTGCTGAGCGGAGGTTTGGGCCATGATTTCGTTTTTTGTGTAGAGATTTAAGGTTAAATGTCGTCCCTTTGGGATGAGACTTGGGCCATGATTTCGTCATTTTGTGTAGAGATTTGAACTGCTATCTGGGTCATAATTTTTATATGATCTTTTTATTTATTTGACCTTTATTTTATTTATATGACCTTTTTATATGATCATGTCGTCTCGCGTAGCGGAGAACTGGTTCGTAATATCAGAAATTTGATCCGCCATGTCGTCTCGCTGAGCGGAGATTTGGGTCGTAACATCAGAGATTGGAGCTACCATCTGGGTAGTAATTTTCATTGTCATACCCGAAATCATCTGATTCACAGAATCTGCTCCCTCAAACAGGAACACGTCAGGATCTTGGCCCTTACTCTTCATCTCCTCTCTGAGTCGATTATGTAGTTCCGCTATTTTACCTTCGGAATCTATGACTCGTTCATGCAACTCCGTTTTAAATTCAGCGACAGTTAGTTCACTTAACTTCTTCATTGTCCTAATTTATTTTCAACTAACCCCACATAAGACACCACTTGTTACGTTCTCTGGTTCTTAATAATATAATAACTATGCGGACTTAATCTATTTCATTTTACATAGATTTACTTTCGAGCGACGGACTTCGGTGTCGTTTACAGGATCGGGTGTTCGAATCTGACTGACCTCGACTTATCTTTCGGTCGCCTTTTTATATTTTAACGGTGCCGCTTCTCGATAGTTAGAGATCCTTCTCGAGCTCGTAAAACTGAGTTCTCGGAATCCTGGAGCCTGAGAGTCTATGGAACATTCGATTGGCTTTGATGGCCTTACAAACGAGGAGAATTCGTTACAATACGTTCAATTTTTGACGCAAATGTGTGTGAACCAATGAGGATTTTTTGTTGGCAATAATAATAATTTTGTCTATTCACTTCGCTATTTACAGTAAACGTTGCTTCGTCGGAAGAAATTATTCTTTTAAAAAATTATCGTTACCATGACAATCCTTGCGTTCACTCACAAAATTCATTTCGCCGATCAAAATCATCTTCTGATTGCTATGAAGTAAGAATATCTTGTAGGAACTGTACTTACTTCTTTCCAGTACTTTTTTGCACTGTAGATCTCGCTACATTAGTTTCAGAAGCCATCTCCGTAATTATGGTATTAGAATTCCCTCATACTAATAGTAGAATATTGGGCTAATCTTATTGCTTGATTGCCAGTGGACCAGATTTTCCAAGAACTCGAACGTGTCAAAATTCCCGCAAATTTGCTTTAGTTCTGCTAACCATGCTTTAGTTAATAGGCTGCTGATTAGAGAGAGTTACATTAAACAACAACTCTTTTTGAATGCGCGACTCACCCACCTTTTTATTTTTTTTTAGAGAAAAATGAACAACTCTTGTCGACTACTTTCGCACTGTGGAATCATTTCAATTAGATTTATAGAATTGTAATGTTTATTACAATTTTTAACAAAAACTACCTTATGTGGTAGTAATCGACACTTACGTCCACACAGACGTATATAGGGGGATCTAGAGAGTCCGGATAACCCCCTTAGGATAATAATAATGAAATATCCAACGTGTACATCCGTAACGGTAATCACTTTTTCCTTTTAATTAAAAAGCTTACTATTTTTCCCACACCTTCAGTATCAGTTGCAACTCCTGGAAGATGGTTCTCCCACTGAAGGGTTTGAAATCTTACTTAAAAAATGGGAGACGAAAAACCTACTGGTATTGCTTTAATTAGTGTACATGCGGTTGCATTGGTATTGGCGGTGCAACTAGATTCTGTAGAAATTACAAATAAATTTGTTTATTTACTAGAGATTAGTGCACAGATGTTTATTTATTAGTAATAAAACTATTGATCACATAAAATAGAATAAAACCAGTAAAGAAAGTTAAACAGTCGAATAATTAAATTCCCAAGTGTTATATATCGTTAATTTAAGGATTTTAATGAAAGTTTTAATAAGTTGGCTTATTGCCAAACTGGTTCCAAACTTTTAAAAACCATTACTAGTTTTATTCTATTTGACATATTGTCACGGCTCGGTTTCTGTAAAGTCAAATTTGGATTACATTTCGCCTTTGTCAGTTTCCTAATAGGAATAATATTCAAATTTTACCAATTTACCAAACTCATAAATTTGTTAATAACTTTATGTCTGTTTGACCGATTCCATTCAAATTTAGACAGCATTCATAAAAATACCGTCCATTGTGCGTTTAAAATGGTCAAAATTCTTTATCTCATTTGCCTACGACACGACGTCGTGACGCAACCCAATGGGTTACAATGAGTCCTTTTATTTACCGACGGGTGGACTTATATGCAAGTGGCTAAATAACTCTTGATTCCTAAAACTCCGTTTGTGTATGGAAAGGCTTAGTTTGGGGGAAGAAAGAAAGAAGGATGGTAGAAAGGGGCTGGGTCATCAACTCTTGATGGCGACGGACGTGTTGTTCTGAATAAAAAGAAATATTTTTTAACTTAAGCAAGAAACAGTTGAAGTCAGTTAAATTTGAGCTGATTTATTGTTCTCGTAAACAGTGCCGTCGAAGTGTTCATTCGATCTAACCAAAATTGACTAGCTGTTTTTGGGACAAGTCAACATCGGAAAATCGGTGACCAGTGTTATGTCATCCCAAAGCGGCATCGGCGGCGGGTGAATGCTGTCTTCGAGACGGTTCTCCCTAGATTACGGGGATAAACTGTGCATGCCCGATTTCTCGTGAAAAGTATGTTTTAAAATATTGTAATCGACTATTAACGACATTACATTGAGGACCTTGAATCATAATTTTCGGTGTTCATGAACCTGATAAGCAAGAATTTGTTTCCAATAGAATCTTCTTGCTTAGATTTTATAATCTGATACGTAAACTGTGGATGAAATTTACAGTAAGTTTGTCAAATTGGAGAGTGAATTAAGTTAAATTTGAGTGTATTGGAGGATTTGGACAACAAGGGACATTTGGGAGTGCGATCTTTGTATTTAATTTGTTAGTTACTGTAAATTTTTTGTCAGTTCAATCAAGTAAACTAACCCATATTATTTATTTTTCCTCCACGGCCCGTTGTGTGAGACGAGTCTTAATGCCGGGAAATTTTCTAAATGGGATAGAATAAGACGTTTCAATATGTCCACTAGTTTTATACATTGACAAATAAGCACAGGAGTTAGGAAATAAGTACAAGCTGCTCGAAATAAGTGTCCCTGAATTAATTTCTTGAACACTGCTGTATTATTGCCTTGGATGGACAGTTCGGCCGGTTGCAGTAGAGCATAGTAAAGTCAAAACAGAAAATAGACCGATTTTATACCAAGTGCATTTAAAAAATAGGTTTTTACCCTATACAAAAGTTGAGTATTCATGTACCGCACCCTTTAACCTTCCCCCGTGTTTTGGTACGGAGAATTGTTAGTCGCTACAATACATGCCTATGTATGAAAAGCTTATTAGTATCGGATAATAGAACATGTTCACTATAGCCATTAAATTTGAGCACCTATCATGTGTTCATTTTTAGTCGTTATTAGGGTTCAGTGGTATGTGTATGAAATTGCAATTAATATTTTAAAAAGTCTTTTTAGACACTTTTCAACGTGGACGAAATTAATAATGGCAATGATATCGACATTTTATGTATTATTCAAATAATGCTACAGGAAAAAATGAAGCACACAATTGGGAAATTTCACAGAATGACATACAGGTTCAAACCCAGCGTATAATTTTAAATATTTATGTTTGTTTAAAAGGAGAGTCACCGCAACACTCTTTGAGTTCTATTGTACGGAGAATAGTTGACTTAACTGAATTACCACGAACAACTATTTGCCGTGTAATTAAACAGGGTAACATCGTAGTCATCAATCAAAATATTAACGTGTCGCGGATTATAATACAATTATTAATGATGCTTTTGAGGATGTCATTCGGCGAATATTTTCCGCTGCTTATAAAGGAAATACAGTTCCGACTTTACAAATCATTACCTCAAAACTACGAAATTCCAAAGAATATAAGTATCAGTCATAATAATCTCTCCGTAATATAGTTTGGAAATGTGGATTTAAGTATAAGAAATTAGACCCGCCAAAGATAATTATAGAATCACCTCATATCGCTGAAATAAGACAAAATTATCTAAGGAACATTTGGACATACCGCGACAATAATCGAAGCGTTATTTATTTGGATGAAACCTGGTTTGATACACATGATGTGGTCAAATACGGTTGGGTAGATGATTTTTAGAATTGTGCCTTAAGTGCATCTTACTCGAAGGAGACGTGATTATAATTTTGCATGCTGGAAATGAAAACGGTTTTATTATAAACGCCTTATTTCTTCCCACGAAAGCCATCACTCAAAGTTGTACTGACTATCATCAAGTTATGAATGAGGTTTTGTTTGAAGAGTGGTTTGCTGAACAACTTATATCAAATATTCCATCAAATTCGGTAATTGTTATGGATAATGCATTGTATTATTCCCAGCAACTGGAGAAAGTTCAAAATTCTAATATCAAGAAAGCTGAAATATTAGATTTTATGAATTCAAAGGGTTTAGAAGTTCCAAATGCAGCAACAAAGAAAGTTTTATTAGGCCTTATCAAAAATCATAATTTTATTGACAATTTAGCAGCAGAACATGGACACACTGTTTTAATGTTGCCACTTTATCATTGCGTTTTTAATCCCATAAAGTTAATTTGGGTTACAGTAATTGGTCTTTTACATAAACATAACTTTACCCCCACATTGTCAAATAGTGTTTTTGAAAATATTCGAACTATTTGTAATGACGACTCCTTTAAACTTCTTTGGAAAAACAGCATTTGTCATGTTATCCACCGAGAAAACAATACCATATTTCCGCACCTGTTCAACCGACATAACCTCGATTCCACCTCAGACGAATTTTGAGATTAAATTCGGAATACATATGCGGGTATTAAGTACACTCAAAAATGTAATCTCCAAGAGAACATTTGTGGTTACTTGTAAAGGAAAGAAATCAAAAAAATATATATAAAAATTATAAAATATAAAGAAATGCTTTATAATGTTTACATTAATTATTTATGCTTTATTTGGTGTTGCTATTCATCTTGCGTTAGTTACACTTACCTTTCTTCGATTTGCATTTTAAATTAATTTACTTTTATCTTGCTTATAACTAACGACCATCCCTCATAATAACTATACCAATCATATTTCCTATCCAAGCAAAGTTTACTTATAGCTTCTCGTGGTCTTCGCCGAACAATATAAAATTTTGATACTTAATTTGTTTAGTTACTTAGTGCAGATATTTTATTACTAACTTTTATGTAAAAAAATCTACTCCAAAATAATGTTTCCACTACCTAAACCCCGCCATAAAATTTCGTTGACATAGTGAATGAAAATCTATTATAATTCTTTAAATATTGGACGCCTATGGATCGACTTCTCGGTCTTTGTGTGGCGGTAAGTTGGTTCTTAATTTTTATTGGTTTTTTTTTAACTCGACCAATTGTGGCTGGAAAGACTCTAAATTGATTGACTCCTCATGTGGAAGCTATAATTACTTCCACGATACCCTTTATATTAAATTGTCTGATAGGAAAACCATAAAATCAAAATAAAATTTGACGTGCCTTAGTGTTTATTTAAAGAACCCACATTTTGATTTTTAGATAAATTATCTCCTGTTTTATGAACGCAGTGTATAACCTTTGACGAGTTTTTGTTTGGAAAAACACTCATGAATGATTTACTCAAGACATTGCGTAATCTCGACTGGATGCCGATAAACGTTTCTTATCAGAAATGAAAAATTACATATGCAATACGATTAAAAACAGATTCCTTTCCCGAATATAATCGAGTAGTACGTCCAAGGACGTCAACTCAACTCACGGAGCATCATTCGTAGTCTGGCGGTGGGTACACGTTAATACGTTTGTAAAGTATATTCGCTACAATAAAATCAAGACGCGAGATGTTATTGTTTTTATACACAACCTTCATCATAATTTTGGTATTCTACGTCAATTTGAGCAGGAAAAAGAGATATGAAGAGTACTGGAAGTATATCATTGCCATACCTGGACCGAAAACTTATCCGGTCATTGGCTCCGTGGACATCTATATGAAAGACGCCGGTGAGTACGTCAAGTTTAGAAAATTACAATAGAGAGTACTGCAATATTGTGTTTCAGTGTCATTGTTTGAAATTGCTAGGAAGCGCTCAAGGTTATATTTCCCCATATACAAAGTATGGAGCTTCAATATATCCGTTGTGTTCATATTCCTACCAGCTGATATAGAAGTAGGTAGAAAGTATTTTTAATTCTTTAAGTAAATGTGCGACATTTCAGTTGATACTAACTAATATGAAACACCTCAGCAAAGGATTTCAATATGATGCATTACATGTTTGGTTGAACACTGGACTTTTAACCAGTACCGGTAATTATTTCATTAAATAGTTACTGTCAGGAAAAACGTAAATTTGTTTTAGATGCAAAGTGGCAGAAGAGAAGAAAAATATTGACTCCTGCGTTCCATTTTAGCATATTACAAAAATTCATCGACATTTTCAATAAAGAAACTGACCACTTAGTACAAGTACTAAGAGATATGTCAGATATGCCTTCAGTAAACGTTTTGGAACCCATCACTGAATTCACCTTGAATTCTATTGGTGGTAAGACAACTCATTTTAAACACATAATACAACTCATCGTTAACTAAATTAATACTCCTTTCAGAAACCTCTCTAGGGGTTAATATGAAAAAAGAACATAATATCAACGCTTACAAGTCAGCTATACACAATTTCGGATATTTTTTCACATATCGACTGGTACGGCCTTGGTTGCGGCTCAAATTTGTTTACAAGCTCTCATCCTTGTCGAGAAACGTGGATGAAACCGTGAAAACACTCCACGAGTTCTCCACGGCTATTATAGAAAAAAGGAAGAAACTTTTTATTTCCGAAAAGAAAACGTCGTACTCGGACAGGAAACGCATGGCGATGCTAGATTTGCTGCTTAAAGCTAAATATCAGGACGGCGTTGATATTGACGACGAGGGAATCAGAGAGGAAGTTGATACGTTTATGTTTGAAGTAGGTAATACCAATCATGTTTTGAAACAATCTAATGAACATTTTAACGAGGGTCGCAAGAGATTTTTGTTCTTTAAAAGTCATACTAAATTTAATAACAATCTCAATTTGTTATACCCATAAATCCTGTTAGATATCTTACTCTCTATATTTATTTCTAGGGACACGACACTACTTCCCTGGCTTTGTGTTACATTCTCTTAGTCCTTGCGAACGAAGAACAAGCACAGGTAGTTGAACTACTACCTTGACCGTATGTTCAATCAATAATTCATAATTTTAGGAAGAAATCTACCAAGAAATAGAAGAGATTTTAGGGAACAAAAAGCATCCAGACTCTCAAGACATGAGCGAGTTGAAGTTCATGGAAAGATGTATTAAGGA
Source organism: Cryptocephalus primarius (assembly GCA_963576515.1). Lineage (NCBI taxonomy): Eukaryota > Metazoa > Arthropoda > Insecta > Coleoptera > Chrysomelidae > Cryptocephalus > Cryptocephalus primarius. The sequence continues at coordinate 4,649,088 of OY754939.1, forward strand.
GTGTCTCAGACTCTTCCCGAGCGTTCCTATGATATCCAGAGTAATAGGAGAACCGGTCAAAACCACCTCAGGGTACACTATACCCAAAGGTGCTACCGTGGGTATTGTCATACATAACATGCACCGTCATCCAGAGATATGGGAAGATCCAGACAGATTCGATCCAGACAGGTTCCTACCAGAGAACATTGCCAGTAGACATCCCTTCGCTTACTTGCCATTTAGTGCCGGACCGAGAAATTGCATAGGTAATAATGATTTTAATAAAATGCATAAACTCAACTTTTAATGTTCCAGGACAGAGGTTTGCTTTGTTCGAGATGAAAGCGGCACTGTGCGGAATTCTGCGAAACTTTAAATTAAAACCCGTCGACACGTATCACGATATAAAGATAAAAGCTGATTTAGTTTTAAGGCCGAACAGCGATATCAAAGTGAAGTTCGAGATGAGATGAGTAGGATTTTGCATTTCAAAGGCGACCTGTAGATAATTACGTTTTAATTATTGTAACTTGGTTTGTGTGAATGCGAATCTGAGAGCACCTTTTGCAGTTAATGTTAATGTATCAGCGAAGTTACTTGTGACCATTTTTGGCTTGTTCCTAATTATTCTCACGAATGATGTCTTAACGACTTAGTAGAAGTGGTTACTACTTAGTAGAATTACTAAGTACTATTTTGTAAGTTTCATTCTGCCGACGAACTTAATTAGCCTTTTTTGACACATGGCAACTCGTGGTGTAGTCGAAATTCTATCTTATTTTACACATGGTGTTTCACCGAGAAAGCCAATATTTTTTTCTATGTTATGAATGTGTATCCATATAGTGTTACAGCAGAAGCTTAATTTTGTATTAAATCACATTAAAAAAATAAACAATTAAGGAAGCAAAAGGGTTTGGTATAAACTGCACACGTTTCCTTTCTTCGCAGCCCTCCACACCAGCATATTTTGCCACACATAGCAACGTGCGCTTTTGAAAATTTGTATTTATCTAACAAAAGCAATTTAAGGTTGTTCCATACATTAAAACATCCGTATGTCATACAATACAATTTTCGATGAGTTCTAGGAGACAAACTAATCAGTCAACTTTTAAATTTCTTTCACTAGGCAGTTCATATTCTGTACGCGAAAAAAATGTGCTAGGAACTTTTGCCAAAGATAAGTTTAGATTCTCCACAATTTGGATTCAGATATAGAAATAAATAAATACTGTTTTGTAAGTTGCATGTAAAGACTAAGAAGCAATTTCGAACCCCGCAGAAAAATAATAATGAAGTGGTTATTACTGACAGCTAGAATTATTACTCTAAATTGTTGTAATTATCAACTGTAGAGTGAAATGAAATTAATGAATGACGTCCCTCCGCGGCCCGGCCCGCTTTATGATTAGCCAGTTTAGGGAACCAATACCTTAGGGGTGAGAGGTTTCGACCAGACCACGGTCTCCCGACAATAAAATTTAAGACCATTATTCTCGTTCGGACACTTCGAATAGCTATTTTTAAGTGCTACACGAAATCACTAACTTTCACACTATAAGGGAGACGACCTTTTATTATTGCTGATAAAATACGATTTCGAAATTTCGTTTTTCCAAAGAATTTCATTATTATGACGTCTTTCTTTAAACAAATCATTACTTGAAAACAACATGAACAATATTACTAATGGCACTTTTAGGCACAAACATTTGCCAAGGAATAAATACAGTAAAGCATAATTTTTCGCTCAATTGTACTGCTATCCATTTTGAAGGGCCGCTAAATGTGGATATTCGTTATTTTCCTCTACAATCTTTACCTTTTGTCAAACATGTTGCTCAAATCATTCGTTAGCACATCTTCTATGTGTTCTTCTACAGGTTTGAACAGTTTTTTTTTATTTCACGGTAAACTCTCCCTCAAGGGAATTTGTATAAATACCAAAAATACCTTTCTTTAAAAAAGAGTTACTTTAGGTAATTTGAAGTTTTTTTTTGACTCCTTAAACTTCATAATACTATAATTAGTGTATAACTTTTTTATTGTTATTAAAAAAATCCGTTAAAAAAATTCAATTACGTCGGGTCCTGATCAGGATTGCTGTATTATATTACACATCACCTCCTTACAGATGTATAAACATCTCGGTTAAACACTGTGCATGTCTTATTACTCCTGCTAATGCTACTGTTATGTTACTATGCAACTTTAGTGAAAATAAAAGGAAAATTTATATCTCCTATTGAATGCAGTATTTTTTCTAAAAGTTTTTCATTAATAAATAAACTTATTCTAATAAATAAAAATAATCTAATAATTCTAATAAATCTATTCATGTTTTCTCCATACCTTTTCAATCTAGCAAACATTTAAAATACCTTGTTTACAGTCTTACCTATAAAAACCTTATTATAAAATCAAATTCGTTGTGCTTTCTGATCAAAACAATGCAACCTAATTATTCTGACGGAGGCTGCTCTTGTAATCAACTTCCAAATTATTGTGTTCCGCGTAGGTCTGAAAAAGTGATGTGACAACAACGTTTTCAGTATTCGCTGTCGTTTAGTGAATGTTTTGAGTTATTACGATACTTTTCTACAGATTTGAAGTATTCTCATATCCCTACGTTAAGTCTGAAACTTTTTATACTCCGAGTCAGAAATCAGCACTACATCTGGCACAACTCTCGCACATTATTACTTAACCGGTGGCGCATCTTCAACACATGTTAATCATGTTAACATCATGATAATCAAGATTTCAGTATTATTTTCGACCAGAGTAGCCATTTTGGTTCAAGACAGGTCGACACTCTTTGCAAACATGAGCGACCAGATCACTGATTTTGTAATTAATACCGTTTTATTAACATTAACGTGCAATTATCCCAGATAGTAAAAATGATAATATAAGCTACATCGAATCACCACGGTCAAAGACAACCCTTTCATGTAAACAGAAAAGTCTTCAACATACAAAGGACAATCATATAAATAGGCAGAGCAATCACACCCATGAAGTCGTTACGAACACACATCCCAGAATAATACCGAGGCCGCCTCTGAGATGCCTGTCGCAGATATAGACAAAACATGGGGTATTAAAAATATACTTGGGGCCTAACAACCTGGAAATAACTTTCATAGCTACAAATTGTTTAGTTCACATAATTTATTGTTTAAATCATTATTTTTGACCTATGTCAATAGACTTTACTTTGCAATTTGAATACAACCAAATGTATCACGTTTCAGTTAATAACACTTAGCTTGCATTGTATCTCCTTTCGAAATATTAATATTGCGGGAAAGGTACTAATATATTTCTGACAGTTTTAAGTAGTCGTTTGATTTATGCAAATATAAATCTACTCGAGTTTAAAAAGGTAATTTTGCATTTCAAAACTACTTGAATGAAAATTACATTTTCACAACTACAACTTTGCTTGTGGTGTGACGAATCTCCTTAACACCTATTTACGTAACGTAACGGCGAGAACAACAAATTCAGATTTTTTGACCGTATTGTCACCGTGGTGTTGCCGGTTATGGAAAGTATACAATTATTTTATACTATGCCTTCACGCTTTTATGGAATATTATGGCGATTCCGAAGTTGATACGCCTCATAAAACTAACGTTTCGTTCCATCGTAAACATTTCCCATCCCACTTATTATTTAATCCCTAGTGATGACAATAACTCACACACACATCACCCACTACAAAATACATTACACTTCAGGTCGCTTCCGGAGGACGACGTAAATCACAAATATCTTAAACATCCTGTGACAGTATTGCTTTCCCTTGCCTGTTCTTAAGTGTGTTTCATTTTTGCGGCAATTTTCGCGACGGAAATATTTTTTAAACGACATATATTTCGGCCTTAATAAAATGTCACAACCAGAGACTTCTTTAATTACTCCTTACGTCGTCGGCCGGAGCACAATGAGTTCGAAAATAATAGAGTCCGTTAACGGGAAAATTAGAACACGGCCAGGAGAGAGAGAGAGAGAGAGAGAGAGACCCAAAGCTGAAGGACCAAATTAAAAATTCCACAAATCGTCACGGATAACAGATAACCCAGGATAGTTTCCACTTTTGTTTCAGAGTTTTGCTTTTCGAAGCGAGAAATGCGGGAGTTTCAGAACTAAAATACTACCGGAAATATATCCCAGTAAATGGTAAACACTACGTATTTTTGGCATTTTTTATAAGTTCAGGGCCTCAGCCTTTTCCATGAATACGTATTTTATTCTATCTCATGATATTTTACATGGTACTGAACCGACTAGTTTAATAGGAAAAAAAACTTTCATCTGCTCTGTTCGTATTATCATCTCTCCATCAAGGATATAATGTACCTTTGCATTATAAGGAAGGTTTTCAATTTTTTTCCACTTCCTTTTGGCGTTCTCTGTAAGAGCATTTAAGAAAGAAGAATATTTACTCATGAACAATATGTCGCTTTCTAGAAAACGTAAACGTAACAGCTGTAATATAATATGTAATGTCATCGATAGTTGCCATTATCATTTGTATGTTGGATGACTTCTTTGATTTCTTACTATATCATAATATAATGCTCATTGCTCATTTGGTTTGGCAGTCAATGAAACTTGATAAGATTTAAATCTAAACAAAACATGTCGAATTCAAACTACAAACAAGCCTTATAAGTTAATGCCTCCTGTTTCATATAACGCGTAATGACATTTTAAGATAAAAAGATTGTAGCCATTAACACTGCAATAATCTCTATTGCGTTACCTGGTTTATCATTAACAACAAATAACCAACAATTAGTTTCCGTTTATTACGTGTAAATGTGTTAAACACCCGATGGCCTATAATTAGTTGTAATAATTTTTCGGAATGGGGAATTGTGTCCATTTAAATTTTCTTCGCTACGAGTATCGATTGGAATGTCCTCACTTTTTCACATTAGATACTCATATTATTACAAAAAGTTGCCACCAATTTGATTTAGGAACCCGTGGGTTAATTATTTTAGCGCAAAAAAAGTGTCCTCCATGCAACTAATACATTTCACAGACAAACATTCTGCCGAGCCCCGACCTTACTAAATCATCTTCATCTGGACGCGTTAAATCCCCATGGATCTTCATTAGGAGTCAGTTTGTGTGTTATCTTTTTGCGGACCGTTGATACGTGAGGGTGATTTTTTTGTACCTGCAGCAGGCTTAATTAAGTAATAACGGAGGCCAGAGCGGTGGCGAAAAGCGATAAATTTACATTTTCATTACCTACGCAATTTCTCTTTATTAACATTTAATAAAATTATGGTGAACAACTAGTTGACATTCACGAGCGGGGAATTGTGGGTCGCAATAAAATTTCATTTGTTTAATCGGAATGTAAATGACCGCAGAGGGAAATAGTGATAAATTAAAGAAATTTTTATCCATTTCCTCAATATGTGATCGTGCCGTTTTCAGAAGGTTTTCAACTGGTATTCAGCAAATATTAACTTTACAAAATTGTTTACAATCTCGTATCAAAATCTTTTCGGAACCATTCATTTAACGGGCGCCAGGAAAATGAATATGTTGCAAAATGGAGATTAAAGATAATTGATGTTACAGTTTGAGTAAATTTGTGGTTATACTGTTCATTTCCATTTTTTTGAATAACTACATGCTCTTCGCACCAGTGTATTGTTTTAGCCAAAAAATACTACTTTTTGTAAATTTTATAAAATGCTAGTTTTGATGGTCAAATTCATCAATTAGTCAAATAATTGATTCGTAGCAGAACATAATTGGGAAACAAAAAAAAAATTATGGAATAAGAATTACTTTTGGAAAAATTAAAAATATTATATTGAGGGCTAATACCCCTACCTACATTGCGGTTTACGGAAGTGCAGCTCCACAACACTTCGCACCCCGCATTTCGTCCCCGCAACAATTGTACCCCCAGGTATATTTTGCCCCGAAGTTTTCGCCCCCACACATTTTGTTTCATGGAAGTTTCACCCCCACACATTTCGCCCGCGCGGTTCACTTAAGAATTCCATTATCCGTTACCTTATTGCTATATATCCCAAATTTTTTTTAGGTCTTGAAATAATTCCTCTTGTAATTATTGCTTTGGGGAAAATTTAGAATACAATTGTAGATATCAATATACCAAATAAAATTTACTACACAACTTTATGCTGTTTCATGGTAGTTTAGAAACAACGAAAACCACCCGACTAGAAATTTGGGTAGGCAAACCCGAAAACGTATCGGGTCCCGATCAGGAAGTGGCCGGGCATGCTCGCCTAGGATTACCCGGCCAGATCCTGGTCAGGAACCGATCAGGTAATGGCGAGGCATGCCCGCCTGGGATTACCTGCCCAGATCCTGATCAGGGCCCGACTAGGCACTGGCGCGGCATGCCCGCCTAGGATTACCTGGCCAAATCCTGATCAGGACCCGACCAGGCACTGGCGAGGCATGCCAAGGTAGGACTGACACTGGCGAGGCATGCCCGTCTAGCATTACCTGGCCAGATCCTGATCAGGACCCGACCAGGCAATAGCGAGGCATGCTCGCCTAGGATTACCTGGCCAGGACCCGATCAGGCACTGGCGAGGCATGCCCGCCTATGATTACCTGGCCAAATCCTCATCAGGACCCGACTAGGCACTGTCGAGACATGCCCGCCTAGGATTACCTGGCCAGGATCCGATGTGGCACTGGCGAGACGTGCCCGGCTAGCATTGCCTGACCAGATCCTGATCAGGACCCGACCAGGTACTGTCCAGGCAAGCCCGCGCAATCTATCATTACACCCATTATTCATAATATACGTATTATGAATGTGACAAAATTAAACACCGAGTGTAATTAAATGTGATTAAAGGTAATTAAAACTCTGTTACATTGTGTATAAATCTAAGTAACAAAATATATTTATAATTTTCTGATTTTCTGAAGTTTCTTAATTTCGAAAATCATCAATTAAATAAATCTCCGAAGTATTAACGCCGGGATAAAATAATATAAATTGATTTTGTTAATTATTTAGATCATTATCCAATATGCTCGAGAAGACGAAGAAGGGAAAAATGTGTGATAACCGTGCAAGGCGAATTCGTGAACTTACTCACCAACGAGTTAGATTGTTCCTCGAGAGTCAAATTGAATTAGAGCGAAAAAATAGTGAATTTGGCATAACTACATATTTCAGTGTTAGTGGAGTAAACTCTTTGAATGACGATTACCGCGATAGTGACTAAGTAGTGCCGAAAAAGCAGTTGACGTAACATCATAGGACGTACGAATTTGTAAAATTATTTTTATCTTTAATATTTTACTTACGCAGTTGTTGACAACAAAATTTCGCAGTGCTTTAACAATACCGACATTCATGATTAGCATAATGTTTATTGCTTCCGGATTAACGCTTCAGGTAAAAGCGACCCTTCAATTCGAAATCTACTATTCCAACCAGTTTTTATTCAAGTCTCGTGAAGTGAGGTTGCGGCCGACGGAGGACCGTGAAGATAGTATTTTCTACGACAGTGATGAGGTAATTCATTTACTAAAACGTGAATATTTGTTAGAAAATAATTATTTCTCAATTTACAGAAGACTGATATTTCGAGATCCCCACTGGATAAAAGCAAACAGGTGAGGGCTTTCTCTTCTACATTAAAAAATCCAAAAGTTTAGAGTGAGTGCATAAAAAAAAATTGCTTTTTGTTGTATTTTAAGTTTTTTTGCGATTCTTTGTATTTGTACTGTGTTTTTTAGTATATTATCACTTTATTATTTTATCCTGTATATATCGTTTATATTTCATGTGTTTATATTTGTTTATTTTATTTATTCATGTATTCTTATTCTTTAATATGTTTGTATTTGTACATGCATGTAATACGTGCAGATCAGGACCCGGCCGGGCATGCCAGTCTAGCACCCTATAACGCCGGCCCGATCAGGTCCTGGTCAGGATGACCTGACCGGGTCCACGCCAGGAATGCCCGGTCGGGTCCACGTCAGGTCGTCCTGATCAGGACCCGACGGCACATCTGCGTTACAGTCCTTGCCGGGTGCTAGACGAGCAATCCCGGCCGGGTCCTGGTCGGGTACAGCAAATAATTTCTAGTCGGGCATTTTAATAGAAAAATTGCGGTATATTTACAAAAAAAAATATAATTACAAAGGCAAATTACGGCTACAATTTTTTTACATTTCGAATTATGAGCCGAAATTTTGATTTGTGACTTACAAACTCAAAGTTCATACATAATAATACATATCAAGCAATATTAATAATGGTAACTTATATATATGTAAAGTATTGTTGTTTGTTATATAAAACAATACCAGTAAGGAAAGGAAATACAAAGTAAGGAAACAATAGAATAGTATAATATATAGAGAGTAAGTGCTTGTTAGTAACTTATTACTAATTAAATTTGTTTCTTTAAATAATAAGTTCTATATTTGGAGATTTTATAATTTTGAAAATAAATTCACAGTTTTTATGTGTACTTAGGTATAATTTTGCAATGGAGTTTTTATTGTCACATGAGCGTTTAGTATCCCGACGAAAAAGTTTTTTATATTTAACCAGGGCCCGGCCGGGAGTATCCGTCTAGTACCCTGTATCGCAGATACTCCTAATGATGTGTCCCCCCTATCCCTCCTTTAATTTACTATTCAAAAACTACAACAGAAAATAATTTCCTGCTATTTACCGCTATCAATGGTCCACTTGTGTTTTAGCTCCTGTAATTAGTGAGTGTTGTTAACAAAGATGTCGATTTACCCACAATCAAGTATTGCGAAAGTTTTGAGACGAATGCCAGACAATAGTCATAAATTCTAGAGGGGATGAAATGAGAATACACTTTTAGAAATTTCAGATGCAAGACGAAATTTTGTCCTTCATTGGCTTGCCACGTCGTGTTCACTCGTACCGATAATCCTTTTCTTGAATAAATATTAGCTTACTTCAGCAAATCAGGAGCCTACTGGTATAGCAGCTGGGAAAAATCAACAAGTTTCGATAGAAATTTTGAAAGAAGTAAACACTTGTATAGGCTTCTTTTATAGTATTTAAATATCTAGAAAATCCCTCCAAAACAATATAATTTCGTTATTAACCCATTTTAATTTCATAGCCGGTCTTCTGTTTGTACATTAACGCAATCTACCGTAACGATTTTTAATCAAAACACCATTCCCGTTATAAAACAACTTCTTCAATTACCTAAAGCTAAAAAATCAGTAGCTACATTCACAAATATACACATTTGGCGCATTTGTTGGTTGCTCTCATCACATAAAAGCGATTTCCTCTCGTTCATCCGTCTTTGTTTCAGGGTATACTAAAATTTGAAAAATTCGGCCAGTGGTCTGATGAGGGGGTGAGTAAAAGCTTCCAATGCGAATTTAACTAAATCGGATTAACCATATGGCCAATTGAATTGTTCAAAGTTTAACATGCAATCAAATGGGTATAATTAAATAACACGGGGTGGGTTGAGCTAAATGGAGTTAACGTATCCACATCCAGTTTGTGTCAAATTTTATTGACGCAACATTGATGGAATTATATTTTAAGTATTTTTCAATACACATGACTTAAATATACAATTAGTTTAAAATATAGCAGAAGTTAACACTAAAGACTGCGAAATGGTATAATGGTTGGAAGGCGGGAGTTTTTCTGAACTTAAAATCAATTTATTTTGGGACTGCTACTGCGCCTTGAAAGTCTCGCGGTTTCGCGTTATAGCTCCCCCAATAAGCAGATAACAACAACACGTATAGTTCATTTAAAACGAAAATAAGAAAACTTTTTCGGCAGCTCCATTTACCATTCCCATCATGTTTTTCGTGGCGTTCCTCCCGTTCATTTCCGTCATTTCTTTTTATATTCCGCATTCAAAACATGCATCGCTCGACGGAACACAAGGAATAATTTTCAGGGTTAAATTCGAAGTATATGTATATCTGATGATATATTGGTGTTTTGCAGTTTAGTTGTTTCTCGGGAAACGCTCGTCTAAGATACGGTACACAAATCATTCCTGTATAGAGATATATATCAACAACTTTGTGAATACTTAGTCACACATTTGAAGTGAGCTTGGCTTGTGCTATAAAGTTTTCCTCATATGAAACTGAACGGCATCCGGTATTGGCAAAGACGAAATTTATTGCATTAGGCTCTCGATTACAGTGTTATTTATGCACGTCAGCTCGGTCTGATAAATTCACTTTACGACGTAGTGGCCAAGATTGTAATAAGATTTAGTTTCTTTAAGTTAGGAGGCAAGCAACTTATCAGGTTGATACATATATATCCTCACTCGCAATACTAGATGAAGATGAAGATTATAACAACGTCGCCCTAAATGCTAACGCCAAATGGCAACTTTATCAATCTGAAGACAGCTCTGAAGGTGATTTGCTGCACTCCACTCCTTAATTTTTTAGAATATTCTACCTATTGAGAAAAGTTGACAATCACTTAATACCTTTTTCAAAAATGACACGTTGCATTAATACCAATTTAAATTACTAAAGGTATTAAGTCCAGGATTAAAAGCTGTTGCATTATGGTGTACAAGTGAATGGTATTAATGCGCTATTGTTGGCATTACTGGCAATACCTGATATTACTAGAAATTTTTTGGCATTACTGATGAATTTCATGGTATTATTCCACAATTTTGGGTTATTAGTGTATTACGTCGGTATTTGTTCGATATTTTTTGGCATTATCGCACAATTTAACGTAATATATGACAACACATGGTTGGTATTCGTTTTTCAATATTCGCTCGAGCAGTGGCAATCTGTTACTCTGCTATAGAGACTACAGAACGTATTGACGTTGGTACCAATAAAATAGGCGTATAATTAAAAAACCTTCTTATACACCCGTATTTAAAAGAAATTGGCTTTTATATTCAAAAGCTTGCAGCTTCTTTTCAGTAGCAGCACTCAGTGTCCAAGCCTTTACTCCATAGTACAACACTGAAAATACATTGCATTTTAACAACCTGATCTTGAGGTTTGTGTTCAAGTCAAGGCTCTTGAAGCACTTCACAATCTTATTGAATACTGCTCTAGAATTTTCCATTCTGCATCTGATTTCTTGCGAATGGCACCAATTTTCATTAACACAGGTAGTTCAGTATGTATATATTTGTACCCTTTCCACACGTCCCCCATTTAAGAATAAGTGGTCATCTGAAATATGTGTTTTACTGGTGATCATTTATTTGGTTTGTCAACATTTATATTAAGACCGGGCATTCCTTGCGTGAACCCGGTCAGGTCATCCTGACCAGGACCCGACCGGGCCGGCGTTATACGGTGCTAGACGGGCATGCCCGGCCGGGTCCTGATCATGAAGATCTGACCGGGTCCACGTCAGGTCGTCCTGATCAGGACCCGACGGAGCATCTGCGTTACAGTCCTTGCAGGGTTCTAGACGGGCAATCCCGGCCGGGTCCTGGCCAGGAAGACCTGACTGGGTCAACGTCAAGAAAACTTAATTTAAATCATACAATATTTTATTGATATCACAACATAAGAAATACACCATAAATCGACATACAAAAGAGATAGTACAAATACAAACATATTAAAGAATTCGAATACATGAATAAATAAAATAAACAAATATAAACACATAAAATGTAAACAATATATACAGGATAAAATAATAAAGAGATAACATACTAAAAAACACAGTAAAAATACAAAGAATCTCAAAAGAACTTAAAACACACGCATGAATTTTTTTATGAGTCCATTCCAATCTTTTGGATTTTTTAATGTAGAAGAGAACACTCTCACCTGTATGCTTTCATCCAGTGGGGACCTCGAAATGCCCGAGTCTTCTGTAAATTGGGAAATAATTATTTTCTAACAAATATTCACGTTTTAGTAAATGAATTACTTCATCACAGTCGTAGAAAATACCATCTTCACGGTCCTCCGTCGGCCAACTTCACTTCACAAGACTTGAATAAAAACTGGTTGGAATAGTAGATTACGAATGAAGGGTCGCTTTTACCTGAAGCGTTAATCCGGAAACAATAATCGTTATGCTAATCATGAATGTCGGTATTGTCCAATTAGTAGCACTGCGAAATTTTGTCGTCAACAAGGTACATTCGACGAGTTGTTCTTGAACTGCGAAGACGTGTGCTTATCGATCGTACGCGGACCTGGTGCAAGCGACGCACGGAGAACGTCCCCGCACATCGACAACATCGATCATCAGAGAGAGGCAACATCGACGCCGTTGAGAGACGAGTTCCCGAATTCGTGTACCCCGAAGCTTACCTGTCCGAGTACCTGCTTAGGTACGCCGTAAGTAATCGACCCTTCGCTTGACCGTTAAACGTAGTTAGTTTTACCCTTGAGACGAGCTTACGTTGTATTAGTTTTGCATTCCCCTATCAGACATAATTGTTTTTACAACAGAATCTCCCATAATTAGAGGTAGATAGTTTCCGCTCCCCGTAGAGTTGTTAGAAGTAGTAATTTCCCACCTGTTTTTCTACCCAAGTTGACAAACGAACGCAGAACAGAGTTCTCGTTCCGCGTTTTTCCCGTTAACTGCCGACTGAGTTGCAAAGCAATGCAGGCGGCAGGTTTTGTTACAGACTGCGGCGACAATGTCGAAACCACCGGCCACAGAGACACCTACATGGGACGCCGACTTTGTCCTCTCTATAATAGAGAGGAACAAAGAACTTGTGGAGGAGGTCAAACGACTGTCCGTGCGAGTCGGAGGACTCGCCGCGGATAATGAGCGCCTCATGGCCCTCATGAGCGAGAGAACCGGCTCGGACGTGGAGGAGGCCTAAGCGATGTAGGAGGGCGGCATCACGTCGACCGACTCTTCCGCCGAAGGCGACGACGAGGCCGCAGCGAAGGCAGAGGACGTCCGGAAGCCGCGAACAAGGAAGCGCCGGAGGAACAGGGGTAAGGGGTCGAGCGCAAGCTCCTCCGAGGCCGACGTCCTTAAGGCGCCGAAGAAGACGCCGAACCAGATGGAGTCGCCCCAGGTCAGGCGACGCTGCCCACCCCCTCGACGCAGAAGGCGTACACGTCGATGGAGAGGACGTCTGCCATCGAAGCCACCTCAGAGGCAGACGCACGCCCTACCGCGACTACGAAAGCCCCCTCCACCGATCGTCCTCCGCGATCAAGGGAAGTGGACCGAGGTTTCCCGGAAGCTGAGAGAGCGCGACTTGAAAGTGAAGACGGCGAAACTCGTCGGAGACGGCGTCAGGATCCTGGCGGAAACGACGCAGGATTACTGAGAGGTCCACAAGCTCATGGAGGGAGGTGAGTATGAATTTCATACTTACCGACTTCCAGATGAGCGCCAACTCCGGGCCATGCTGCGAGGAATTCCAGCAGCACTACCGACGAGCGACGTCGAGGAAGACCTTATCAGACAGGGCGTCCAACCCACTAAGGTGTGCAGGATGACGGACAGGAGGACGAATAAGCCGATGCCACTTATCCTCCTGGAGTTGCCGCTGGAGCAACGGAACGTGTTCCAAATTACTACGTGCTGCCACCTCGTCGTCAAGGTGGAGCCACAGAACGCGAGGAAGGGACCCTCGCAGTGCCACCGGTGCCAGAAGTTCAGGCTCGCGCAAGGCAAATGCCAGGCGGCGTCGCGCTGCGTTAAGTGCGGTAAGGGCCGCCACACGCGCAACTGCAATCGGGAGGAGTCAGCCCCGGCGAAGTGCGCTAACTGCGGCGGCGAACATCCGGCCAGCTACCGAGGATGCCCGGCATTCGAGGCGGCCAGCAGGAGGAACCGCCAAGGACAGTCGACGCAGCCGACGACGTCGAGACCCCCAGCAGGAGCAGCCCTGCGGACCGCTGCTCGCCGGGTGACGCCCCAGGTGAGCCTCGCCTAGGCCGCAGCGGCCCCCCGCAGTGGAGCACCTGCGCAGTCGGACGCGACGCGAGCCCCGTCGCCGGCGACGACGCCGAGCGCGACGCGAGCCCCCCTGCCGGCGAGAACGCCGAACTCCAGGCCAACGGACGACGCCCTGATGACGGAGATAATGGAGCGGATTATGCGTGAGCGTATCGACGCTTACCTGGAACGCCATGGACTTTTCCGGCCATCAATCCGAAGCCGACAAGGCCGTCCTTCTTGAGGATAGCTTCCTGGAACGTCAGGGGTGTCGAAAGTCGTAGACACGAAATAGGTGAATTCCTAGAACATGCAGGCATCGACATCCTGGCAATCCAGGAAACCCTGCTGAGCGAACGGACACATGACCCGACCTACGATGGATTCACCACGTACAGAAGGGACAGAGGACGGCGCGGAGGCCTAGTCGCTCTATTGGTGAGAAGGGTAATAGATCATTTTCAGGTCCCGACCCCAGAGCTACGAGGCATCGAAGCAGTCACGGTGACGGTGAACACCTCCACGCACGGGCTGCTTTACGTCACGTCAGCTTACTCACCGCAGGGCGGCGACCTCGACGAAGGCGACCTTAATATCCTGCTTAACACCGGCAGCAGGCAGGTCGTAGTTATCGGCGACTTAAATGCCAAGTCTACGACGTGGCATAGCGGGACTACCAATCGATGAGGACGCACCCTGGACAGCTTCTCCGAATGTCACCACGACGTCATCACCATGGGACCCCACACCCCCACCAACCACCCCTCCGCTGGAGGGAGGAAGGACGTCTTAGACCTGGCGATCCTGAGGCGGGTTTACCTGCCGACGGAAATCGTCACTCTCCAAGATGGCTCCTCCGACTACAACCCGATCCTGTTGACGCTGGGCAACGAGCCGGAGGAGGAGACCGGACCCACGAAAACCATCGTGGACTGGGACCAATTCCGGCACACGATTCGAGGCGCCATAGGACCGATTTCCGTCATCCGGACTAGGACGGATCTGGACCAAGCTATCTGCGACCTGACCACGAGCGTCAAAAACGCTCTGGCAGAAAATACGAGGGAGGTTCCCTACAGAGCTTGGAGGTATGTGTGTACCTCAGTTACGAAGGAAAATTCAGGAGTGGTGAAATTTATGAAATGCAGTAACACAGAATGTATATATTTTAATATACCATAGTGCCTAACAGTGCAAATTGCTTTTTAACAATGAATTTTCCATTTACTTGAGAGAGTAATGTGATTACACCGTTTCACATAATCATTGATTAACTGTGAAAGATTTGTTTTAGAATCAAATAATTTTACTAACAGCCGCATTTTTGTTATTATTTTTTTATATTCTTTTTGTTTGTAGAGTAAATCAATTTTCATTTAAATCGATTGAAAAGCGCCGTTATTATCCGTCGACATTTTTATTCCTTTTAGAGAAACGGCGAGAACATCACGTCTAGTTCATCCCAACAACTTTCCTTGCTCCTTATATGTGCAAACACCAGAAATTCGCACCTTATTACAAAAGAGACTGTATGGAGTAAAGAAAAAATAAATTTTATTATCGCTCTCCTCCAAGTCGATCGAAACCGCAACGGACTATGTCGTTTATTTTCTTCCCTTTTTCCCACTCTCCTCTCGATAAAGACGAGATTCCGCTTCCCCGGATAGGAGGCGCGTACAACTTCCAGACGTCAACTTCTTCAACCACTTGTTAATGAAGTTTCGTCGGCGAGATGGACCAAATTGACCCGGGCGCGGGAGGGAGTTCTGCGAACGGTATTCAGTTTCTCTCTCTCTCCTTCTCTCTCACACTCTCTGGGCACGTCAGAAATTCTTAAAACAATCTCCTTCGTCTCTATCCCCACACACGTTTGGTAGTTTTCTTAGACGATCGATGAGGGAATTAATTCGACTTTTACCCTTTTCGAAAAACACCGCATTAACTTAGGTGATCTCAATTAAATTGGGAAATCTTGGACAACACTTGAAAAGCTTTAGTGTGAAAGGTTAACAGGTGTTTTAATGATTATTACTAGTAAGTGAAAAATATACAATGAAAAATGTAAAGATGTGCGATATGCGTGAGTGTAACGTATAAACGAAATGTGCATAAAATAATTATTTTTCACTCCAATAAGAACATACTAACAATCTCTGCATTAGTAAATTAAATGTTATCATAAATTCCTTTCTCTTTTTTTGTTTTCATATTATCCATAATTATACTGCTTATATTAATATTTTAATTTAAATTGTCCGTACTAAAAAATTCAAAGGAAGGGTTTGTAGTCGAACTCCACAAAAAATTTTTGCATCTAAGTCAAGACCTGCCTCGTTTATTTTCCTTTACTCTTTAATGAACTTTTTTCGTACAAATTAAATTTCACTTATTTAATACTAATTTATTATGTTTCAATCCAGGATTTTCTTTATTATATATTATATATTTATCTTTATTTTATACGTATTACATACGTTAATAGCACAAATCGTAGGGCACGTATAGCACAATTTTGTTGGGCCGTGGTAATCTAAATGGTTGGACAACGGTATAATTTGGTGTTTACCGAATATTGGCCCCAACATTTCGCCCCCCACATTTACACACTTCTATTTCGCTCCAGGTACATTTTGCCCCGAAGTTGTCGCCCCCACACATTTCGCTTTTGGAAGTTTCGCTCCCATATATTTCGCGTCAACACCCTTCACTCCGGGTACATTTTGCTCTGGTATGTTTCACCGTCGGTTAGCTTAAAAGTGTCATTATATTAAACTTTTTTCCAAACATTCCAAAAATTTATGGTAGGATTTGAAGGAAATACTTGTAATTGTCGGTGTGACGAAAAGTTAAAATGTAATTGTAGATATAAAAGCACAAAAGATTTGTCACACAATTTTATACACTTTCATCGTTATGATACAAAGAACAAACACCGTTTCAATAGAAGAATAATGATTTATTTGCGGAAAAAGCCTTAGAAATTTTTCTTTGACTCACAAAGTCAAAGTTTCTCCACAGTGCATAGAAAACAGATTAATAATAGTAACAAACACATGAAATAATACTGTTTATTATATAAACAATATTATTGTAATAACGAAACGATATAATAGATTAAAAATATTTGATAGTAACACAATATTTATTAAATTTGTTTCTTCCATAAATTATAAATTCCGTATCACTCAGTTCAGTTCAGTTCTTCGTTTTGGTGTTGTTATAAACTCAAAACTACACTTCATTGAAAAACTTGTATTATACTTGCTAGTCTAGTAAAACTACATACAGCTTTTTCAACATTTTAGAATTGTTCTATTATTGTAACATTGTTGTTAGGAATGAATTGATCCTCGGCAGAAAATACAATTTATGATTACTGAAATCGACTGGCAAACATATTTTTAATGCCAATTTGAAAGAATTAATAGAAGCAAATCTATGTTGTACCATACTGTCATTAATTCGAATTTAAAAGTGTGTTTTAAGCCACTCCACTCCGTATCGGCAGTCGAAGGTACTGAAATAATCTCGATGTTTCTTCAAATGATCCAGACGATCTGAGGATTTCAAGGAACCGACACGTCTAAAAAATTCCCAAACTAATACCGTTAAAATATAAAAAGGCTACCGAGAAATAAGCAGTCAGTCAGCGAACAGATGTTCATGTAAAAGGGCCGCCACCCATCGTAAAAACTAATCGGATACAAGTTTACGTTTATATGAATTAGAATACGTCCATATAATTTTAGTGTTAGATAAACAAATTGCGATTAATTAGTCATAGCTAGCGTTATTAATTACTAAGAACCCACGAACGTACCAATATTCTTTTGCAATGTCTCAAACCCAAAATATTTTGGAAGAAAATTATCTATATTGTATTCTAAAAGTTCCTGCACAATTTTCTGATATATTTCCAAAAAGATATAACCATCCTCACATGTTGCTGGGTGAGTTATTTTCTAGAAACGTGTTAATCATTTTAAATCTATTTCTGAATGTGAAGGCATAAAAATATTGCTGATGTATAAATGTAGAACTCTGTTAATATATCGAATAAGATAGAACGTCGATTGCCGGAAATAATGCTTTGTGGAGTGGTTCGGATAATCAAAATTCACTTATAACAAGCCGCGTAGGTTGTGCAAATCATAGTTGTTGAATTTATTAGAGAATTTATTTGATAAGTGTAAGTATAGCAGCGTCTCCTGTGAGTGTCTTGCCATACACACTACACAAAAACATCTACATAAAACATAGTTTGTCTACACATATTTGTCGATACAACTGTGTTTCGTGTTGATAAAAGCAATGTTTTTGTTTTCCGGGCCTGACGGAAAACATCTACATATTTTGTCCTCGTGTGGGTGAAGGGGGCGGATTGCATACATTTTTCAAAACTTCGCGGGTACTTCGCACTGATCATTACAGCGCATTCGTTAGTTTAAGGTTGCCCTCCAACTAATAGAGTCCTACAATGGAAATAAATGGATTATCTTTCTTGATTCCCAAGCGGCCATTCTTAAAATCGTTTCCACAAACATCCCCTCCTTTTTGGATCTTCACGTCATCTCATTGAGAAATCTTCTGTGGGAGCTGCGTGATAACGGGAAAGAAATTTACCTCGCCTGGGTTCCGGGTCATTCTGGTATTCCAGGCAATGAGATCGCTGACAGACTGGCCAATTCTGGTAGGAGGATCCCTCTGTTTTCTTTTCCAAAAGCTCATTTTTCTGATTTCATTCCTAAAGTTAAAAAACACATTTGGCAATCATGGACAAGGAGCTATTCAGAGGCGATAAGGGCGAGGGGAAAATCTTGGTTTTTTTATCACTCGCCCATATAAAAAACCCTGGTTTTCTGGAATAAATAACCGCTCCAGAGATACTATTTCTATGATGTGCAGACTCAGATCAGGACACGCCTCTTCCAAATCTCACCTTTTTAAAATAAAAGTCGTAGACTCTCCTCTGTGTGGATGTGGAGAGATACAGGACCGTCAGCACATCCTGTTAGCTTGTCCTATTAACGGTGATCATTGTTCACGTCTCTCCCAACTCATCTCCTCGGACCTAGAGGTTCTGCAACCCCTCTCGGTATTTGACATCCTTTTCAAGAATCCCGAAAAAACCTGTCATTTAGTTCGAGATTTTCTCATTTCCTCCAAAATACTCATCTAACCCAATAACTCAACCTTTTTCCTCAATTTACCTTTAAGTTTCACTTGACTCCGACAGGAGTCCTTGGCTGAATCGCCCTGGCAGCGGAGGCCAACAAAAATAGAAGAAGAAGAAGAAGAAGAAGTTTAAGGTTATTTCATAGATAATTGGATATGTTTGTTTTGTACTTATTTTTTGCGTTTTTCCAATTTGATTGGGTTGTATTTATGTAACGGAGTGGAATAGTAATGTTTTATATTCCAAATAGATCTTCCATTCTCATTCTTGATAAATATTAAAATTCCGAGTTGGTAAATGTTTCCCTTGATATCAAATCCACTAGTTTCAAAGCTAAAAACAATCTACAAATTTTTCGTTTGAAGTCATTCTTGAAAGCAGAGGCACAGATCTAGGTTATGTTAGAGCAAACATCAAATAAAAAAGACGTCACCACGAGACCACATGTGTATATACACATAACATGTTTTGCATAGATGTTTTTGCGTAGTGTGTACGGCAAAATACGCGCAGGAGACGCCGCTTAAGAGGGAAGCACTTTAACTTACACTGGGAATATTGTTGAAACTTTTAAAAACAACTTTCGTGAATTTGTTAAATTACCAAATATTGGAACAAATCTCATCTTTATCATTCCCATTCTAGCTATTAGTAGGAGGAACAGAACAAGATATAAAATAACTCTAAATTACAGTATACTATTCAGAAATGCATAATACTCCATATGAGTTGATACAATATCTGCAGCGGTTTACAAGAGTTTGTGACGGCCTTTTCCCCCCTTTTGTTATCGTCGACGGCACGACATCAAGTATCGAATAGATAGTCAACTTTGAAATTGGCGCTTGCTTCCACGCTTTCACGTAGTTACGGAGTAACGGAATTTCCACGGGTGTCAGTTTTTATAGACCTGGCGGTCTGTAGGTCCGGGAAATTTAAACTCAGGAGAAATTCCAGAAAGGCCGTAAAGATAAACACAGAATGCGGAAAAATAATCTATTGGTTTTAAATGTGCCATTTTAAATACCATTGGTTTTAAAATTTCAAATAATACTATTTCATGAGAAGAATCAGTTAAACTAGAATAAATAAAGTCTTGATTTGTACTTAAATATGTACTGTATCAATTACAAAGTATACAACAAAATTATAGTAATTATAAAATAATATTGTCACGACTGCGATAATTATCAACCTATAATACCATGACCAAGGTCACAGGTTCGTCGTCATGTGCATAGTTGCAGATTGGTGACTAATAACCGCTTCACGATAAAATTAATTAGCTCACGGGTTCATCAGCTCACCTGTTGTCAAGTGAATCTCGCAGGTTCGGCGACCCACACTAATACAGAACCGCTTGAACCTGAGAATATTCTGGATATAAATATTGTTGATCCCAACAAGTGGGAACCAGTCATTTTGGTCAAGTCGTTACGCTTTCGCCCGGCACCCCTGAGACCCATCCCGCAGTTGTGACAGCCTCCTTCGTACCTCTGGACCATGTAAGCGAATATTTTTATGTAACGATATCACTTTTAATTTGATTTGTCCCTAATTATTCTTCCCACAAGTATTTTGTCTTGTGTTGATACTTTTTTGATTTAACGTATTACACCTAAATAAACCCACTTTGTTTTGGACCCTTTTTATGTTCTCTAGCTCTCAGTAAACCCTCAAGGGCACCTTTAGGGACACCCCATACTCCCTAGGCGTGACGATATACAAATAATAAAATTTTGTGCAGGATGCTTTTTTAAAATTTTTTGCACTAATGGATTGCAAAATAGAAACAAAGCTTTTTATTTACAGCATGGTTATCAGACCCTACCCAATAATCTCAAACCCTACATCATGTAAGCCAATACTATTTTTTTGACAAATAGGTACAAAATGTTTCCCGTCACCTTATTTTTAGGTAAACTATGCACCATCCCTTTGGATTTTAACTAGGAAAATATACACGCAAGTACTTGTAGCTAATCACTATTAATCGCATTAAAGACCTTTCCAAAATAGGTGACAATACAGCACCTCATTATAAAAATGCGCCCGAAGCACTGTTGCGTGGTTCAAAAAAGTAACGAGAACCCTAGAAACGGTTCTACGCTAGTAATGCGTGCTATTGTAATTACTTTCGGTATGTCCGCCCTATTGACGAAGAAGCAGGTAGGAACTACAATGGAACCTGAAGAATACGGCAAAACAAAAACTAAAAACTTTTTGGAAAGTTTCGCATGGTTCAGTATAAATGGGAGTTCTGTATACTTAACACATAAATTCTATTTTCACATGATAAATTAAAATTCTGTAATGACGATTTGTAACATTTGAACGAAATATTCTTTAAACACATCCGCACTAATTTCTTCATGACAATCTTTGGTGGATTTTGAGGTTTATTCTAATGAACCATTATTTATCAAACCATTATCCCCACCAATACGTGTCACCGGAAATTCGTCATCTTCCGCAGTACAAATATGTCTTTTGTTGAGGGTAAGTATAATCTTTATTCGAATAAAAAAAAAAGAAATTTACGACGAACGGCAGTTTAAGGAAATCGTCAATTACTATTAATTTCCTTCGGGTATGTTTTTTTGACTCGACAATTCCACCTTGAGCTTCTCTTTCTTTCAGGAGGCGGTATGTTGTTGCTTCACCAACTCCTGTCATTTTGAGCAGGCTGCAATGATTTCCCGAAGAGTAATGTTTGGAGTATTACGAACCAACGCATCATCCACATTCAATAAATCACGTAACACCCATTAAGAAGGATTATGGAAGATTGAATCAAAATGGTGAATATTTATCTTTGTACAAAATTAATCGACAAATCGATAGCTACTTTATTACTGATATAAAGGTGCATTGGGTGCCTGCGAAAAAATTATAGTTGTTAAAGGAATGTGTTATAAGAATGACGATATAACTGGCATCGCTAATTTTCGAAAAAAGTACTGCCACAATTTCAAACTATAAGTATTTGCAGTGTTTCTACAATTTTGCATATTTACTTCATGAAAAATGTTGCGCCTATGGTTTATTACTAATGAGATTCATGCTATCAACAATTTGGGTATGTACTACGCCAACTATATCACCACGTTTAAAGTTTAAAATTTTCTTTAAATGGATTCCATCCATAAAAAGCAGTTCATTTGTGTCATCTTTTGTCAATAAATGGAATTGTGTTTCTCCTACGAGACGAAGAATTTAAAGAAAAAGTAAGTTCTAGAGCCAATAGGGGCCGAGTTAGAATTTTTGAAAAGAAAGTCATGTCGATATTTTTCATAACAATAAAAGGACGAATCACACGGCATCGGGTGACTATGGAGTTGTATTTGGTCATGGCATAATAACCATTTTGACACTAAAAATGATGTTTTAAGTGGAGGGAGCGCAATCTGCTCTTCCGTCCGCGCGGTGGGTCGAAAATGAAATTAAATTTTAAAACATTAATTCGTTTTGGGGTCCTCGACGCTGAAACATCCCTCCGTTAGATGGGTTAGGTGGGTTTGATGGGAAAATCATTTCCCTTTATAAAACATTATCAAATGTAAAAATTTTTTTACGAATCTGTTTGTAATGGAAATCACAATAGGTGCGCATTTTTTGACTATTTCAAATGACATGGGATGACTCGGTACCTAAATAGTTTGTTGTACATCTGGGTTAAGATCGGTTAAGAGCTTAACCGGGCTGGCCTCATACAGTAAAGTAATAAACATTTTTACACAGCATGAATGTTCTATACATTCTGTATTTAACATATTTTTATATAACTTAGGCAAAGAAAGTTTTATGAAAATAATTAAAAATTTCATATCATTTCTAGACTATACACGGCAGAAGTAAAAATCTATACGTGCCATTGGTAGAAAAGATATAGTTTGGAAAACGTAATATCATACGTGTCTTTCTATTTTATGAAAAAAACACTTATGCTTTTTTAGGCTGGATCACATACTTGGCTGATCATGTTCTTAAATATTAAATGTTTTTTAAATGTTGGTCTTAATCCCGACTAGAAATTTGGGTAGGCAAACCCGAAAACGTATCGGGTCCCGATCAGGAAGTGGCCGGGCATGCTCGCCTAGGATTACCTGGCCAGATCCTGGTCAGGACCCGATCAGGTAATAGCGAGGCATGCCCGCCTAGGATTACCTGTCCAGATCCTGATCAGGGCCCGACTAGGCACTGGCGCGGCATGCCCGCCTAGGATTACCTGGCCAAATCCTGATCAGGACCCGACCAGGCACTGGCGAGGCATGCCAGGGTAGGACTGACACTGGCGAGGCATGCCCGTCTAGCATTACCTGGCCAGATCCTGATCAGGACCCGACCAGGCAATAGCGAGGCATGCCCGCCTAGGATTACCTGGCCAGGGCCCGATCAGGCACTGGCGAGGCATGCCCGCCTATGATTACCTGGCCAAATCCTCATCAGGACCAGACCAGGCACTGGCAAGGCAAGCCCGGCTAGGATTACCTGACCATATCCTGATCAGGACCCGACTAGGCACTGTCGAGACATGCCCGCCTAGGATTACCTGGCCAGGACCCGATCAGGCACTGGCCAGGCATGTCCGCGCAATCTATCATTACACCCATTATTCATAATATACGTATTATGAATGTGACAAAATTAAACACTGAGTGTAATTAAATGTGATTAAAGGTAATTAAAACTCTGTTACATTGTGTAAAAATCTAAGTAACAAAATATATTTATAATTTTCTGATTTTTTGAATTTTCTTAATTTCGAAAATCATCAATTAAATAAATCTTCGAAGTATTAACGCCGGAATAAAATAATATAAATTAATTTTGTTAATTCTTTAGATCATTATCCAATATGCTCGAGAAGACAAAGGGAAAAATGTGTGATAACCGTGCAAGGCGAATTCGTGAACTTACTCACCAACGAGTTAGATTGTTCCTCGAGAGTCAAATTGAATTAGAGCGAAAAAATAGTGAATTTGGCATAACTACATATTTCAGTGTTAGTGGAGTAAACTCTTTGAATGACGATTACCGCGATAGTGACTAAGTAGTGCCGAAAAAGCAGTTGACGTAACATCATAGGACGTACGAATTTGTAAAATTATTTCTATCTTTAATATTTTACTTACGCAGTTGTTGACAAAAAAACTTCGCAGCGCTATTAATTGGACAATACCGACATTTATGATTAGCATAACGATTATTGCTTCCGGATTAACGCTTCAGGTAAAAGCGACCCTTCGTTCGTTATCTATTACTATTCCAACCAGTTTTTATTCAAGTCTTGTGAAGTGAGGTTGCGGCCGACGGAGGACCGTGAAGATAGTATTTTCTACGACAGTGATGAGGTAATTCATTTACTAAAACGTGAATATTTGTTAGAAAATAATTATTTCTCAATTTACAGAAGACTGATATTTCGAGGTCCCCACTGGATAAAAGCAAACAGGTGAGGGCTTTCTCTTCTACATTAAAAAATCCAAAAAATTAGAATGGGTGCATAAAAAAAATTGGTTTTTGTTGTATTTTAAGTTTTTTTGCGATTCTTTGTATTTGTACTGTGTTTTTTAGTATATTATCACTTTATTATTTTATCCTGTATATATCGTTTATATTTCATGTGTTTATATTTGTTTATTTTATTTATTTTATTTATTCATGTATTCTTATTCTTTAATATGTTTGTATTTGTACCGTCTCTTTTGTATGTCGATTTTTGGTGTATTTATTATATTGTGATATCAATAAAATATTGTATAATATAAATTAAATTTTCTTGACGTGGACCCGGTCAGGTCTTCCTGACCAGGACCCGGCCGGGATTGCACGTCTAGCACCCTGTAAGGACTGTAACGCAGATGTCCCGTCGGGTCCTGATCAGGACGACCTGACGTGGACCCGGTCAGGTCCTCCCGATCAGGACCCGGCCGGGCATGTCCGTCTAGCACCTTATAACGCCCGCCCGGCCGGGTCCTGGTCAGGATGACCTGACCGGGTCCACGCCAGGAATGCCCGGTCGGGTCCACGTCAGGTCGTCCTGATCAGGACCCGACGGGACATCTGCGTTACAGTCCTTGCCGGGTGCTAGACGAGCAATCCAGGCCGGGTCCTGGTCGGGTACAGGAAATAATTTCTGGTCGGGATGTATTGCAGAGAAGTACTCTTAATAAATATTGCAAAGTTTATTTTAAAGTTATCTATAAATAATAATATAATAAATAATGAAAGAACCACTATAAAAAATACAATCATTGTAACGTTGAATTTTTACATTTTTATGACACCCACCATTTGTTACATAGGCAAAACTAAGTAGTATATTTGAGTATACGTATCTTCTATTAACTATTCTCTTCAACTCACACAACGCTTATTTTTCCTATGATTTTTTAACCAAAAGAATTTATCTTGATTGATTATAAGTTGGTGTAACTTTTGATTAGAACGGTTGCTTAATTCAATATAATTGTGGCAAGGTTTCTTCTGTTTTGGATGTTTCTAAGAAATCTAAATGTGTTAAAATGACAAAAATATTTGCACGTCGCCTGCAATTATTATATTAGAAGGAGGTTACTCTTTATATCGGGGCCCTATTTGGAACACCGGGTGGACATTGAGTCTTCTTCTTCTCTCTTGCCTGAACACTTTCGTCTAGAAACAAAAAAAAACTGGACGCGCTTACATTGATTTAATGAGTATAATGGCTTGGTTTGTGGCTACCTTTTCATATTCCACCGATATAAAATTATCCGAATTGAGTACGTCTTCTAAAAGTATGAACACACAACCACAAAGAGGAATAAACGAAATTTCATAGTTAGATCGAGCAAGTCAGAAGGAACCAAACAGAACAGTATACATAGTAGCTATATGATATAACCGTTAATAATTGCGACTCGATTATTCCGGATTTTCCACAATTTTTATTGTACGCACAAGTAGTGGTCCACTTTTTAGATAACAAAACAAGATTTAAGCTTAACAACGATTCTGTTTTATCATCCCCCTTCTAAGTTCTGTATTCATTGTGTTTTTTTTTGTAGTTGTAATTTAATGTCATGGAATCGCACTCTATATTTACTGTTTTAAACATTTTCTGTTCTACTTCCCATGATCCCAAGGCTCGTTAATCATTTCGGGATTCGTTAACGAGCGTCGAATATCAGTTTTTGAAATGTCTGCCCGGGAATCGCGAATCGTCTCGTTAGAAACACGATATTCGTCCCGGGGACGACGTCCGGGGTTCTTACCGCAGATTGGCATTTAAATGACTTCATTAATTTTAAAAAATTCCATGGGTAAGATGATATCAATTAAAAGTTAATAAAGGTGCTCTCTTCGTTTCTTCGACGAAAGGAAAACTTATAACGATCGATCCTTAAGAAACTTCGTACTCGTTTTCTCCTAATTAATGAAAATTGATGAGAATTCTTCTGAGAATCGTTTTTTATGAATGGTTGGCTGCAGGATGTACCCCAGCTGTATTTCTTAACTGCGGTAGAGAATTAAAATACTTTAATGAACTTTTATATTTTATTACAGTTATTTAGTAATGAATGGAAAGAATACAACCATAATCCTTTTTTAATGCATTTAGTAGGTACTTGCTTTACCATTACCGTAGTTTATTAGACGGACAGCTATAATATCTAACGAAATAAATTTTTTATTGAAATATTCCAGTCTTGAAATTATTCATTAATGATAAAAATATGATTCACAGAAAACAATTTCGTTTGAACTATAGAAACTAAGAGAAGTACTACCTACATAACATTTATATTAATCGAAAATCGTTTAGCAAAAGGAATGTAACAACCATCGTGGAATTCCTAAACGAAACCTACGTATTTCGAAATGAACTTGAAATAAATATCCAAATCTAAACCAACATTTTGGAAATTTTCACTTCATATAGGAAGACAACCAATTGAGTTAAATACAGTTAAGGGCATACCTTTGTACAAATTCTACTGTTTGTCCTCGGCACAGAGTAAAGTTTATTTAAAAAAGGCTTCCACCGATAGAATTACACATGGATTTCAAGAATCGCCTTTAGCAAAAGGGGCCTTAACAACACGTTTTGCACTGAATCAATATTATCCATTAAATTGTTACCATCGAGGGCAGGTACCTTCAAACAAGTATTTGCTTTAAGTGAACATGACGTCAAAGAAAGTCAGGGAGGAGATGACCCCTGATTAGTTGGATTTTGAGGGAAAGCAAGTTTTCTTTTAAGATATTGAGGTATAAAAGATTTGATTGAAATCTATAATCATGGACTTAGGATTGTTTTATATAACCAAACAGAATGTATAAAAGGTGAAGAGGCCTATCTTAAAATTACCTTCCTTGTGAAGTACGATATGACAGGGAAGTACGGCTAGATATGCAAATTCCTGTTTATTTTATTCCGCATATAACACATAGCCGTCATGCTCTTACAGTTGTTAACTAACCAGGATACCGCGCCTACATATTTCGAAGTTTGGGACAAGCACAGACCGCAGCCTAAAAGTAAACAACCTCAAAGTTAATACCTCCACCGCAAGCGGAGAACTTAAGTAATCTCTCAGTGTAAAAGAGGAGCAGAATTTTACATACACCTATTGCCTAATTAAGCCTTGTTACTGCCCTTCATCGGTGAAAAATTAACAGATTGAATTTTAAAAAAATGGGCGAAATAACATGGGGTGATATCAATCGTTTCTGCACTAGCCTTTTGGGTAGCGCTCCTTAAATTCCTACTAAGGGCAGATGCGTTATGATTGCGGATAGGCACGCACTCATTCGAAGCCTTGTGATATCACAATAAACCAGGATAGCCAACTTTAACTGCAAGGAGAGAAGAGAGCGCAGGCGTTTATAAATTGGTCCTATTCGATTTTCTAAAGAAATTTTTGAGTGATTTTCGAGTGACAATTCGAGATTTTCTAAGATTTGGTCATATGGAACATTCGAAAATATCTCGAATTAATATAACAAGGGTACACCGCTCTACGTTCTCCACCTATCTACCTGCCTCTCTATTGATTTACGCATTATACCGATTAACTGCTTTTTATCGGTCGATTGTACCGATTGCCTGTTCTAAATTTCGTTGTTCGCGATTATTTGATTTCCCGATCAAACGTCCCGTCACTAACTAGAGCAAATTTGGTGTAATTGCCGACCAACCCGCTGTTTATTCTTTACGATTGACGTTTGGCGTGTCTACCGAACCTTTCACCCTAAAATATATTATCTTAAACATAATTTTATCTGAATTGAGTTTCCGACTCCTACAATGCAATTTTGTTGAAATTTTTTAAATGTGATCGTGATCGTAAGGTTGCTATTTTCTCACATGCACATAATTAGTGCATTGGCGAACTTTCCATCTACCGACGATAATTGCGACCACTGAGATGAAGCATATAATTTTATTTTCAGCCACGTCTCTCACTAGCTGGAACTTTAATACAATCACGTACACACATTCACATTCACATAATTCCATGTACATCTATATCTTTACACACCTTTGTGTTTATACAAGCTTTTTACATGATATAATTCGTACGACGTTATCTGTGTTTCAACCCTAGTTTGTAACTAATGTACATCTGAGGATTCTTATGCTGCTTAGCTGTTCCCTCAATTTTTCGTCCGCATATAGTAAGCGGTTTTGATACAACACGAGTGATTTATTTATTACCTAACTAGACACACAAACAAAAGCATTTTTGTTAATTTTAGTTATATATATCATAAATATCGGATCCGGATTTTTCATCCAATAAGGGGATAGTTAGCCAAGAGAAGTTCTTGTCACTTTTGGAAGTTTTAGTCCGCATTTATTCCTTCGGCTCAGCTTCAGCTAGCGAGTACAATTTTGTGCAAGAAATATGTATAAGGAAATAATCTGTATGCTCATCAATTGTACTTACGACGGTAACATCACGCTGGGTCGTCAAGAATCTGAAATTACTGCCAAACCAACCTAAGGGTTGACTTTAGGAAGATCGGGTAACCAAGTCTTTTCGATGACAGATATCACAATAGCCTGTAACATGGGTAACAAGCCTGTCACCCTGATGCCATAACTTACAAACACCGGCGATAGTAAGTTTACAGTCATCTTAATTGATGGTTGTTATATTTTAGTTGGCCAGTGAGATATTAGGTGTCTATAATTGTATTTGATTAACGTTCATTCTATATGTTGGATTGTGTAATATAGGAGAATGAACTGCTACTAAGCACACCTATATTATTCCTACTTAAATATAGTAAATTGGCTCAGATGTTGTTCAAATTGCCTGTCAGTCATCATTAATCTCTAGGCTGCACGAACCGATACCTACAAGTTGAACATTTGCCACGACAATATTTGCTTTTCGTTTTTATTGGTCGTTTCCTAATTGATAATTCTCGTTTAGATTTTGTACGATATGTTGCTGGTAAAATTCGTCAGTGAAATTTTCGATTTCAATTATTTATTCGGAATCCGAAGAGAAGTCCCCGTGCAGAAAAAATAATTCGGAAAGCAAATTGTAAACTGCGAAGTCGTCACATGAGAGCGACGCTTTTTTTATCATCCCCGCAATTCCGACCCGAAAACAAACTTTCCAATTTTCAGTCCTCTCTCTCCGTCTCCTTCCCTCACATCTAATTTTTAGAGACACGCCCGAGCAACAAAGACGAAATTAAAAAACTGCGAAGAAAAAGTAACAAAAGTGGGTTGATTGCGAATCGTGCGGAGTACGCCACATGGGAAATTTTCACTAATGTACGTCCTGCCAGTCCCCGAAGAGTTCGTCCTGACGCCAAACTCCGGCGGAGGAGGGAAAAAACATTTGCGTCGCACGCTCATCACACGTCGAGCACTTTATCAATTATCTCGCTATTTTCGGCGTCATTATTCGGATAGCGCCATTCGGCCTCACTTTTTCGTTCGCCGATGCTGCTGTCGTTTTGGCAAGTAAATTTTTAATGGCCCGGAAGAGTATTCAACAATGTTTTAAGTGATTAATTTGTCGAGCGTATGAACGGTACATTAACCGGTGAGGGCCATTAGAGGATACGCAACATTGAATATATGGTCCGCTTTAATTGGTGTGTGTGTGTGTGTGTGTGTGTGTGTGTGTGTGTGTGTGTGTGTGTGTGTGTGTGTGTGTGTGTGTGTGTGTGTGTGTGTGTGTGTGTGTGTGTGTGCGTGCGTGCGTGCGTGCGTGCGTGCGTGCGTGCGTGCGTGCGTGCGTGCGTGCGTGCGTGCGTGCGTGCGTGCGTGCGTGCGTGCGTGCGTGCGTGCGTGCGTGCGTGCGTGCGTGCGTGCGTGCGTGCGTGCGTGCGTGCGTGCGTGCGTGCGTGCGTGCGTGCGTGCGTGCGTGCGTGCGTGCGTGCGTGCGTGCGTGCGTGCGTGCGTGCGTGCGTGCGTGCGTGCGTGCGTGCGTGCGTGCGTGCGTGCGTGCGTGCGTGCGTGCGTGCGTGCGTGCGTGCGTGCGTGCGTGCGTGCGTGCGTGCGTGCGTGCGTGCGTGCGTGCGTGCGTGCGTGCGTGCGTGCGTGCGTGCGTGCGTGCGTGCGTGCGTGCGTGCGTGCGTGCGTGCGTGCGTGCGTGCGTGCGTGCGTGCGTGCGTGCGTGCGTGCGTGCGTGCGTGCGTGCGTGCGTGCGTGCGTGTGTGTGTGTGTGTACGCGCGCGCGAACGGGCGCTCGAATGTGTGTTTACACTTTTACACGTTCTGAGCGCCTCTACACACTTCTAAAAATTATGAACGCCTATACGCGCATCTACCCGGTCTAAACACAACTACACACATCTGCACTCATCTGAACGATCTACACCCATATACAGTCGAACCTCTATTTAACGAAGTCCTAAATCCGCTGAAAAAACTTCGTTATATAGAAAATTCGTTACATAGAATAATTCGGTATATATATGGACCGAATTATTATGTTTTATACGTATATACATATATAAATGATGTATGTTTAATCGACATAAAAAATGATTAAATAATTGAAGTTGTAGTTTTAAGTGAGGTTTAATGGACGTAATACATATATAATAATATATACATGTAATATATGAACTAATATGTATTTACATGAACGTGCATTATGTATGATTAAACATATGAGCTATTATCAGGGATATTATACATAATGTACAAAGAAACAAAAGCCGTATTAGGTCCTCACGAAAACATCAGATGTGGACTTAACTTAAGAATTCTTAAAGAAGTCTGTAATTTTTGATTGCGCTTCGCATTTAAATAATACTGCGTTTTCAAAAAATACCTCGCACTAATTTAAAGATTTAAACAAACAGTCTGAAAAAATGCAGGCAGCAATACCGCGTAATGACCCCATTAAAAATCTAGGAAAGGATAATAGTGAACCTTCTTGAAATTCAGACTACCGTGTACCTGCTATGGGTTTATAACCCTAACTGTACTTTGTTAAATAGAGATTGTCTTCGCTAAATATAGAGAAATTTATTAATAAATAACATCGGACATTCACGGTTCTAATCAAAATTTCGCTAAATAGAGAATTTTGTTAAATAGAGGTTCGTTGAATAGAGGTTCGACTGTACTAATTCCGAACGCTTATGCACGCATCTACACGACCAAAACTCATCTAAACGCGTTAGAACGCAACTACATCTTTGTAAACGCACTTAAGCGCATCTGAACACAGCTACACGTTTCTACGCGCTTTCTAACGCATCTGCACCCATCTGAGTGCATTCACAAGCTTCTATACGATTCTGAACGCTCTAGATGCTTTTAAACGCGTCTATAAACGTTTTTAAGCAATTCCACGCTTTCAAGGCATGTAAGCTTCTAAATGCATCTCCAAAACATATACATGTATTCGGATCCGTGTAGATGCGATTAGAAGCGTATAGGGGTGTGTAGAAGCGTATTGTGTGGACGTGCGCTTAAGTGTACTCATCTACACACTCGTATCCCATTTTGAACGTATTGTCAACGTTTATATGCTACTGCACGATTCTAAACGCATTTTGACGCCTCTGCTCGCATTTTGAACCCGCTAAATATTTTTAAAACCATTTATTTGTATTACTGGTGCGGGGGAAGGAGTGGACGTGTGTGCGTGTGCGCGTGTGCGCGTGTGCGCGCGTGCGCGTGTGCGCGCGTGCGCGTGTGTGCTTGTGTGATTGTGTGAATGTGGGCGTGGGTGGGTTCGTGCGTGCGTGCGTGCGTGCGTGCGTGCGTGAGGTACGGTGAGTGACGCTAAATCTTCTCCAGGGTGTCCGAAATTTTTGCTAGATTAAGATAACAAGAGGTTTATTCGGAGAAAAGACCATTCTTCTTATTTTACAAACTATTGAAGATGCTGTCGAATGAAGAGTTCGAAATTAAAGGACTACACTGTGGACAATGCTGAGAAAATTGAATTTTTCGTATAAAAAACAAACAAATATTTCACTTCTTCGCGAGG
Source organism: Cryptocephalus primarius (assembly GCA_963576515.1). NCBI lineage: Eukaryota > Metazoa > Arthropoda > Insecta > Coleoptera > Chrysomelidae > Cryptocephalus > Cryptocephalus primarius. Next base: position 4,681,639 of record OY754939.1, read on the forward strand.
CAGATGATATTATTTGTTGGAGAAAATCTTACCTAAGTACAATTAGACAATTTTGAGAAGAAAGACGACATATATTTCACCTAGATTGAATATGGATCAACGAGGGACACACCTGATCAAAAGTGTGGCGGGATACAAGTATGACCAATAGTCGGCAAGATTTTCTGGATCAAAAGTCAACGGGTCTTAGACCACCTTCCTGAAAAGGGAGAAAATAAATCATTACGCCTATCGGTAATGTTAATACCTTCGTCGATGGTGGGTTGCTTTTGTTAGAAGTCAAGAAGACAGGAGACTTTCATGAAGACATAAACGCAGAAGTTTCCGTGGAATATTTTGTTTAAAGGTTGGATTTTATTCTTCTGGATCTGAAATTTTAATGGACAATGCTAGTTACGACACCAGACAATTAGAAAAACGTGCAGTTAGTTCCTGATAGAAACGGGAAATAATTGAATGGCTGAGGGAAACAAGTACTAGCCATCAGCACGATAAGGGGAAAGGCCGAACTATTTTTCTTTGTGAAGCATAACAAGCCGCCAAATAAAAAGTACGTAGTCGATGAAATGGTAAATAGCCTAAATATAACTGTTATTCGTCTTCCGGATTACCACTGCGAGATGAACCCCATTGAACTTAAATGGGCTCAGATAAAATGTGATATGGCCCACAACAATACAACTTTAAGTTAAAAGACCATTTAAAAATTCTTGGGCGGATAACTGGCAGAAATGCATCGAATATTCGATAAAAGGGGAAAACAGATTCTGTGAGTTGTACCATTTGATTGAATAGATTGTGGAACCGATAATCAAAACCGCAAGTGATATTGTAGAGAATTCTTCAAAATATATGACCGACACAACATAACGAAAACCATGTACTTGGTAAAATAGTTCTTTTCAGAACCACCACAAATGAAAACGTTATGCTTATGCTGAAAAGCTTAACAATACTTGCTGATTTACTCTTTTGGATCATACACAAATGTAAACAGATAAATATTAAACATATAATTTTAGTTGTGACGTTTCATGATTTGTTTTAAATAACTTTTATAATACAGTCAGTTCTCTTTAATTTATGGCTGCTATTTTTATACTAATGGTATATGTCAGTACTATTAATAGGTATTCAATTGCAGATTCTTTTACACAATTCAATATCTCAAAAAATGGGGTATGAAAATATGCTCAATAAATCATCAGTTGGACAAATAATAATTAAATAGTATAATGAAATATTAGTCATTCAATTTAACCGTTTAAACGGTGTATGTGACATATTTACCATTTAATTATTGATAGGTATTTTGTAACAGTAAGTAAAAATTTATCTTGAAACTGAAATACCTATCTTTAATAGATATAATATTGTTACTGAAAATATGTGCTTTTTCACTTCAAGTAACCTTTTTCACCTTTTTCATTTCAAGTAATCTTTTTCATTTTTCACCTAGAATGCGTTTTAGGAAGATTTTTCTGAAAAAATACTTATAGGTTGTCAACGCAAAAACAGAAATATTTCAAGGGAACAGAGTGAAATACAGAAAAATATTTGCTCTTTTAAAACAATTTTTCCAAAACATCGGAACACAAACTATTCCTTCTTTTTCCTAATTTGTTTTATATAAAAATTGAAAATTCCCAATAGTACGACTATGATTAATGCTAGCTGGATCGTCAATTTTCACGAGAGGGGCAACGCCATATAATTTAATTTTCGTGGCAAAGACGGGGACAAGAAACGTCGAAACACGGATAACTAAATTTTTTTCGCCTGATACTTGTAGTAATGCTATAAATATTGGCAGTTTATTCAGGAAACATAAGAAAGTAACAAAAAGTCTGAATTTTTATAGGCCATCACCATTTTGAAGGATTTCCATTTCTAAAGAGTGTGTATTACTATCTCCGTTTTAAAAATGGATTTTAAAATAAATCTATTAATATAGTACACATGTGAGAAAATTATTGTCAAACAGTAGTTTTCTTAATCCCCCATTAGTCTTCTTTTGGAATATTAGAAAGTAAATTATAGGTCTTTAGAAAACATAAGGGAACATGAAAACTTAGACTAGACATACCATAGACTAACTTGTGGAAACCAATTTCTACCTCACTCAGCTGCTAACCGGGTACGGACTATCTATCTATATCGTATGAAACGCTAATAAACAGTCCACCATGCAATTACTGCCCAATCGAAATTGATGACGCCTGTCAAATTTCCTTTCACAGCATCAAGTGGATGGGTGCAAAAGGCGCCATAACCGTAATGTAATAAGGTGCCGATTTGGCGCCCTCCTTGATTTTCCTTTGGCCCTTAAACTTATTACGGTTTAACAACAAATGGTTTCATTGGTCATTGGTAACTCGATCAATAATTAAAAGGGAAATATATTTCGCGTCGCACCTACCTGGTTCAATTGTGAATCAAAACCATCCAAGGACCTACTCAAATACTCACAAAAACACTCATGAAAATATATAAATATGATTATATATTATTATTATATCATATCATTATTTCGTATAAATGATGTATTTATTAATAAACGATTTATGTAAAATATTTACATGTCAATAAACGCATTTATGTCAGGAATTTATGAGACAATAATAAATGTATATGTTAGGCGCAAAACCCCAAAACGGCCATTTTCAGAATACATTCGGCTACAATTCTTTCATCAGCAGGTCAGCGGTACAACAGCCAAAACGATTACTGAGAATGCCTTCCACAATGGTTGGTTTCAAGTATGTCAGAAACGTCAATACAACGGACATTGCGGATATTTTAAGTTACCCTCTTAGCATGTTTACTTTCCGAGGGCTTCTTGAAAACGAATTTTGTTGAGTTATCCCACTAGTTTAGTGTGAAGTTATAATCCTTAACTGGTTAGATCTACACGCCTATTAGAAGTACGGCCACTTGGGTCCATATAGTTGCTTAATAAGATCATTAACACGAACAAATTTAACAAATTCTTGCTTTAGATAGTTTTCAAAAAGCCAAATCTAGAATTGGTTAATAACATGTCTAATGGCCTTTTTCTAGTTTTACATCAAACATATACATTATATTAATTATATACATTATATATAACAATGTAAACTTAATGCTTATTGTTATACCGAGTATATTTACGTTTAATATAATTAAATATAAATATGTTTACAAATACTATATATTTTATTTTGAACCCCGACCTGGCATTGCAGTAGGAACTTCTTTAAGAATTAAGCACAAACAATACATAGAAAAAATTTTGGGTAAGTCCCATGCGTGACAGGATTAAATTTACTAGTTCCTGCATCTCTAAAGTAAGCATTTAAATCGAACAAACAGTTGGCTATGAACGCAACTAACTGTTCAAGCTGGAATTCTAAACTTTCCTTTCGACCAAATATTGTATTCTGTCTCTAAGAATTATATTAGAAAATCTGGATTTAAATTCGTGCGGCTTTCCCAGTCCAGAAATTGCATCAAAATCATGCACCTCCCAAGAGCTTACATTTTTCCCGACGTAAATGAGGACCAAATAGGTTTATAGTCCCAGGAGGCCTCGGGGGAAAATCCCATCCGACTAGCACCTTAGCAGATTTTCTTTCGAGGTGTCGAATTAGATACCTATATCGGGGGTGACAGCTTACATAGGTCAAGCGCTCGAGTCGCTCCGTGAGGCCCGTCGGGAGTTAAGTGTTTCCGCTGAAGGCAATCGGTTTTGGGATTGACAAACTGACATGAAGAGGTTTTAGTCGGGACATTTTTAGACGGCAGGTGATATCTGCAAAAGGAGAAAGACACGTAAATATATTATTAGTCTTTTGGAGGATGTGTCTCCGCCTCTTATTCATCTCACGGTAAAAACCGTTTGTGATCTGTATATAATATGACAAATTGTAATCTGCATCGCGTAACACAAGTTGGTGACGCATATTCGAGTACAACCTGAATACAAAAAAAGGGTAATAGAATAATAAGGGGTACAATAGGTTTTAAACGATTGATGCGAAACCTTTTTAAGCTAAATAACCTAGGATTTTGAACTACTGAAGACTTATTGATAAACGAGTTTCTGCAGCAAAAATTGCTGTATTAGAATTCAAAAAGCCAAGGGGCATTGTGTAATGCAGCCGCCATATATTCGAAAGATATACGTAGTTTTCTGACTAGTTGACAGTGACGGATGTACAATTGCTTGGAGATTTTTTTTTTTTTAATAAATATGACCCATTCGTCCCAAGGTAAAATGAAATAAACAGGAGTTATATCAACTAAAAACAAAGTATTAATATAAAGAAGAGTAAACCACCGAGTCAGCAGATAAATCCTATAAAAACAACACGCAGCAGAACGAAGTCAGTCAGTCACACACAGACAGTCAGTCACAGTCAGTCAGTAAGTCAGTCCCGAGTCATCAGTTGGTCAACGTCGGTCCTTCGCATTTTATATTGTATATTTAATCTTTAATTAGTGTATTAGTAATAAAGTTAAGTTTTTAAAAACGATAGTTTCGAAAGCGGAACTAAAACTCAGGTTAACTTTCCACACTAGGATAGAAATCCTCATCTGATCAATTGCCAAATCAGTTTGGTCAATACCAAAAATTATCGATGTTAGTGTAATTTATAAACAATTAGTGTATCCTTTAAACAATTAACCTAAGGCACACTTTCCGATTCCTAAATATACCTTTATTCAAATTTGTGCCGTACATATTCACCTCAACCCAACGGGTCAACTGAACATACATTTTTTCCAGTCACATTCAAAAATAACTCAAATTCTTCGAACTCAGTTTTAAAGCATTTCACGAAAATCCCGTTAATACAATTTTTTTAGAACGTTAATTTTGTTCTAGGGTTTCTTATTATTTTTTGAGTTATTTTAATGAAATTGTAGGTTTGTGGTCTATGTATACCAAAACAACCCTCTGTTCGAAAAGTTTTACACATATGTACTGCTAATGAAATGTCCCCTCCCCCTCGTACCATTTCTACAGTTATACCTATATGTATGAACATTTGAGTTTGAATAATAGCTAACGTAATAGTCATAGATAACGTCACAGGACCACTCCGGTTTTGAAAATACCTATTGAGTCATTCCAATTTATTTTGGGTTTATGCTGTTTTTGATGGCATAAAATTATTAAATGTAATATACATTAAAATTATAGTTTTAATTTAATTAATGAATAATGAAGAACGAATCCTTATAGTAGTAGTCAAAATGGGATGCATGTAATTTCTGACATTAATTATACCTTAGATTTCAAGTTTCAGCACCAATTTGTTGGAACGTAATGTTTAAGTTGCCGAATCCCTCTGGATTATCTTCCAGAATTTCAAGAATTAATAACTCACTTGCGTTTTGTAACATTTCCAGATCTACTGGTTAAGTTAACATTAAGAAAAACTGCCCCAAATATTTCGTTTTCCAAAATAGTTGCCATGCATTTATATTATGGATGATTTGTGCTTGATTATTTGGTTATGGTACCCTTTGGTATAAATTTTACCACTCCAGAATATTGGTGCTTGTTAGTGTGGTATCACTAAAACGATTGACAACTAGTTCTTTATTGATATGGAAAAGGATAGGATTAAAGTTTCTTCAAGCCATCCTCACAATTATCAAAAGCGATAGGTTTTACTACATTTTCCTCAGTAACATCTAATAGGATTTTCTCAAGATCAGACAAATTTTCAATAAATTTTTCAAGCTCTATTCAGTAAGTGACATAGATGCGCAACAGGCTAAGATGAAGGCCAAAATACATACATTGTTTCATAGAATGTAATTGATAATGAATAAACAATATTCAGACATATAGAAACATTTATAACGGAATCTACCTTAAAACTGTCACTATTAATAGAGGTAAAACAAACAAAATTTATGGAACACGTGCCGAATCAACCACGTGACACCACCAATTAAATTTATATATGCATATTATAATAAATTACCGGTACCACAGTTACCATAGCAATATCTGTGAAAATAGATATTTTAATAACCTTTAGGGTAAGCCAATACATTATCAGGGTTTTAAAGGAAGAAATAATCATAACCAGATAATTATGATACATTTTAACGATTTTCTTCTGATTTTCAAATCCGATGTTCTTCTAGCAAATAAAGTATAAAATTAATCAGTCCGACAGAAAACATGATAATATGGCATCATGATGAAAAATAAGTTTCTATTAATTCAAATTAGTTGCGTCACTACAAAACTGAAAAACTTGTAAGTATGAAAAATAATTTGGAGGAATCATATAACTACTTTATTTTTTTTTTAAATAGCAGAAACTTTACAGGGATAGCTTATTGAAATTAATCTGTAACATCAGTGTGTTTAGAGGCACAATCAATAAAGCAAAACCATTTATATACTCTAAATGTGCCCAACTTGAAGAAAAATATTTATGATGTGCATTTTTTTCTATAACAATATGTAATATAAATGTAGACTCAAATTTTAAGTGAATCATTTAATGTCTTTATTTTAAAACTTTAACACGTCCTTTAATTATTTTTTCCTTATTCTTATAATTTCTATAATCCTTTAAGTTGTTTCGTTGGGATACACCCTCTACTGCTCTGATTAATGTGGATGTTTTTTGATAACACACTCAATTTCTTTTGTTTCGATCTAGTACACATTAATTCATCCACATTTCCATTCTTCGCTTTTCGTTACAAATTATATTCCAAATTAATAAATAATGCATCTTTCCTTTCCTCGCCTAGATTAATCACGCACAAGTTTTTGTAATCGCGAAACAAACGCAGCAATTTTGTTCACGTTCACAGAAGCTGATCTGTTAAAAACGACAATAAATACTGGGCCGATATGAAATAGAGTTGCGCGATCACGTCCGGGCGGAAGAACTCTAAGACTATAACAGTAATAAATCAAACAATTTGCTTGATATTTGCCCTCTTGAAATGGTAGGGAGTTCTCCGACGGGGTTTCCAGGCGCACACGTACAACTCCAATTCAGAGGCGGAACAGGGGATTTTTAGAGATTACACGTGAAGTGGCACTAAATTACCCTTCTTCGTAACACAGTTTATTGTTAGAACTAACCACTCAAGTTATAAAGTAATTATTGTATTACAACACAAAAATGTCTGTGGTACTCTTAGTCAAAACTTATCATATAAAATCGTGTTCAATAAATATGCAATACGTCTACGGATGTAACGTAAACGAAAACGGATAACGCCTTTCGTAATCCTCACACATAAACTTATATATTAATCACAGCCCAGGCCATGAACTTCTAAGTTATTGGTTAATATTCTGTTACTTTTTAATAGGTTTCAACTTTACGATTCTCTCCGCGGCTGTTATAACATGAGATTTCCCACGGAATCAGTCGAAATTTCCTTCAAATATAGCTAGTAAAAGGTAGATTTTTTTCGTATTACTTCCCTTCTGAAAGGTAACGGGAATTCTGAAAATTCGGAAGTTTATTGTCGGAGGAAAATCATGGTTGCAGACAAAAATAGGACACATCAGAAGTCACCTAAGGAATTACTGGGCTTAGTACTATGCTTTGAAACTAATGTAATAGGATTAGTGAATGCACTTACATGTATAGGAGGGACAGTATTCAAGGAGAAGCACAAATAAATAGACATCAGCCATAAATTTTACGATGTACTAAAATTATAATATCATATATCAACGAACGAAATACAAGCCAAAACATATAAGGCAGTAATACGTGAGAAGTATAGTATTCAGGTTAATTATTCGAATTTGTATCATCGGTAGTTCTAGACGAAATAAGAGTTCTTTGGTCGAAAAGTTATATGTTCAAGAAACGGCGGTTTTGAAATTTGTTTGTAAATCCGTTTAGAATTTTTTAATGGTTATGTTACCGCCGAATATTGCTGTTTATTGAGTTTGAGTTTACGACTGAATTCAACCATAATAACAAATTTGGCATGATCTTATTCTAATGGCAATTTACCACTGACACATTTCAGCACATTTCAGAAGCTATTTCTGGATTCTGAAACACCATTTTATTTTTAAAACTTCGAAAAATTACACGTATTAATTTTGACATTGTTATAATAATATACTTACATTAATGATAAAACATTTTAATACTATCCATAAAGTAATATTTTGTGTAAACAAATTTCCGAAATCAACTTTTGGAAAATATAAAATATTGCCGCATCACAATTATCAACAAATACATGTTGCTTGAGAAACATTTATTGGCTTTTCGGTTTGTAATAATTTAAATTAAAGCATTGAAATCTTCTATATAAAATTTATCAAAATCTATTAGTCTAATTAAGATCCCATCTTTATGTAATGAGTAATGAAATAAGGCCCTTGTCACGGGGTATTAGGTATGGTAGGGTAGGTACCCACTGTATGGGTAAAATGAATGTACTCACGTATGCGACGTAATATGATAATTTTAATAAAAATCTGCTCAACTCATAATATGAAAACCGTGTTCACTTCCAGAATGTCTTAAGTTACTTTTGTTAAATGATCATCGGTTCTAATGCCGTTTTTTAAATCTTACCTTACCATCTTTACCTTACCATTAGAAAATTATATGTACTAAACTAAACTTTACCACGAATCAAGTAAACGCATGAGCAAAACAGTAAGCAATATTTATGTATACAAACTGGATTAATTTTTATTAAACCAATCTTCCCAACACTATATTCAAAGTAACGACGATGTTGTTTTATCCTCTACCCTACACATCCTTACGGAGTGACACGTTACGTTGTTTAGAATTAAGCCCTCGTTTGGAGATTGAATAATAATAAGCTCCCTATTTGTTTGACCTATTTGCTTATCTGTGATTTTTATACTGCCTCCTGTGGTGTCGTTTGTTGCATTCGATCTTGGCAGATCCATTTCATTTCACGTGTATATGCGTGCATAGAGATCTCAATAAAAATTCATGCGTGACTTCTCATATATTCTTAATTGAATTATCTCACTAGTGCCATTTTCATGGCTCTGAATCGTTTCCAGATGCACTTTTTGTGCCCCGTACATATCTACTTTTATTGGGTTATTAAATTTTTGCCAGTATTCATCCTTTATTTCTCGTACTGTGCCTTTCACTATGTGTTAATTTTATGAGTATATTTCAGTACTCTGGTGAAGGAGACTTCTGTATTTTAAGTAAGTTTCGATTTTTTTATATTGTGATATCTTTTACTTTCAATGTGAACCATGCGTAAATGTTATGTTTTTGCTTGTTCCATGCGGTATAAGAATTGTCATGTAGTAGTATGGTGTTTTGGGAGATGTGTTGTATTTCATCGATTGGAGTAACAGTTTCTTGATACTTTCTTGGCTAACAGATTTTCTGTTGAATTTTTTGATTTTCATGTGTGATAATTTTTTCCTTAGTAATGTTGCTACTTTTAGTTTGCCTATCACAACTCTGTGATGAATGTGTTAGCCGGAATCAAAACTGATTACCTCCAATGTGTTCGGGAAAGAAACTGTGACTAATGATAATATTACCAATGGTGGATTCCATTCTCTGGTTTTTGTAGATCATACGTGTTTTTCTCTGTATGAAAAGTGTGTTATTTTTAATTAAATTGTTGTGTGAGTAGAATTCCGTCAGTATCTCCCGATTTCTATTAGTTAGATCTTCATTGTAGCTTTGCTGCACCCTGTCTGCTGCATCATTCGTTGTTCCAGCGAACGCCCGCTAGCGGCATTTGGTCCAGCTTTGTATACAGGCTTCTATATATATATATGGAGCTGCCATACCATAGCTGCCCCTCCCCACACTCCCCTCATTCGACGAGTTGTTCTTGAACAGTGATGACGATGTTGATCCATCGATCGAGCGCAGACTTAGTGCAACAACGTACGCACGGAGAAGTTCCCCGCCCATCGACAGCAACACATCGCCACGAGAGAGGCAACAGCGACGCCGGCAAGAAGCGAGTTTCCGGACTCGTCGATCCCGACGCCTACCTGTGCGTTTACCTGCGGTACGCCGTAAGTACTCGACCCTTCGTTTGAGCGTCAAATGTAGTTAGTTTTACCTTTGAGACCAGTTTACATTGTCTTAGTTTTGCATTCCCCTATTAGACATAATTGTTTTTACAACAGAATCTCCCGTAATTAGGCGTAGATAGTTTCTGCTCGACGTAGAATCGTTAGAAGTAGTAATTTCCCACCTGTTTTTCCACCCAAGTTGACAAACGAACGAAGAACAGAGTTCTCGTTCCGCGTTTTTCCCCTTAACTGCCGACTGAGTTGCAAAGCAACGCAGGCGGCAGGTTTCTGCTACAGACTGCTGCGACAATGGCGAATCCACCGGCCGCAGCGACGCTTTCATGGGATGCCGACTTTGTCCTCTATATAATAGAGAGGAACAAAGAACTTGTGGAGGAAATAAAACGACTGTCCGTGCGAATCGAAGGACTCGCCGCGGATATTGAGCGCCTCATGGCGCTCATGAGCGAGAAGACCGGCTCGGACGCGTTGGATGCTGAAGCGATGGAGGAGGGCGGCATCACGTCGACTGACTCCTCCGCCGAAGACGACGACGAGGCCCGAGCGACGGCAGAGCACATCCGGGAGCCAACGTCAAGGAAGCGCAGGAGGAGGAACAGGCGTAAGGGGTCGAGCGCAAGCTCCTCCGACGCCGACGTCCTCAAGGCGCCGAAGAAAATGCCGAACCCCAACGGAGTCGCCCCAGGCCAGGCGACGCAGAAGGCGCCCACCACCTCGACGAAGAACGCGTCTACCACCTCGGGTGAGAAGACGTCCACCACCGAAACCAACTCGGAGGCAGCCGTCCTCCCCACCGCGACTACAAAGGCCCCCCCACCGATCGTCCTCCGCGATCAAGGGAAGTGGACCGAAGTTTCGCGGAAGTTGAGAGAACGCGACCTAAAGGTGGAGACAGCGAAACTCGTCGGAGACGGCGTCAGGATCCTGCCGGAAACAACGCAAGACTACCGCGAAATCCATCGACTCATGGAGGGAGGTGAGTATGAGTTTCATACTTATTGTCTTCCAGAAGAGCGTCAGCTCCGGGCCGTGCTGCGAAGAATTCCAGCAGGAGTATCGACGAGCGACGCCGAGGAAGACCTGATAAAGCAGGGCGTCCAACCCACCAGGTGTGCAGGATGACGGACAGGAGGACGAAGAGACTGATGCCTCTTATCCTCCTCGAGGTGCCGCTGGAGCAACGTAAGGTGTTACAGGTCACGACGTGCTGCCACCTAATCGTCAAGGTGGACCCCAGAATGCGAAGAAAGGACCCTCGCAGTGCCACCGGTACCAGAAGTTCCGGCACGCTCAAGGTAAATGCCATCCGGCCAGCTACCGAGGATGCCTAGCGGCCAGCAGGAGGAACCACCAAGGACAGTCGCCGCAGCCAACGACGTCGAGACCACCAGCAGGAACAGCCCCGCGGATCGCTGCTCGCCGGGTGACGCCCCAGGTGAGCTTCGCCTAGGCCGCAGCGGCCCCCCGCAGTGGAGCTGATGGCGGAGATAATGGAGCGGATCAGGTGTGAGCGTATCGACGCTTATCTCGGACGCCATGGACTTTTCCGGCCATTTTCCGAAGCCGACAAAGCCGTTCTTCCTGAGGATAGCTTCCTGGATCGTCAGGGGTGTCGAAAGCCGGAGACACGTGACCCGACCTACGATGGATTCACCACGTACAGAAGGAACAGAGGACGGCGCGGAGGCGGTGTCGCTCTATTGGTGAGAAGGGTAATAGATCATTTTCAGGTCCCGACCCCAGAGCTACGAGGCATCGAAGCAGTCACGGTGGCGGTGAACACCTCCACGCACGGGCTGCTTTACGTCACGTTAGCTTACTCACCGCAGGGCGGCGACCTCGACGAAGGCGACCTTAATATCCTGCTTACCACCGGCAGTAGGCAGGTCGTAGTTATCGGCGACTTAAATGCCAAGTCTACGACGTGGCATAGCAGGACTACCAATCGAAGAGGACGCACCCTGGACAGCTTCTCCGAAGATCACCACGACGTCATCACCATGGGCCCCCACACCACCATCACTACCCCTCCGCTGGAGGGAGGGAGGACGTCTTAGACCTGGCGATCCTGAGGCGGGTTTACCTACCGACGGAAATCGTCACTCTCCAAGATGGCTCCTCCGACTACAACCCGATCCTGTTGACGCTGGGCAACGAGCCGGAGGAGGAGACCGGACCCACGAAAATCACCGTGGACTGGGACCAATTCCGGCACATGGTGCGAGGCGCCATAGGACCGATTCCCGTCATCCGGAGTAGGATGGATCTGGACCAAGCTATCTGCGACCTGACCACGAGCGTCAAAAACGCTCTGGCAGAAAACACGGAGGAGGTTCCCTATAGAGCTTGGAGCAGGTACGGCCAAATCCCGGATTTCCTGCAGGACCTCATACGGTAGAAGAACAGAGCCCGAAGGAGAGCTTGTGGCCTACTTCGATGTACAAGGAGGCACACAGTTAGTTTAAGAATCCTTTATTTTCACGACTAACTACATTGCTCGTTAATCCGCGTTCTAATGAATCGCCCGGGGCGTCCGGCGCGATGATCCCGCGTTTCTCGTCTTCTCTTGTTCTCCTCGTCGTCCCCCGTACCAACCTCCGTCCTCCTGTTCTGTGTTCTCTCCCCAGCAGCAGTCCTGCCAACTGATTTGGTGCGGACGGTCGACATGTCCCCTGAATCCGCCACAAGCTCAGCGAACCCCAACCGCCGAAGCGCGATCGGAGGCGAACAGATGGATTCGCGAGGTGAAGTCTCGCCTCCAGGAATATCTTCGGGAACAATGGGATCCGAAACGTGGACCGATGCCACCGATCCATGGGGAGCGAGTCTACACCCCCCGCGAGAAGGCCGAAGCATTCGCCGTCTGCCTGGAGCGGGAGTGTAGAGAGAACCACCACCCGGACGAGGACGGCGTCCACGAGGACATGGTACGACTCAAAGCGGCGAGGATCCGGAGGACCCCAGCAGAGGGAACACTGGAACCTGCTACGATCGACGAATTCTATCAGATCGTCCGCAGGCTCAAGCAGAAGAAGGCGCCCGGAATGGACGAGTTGAACAACCGCGCTCTTAAGCACCTCGGTCGTAAGGGAGTGGTTGCTCTATCCAATATTATCAACGCCATGATGCGTCTCCATTACATTCCGGAGCGATGGAAACACGCCATCATGATGGTGATACCCAAAATTAACTAAGATCTTCTGTTTCCACAGAATTACCGACCGATCAGTCTCCTTCCTGCTATCAACAAGATCGCGGAGAGGGTGATCTACAGGAGACTTCTCGAAGCCACCGAGGAGCTACAAGTTCTTCCCGACGAGCAGTTCGACTTCAGAGCGCAACATTCGGCCGAACTCGAAGTTTTGAGGTTGGTCGAACAATCTACCACGGAGCTGAACCGCCGACGAGTCACCGGAGTCCTCTTCCTAGACTTCGCCAAGGCCTTCGACCGGGTATGGCACGACGGCCTCGTTTACACGATGGCCACCCTGGGGTACCCACGACCCCTCGTGAGGATACCCGCACCCCGGGGGCCGTACTATCGCTGCTCTTATACTCCATCTACACTTCTGACGCCCCCAAGTCCGAGAACACTACGTTATCTGTTCACAGACGACACGGCCATCGCAGCCAGCTTTCGCAGCGCCGACCTGGCAATCCGCTACCTCCAGCGTGCGGTCGATTAACTCGAGGACTGTGGAGGTCAAGTGGAAGATCGAGATTAATGCGAACAAGAGCCAGGCGCTCTTGATACAACGTCGACGGCAGCGACCGACGGGACACATCCGACTGGGAAACGAAGACGTCGAATGGAAGGACACCGCGAAGTACCTCGGCGTCACGATGGACAAAGGACTCACCTGGAAACATCACATCGATTCGACGATAGTGAAGGCGAGAGCTGCGCGCGCCAAACTCTATGTCCTGATAGGGAGGCGAAGCGCACTTCACCTAAGCCAGAAACTGAGGCTGATCAAGACCATCATCCTGCCAGTCTTGACCTACGCATCCGTGGCATGGGGCCACGCCGCCAAAACCCACGTCCACCGACTCCAAGCACAGGAGTCCATAGCGCTGCGCTGCGCAGTGGACGCCCTCTGATGAGTGAGCAACCGACGCATCCTGCAGGACCTCGAACACCTGCCCCTTAGGGAACGGATGAGAGAGCGAGCAGAGAAGTTCTTCCTTAAGGCGGAACGATACCGGCGTCCCAGGACCCAGATCGTAATCGAGGACGACTAGGATTGAAAGTCACCGATTACGACACCACCGATTTTGACGCCATCGATGTGTTCGATAAGGTATCTCTAAGGAGAGGTATCTCTAAGGAACCCTAAACTGCCCTAGGCCCTCCAAGGACCACCACGCCCCGCTCAAGGCCGAGTAGGATCCCCGACAGGAGCCCCTTTAAGGTTCACAACCCACATGTCTGATTCGTGGTTTTCTGCGGTTTCCCGCGACCGTAATCGCAATTGGCAGCCACCTCCCGAGGGATTCAGAGGGCCGCAGCCTTCCCCCTCGCAAACTCCCGTACATATAATGTACCACTATTATGTTAAGTTTTGTATATTGTATAACTTAGTTAGGACGATGCCATAGGCTTATTCTTGTATATACGTAGCGTTAGTAGTAATATAAAGATTTTAAAAGTCAAGTCACCATAGCGGCTATGAGAATCCTGTCATTAATATATTCGATTTTTCATTGTGTTCATAATTCTCGTGAACCGATATCCCCACACCTGATAGTGATCACCTACTATTGGGACTTCAAAGTATACAAGAACAAAGTTGCTTATTTTTGTTGTGCCTTTTCCCTTTCCTTTTGTTTCACAGTTTTGTTCGTTAAGTTCAAGAATTATTTGGTGGTCTTATTGTGTAGCATTAACTTTCAATCATGCTATCCTCATCTGTCGCTTGTGATATAAAACTCGTTCCTAGTTTACGCGTGTGCTGTTTTGTCATTCCTTGGCAAGATTATAACCATACCAGGAACCATGCTCCTTTCATTTCTTGGACTTGGGACCAGGCAATAGCAGAGCACATTACGAAAGTTCGGCATATCTGCCCTATACTCACCTAGTTTATTCTGCAGGTCGATACAGTTTTCCAGAATACGGTGTGTGAAGCCATATGTGATATTGTGAGGATTAGTTATAGCCCACCATTCCCCGATTAAATTGTAGAGTGTGACCGTCTTTGATGAAACTAGTGTTCGATTCGTAATCAAAATTCTAAAGATACAAATCGGAATACCAAAATGACAGAATATCCTCTCATGATACTTAGTTCATATGTCGCCAAGAGATTTCAGTTATGACACATATTCCAACAGAGATAAAGTGACTTGGGGAAGGAGCATATGGGGAAAGGGACAGGTTTCACATATGTTTTTTGATATGATAAACACTCGGAGGGAGCATTCTACTAAAACCCCAACGTGCAGACATAAGCATAAATACACTGTCGGTGTGACACCAGTCGGATCACCCATCTGGTCTGCTGTCTTACAGAATATGTCTTACACTACAACTATTTGTTTAATGATGTACCTTCCAAGTGCATAAAAAGCTCTAGCCGCCCAAGTGTTTTTTCGGTTTAATCTTTCAGAGAGGTGGTAAGTTGGCAGGATATTGTGTTTGATAGATTTCTCTGGTTAGCTTTATCAATCAATTATCGGTAATGGATAACAAAATTCCAGTGGGGTAAAGACATTCATTTCGTTACAAGCTAATTTGTAACACATTAATTTTTTATACGAGTGCCATATGTAGTTCTGCTTCAGTATGCAGATAATATGTAAAAGAAATGTTATGTTCTTCTATTCAAATACACCTTTTTACTCTGACATTCATTACGTCTGAGATTGTCGGCATATAAATTGTCAAGCAGAAATGACACGTTTTAAATGTATGTTACAAGTTAATGATGCAAAATGATCGATACAGAATTAAAATTATTTCCCACGTATAAAGATAGGCATTATGTATGTGTTCCAGCTGGACAATAATATCGTATGCGTCACTTCATTCAAGCAGGACAAAATTGGGTTGTTAATTCCAGAGAAGCCAACAGGTCTCGAAGTGTGAGTCAATCGTAAACAGTAACTCAAAAATATATAACCAAAAATTTAATATCGCCACCGATAAGTGTACCTCGAAGGATTATCTATTATCTCTCAAGATAACAAAGTAGAAGAGTTTTATAGCCTTCCGTAACCAAGTAATTAACTAAGTTACGTATGTGCCCCTTTACCGAACGTGTATGTTGATGTTGAGTTTAGGAAGAAGTTAGCTGCATAACTTGCAACTCTGAGATATGATCAGTAGTCCTTACATTTTCTCTGTAGGATTAAAATCCTAATATTATTATTAGCAGCGCTGAATATTTTACGATTGAAGATTGACAACCATGTATTCAGAGGCGGTTACGCAACACAATTAACACTTTTAATCAATCCAAATTAAGGGAGGGCGAGAGCTGATCTGATTCCTGGTTGGTCAGATCTTGTTTTCTGGGACCATTTTCAGATGCAGTGTTGAATTAGTAACGGTTACACTTGTAGAAACTTGTATTTTTTGTAGGGTCCCAAATCAGTACAAAAGTGTACAATCAGCCACTCTCGGTTCCGTTTCTCATCTCGACGATGACTAGTTGCCACGAACGTTGTATGATTTATATGAAATTATATGGGTTAAAGGTGAATGTAATTTCTCTTTTTGCAGTTATGGACTCGAGCTGAACTGTTTCAAATTCTTCATTTGTACAACGACAACACCCCCTGTGATCAACGAGCGATTTACGTCTAACGCGTACCTCATCTTGACGCCTGATCCCGGCAAACTAGAGATAATATTTCTCAGTTTGTTTTAATCTTTTCACTTTTTATCATTAATGTCCTACGATTCTAAATTTTGGCATTGAATTGTCAATGTCAAGTTATAGTCAAGTAATAATATGAGTTACAATAAATCTATTCTTTTAAATGACTTTCTCCGAAACCCCAAAAATAATTAACGTGTCCCCTTACCGACTTCGCAGACGTATAGGGACTATGCAGAATCGGCAGTATCGTCCCCCATACGCTGAGTAGTCTAGGGATATCCCAAAGTAAGCAGGACCGTTCCTCATAAGGATTCAATTACTCTATGGTCCAGGGACTTCACAGAATCTCCAGGCTTTTTCCTCTCTTCCGAGATTATAAGGATTTCGCAGAAGAATTGAAATAATAGACGAGTGTAACGCCCATCAGTTTGAAATAGATCTAAAAGGGTAGTTCTATACCTCCGCGGTGACCCTTAACAAATCAATAATCTTCGGTTGTTCAACAAAATTTGCAAATGTGCTAATTGTACGATATCCATGGCCAATAGCGACAATAGTCAATGTTTAAAATCATGAGCATAAGGTTTTCTTAATCACACTGATTTACGATATTACCCAAAATTTCTGGTTTTTGTATTATCTGTCATCGCATGGTATTCTATGGTTTTTGAATCAAATGATTTCCGATATGTTTTCATTCTTGCATCATATATTTATATAAATATATCAAAAAATATAGATCAGATTTGAATTGAGAATGTTGTATATCAAATTACTTTTAGATTTTAGGCATAGATTAACAATTATTTTTGGGATAGTAACAACAAAGCAAAAGGTCCTAGAGATAGTTATTAAAAAAGAGCACACTAACTTTGGACTATTCAAAATAATAAGACACACTAAATGTTATTATAAACTCCAGTTCTTGTCCCTGTATAATTCTTTAAAAAACACATATCTTCGGATGTTTTGTGTGCGTATATTTAAGGGGGATTAGAGGATAGAATACGCAACGGATGAGTAAGTGGGGACGGCGTGGAAACGAGAGTCTGGTCAAAAGAGAAAAGTGAGTCGAAGAAAATCGTTGAGTGTGCGTTAAACTTGCAAGAGTGTTAAACAACGAGGTGCGTAAGATATTCACAGTGACAACATTGCGTTTCTATAACGGTGAGTACCGACTGATATTGATTTGACGAATGTCACACAACGATCCAACTTACATCAAACTTACATACTTTGATCTAAACAACGACCTCATATACAAATTACACCACATAACGATCACACTTACGAATTCTGGTCCAAGCAACAACCTTATATATTGACAAGAAGACCCAACGAAACAAGTCATATTCAATGGACCCACGGTCTTACCCAACGATACAGGTCCTATTCAATGGACCCACGATCTTATCCAACGATACAGGTCCCATATAATGGACCCACGGTCCTAAACGACCCAACCATACAGGTCCTATTCAATGGACCCACTGTCTTACTCAACGATACAGGTCCCATACAACGCATCCGCGATCTTAATGACCCAATGACTGTTTACTGACTTATCAGATTCGACTTAACATACAGTTAGTCATTCAAGGGCTGCTTAATGGCCCTATACCAAACGTGAGTAATTATTAGTCGATACATATACTTTTCACTCTTTTACACTTTCATATATATGGAGAAAATCATGTATTTTGATTTTAATTTTTTGTTTAATTTATGTAATTTAAATTTATTTGTAATTAATGCATTTCATTGAAACAGGTGATTTTTTCCTGGTTGATCTCTGTACTAGCGAGGTTTTCCTCCTGGGGCCAATAAAGTGAAATATGAGCCCCAAACCGGCAGTTTTATTAATTCCTTTTTTATTTTTTCCTTTAAAATATTACAGTAAACTTTAAAAACACGGGATCTCGGCACATTGACGAGGTTCCGACGAAACAGTTTGCTTTTAAGATTCAATTTAAAGAAATGTTCGACATATAGGAGTTCGAGTTGAAGTAGTTTGAATTTTTTTGGGAATAAAAGTACTTTAACTCCAGGGAGATATAAGGAATTGTAGCCCAAATATTTTTAAACAAGTATTTTGTTTCTCTTACATTTATTTGTGTAGATCATACCATTTTAGAACACTATCGATAACGTGGCTTTTATTGTACAGACATTCATCTCGTATATATTCCTTATTTGAAGATTCACATTTGTTGTCTGATTGCATTGTTGTTATCTTTGGAGGTTGATCCTTTGTAGGA